>CM054059.1:272566224-273766224 GCA_028641055.1 Alopecurus myosuroides
CTGTATCCAAATGCAGGGGACACTCTTCCTTAAGAAATGTCTTCTTTTTTGATTTGCATTTGGGGGGTAAAGCTTATCTTCTAGTCATTGAGTTCGCAGAGATTAGAGTTAGTAGAATTGCCTGATGTGAGGTACCCTCACGATCATTATCCACGATCATGTTGTACATGATCACACATGTGATCACCTTCCACGTAGTGTTGAGACTTCATGTCCTATCGGGGTACCGAACAATAACCCAGCGAGAATGGAGCACACCAAAAGCACACTCGATATCATTCCTAGCACCCTCTTGTTGTTGGGCAAACCTAGACATCTTCTATCCTTGGGGTTTGGGGATGGTCTTCACAAAAGTAGACGAGCGATTCTACACGTACGACACTTTCTGTATGATTTCTGTACGACACGCACCAGCAGGTGCATCTCTCATTGATCGATAGCCTTGGTGGACCCATCACAAGAGGAACTAACGGAGCATGATTAAACCACGTTGAGTTGTATGGAAATCGGACCAAAAGATCGTACGCAAGGCACTTGCAAAAGTAGACCATTGTGGATAGATACCATTGGCTAGGTAGTATCACTTGGTGTATTTCAACCCCCCTGCATTGCCTTTCGAGATCCTACCAAACACCAGTGAGCGCTGCAACATATTGATGTTATTGTGGGTGTCAGCCGTGCCAAAAAAAAGAGTGTCAAATCCAGACATCTTGTGATGCCATCGCTTCAAGAATGACCGCCCACTCTCCAGAATGTTCCTTTTAATGTCTCTGCCAAGTAAAATGTACAGTTTTTTCACTCCCATGCATGCAATCTATGATTTCAAGTATGTCAGAGAATCCTCTTTGCTAGTTAATCGACAAAAGTCGGGCAGTGTCTTCAACATTTGGCTGCCTCAAGTAATCCAGGCCAAACATCACAATCACAGATGTGGAGAATTTGTACATTGATTCCACACAGGTAGACTCACTCATGCGCATGAATGCATAAACAAGATCTCCGGCGACCCCATATGTAAGTATTTGAACCGCTATGGTGCATTTTTTATATGAAGAGAAGACAAACTTACTGAGGGAAGCAGGCTTGCATCAGAAGTAATCATCGTGTGTCATCACGCCCATTTGAACGTGGTTTAACACATGTCTCGCCATCCGGAAGCGCCGCCAAAAAACATAAGCATGGTATATTGTTCATATGCAATAGAAGAAATCTTTGCAGAGTTGGACATGGCCCCCTTCTCTGTCACGGTCCAATGCCGCTGAACGGTCGGGGACCAAACCCCTGAACATTGGTTGCATCCTCAAAATGTGTTCATTGACGAGAAGTGTAGCAATAATAACCTTGCTCTCACTGTCGGATGAATCAGAGGAGGAGGATAAATACAACATGTTTTTGTAGAAGAATTCATCTGAGCTATTGTCCATGTGAGGTGATGAAGTTGTACCTCGAGCAAACGGCCGTACAACTTGTGGGCACACTCGGTGGTGGTTGAGGACGGGGCTCCAATGTCGGGAAGGGGCGGGGCGGGGATGTGTCGACCAGCGGGATACTGAGGGCGGCGGTCGCGAGCGTGGCGGATCCGGACTGGGGGTGGCGACGTCGGGAGGGAGGAGATATGGTGATATGGTTAGGGCAAGAGTGGGCGCATATGTGTCCCTGGCGGGCGAGCCAAGGCCGCAGAAAGTAGGACTCCTCACTCATCCACGCATCTGGACTTGACCCAAACCTAGAACAAATTTGGGCCAGAAATGGGTCCATAAGGACAAAATAACGGAGAAATGTCCGAAATTCCTAAATGGGTCTGCTGCATTGGGCCTTATTTTTTTCCTCTCGAGATAGAATAGGACCTAGCCGGACCAAACGGGTCGGCTCTTTGGAGATACTCTTAGGGATGATGGAACCAACATAAGTAATCAAAATCCGACACAAATGGCCATTGTGGCGTGCTATGATCTTCGGGGAAGTGATGGATAGTTACATCTTTCTAACATAATCCTGCCACCCCCATCCCCACAGTGTACAAAATAGTGACTCGAAAAACACCACCGGCCTCTCCCTCTCCTCTTCCTCCCTAGAGTTTGAGAGTCTTTTCGGCGGGCCCCGGGCCGGAGACTCTCCCGTCGTTGTTGCTGGTCGGAGATGGCCGAGGGGAGGTTAAGGTCTTGGTGATGTGTACAGCAGGTCTAAGTTTTGTCCCTTCGTGACCTTTGAGAGTAGGGTGCTTGGTCCCATCGGCCATATCTGGCACATAAGCCTATATTAGATCTTTGTTGTTGTGTCTCTCTGGTGGCTCGTGTCGGATATATGCCAAATAGGGGTATATCCGGCATTGGCTGAAGGCCGGATTACTAGTGTGGCTCACAGGCAATGGAACAGAGTCCGTTGGGCGGCCCAGTAAGCTGAGGCGCAGGAAGCCGGATTCTAGTAGAACCCGGACCACGACCCAACGTGGTGCAACTTGGAGGAGAAGCCGGATTCCTTACTTTCCAAGTTAGATACTTTCCGTAGTCTTCTAGGTTTCCTTCTTGTAAGCCCTAGTCCGGCTATCTATATAAAGCCGGACAAGAGCAAAGAAAAGAGAAGTCCACAAGTTACCTAGAAGCCAACTCATCGAGAAGTTTATCCTCGCCGAGTTAGCGAAACCATACTCCCAATTGTACTATGTATACTTCAGACTTCAGCCCTTATTTTAGTGAGATTGCAGGAGTAGGAACGCCGCCTAGTTGCGACGTACCGAACCTGGGTAAACTCGATGTTCTCGTTTACAGTTCTTCCACGTCCCCCCGCGGTTCTACCAGTAGGATTATGCCCCCCCCCCCCCCCGTCCATGATCCTTACTACGATATCTCGACAGTTGGCGCCCACCGTGGGGCCAGCGGCGTCAGGAGTTACGTTCCGATCGGGAATACTCGGCGGAATCGGCAACACAATCACTGTTGGAGGCCTGGAATTCAACAGAAACGTCGGACGCTTCCTCAACAACGGATTATACATGCCGTCATGGAATCCTCTGGTAAGTGCCTGCGTTTTAACGATTGGATCTGCTAATGTTTTTGGCGGTTTAACAGCAGAAGCAATGGGATTCCGTGGTGGAAGTAATTTTATCACACCCGCCTTATGCCCAATAGATGAAGGCTTCAATGTCGGATTCTGTTCAGATTTTCCCTATTCATACATAGGAGCAGATCAAGCTTCTATAGTTGCATATCGCCAAAACACATCTGGATTTGCCACCTCCTCGGAGATGCCTGCAGTCAGATCCCACTTTATTGGTATGGTGCAGTCTGAGATCGCTCAAAACACGGAACGTGAAAATCCCGTGGAAAAGGCAGAAAATTATGACCCCACAGAAAAGGTGGAAGACCCGAGATTCGTCGATCAAGCAATAAACTCGGAAGCTGAGTCTGTATTAGCAGCCATAGAGGCAAAGCTAGACTCTGTATACTTCAGGCGCCAACCCTGATTTTAGTGTGATTGCACGAGTAGAAACGTCGCCTAATTGGACGTACCGAACCTGCGTAAACTCGGTGTTCTCATTTACAGTTATTCCACGTCCCCGCAGTTCTACCAGTAGGATTATGGCACCCCCGTCCATGATCCTTACTACGATGTCTCGACAGCTCGCTTGGGACTACCTTGCGCTTCCCCTCCAGGCGGCCATGGGAGCCAAACCCTAGCTCTCCAGCCCCACCCTCTACTCCTCCACCTCGTCGCCCTAGAGTTGGCCGCTGGAATATCCCACGTACCTCCAGTAAAGGGGACATGTATTTTCTAGCTCCTCGTCGCCATGCCGCGGCGGGAGTGGCTCTGCACAGTGGAGGCGCAATACATCAGTGAGGATCAATAGCCTCCGATCTGGACTAGGCTTTTGCTGGAAGACGACGATAATCATGCCACATGTAGGTCTGATGAAACTTTGGGAGAAACCACATATCTCTCGGGATCGATCGATGGTGGTGCCCATGCATCACACTCCCTCTTGAGGGCATTGTTTTTGGAGTTTGTGCTGGTTGGACGGGCCATTGGTGGTGGGCTGAGGTCACGATGATCTCAAGTCTTTAGTCCGCCAGGTCTATCAAGCGGGATCTTTAGTGGATTGAGACGGGCGGTGGTGGCTGCTGGCGGTTGCTGCTACATGGTAATATGGTAGCCTGCAGCCGGTCAAGCGACATCATTTCTAGACGCAATTTGCTCACTACAATGTCATCTGATGGTGCCGCAGGAGTTTGGCGCGCATGTGGAGGCCTATGTGGTCAAGTGGATGAACTGATGGCTGGATATTATTCATACGTAGGTGTCATGTTATGCATGATGCTGATAGGTGTGATGCAAGATATCTTATCCGTGGTGGCATTTCATGCATGTTGATGATCGGTCAAAGGCGGTGCAACAATTGCTAGAGGCGTGGCGGTATGGGAAGTTATCGGCTTCCAGTTTCTTCCCAGCGGCATATGATCAACGACGTGTCATTGGCCGAATGGGTGATGATGGTAGAAGAATTTACATCGAGTTTGCACACTCCATCAATTTTTTTCCCGCAATATTGACGCATGCTTGCGTCATTCCCTTGCCGAAGACGGTGGCTCAAAACTCGTCTTTATGGATGAAAATCCGAGGTCGACCTTAGGTTGGACTCGTCATCACTGGCGAATTTGCGGATTTTTCTTCTTGAAGGCTTTGCCTAGAAGTTGTGTATTTTATCTTTATTTTTGTCGTATACCATGGGGTTAGGGTCGGTGGTAAACTAGAGGAGGTATTATCACGAGCCATGTGGCACCACATTTGTTTAATTTATATCTTTCCAAACTTTGCAATAAAAAAGTTGTGTGCAACATTTTGATATAGTGGTTGGGGCTTTGTTCCCTATTTAAAAAAAGAAATTTTCATAGGTGGTGGAGGTAGAGCTAGGGATCTTCGACAATAAGGTTGCAACATCTCGGAGTATGGTGCTAGGTATGGGCACGAGTCCGGCACGTTCCCTCTAGCCATGACCACACCATAGGGCGCGGCTGGAGGTGCCATGTGCGCCTCGGGAACTGCCTCACAACCCCTTTGTCCTAATATTCTTGATGACCTAATTCTACAACTCCGAGGGGAATTTTCCAAATACGATACAGTGTGTCGTTGCCATCCGACACCCTAGTTTGGAATTTTCAAGGTCCTGCGCCAGCACCCTACCTGGACAAGGACTGATCTCCGGAGCCATCTTCATCGACCATATTGCCTCCATGATGGTTTGCGTGTGGTTCCCACGTGAACTTGGCTTCATAGAAGTATATAGATGGTACTCTATTAGCCGTGATCTTCAATACAATGATCTCATGAGCTTCCTTGTACGATTGAGATCCATCTGATGTAATCCATGTTGTGTTTTTTGGGGTATGATGAATTGTTACATTATGATTAGATTTTCTTGATGCCTAGTATGCACTATGTTCTTGAATTGTTGTTTCCATGACTTGTTATGGTTAATGCTTGTCACTAGGACCCGAGTGCCATGATTTCAGATCTGAACTCTCTATGGTTCCATGAATATAATTAATATTTTGAATCATATCTGCAAGTTGTATGCACCTATTAATCGTCTGTAACCAGCGACCCTAAGATGATAGGTTGGGGTATCAAAGACAAAGGCTTTAACTTGAGGATTACATTGGCTCATTGAGTGCTAATGCTCTATTTAAGTGTTTTATAAAATGAGTACCTTAATTATCCTAGATTTCTTTATTGGCCCGCTGAAACGGGAGGGTAGGACAAAAGATGTTGTGCACGTTTTTATTTTTTTTGAACAACAAGTGCAAGTTCTAAATTTCAAGAATGTACAGCTATATATGGAATACATGCATAATTCTGTCAATTGTCCAACTGTAACTTTTTCATCCAACATTAGTTTTTTTGTTCGAAGAGATACCATTGTGAACCTATGAATCCCGATTCATCTTTTACTCTTATTGTTGTTGTTTTTACTCACTTCTGTCGTATGTTACCTTACTTTCATTATTATCTTAGATTACACAAATCACCTTTTACCCCGACCATATTGCACCGCTTTTATCGTCTCTTTGCCAAACTAGTGCATCTATGAAATTACCCATTGTACTAGGAGTATTGGGGACACACTAGACTTCTTGTATCTTGATTTCAGGGTTGAGAAGGATAATTTCAACATATGCCTTTCTTGGTTCGATAAATCTTGGACCATCCACTTAAGAATTTTTTATGTCTTATAAAACTCTGCGCTTGGAGGCCCGATAAAGTCTACATGAATAGAAGCGTGGCGTAGATATATATCCGAGATAAGTGGGTTTAGTCCATGTACCCATATGGACCTGCACCAATCTGAGTCCATGGCGTCCATAGCAACTTTCCCGGCCGGTGGTCCATCTCTAGAAGTTTATGTAGATAACTAAAGGACATGCCATGCTACATCAAGACTTCCTTGAAGAATACACAAGAAGAACTACATTGAAGGTAAGTTACGGATCAAGATGTGCGTACAAGGAAAGGAGGGAAAATCCTAGGCGTGGAATGCAAGAACACATACTCATCGACGACATATATACCTGAAGACCTAAATCACGAAGACAAATTTTAAATTACACCCAGAAGATGTGAGACTACGACTAGGAACATAATACACTTGGCCTAGAATATATAGACACTATCCAAAACTCATGTGACGAGTCTATCTGTGAACTCGCCAAGGTCCAATTTTGTACCGATATGTATCCACATTATCAATACAGTTCGAGGATTTTCATCTACATTGTATTACGATACGTTGCACAAACCTGTGAGCTCGATATGATATAGTAGATCGATTAGTTCATAGATGGGAAGCTCCATTCTCCCATTGTTCAGGACTCCATTATTATGTTCAGAAAATAGTCAGCATCTTCCTTTATTTAATTAGCAAGACAGTGCTGGTTGATTTCATCATTTCCAGGTATACCTGCTCCCTTTTCTATTGCGACATTCATAGATTGAGGGCTGAATCCAATGCTATTAGAACGTTCACCAGCATAGTTATCACGAGACCTTGAGGCTGGAATTCTTTAACCAAGAGATGTTTCTTTTGAACCGAAAGAAGTGATTGGACACTGCCTCCATAGACATGCTTCCTTTGTATGGCTCTTTTCGGAGCCTCAAAGCCCCCACGTTAAGCCCTATGGGCAGGGGCGAGGTACTCTAAATATGTCTAGATACATCTATATCTAGATATGTGGAAGTCATCTATTTTTGAACGGAGGGAGTAATTTTCATATGCGAGGAGAAATTACTAATACACAATTAAGCCTTGGCGAAGGACTGGAATTTCTCCATTCCAAGATAGTCAAGCTCACTAGAATTATGCATGTAAGGATAATGAAAGACCAAAGAATCTGAACTAGCTTGTTCACATATCTTACGTAACCTTACCATTTCTTATTATCTATCTATTATATATTAAAAGTACATGACGGGCTAACCAGTAATTAGAGAATTCCACTAGAAAATCCCACAAAAAATATAAACATCTAGCCATCAATTAAACCGGTGAGAAAATCACAACCCTCAATCTTGGACTTGGAAGTAATTACCCACCTGTGCCATAAATTTATTTTCCCGTACCCCTTCAATCTCAATCATATATGGCCGGCTAAAGTTCACATAAAAAAAACCATCCAGGGTGGCCGCTCCCAAACTCACCTGGCCGCCATGCCCTCCGAGGGTACCAGCTCAAGATGCAGTCCGACGGCGTTGATGCATAACCATCATGGTTTCTCGCTAGCTCCCTAACCCCATGCCACCACCATGCCCTCCCAGGTTGCAGGAACAAGATGCAGTCCGACGGCGTTGATGCCTAACCATCATGGTGACTCACTCCCCAATCTCACGCTGTCGCCATGTCGTCCGCCGGATGCGCGCACAAGATGCAGTCCGACGCGTTGATGCATCTCAAATGATCCCATCAAACCCCTTTCCGTCATGTGCCTATATTCCAGTCTTGCAGGACCCCAATCTTGATAACGCCATACTTACCGGACCTTACCTTGACAACGTATAGGGCAACCAAGCAGCAATGCATGCCTGCTGGTGGCGAGTGAATCGCCGCTGCCAGCAGTTTGTGGGAGGTTTGCCCTTCCTATTAGTCTTCCTTAATAGTAGTACATATTATGTGCGTGAATATCTGATCAGATTCAGATGGTTTAGGGACGGTACGCTAAATGGATGGATTCACAGAGGCGAGAGATCGTGAAGGAATTGAAGGGGATGATGCAATATTTCAATTCGGTCAGAGCAGGGGTGGTTCCAACTTCGGATTGTGCTGCAGGCAGAAAATAATTTTTTCCGTGGTCCACTGCGGGGAAGATTAGTTTCGTCGACCGAGTCTGTTGATTCCCTTCTTGATTGATTTTCTTCATGATCCAAGCCAAGAATATATCACCTGAAGATTCAACATTACATGGTTGCCAATGCGCGCACAAGATGCAGTCCGAAGCGTTGATGCATCTCAAACGATCCCACCAAACCCCTTTCCGTCATGTGCCTATGTTCCAGTCTTGCAGGACCCCAATCTTGATAGCGCCATACTTACCGGATCTTACCTTGACAACGTATAGGGCAACCAAGCAGCAATGCATGCCTGCTGGTGGCGAGTGAATCGCCGCTGCCAGAAGTTTGTGGGAGGTTTGCCCTTCCTATTAGTCTTCCTTAATACTCCCTCCGTTCCTAAAGGTAAAATGTTTTAGCCCTTTTCCATATACTCACATATCTACATGTATCTAGACAACTTTTAGTACACATGTTCACTCATATTAGCATGTATCTAGACACCATGAACAATAGCTACAACATCTTATATTTAGGAACAGAGAGAGTAGTACATATTATAAGCGTGAATATCCGCTCATCAGATTCAGATGGTTTAGGGACGGTACGCTACATGGATGGATTCACAGAGGCGAGAGATCGTGAAGGAATTGAAGGGGATGATGCAATATTTCAATTCGGTCAGAGCAGGGGTGGTTCCAACTTCGGATTGTGCTGCAGGGGGATGATGCAATATTTCAATTCGGTCAGAGCAGGGGTGGTTCCAACTTCGGATTGTGCTGCAGGCAGAAAAGATTTTTTTTCAGCGGTCCACTGCGGGGAAGATTAATTTCGTCGGCCGAGTCTGTTGATTCCCTTCTTGATTGATTTTTTTCATGATCCAAGCCAAGAGTATATCACCTAAAGATCCAGCATTACATGGTTGCCGTCACCGATCTAGCTGCTGACAGGGGAACGCCACACTGGTACATTTATGTTTATTGGTATCTCATACTCATATCTTCAATATACGCACGTGCACTGATTGATGCATTCTCTAGAAGCAAAGGGTTTAAAAAAAAAATCCAAAATCTCCTGCTACATATATATCATTAGATTTTCCCAATGGATTTTCAATCATAGCTAACGTCTGTATAATTGTAATCCGATGATTTTCAATTTAGTAGGGGCACAATATCGTTTTTGTATTTATCCACGTAGTCAGTCAAACATAATTATTCATTTTTACTCTGGCATCTGGATTTGTGTTCTGACTATATTATGGATTTGTGGGCTTATTCTTTCCACTTAGATTTTATTTCACCACTAGATTAGAGAAAAATATAAATATATGTGACTACTGCTGGTGGTTTTATTCTAGGGCAGATCATGCTCTTCAAATCAATTTATTGTCCACCTATGTATCCATTCCTTCTTAGAGAAGGTACCTCTTTTTTTAGCCCTCAAATAAATCAGAGTGAGGTTTGCCTCCTTTTATTAGTCTTACTTAATACATGGTCTGTCCCGGGTGTGCATGAATATTCGATCTCTTTGTTACATGGCATGCACTTAGATAGAAATTGGAAAATTTGGGGTTGATTTCTAATGGTTTAGTACGAGCCGGGCGACAATTGGTTGCCTAAGGATGCAGTGTGCACCTCAAATGGGATATGATAGACATCAGCAGTATACAAGAAGCTGACGCTAAATAATAACATGCGAAATGTAGGTGTGTTCTCCTAGATACATATGCTTCTGTCGGAGTCGCATGATAATGATGTCCGTCTCATGCATGCATGATGATGGTTATTCCCGTTGTCAAGTAGATATTGTGTATCTGTGGTAAGTTTCAAAATGTCTATGGATCATGTGGTTAAAATTTATTTCCATATTAATTTAAATTATTAACACAAGGTATATTTAAATTTATATGCAGTTCTACAGACATTTTTTTTCTTGCCATGTTATCATTTACATATTGTCAAATAGTAGCACATCCTAGAAAATCCCCTCAAAAAAATTTAACAGTTGATTTAGTATAATAATAAACAACAACCATCAGATCTTAACAATATGACACAGATGAAACCGACGGCACGACGGTGAATATCCAGGTTTTCATGAATTAGTGCCCTAAACAGGATTGGAATGCATGTAGTTGACTCCCGTCTGATATGGATTGGTGAGGAAATTTATATTCCAAACAACCATTCGGAAATTTAGACCACAAAAAAAAAAGCATCGACATAACAAAGGTAGTTTTTTTTTTCTCAATATGAACAATGAAGAAACTTGCTTATTTGAAATTGCCTAATACTATCGACCTGCATTTCTTAAGATAATCATGTTTATTAGCTTTTCCTTACATTTCATATAATATAAACTTCTTTAAGGAAATCGGTGGCATGCATGGAAAATGCATATTAGTGATGTGGCCTCTAGAAGTTGTTATTACATTATCAAAACATATCAGCACAAGTCATAACCACTTTGAAGAACCCGAAATATGCACGATCTTTAAATTTTGGTGGTAAGCATACGTAAAATCTTAGAGATCCATTGTACGCTTTTATCTAATTATTGATGGAACTAAGAAATTACCAGGATATCATAGTAAGGTTGTCCTCCAAGGTATATCTAGAAATTTCCGGCTCTAATAATACATAACCACATTAGTAGTAACATGTTTCAATGCCGGAACATATGTAACGAATATATCTATGATATATTGAAATCATCTATGTTGCAACTATAAAAGAGAGAGTCAGATAGGCCCTTTAAGTTGAATTAACTAGAACTTATTGAATGGTCCAGACATATATATCTACATATTAAAATATAATTTCATCCAATTAATGTTCGAAGGGCATATTTCTACACGATGTACATGAACTTATATATTTTCATATCTCTATGAAAAAATTATCTAGTCATTGTTATGGCCTAATTATATGGGCCACATCACACAAATTTTCACAACCATACGTTTAGTCACGGTCAAGATTCTTACTTTTAACCTCACGTGTGGATCTAACAACTTTTCTCTAAAATGATGTTTTTCAATCAATGCGCAAACCTACATGAATTTATCTACTTTGAAGCAACTAAAATGAAGCCATCGCAACGGCCAGAGGCCCATAGTTCTAATCATATGGTACACATATCTAAGAATCATGATTAACCTACTCTGAACACATTAAGACGAGGCCCTTTGAAAATTAACACATATATAGGTTCCACTACTTAATTATTTTCTATGTTCAACAATGACGTTGTCCATGCAAGAAAGATTGAAATAATCAATTGACGATGCTGAATGCAGATTTAATTAGTAGTAGCAGCTCGAGGAAAACTTATGAAATGACTATATTTTCAGAACATCTAACAAGAATGCATAATAGAATACTGGAGTTGGCATTTCTTGAGTATAGTGGAAAGGAGAGGATTGAACGTTCTATGCATAAGTTTACCAAGCTATATATTCTCCTCATAAAATATAGGTAAAAAATTGTAAATTATTTTCATGACCTTCCCTGGTAATCATATAATATTTTTGATTTAGTTGCACTATTCTCTAACTTTTTTGTGCTTTTCAGACTCATTGTAACAAGACATTATTTACGAGAAGTTTTGAGATACATTTGCATAAACATCCCAAATTAAGAACAATCCTTGAGCTCATCAATATTTTGTTGCCAATCAAGAATTGAAGTGTGGTTTAAGTATATTGTGAGGAATAGATGAAATTAGGCACACATTATTGTCAAGCAATAAAGTTTCACAATGCGAGTTACTAGAAGGAATTTCAAACTGCAACTAGAATGTAGGTATGAGTATTTCTGTTGTATTTTGTTACATACTGGAGCGAAATAAGGTTTTATAATGATTGTTGTATGGAAATACTTTCTTCAGTTCTATGTAACAACTTAATAGAATACTGTGAGGGTACAACAAAATATTCAAAACCAATTCAACAAATAGTAACATTTCTCTATTGTCCTTGACCCAAAATCATTCGGGAATCCTGTGATCCAGTTTCACAAAGTACAAAATTTTACTATTAAGCTATATTTTTTGATGATACGGATTTTTCTTTTTGAAATAATTTTCAATTATGAAAGTAATAGAAATGTGGATGGTTGCCCGCGCATGTGCGCGGGCCACTTTGCTAGTTAATCTAGAAAGTACTATAACGGAGGTATGCAAAAAAGAACGATATGAGTATTTGATACATAACTCCAATTTAATCTCACTTGACATGCTAAGCGATCATTACTATATGGTCAGTTATAATAGCAAAATATGACATGTTTAAACTCATCTGACTGGAATCTTCCTACTAACACAACGGTTCAAATCTCTGCGGCTATTACAGCATGTGCTTTTTACCAATACAATAGCAGACCTGACTGTTACTACACAGATATAGACTCCGCTATTCTAGTAAATCCTCTTCCCGAAGATGAAATATCATCTATGGAATTGGGTAAGTTAAAACAGGAGCACATTGTAAAGAAGGAAAATTCAGAATGTTTGTCAGTAAGTCAGACTGGGTTTCTGTTGGACTGTAGAATCACCTCGATTGCTACGACCTCCTCGTCGCTGGCTCCACGGAAACTGGCGATTCTACCGTTTCCACATGGTTTGGTTCAAGTGTGCTCTAAAGTTCTTGCGGCCGAAAATTAGGTTACATGCAACCAAATCTGCAGCCGGTTTTGCAGCCCATGGGACTGGTCTGACAATCTGCAGGCTACCAAAAGTGCCCCTGGATATGCATGTGTGATGTGGTCGTCCTGTGTGTCGCCGCCGCGGTCAAAAAATTTGCACCGATCTTGGAAATTTATTTTATAGCTAATCTATAAACTAAAAAATTGAATCTAAATAACCTGTCTAATCTTTGATTTCGACTGGTTGTCACGCCCCCGAGGAGAAGAGATTGATCCGTTTGGACGGTGCCAGCGAAAGGGGTTTAGAACCCTAGGATCAGCGTCGTGAGACTAACCACTCTGATACCATATAAAAATTATGAATCACTACTCCGTCCGATCCAATAAAAGGTAGCTCACTTAGTACTAAGTGAGAGACGATGCGGAGGGAGTAATGTTTGGTTGTTTTGTGGTGACCCTTATGGGAATATATAAAGAGGTACACAACAGAGGTAGAAATGGATTATAATCCTAGTCTATCTCTAGTTGTGCATGTATATTAATCTAACACGTCGAGGTAGTTTATACAAGATATGTCGATAATAATATATGATAATTACAAGAACAATTTAGTGTTATAAACGATGGTAAGAAAAGCGAGGAAAACAATAGATCTAGCATAACAGAGGAAACACGATTTTTAACATGGAAAACACTTTTCATGGGGAAGAGAGAAACCACGGGCGTCAGCCAGCAGAACTTCACTATATCAGGTGCGGTTACAAACGCCGGTGATTTACAACTCGTGACTTATCCTAAACCGACAGTTTACATGAGGTATATAAAGGGGTAAAACACTAGACAAGTTAGAATTCGGATCCAACTCGGCAACAACTCGTACCGTACCGCTGGGGGCTACCCCTCTCCCCACACACGCCCTATCTGTAATAACAAGTTTGGATTACGGAACAAAACCGGGACAAGGAAACCCAATGCATTTCTCGGAGTTTGGATGTTCTGAAATTACTCTCCGTTAGAGAGATCATGACACACCAGGCCACAACGACACCTTAGAGGTCTAATCTTCCTCTCCTTTGAGCTCAACTCACCGGGAATGAGCTGTCGATAACTTTTTCCTTCACCCCCAAGATGGAAAAGCTTCACACCTCATTTGACCATCTTCACATGGAAGTTTCATAACACATCTCGGGCGATATTGTAAGGACTCCCGAACCACTGTTCAATTATCTCTGATATGCTTACATTCATGATCCCAGATCACACCAGTCGTGAACAACATATCAAGTTGGCATTCAGATACATCATCCATTACACGATTACACAAAGGTCTTACAAAAGAGACCTGGTCACATGACCAATTCTAACTCAACTACCACGCAGGGCAAGCACACAACACACACAGAGGAAGACAAAACACACACAACGTAGTAGAGCCCAAGTCACGCCATAACCTACAGGCTGCTGACCAGGAGACGATCCTAGTTTTTAAGGCCATCAATCAAGTACTCCTCGTAGAACTCCTCCTGAGGCTCCTCCTCGAAGTATGGCAAGTAAATACCAGGGACGAAACCAATATGAGTTCGTTTGAATGTACTCAGCAAGACACCCGTCATGAAGCTTAATATAATGCATGATATGGGGTGGCCCGATCTTCTCGATGAACTCTCTCTCTCACTTTGTGGTTTTCTGGATTTTGTGATAACTAGTGCTACACTGAGACCTCTCACTTGGATGACCCTTGTCGCCAATGCAACAACAACCAATCCCTTTGGATATTTTCAACTACACACTCTTGCACACGTAATCAAAGATCACGAGTGGTCCTGTATCCCCCTATTCCCAGATGGAATAACAAGATATCACGCAACTTTGACTTGAATAACACCACCAACAAGGTGGGCAATATTTCAGATGAACATGGTTCAACTCTAGAATCTAGGGTTTATCTTAAACTTGGTCTACCTATTCCACACGCAGGTGGGGGTATAAGAGAGGGAGGGGTGCGGCCACAAGGTGCCTTGCGCAAGCAAACCTTCCCCCACTCGAATAGGAATCCTACTTGGACTCTCACATAGATACAAACCGACCCACTTAGGGGAATTCGGCCCAATATGGCATACAAGCCATGCCTAATATAATTAGGACTTGATCATGGCGCATTTAACCTAATGGAGGCACCATCCCCTTGTTTTGAACCTTGCAACAAATGTTTTGATCATGGCTTGATTGTTTTCACCAATTGTAAGCTTGTTTTCCATCAGCCACATATTGTTTTCCAGCTCCTCTTGAGATCATCCTCCATCCATGTTTGTGTTAACAATAACCCTGCTAATAAATAATAACATAGCTTAGGTAGTATAACATTCTTATAACCACAAACAATAATTAATAATAGGAAAGAATTCACCTTAAAATAATCATCAGTGAGACTTAATATTTCTTTCCAACTCAAGCATGAATAAACCTCATGGACCTCTATTATGTCCCTATCATCCTCCCTTTCTTCAAGACAAGACGTCCTCGGCTTGTTGTATGCTGAAAGTGGAATAAAAAAAGAACAACGTGTATGCACAATACATATATCTATAATGGGGTGCATTAGTTGTTATCATATCATAAAATTGTGCCCAAGACAAGTGACCACGAATTTTGCTTGAAAACATCACATAATTGTCATAGCACACCATAAAATAGCAATCACAATTGCAAATATAAGTGAAGCTCAATAAATCATGATCAAAAGGAGAATCATATGTGTATATATTTTTATTGTTTAGTATTAATTCAAGTGTTCTCACAGAAGATCTATGATCAAATTTATGTTTATTAGTACACTCAAAGGTGGTAACACTTATTATTTTCATCATGAAAATTGCAACTTAATTTGCAAATATAAGTGAATAGCAATTTATTAGCACATGTATGTGAAAAGTATTGTGGCAAACCAAACATATGTGGAAAATCATGATCATATGTAGGAAATTGTAACCTATCTACCCAAGGCAATACATTGTTTAATTCGGCCACTTTATCACAAGTTATGCATATGTGATCCACCATAAAAATTTCACTCATGTTATAATCACCAATCAAGTTAAAAGTGAAAGAAGAAACACAATTGCTAGAATTTACATATGAAATTTCAGCAACCTTTTTCATAGCACTTTGCACACTAATTGATTCATTTAACATGATGTAATCCACAATATCATTAGGTGGTATTTTAGCAAGTACTTCTTTATGTGAAATCAACACCACATGATTAAATTTCGAAATTATCACATTATCACATGTAGGTGGACTATCTATACTTGTTAACTCACAAGAATCAAGTAGTAATTTAGTGGGTTCACATAAATCAATACTTGAGAGGGGTAACACGAAATCAACACCTTTATCAATAGCATCCTTCTCAGAATTATTAGGTACCAATTCATCTACCTCAAGTTGTGATGCAGATTCTACTTGTTGTGGCTCCCTTTCTTCAAAAATAACCTGCAAATCACAAGAAACAATGCTAGGAACAATGACATGCTCCTCCAATGGTGGTGATGATGATGTTACTTGTAACGACCGGGGTTCTCCCAAATAGTTTGTTGCCTGTTTGTTTTCTTTCCTGCATGTCATCGCATCTGCATCATTGTGCATTTTAACATTGGTAAAATAATTAGAATTGCATAAAATATTGTTTTCTAAGTTCCTGAAATTAATTTGTGCCCCAAAAATTATTTTACATCAAGCAGTTTTATAAACAAAACAAAAAACGGTGTGTGGGCAAAAGCCAGGCCCAACCCACCGAACTGGGCCAGCAGCCCAGCTAAGCCACACCGTACCCAACCACCACACACGCACGCACGGGAGGAGGGGATCGATCGATCCCCATCCTCATCCTCCTCCCGAGCGCTCGCTCGCTTCCCCTGTCCTAGATGCGCCGCCACCCCGAGTCTCCTCCCACGATCCCCTCGCTCCCCTTCCTCGCGTCCTCCTTCCCATCGCCCCCTCTTCCTCACAGTAGGTCGCCGCCGCCCGGTTTCCCCGCGCCCGCCTCCTCCTAGTGCCTCCCCGACGAGAGCCCCGCCTCCATCTCCGTGAGCTCCGGCCAGCGAGCCTCCATGGCGCCCGCCGGTAGCTGCCCCCTCTCCTCTGTCCGCCCCACGGCAGCCAAGCCCGTCGCCGTTCCTCGCCGTGGAGACGAGGGCCGCTGCCTCTCGTCGTGTTGCTCGCGCCGGGAGGGAGCGCACGCGGCGCCGCCTCCTGCCTCGCATCCGGAGGAGATGGGCTAGCTGCGTGGAGAGCCACGAGGCCATGGCCGCCGGTCCGTGGTTCCCCTCCGCTCCTCCACCCCCTCATCCATGCTCCCGCACCCGAGCGCCATGGCCGCCGCCCGCTCCGCTGTCTCCATCCATGTTGCCCGCCACATGCTCGAGGAAATGTCTGCAAGGGTCGTGACCATGTAGTCGGCCATGTTCGTCCACCCGCCATGGTGATGCCTTGTGGGTGCCCGTGCGCTTCTTTCCATTATCGTCGATGTGCGTTTTCCGACTATGTGCATCTCTTCGCCGTACATGCATGTCTGTGGCCATGCCCGTTGTCGCTTCGGCTTTGTGGTGGCCGCTTTTGGGCGCGTCCATGTGACCCTGACAAAAAAACAATCCCGGCGACAAGTCCGAACACCGGAACTCCAAGTTCGACACCGACCTGTACCTCGTCGACAAGATCCGCCACGACGCCATGACCGACAACGACCACGGGGATGTGTGGGATCGAATACCGACCACCGACACGATCTCTCATCGCTCGCTGTGTTCGTTTTGCGTTGGCCGCCTTCGTGCGTGTCCGGGAGATGATGTCGTGAACCCCGAAGACCGGAGAATCGTCCAGTTCGCCATCGACCACAAAGATCGGAACCACCAAGATCTTCTATACGGACGCGGCGAGTACCTCGACCACGACTACGTCTACTTCCTCTTCGAACCTCGATGACGAGATCGACAACTACCACCGATGACGTGAACGACTACTTCCACTACGGAACGAGTACCACTACTTCCTCTACACTCCGAAGACATCAGCGTTAACTCCGAAGACCCTCCTTCCAACGTTCGAACCCAAACCCCAATCATAACCCCTATATGCGTATTTTTCTAAATGCCATCTATTTTATAAATGTCAAATCATTCATGTGTTGCATTGCATTTTGTGGGTGCGGGTAATAGTAATATCATCTAATAATTAAATATGGAATGAGTTGGGATAATTAAATATTGTCCCGGTTCCATTTAAATTGTGTATCTCATCTATATCCTTGTCACTCCATGTTAAACAAAATTTAATCTTGATGGGTAGATAAATAACTTGAACCTCCTAAATTAGATGTTGGGCTTCCGGCTCAATTTAAATTGGTTTAATTGCATAAATCATAACTAATTCATTTTAACTCCAAATTTGAAAAGTAAAATATGTTTTCCAATCAAAATTCTCTAAACTTTCCAAATATAAACTTTGTTTCCTGTTTTGAATAAATTAAATTGCTGAAAACAACTGTTTCTTATTTAATGCAATTAAAATTGTCAAATTAATAACTTGCTCATTTTAATTCCTTTTTCAACAAATGAAATATGTTTTCCATCTAAAATTTTGTGTTCTTTCCAAATATAAATTTTGCTATCCGTTTTGAACAATTAAAATGGGTGAAAACAATAAATGCTTGTGTAACTCACTTAAGAAGCCAAATTTCATAACTTAATAAATAAAATTCCAAACTTGTTAAACACCTTTTCAAATTGAAGATATTGTTGTTTTCTTATTGTTTTCCACATCCATGCATCATTCTAATCAACTCTCACATGATGGTTATTTGTAGATCATTTAATTCAACATTAATTCATGGGCTTTTCTATATGCAACCCAAATTGCATACGGTCCCATTTAAATATGTTTACCATGTCAACTAGTTTATCTTTGATGCATCCTTAAACTTGTCATGCATCCATATCTTGATCATGCTGGATCTTTTGCCGTAGTAGTAATTGTTGCATCCGGTGTTTGTTCTAGTTCGTTGCTTGTTCGCGGATAGGACGTTGAGGTGATGTGAGCATCGACAAGTTCTGCGGATGTACCTCTACTTGCTGGATCTCAGGCAAGTATACTCACTTGCTGCCTATGGCTGCCTTTCATCACTTGTTACCGATTCTTTCCGTTGTTCTTATGCTAGCCTTATGATTCGATGCTTGTGTCTCGATCCTATTATATGTTTACCTTGCAGCCATGATATAGCCTTCCTCCCACTTCCTATTAACTGTTGTTTGTTTACCCCGTTGGCCCTCGTGTCGTAGTTGCATGCTTAGTGTTGTTTGCGCTCTAGTCCTGTTGTCCTTTGTTCTATCACCTGTTTAGTTTGATAGTTGGGTTCAATTCAATCAACAACATGTTAATGTTTTGGGTAATAATAATTTGATGATAAGGCACCGGCAGGAGGCCCGGCGTGGTTTTGAGGCCTGCTAGTGTCGACCCTAATTAGGAAAAGTGTCTTGTCCATTGATCCATGATGAGCGCACTAACCCCATGTGGGAAGCGAGTATGGGCGCCCCCCGCAATTCTGATTCTATTCGCATCTCGTCCAAATCGCCTCATTTAGTTCGGGTTTTCCATTTGCCGCATGCATATGCAGGTGCGAACCCTTGGCGCCAGGGTGGAACTTTTGTAGTCGGCATTTAGGGAGACACGTTCTTAGAGTGCTATGAGGGTCCCCTTTTCTTCGTGGGGCTTGATTAGCCGTGCGCTCAATTGCACGGGGTTCTTTGGGCTTGATGCGAAGAAGAGTTGGGTTGTGTTGAATACCTCGCTTGGTGGGTTGATCCCCCGTCTGGCGGGTTATTCTTACGTGTACGGCCAAATTGGTGCATCCCTGCAGGGTTAAATCTTCTCGAGAAGCCGTGTTGTCCGCGGTTATGGACGACTTGGTGAAAGTGCTGGCTAACAAGTACTCAGACAACTTACACTTAACGATGATAACTTGACTAGTAATATAGATTACCTCCACCATAAAAATGAATGTCACCTTAATCAACCGTGTGAGTTTCCTTGGGTTGCATCCTTAGTAGGGGGTAACATTGGATGGGTATTGTTTGGTGAGTAGTCGTAGTTGGTTCTGATTCGCTATCTTATCCCTTTCTTTTAGCCGGATGTTGTAGCGAGTCTCTGTAGTCAGTTAGTGCAGCCAGCTGCCGCTCCTTTGCAATAATCCCTTCCTTTCCTTTGTACCCAAAGTATTTGTATCTTGTGATGATTGGTTACGCTGGTATCTTGTGAGTATGGGTTATCCACTTGCCAGTACTTAACCGTACTGACCCACGAATCCATTTCGTGGCTGCATATTCCACATTGCAGTCAACAGGTTTGAAGTCTGACGACGTTAGCTTGGGAATCCCTCCGGCTTGGCCTGGGCAGGGATTGGACGCCATCGGTTATCTTCAGGACTCTTAGTCCAATTTGTATCTTGTCCGTAGCCGGACGCTATGTTGTTTCTTCCGATGTTATTTGGATCTTTGTATTGTATCAGTTGTATCCTTGGCTCGTTTGAGTCTTCTTGTATATATCTTTTCTGTTGTTGTTGCGGAATATTCGTGAACTGTTGTAATGTTATCACAAGTGGCAACCTGGAATCGGTTATTATGTGGATTTTGGCGGGAATGCTGAAATCTGCATAGTGCCCGATCTCGGGGCGTCACATTACTATGGCCTCCCTTTCTTCGAAAGTCTGCACATGAGAAGAAACAACACTAGGAATAGATATTATTTCATTAGTAGTTGTAATGCTTGGCTTTTGGATTGGTGGAAAAAATCTTCTTCTTGGAGCCATAGGAACCTCTTCGGCCATCCTCTTTTCTATTTTCCTTGCTATGTGCAATAATTCATCCAAAGTACTATATTCAACACGCTCACTTGGAGTCTCATTGAAAATGGTAATCCGGATAAAAATCTTTGCATTATTCTTTCTTGATCCTCTACAGCTCGAGCATGTTGTAGTAATGACATCATCTCTATGTAATATGCATCGACTGATTTTTCTCCTTTTCTTAATTGCTTCAGTTTTTTATAATTCTCCTCATCAACTAAAACATCCTTATCTAGTAAGCATTGCATATTGTAAATCATTGTTGACATTTTGGAGATTTGATCTTGCATATCTTCAATAATTTCTCTAGTTCCATTGCTAACCTGCACATACTCAACAACACTAGAAACACTCATTATGTTAGTGAAAACAAAAATCAATGGGATGTGGTGTTCTCTCACAACTCACTCAAAACCAAGCAAAGATGGTTTCACTTAATGTTCCAAGAGAGAAAAAGGATCAACTTACCACAAGTTCCAATGAAAAGTGTACCAAGTGTGAGAAGAGAATATCCAGGATATGATAGTATCACAAAGACAAACAGGGTATATGGTGGAGCTCGGCTTGGGATTCCTAACAACACCAAAAACAAGTCCTATTGGCTGCTTGTGATGATAAAATAACACCTAGGGAAACACACACCAAGTATGGAGACAAATGTGGCAATGCAAATATGTGTAGGAAATTTTGCAATGCACTGGAAAGACACTAGCCAAGCTCAAATAATATTCCGGCACAAGATTGCTCAATGGTGTGTCAATATAGCAATGATGAAAACAACTCCACAAATATATCAATATATCTCAAGGCCTTTTTGCTTTTTCTCAATTCTATTTTTCTCTTTTCTGTTTTCTCTGTTTTTTTTTATTTTTTGACTGGCCAAATAACAACACAAGGAGCAATACTATCAAGTGATAACACTGCAATGAACAATATGACACAAATATGTGATATAGAGCAGCCTGAAAACGAGCAAAAGATAGCTCTTCTTGATGGGTATGGTACCTACTTATTGCTGTAGAAAGGCTCTGGCTAAGGCTCACAAAGTTCAGACTTGAAACCCTAAAGAAATTGGAAAAGAAAAATCAAACCGAAACTAACTAGACTAAGAGAATTGCCCACGGCAGAAAATTTGTACCGCGGCAGCAAAACATTGAAAACCTCTGTCGCGGCAGCGCACGGTGATGATCTGGTAAGGAAAAACGTAGCGCGCGGGTGGGAATTTGCGGTGGCGTTGTGGGATGTGAGCGCGCGGCAGAAATTGCGGGCGCGGCAGCGATATCGCGCAAGTGCGTGCCGCGGCAGCGCGCGGTGATGGAAGCGGGCAAGTGCACTGCGGTAGTTCGCTAGGGTTTTGTAACGCGCGGTTGAGGGCGAATCCGACTCCGGCAAGGAATCCCACACGGCAGCGATTTGGACAGATTGTGTGCCACGGCAGGAAGTACGGATCCAACTCGAAAACCAATAAGCCCACCACTCGGATTGGTAACTTTGAGGGCACGTATAAAGGCAAATCTGCGAGCGACTAGGGCAGTTCACGGCAGCGATTTGGCAAGTTTTTCTGCCACGGCAGGAACTCAATGCCAACTCGAAAATCAAGAACAAACCACTAATCGGATTGAAGTTTTGAGGGGATTTCGGTGGACACCAAAGTCAAAACTCGAAGAACACTAAACCCTAAACCTAGATCGAAATAACAAGACTCAAAAATGATAAAAAGAAACACGAAAATCAAACACAAGACAGCAACTAGACACTTGACAATGGTGATCTAAGGCTATGGCAACAACTAGAACTAAAAATTTTGTGTGGCTTTTTCTGTATAGGAAATAAAAACAACTAGACTAGGGATAAATTTGCTCACCGAGGCAACCTGGAAATCTGATACCATATGATATGGGGTGGCCCGATCTTCTCGATGAACTCTCTCTCTCTCTCTTTTTGTGGTTTTCTGGATTTTGTGATAATTAGTGCTACACTGAGACCTCTAACTTGGATGACCCTTGTCGCCAATGCAACAACAACCAATCCCTTTGGATATTCTCAACTACACACTCTTTCACACGTAATCAAAGATCACGAGTGGTCCTGTATCCCCCTATTCCCAGATGGAATAATAAGATATCACGCAACTTTTACTTGAGTAACACCACCAACAAGGTGGGCATAATTTCAGATGAACATGGTTCAACTCTGGAATCTAGGGTTTATCTTAAACTTGGTCTACCTATTCCACACGCAGGCGGGCCTATAAGAGAGGGAGGGGTGCGGCCACAAGGTGCCTTGCGCAAGCAAACCTTCCCCCACTCGAATAGGACTCCTACTTGGACTCTCACATAGATACAAACCGACCCACTTAGGGGAATTCGGCCCAATATGGCATACAAGCCATGCCTAATATAATTAGGACTTGATCATGGCGCATTTAACCTAATGGAGGCACCATCCCCTTGTTTTGAACCTTGCAACAAATGTTTCGATCATGGCTTGATTGTTTTCACCAATTGTAAGCTTGTTTTCCATCAGCCACATATTGTTTTCCAGCTCCTCTTGAGATCATCCTCCATCCATGTTTGTGTTAACAATAACCCTGCTAATAAATAATAACATAGCTTAGGTAGTATAACATTCTTATAACCACAAACAATAATTAATAATAGGGAAGAATTCACCTTAAAATAATCATCAGTGAGACTTAATATTTCTTTCCAACTCAAGCATGAATAAACCTCATGGACCTCTATTATGTCCCTATCAATGCAAGTATGCTTATATGGTGGGGTAGGTAGGCTATACATAGGGTTCACTACCCATGATATATGAAGGATACATCATAGTTGATTTTGAAAATCTCTGTATCTTTGCTAAAGAAGATACTTCAAAATAAAATAATATAGTTTTCTTTCTCTTGTAGATATCACATGTACAAGAGGTTTTGTAGGACTTTGTTAAAAAGAAAGTTTTCTCTTTGCAAAACTTCTTAGAAACAACTTCCAGTTTTTGTTTAGAAAAGAAAGGTTTGTCTTGACCAAACTTCTTGTAAAACAACTTCCGGCTTTTATTCATCCGCACCTCAGTGGTACGAAGTTCCTCCTTCCAGTACTTCACAAGTTCAAACTCCTTTTCAAAACTCCTTTTGAAAACATTGACATAATGCTGCATGGCCATTCAACTGTCCATATCCGAGGACGCGGCTATTCAGAATAGTTTGACTCTGCAGAGGTGTACACATTCCACAAGATCCAGAACATCCGCCGTGAACAAGTACAGACTGTAACAACAGTATGTGAACATCAGATAACTGATCCTAACCATCCACTATGTTCAAGCTAGAATATGACTATCTCTTAAGTTGGGTTTGTGCTCCCCGGCATCAGTTCCCACCTTGTCATGACAGGAGACCCAACTGCTGCATCCGGAGGGAAACTTAATCCCACACTTTATATGCCACACGTTTCATAACTTGGTGACAATTCGGTTCGAGGGAGTCCGTCCCCTTATAGCAAATTGAGATAGAACACACACTTAAAAAAAAGTTTCAAATTAAGCCCCGTGCCCATGTTGGGGTAGAGCGGCAGTACGGTAAAGGTTGTCCGGCGAAGACTAGGTTATGTGTCATTTTTGTAAAACACATTTTTTCCCCAAAAATGACCACTTCAACAATCCTCCGGTGGATAAGGCCTCGCCTTCCCACCGGGTTTTCCATAAAGACTTTGTTTTGCAAAAGCATATCTTTAAGGTGTCCACTTAGAGACTTATACTTTTGGTGGTAATAGATACCATCTGGTGGCTATGGGTTTGGTAACACCAAGTATCAACTACTGGCATAATAATATCTTATATAATATTAATAGTAGTAGTCACTCAAAAATATTTTTTGAAGATCAAGGTTTTATAAACTTTCAGAAGTAAAACATGCATGATAGATAATCATAAGTGTAGTAGCAAGCATCGGGATGGCTTGCCTTAGAACTCTTTGTGTCCCTAGACTTGAAGTAGCTGGAACTTGACACACAGCTCTACAACTCCTTCTTCTTCTTCTTCTTCTTCTTCTTCGTTTTCTAACACCGTAAAAGAAATAAAAGACACGCACTCAGAACCCATAAGGCAATCAATAAAACAAAGCACACATACAGCGAGCAACTTATACTAGTGCAATCACTCAGAAAGTTATCGAGAAACTACCGCACAAACTCTCATGGTGCAAATGCTATCGCTAAAAAGCTTATGGTTGGGAAACCATATTCCACATCCTAAATATCATAGGTTGAGTGGGTGTACCACTCTCATACCAAGACATTTAAGAAGCTAAAAATATAGCTTGTGATCACAAGAGTGAGACTACTAAAGTAACAACAATCATTCAAAGCAATACCCATGGCGGTGGGTATTAACAGCAACACAAGAAATCATCACCAAACAAGTTTACCACTAACCTAATGCATAGATACCAAGATACTACTAAACACAACCATAACAAGTACAATACTCATACTAAAGTAATCACTCAAATGGATAAGCTAGTTACTGACTATGATCAAATCTACACAAAGATTAATGAACCACTCAATCAAAAATATAACCAAACAAACCAGTGGCTCAATCAATTATAATTAGTCATACACACATTCTAAAACACAACATCACAAGATATAACATAGCTAGAAAACATCATAATAACAGGAGTTAACTAATAGCACACTAATATGAAAGAATCCTACCCAAGCATGCTATAAGAGACTAATGTATTCTACAATAAATATCATCTAGAAACTCAACAATTCATGGAAAGATAACAGAAGTGAAAACATGCTAATCATGCTAGGATAATCATACACTCATAAAAATATAAAGACAACAATACTAGAGCAACTCATAAAATCTAGTGGTAACACTAGTACACAAATAGAGAAGCAAATAATACTACAAGGATGCATATGCCTAAACAAGAAACACATGAATGTAAATACCTACTACAGAACATACACCTTACACATTCTAGTAAGCCATTATGCTAAAATAATTCTATGAAAACAACTACTTAGCAAGAATCAACCAAGTCTAATAAATCATGCTTTTCTAACAACCAAATAACAAACATCAAAGTGACATGCTATCAACCAGTAGCTATGCACTCAAGTCATGCTCAAACAAACACGCGTAAAATCAAAACACTCAAGGGAAATTTTATCCACACATAATTCACCAATACTAGGGAGTACTTCTATTTGCAAACAACACTCAAATTAATCACAACATTAGTCAAACACTTCTTAACATGATATTCACAAGGGACATCATATCAACAAATGTACCTCAACTAACATACTAGGAGTCACAAAGCATTACTACACTCCAATCAAAACAAGTAGAGCAACAACCTATTTTCCTTGGTGGAAAATACTAAACACACATATAACACTATGGGCCACTAACAAACAAGTGTATGGTAGAGAATTTGTATCCCTAACCAAAATGCAATGGGACCAGTGGGTTATGGGCCCACTAATATACCAAGGCATTTAAGAGGTCACAAAGCCTCTGGTCCTACTTGAGATAAACATAATCTACCAAACAAACATCACACAACTAATCATACTAGTGAAAACAGACAAACAAATGATACACATGCTTTTCTATACAATAGAGTGCAATCTAACAGAGGTGATACTACTCTAATATCAGTACCAAAATGGTAATGGAGTCAACACATTACCATCAAAAACTTAGGTATCAAACAGAACAAAGCTAGCTCACAAAATCTATTCAATCAAAATACTAGAAAACAATAAAAGTCTATTTCTATTTCTATTTGATTTCCAAACATGCACAAAGTTCCTATCATACTAGTACTGCAAGAAAACAACCTAATAACAGAGAGTAACTCATCTTCACATGATAGGAAACAAGTTGCTAACAAACAAACATTTATTTACAATAAAACACACAAGATTTAATAAAAACTGAAAAGGTGTTGTATCTAGAAATGTACACCAAAAATAATCTAGAGCTCTAAAAATTAATCCAAGCTAGGATTACATAGATCTAGTCACATAAAAACTCAACCAATTGGATTCACATCAAAAAATCATTTTTAAACTCTCCCTAAAAAACCTAGCAAAGCCTACTGGCCTTTTACCAAAATGGATGGCATTTCCAAATGGTAACTCTCCTTGATACAAGGTCAATTTATACTGATAGATCTACTCAAGGTCTACTCAAAACAATTTGATTTGCAATATTTGGATACAGATCCAAAAAGTTATGCGCAAAAAGGTCTCATAGACAGTCTGTGGCATTTTAATTACCAAGGCAAAAATAAAATAGCAAACTTAGATCTACCACCTGGATGTATTCAAGAAAAAGCTAAGCTACTGCCACAAACTTTTGTGGAAATTTATTTTCCCTAAATCTATTTTTAACAAGTCTAAAGTAAACACACAAGTTTCTGTTAAAAATTGAAATGAAAAACAAACAACAGGGCAGGCTGGTTTCCTAGGCGCACGGCCCAACTAACGGACGAATCGGCCCACTCACGCGCGCGTGCGCAGAAACGCGCGGGAACGCTGGGCGTTCAAGCGAGGCCGTAGATTTCGCGATCTACGGATCCGCTGCGTTCTTCCTCCTCTCTCTTTTCTCTCTCTCATCGGAGAACGACGGGGAAACAACGACGACCGTGGTGCTCTCTGTGGGGCACGACAGGGATGGGCGAGGGGTCGGGGTGAATGCTGGGGCTCGAGGGAGTCGAGGGGCATGGGCGTTGGCGACGGTGGCAGCTCCAGTCGACGGTGGCAGCTCCAAACTTGCAAGAAAAATCAATGAAAACATCTGTCAAACTTTGGTAAAACAACTGTTTCTAAAAATTCAGTTAGCATTGACTTAGAAAAATTTCTAAGTGCTGAAAACAGTTAAAATGAGCAAAATGTTCAAATTGTTTTCTGAGGTCAAATGAAATCCAAATGTTGTTTTCAATGTTGGAGATTGTTAAAAATGTTTTAAACTTTCAGAAACATCTTTTGAAAACAAATTTGGAATAGTGGAAGGCTATGAAAACAAAGTGGAAAAAGAGGTACTTTCTGTTTTTCTCTGTTTTCTAAAAATGTCTTTTTCTGTCTTATTTTTCTTCCACAAAAACAACATGCAAAAGATTATTTTTCTTATTCCAAAATCCAACCAAGCTTATGGATTTGTAGTCCATATATCAAAGAACAAATAAAAGTCAAGAAAACACAAAAATGAAATGTTATAGCCTAATGAAAACAAGTGTGGAAAACTGGTACTTGGCTATATTTTCAGGGAAAAGTTTCAATAGAAAACTTTGAAGAAAACTTTCATAAATCATTTTGTATTTTTGTTTTCTTGGATCCAACAAGGTTAAAAGTTTAACTCAAGATGCAACCAAGCATGATCCAGGTCTTGGAATAAAAATCACTCAAGTCACATTAAGGAAAACATCAGGGGAAAGTGTTTTCAGGAAAATATTGTATTGGTTTTTTTTTAAATGAAACAAATCTTGCATTGCATATATGACTATGGTCATATACACATGTTGGCTCAAACAAACATGTTGTTGTAAAAAAAATTGTTGGCCCACATTTTTGTCTCCTTTAACTACAGTACAAGGATCCAAAAACTGGGGCGTGACAGATATGCTGATGCGACTGTTGATGTTTATGAGAAGCAGGTTGATAGAACCAAATGAAAGCAGAAATGGGCCCTCAAATCTGTAGGACCATGTAGATCAATATATGAACCTTCTACGACAAACTATTGCATATCTGCGTTTTGCTAAGTCGACTGAGATTTTCTTAAGTCCCAGTCACTTTTGAGAAAAGTGCAACCGCAGTTAAAAAAAAATACAATTGCACTTTTCTGCATGGAAAAGTGTAACAGGTTCGGTTGTACTTTTCTTTAAACTATAGTTGCAATTTTCTGAATTAACTGAGATTTAAGAAAAAATCAGTCTGACCGAGACATAGGCATAGGCAGTTCCACTATTGGGTTGCCGAAACTGTATATATTTAACGGAGCCTTGTGCGTGCAACAACAGCCGGTGTGTGAACTACGGTACGTACATGAGTACATCACAACGCCGTGAAGGCGTGAATAACAAAGCTGATGTCTACGTAGTAGATAACTCGTAACAACAAGGCACGGCGCGTTCGTTGATCCGCGTTGAAAATGACCTGATCATTCCATTCCATTCCATTGCATCAGTAATAATCCGACTACTCGGTATAAAAGACGAGCACCGATATCTGGATTTCACGTCCAAGCTAAGCTAGCTAGCCCATCGATCGAGAGGGACAGTGAAAAAAAAAAATACATAGATATCATGCTCAGATTAGCAATGTCGAGGGACAGCAGATGCATCCTTAGCATGCTGATTCTCATGTGCTTTGGAGGAGCAGCCGCGGCACGGCCAGCACCGGACGAGTCGCTCGCGGCGGCGAACGGTACGTGCCGGTCCAGGGTGGAGCCCTTTGGCTATAGATGCGAGGAGCACACGGTAGGTGATTAATCAAGAGCTGGTGGTATGGTACAGATAGCTAGCAGTCCTAAGTGTCTTGAGTTGATCATCTACTACTATTCATCATGCATGTGTTTGACTAATTGACTGGACAGGTGACGACCGGAGACGGATACATCCTCAGCCTGCAGCGAATCCCCAGCGGGCGCGCCGGCGGATCGGCGGCGACCGGCGGCGGGAAGGTGCCGGTCCTGCTGCAGCACGGCCTCATGATGGTATATTATATACTACGTATATGTTATTATTACTGTAGCTAAATAACTATGCGATGTCAGTTATGTTTACAGACCATATTTTGTGTTTGGCACTTGGCAGGACGGTTTGACATGGCTAATGAACTCGCCCAACGAGTCCCTGGGGTACATCCTAGCTGACAACGGATACGACGTCTGGATCGGCAACACGCGCGGCACCGTCTACAGCCTCGGCCACACCTCGCTTTCTTCCGGCGATCCGGTGCGTGCACGTCTCGATCGGCTAATAGATTTGCAGCCAAGAAATACTAGTACTAACGTGAATGAATCCCGCAGGCCTACTGGGACTGGTCATGGGACGAGCTGGCCAGCAACGATCTCTCGGCGATGCTGCACTACGTGTACGACCAGTCGGGCCAGCAGAAGGTGCACTACGTGGGCCACTCGCTGGTAAGTAACACAACCAAAGATTCGTGGCATTGCATACACTAGCTTGTGCTTGTCACCCTCACAGACGGGGGAGCCAGGGGCAAAGGCATGTTCAGACTCTGCAGCGACATCAAATCTAGAATTCTCACAAGAAGAAAATTTGTTTACACGAGTAGCTAGTTTACTTCTATAAAGAGAGAAAATAAAAACATAAACCTGTGATATTGCCAATGCAGGGGACGTTGATCGCGTTCGCTGCCCTGAGCGACCAGCAACCGCATATAGGGATGCTGCGGTCGGCCGGCCTGCTCAGCCCCATCGCGTTCCTCAACAAGGTCTCGTCCCCGCTGGCGCGGGGGGCGGCCGACGTCTTCCTGGCCGAGGTAAGACGCCGGACCTAGCTACCACCTCCGATCAAACCATAAGTCACCTCCAAAAATAGCTCATTCCTGTTTTCTGACGCCAGGCCCTGTACTGGCTGGGGCTCCATGAGTTCGACCCAACAGGGTAAGCAAATTTCTCTTTCCAATTCGTGCTGATCGCAAGTGTTTATCCGACTAATGGCTGGGAATGATATCTCTGTAGGACTGCTGTGCACAATCTGCTCACTGCCATATGCAAACTGCCAGGGGTAGATTGCTACGACCTGTTAGACGGCTTTACAGGTGACAATTGCTGCCTTGACAACTCCTCTGTCCAGACCTTCCTTGCTCACGAGCCACAAGCTTCTTCAACCAAGAACATGGTTCATCTGGCTCAAAGTGAGTGTACGCATGCAGCCACGTTTCAATACATACACCCGATATTCAAAACATTTCCAAGATTTCCCATGTTAACGTCATAAATGTACTAACAGTGATCAGAAGAGGTATAATCGCCAAGTACGACTACGGCGACGCCAGCGACAACATCAAGTACTACGGCCAGGCGACCCCGCCTGTCTACGACGTATCGGCGATCCCCAACGACTTCCCTCTCTTCCTCAGCAGCGGCGGCAGGGACAGCCTCTCGGACGTACAGGACGTGCAACGCCTCCAGCAGGCGCTCCAGTCGCACGACAGCGACAAGCTCACCGTCCAGTACCTCGCCGACTATGCGCACGCCGACTTCGTCTTGGCCGGGAATGCCAAGGAGAGAGTCTACGGGGCTCTCATGGCATTCTTCAGGCTCCAAGACAAATGAGATGGACGTGATTCTCCAACATGATTTATATCATTACTTTCGGTATTAATTTAGAAATGGCCACCTTGTAACTCATGTGATAGCGAAATGAACTGGATTTCTTCTACTTTTCCATGGAACCACACAAGCTAATCCAGGTAACCTACTGCAGGTATTAGAAAAAGATGGAGATGTGTGATGGGTAAATTGCAAATTGGGGATTGGAAAAAAACTCATTCATTTTCCTCAACGCTTTTAATTGGTTCACTTAGAAAATGTTTGTTTCGACCATTTTCCATCGGGATTGAGATCCAGAACCTTGAAACAGTGAAACGCAAGAGTGTTTGGCAACAGGAATCAATGCTGTGACTGTTGGAATTTATGGGCTGCAGTGTGGCCCAACTAAGCCCAATAAATTCTGAAATTGTCATGGCCCATTCATAAATAATGAGTGGAGTGAGTGGGACTAAAGTTTAGTCCCATACTGCTAGTTTGGAGAGAATGGAACCACTTTATAAGGTGAGCCATTCTAGCTCATGTATGAGTTGGCAAGGCAAGAGGAGAGGTGTGCCACACGCGCGCTCCTCCTCCGCCGCCCGCCTCGCCTCGTCACGACACGTCACGACGCGCCGCGGGTTGCGGGAATGAGCCGAGCTGAGAGCGTTTATTTTGTCGCTTGGGAAATCTTGATGAGTCATATAAATACGCGCATACGGTAAACCCTAGCTACCACTTCAACATATGGTTTCGCACCGTTCCAAAGCACTGCGCCGCCAATCAAGTCTTCTCCATCCCTTCTTTCGGCGTGCACCGCGAGGAGGGACAGTAGGCCTCCGGAACCCCGCCTCTTGTGATCCTGTACGGGAGAGGGGCGATCAGGTTTTTGGGGAGCGCACTCGCGCGACTGCTGACGGCGACTTCTTCCCCAACGACGATTTCTTCCCCGACCTCGGCAACCTCTTCATCGACGACATGGCCGACGTGGACCACAACAACGGCGGTGCCGCTGCCGCTGCATCGTACGTATCTCTATTCCATCTGTATGAGATATTACTGGAATTCTTTTGTCTAGTTCTTGCAATAGATTGTTTCAGTCTGTCTACTGTATTAGATCTAGATATTTGCATGGTTGCTGTATTTGATACGGTCACAATTTATCTGATAGTATTTCGAATTAAATCATGTGCTAAATTGCTAATATATTCAACAATCCAAAAACCTGATTATAGGCAATTTCTTGCACCTGCACCGTCTGTCATTGCGGCGACAAGGCCAATCCCTTTTAAGGGTGTGGACTATAAGAGGTGGCGCACGAGAGCAGTGCTATGGTTTCAAACCTTGCGCTGCTATGCGGCCACTAAGGGCAAGCCTGAGGGTGATCTCAATCCAGCACAGCTGGAAGCCTTTGAGAATATGGACACTATGTTTAAAAGTGCCCTCCTCGGTATAATTGATGATTCTATTGTGGATCCGTATATGTCGTTTGATAACGGCAAGGATATGTGGGCTGCACTCGAGGCCAAATTTGGGGCCTCGGATGCTGGCAGCGAGCTGTACGTCATGGAGCAATTCTATGACTACAGGATGACTGATGAGCGCTCTGTTGTTCAACAGGCTCATGAGATACAGTGACTTGCTAAAGAAGTTGAGCACTTTAAGTGTATGTTACCGGACAAGTTTGTGGCCGGAGGCATTATTGCCAAGCTCCCATCTTCGTGGAGCACCTTTGCTACTTCTCTGAAACACAAGAGACAGGAGTTTTCCGTTACGGACCTCATCGGATCTCTTGATGTGGAAGAGAAGGCGAGAGCAAAGGATACACGTGCTCGGGTTGCTGAGGTAGGTTCTTCTGCTCATGTGGTACAGAAGAAACACTACCCGCCCAACAAGCCTAAATATAATAAGAAGAAATCCGAGGGTAAAGGCAAACCCGATGGCAGGTTTAAGCCATCGCACTCTACCAACTTCAAGAAGAGGAAGGGGTCATGTCACGTTTGCGGTGAACTGACCCATTGGGCTCCAAAGTGCCCTAAGCGATATGAGTTGCAGCAGCAAGAGAACAGCGGCAAGACCGCTAACATTGTCATTGGTGAGTGGTGACACTGAGATGAAGGATACTGGGTACGGTACAGTTCCTACTATTCTTTCAGTTTGTCATTCACCTGAATGGTTAATTGACACAGGTGCCAATGTACATGTTTGTGCTGATGCTTCCATGTTCTCTTCTTATCAGATCACAGGGACTTCCCCCGTGCTAATGGGGAACGGGTCACATGCTACTGTTCGTGGTGTTGGTACGGTCGATCTGAAGTTTACTTCAGGGAAGGTCGTGCGACTGAAGAACGTTTATCATGTGCCCTCCATCAATAAAAATCTCGTCAGCGGCTCACGTTTCTGTCGAGATGGTTTTAAGTTGGTTTTCGAGTCCAATAAAGTTGTAATTTCCAAGTATGGACAATTTATTGGTAAAGGCTATGAGTGCGGAGGCTTGTTCCGCTTATCCTTGTCAGATATATGCACCAAAGTTATTAATAATGTTTCTCACGATAATGATTGTGATGTTTGGCATTCACGACTTTGTCATATTAGTTTTGGTTGCATGACGCGGTTAGCAAATATGAGTTTAATTCCGAAATTCAGTACTATTAAAGGTTCCAAATGTCAAGTGTGTGTTCAAGCTAAGCAACCTCGCAAATCTCATAAGACTGCGGAGGCGAGAGACTTGGCACCACTAGAACTTATACATTCTGATCTTTGTGAGATGAATGGCGTATTGACAAAAGGTGGAAATAAATATTTCATGACACTTATTGATGACTCCACTAGATATTGTTATGTGTATCTTCTGAAATCTAAAGATGAAGCTTTAACTTATTTCAAGAACTATAAGGCCGAAGCTGAGAACCAACTTGGTCGTAAAATTAAACGGCTTAGGTCTGATCGTGGTGGAGAGTATTTTTCCAACGAGTTTAATTCTTTTTGTGCTGAACACGGTATTATTCATGAGAGGACGCCTCCCTACTCACCTCAGTCAAATGGGGTGGCTGAAAGAAAGAACCGAACGTTGTCTGATCTGGTTAACGCCATGTTAGACACTTCGGGTCTCTCCAAGGCATGGTGGGGGGAGGCGCTAATGACTGCATGTCATGTCCTAAACCGAGTTCCCACAAAGAATAAAACCATTACTCCATTCGAGGAATGGGAAAGGAAAAGGTTGAAACTCTCCTACCTACGTACTTGGGGTTGTTTGGCGAAAGTCAATATACCAATTCCCAAGAAGCGCAAGCTTGGACCCAAAACCGTAGATTGTGTTCTTCTGGGCTATGCTTTTAATAGCATTGGTTATAGATTCTTGATAGTAAAATCTGAGGTATCCGACATGCATGTTGGTACTATTATGGAGTCGAATGATGCGACTTTCTTTGAGAACATATTTCCGATGAAGGATATGTCTAGCTCATCAAATCAGGGGAAACCTGTTTCATCTAGTCAGGAATTAGCTGAGATTCCTGAATCCACCATTCCGATAGAACACGTTGAGAATCCCGAGGAGGATGACAATGAAGTTCCTGTAAGGAGCAAGAGACAGAGGACTGCAAAGTCCTTTGGTAATGATTTCATTGTATACCTCGTGGATGACACACCCAGGACTATTTCAGAAGCCTATGCGTCTCTTGATGCTGACTACTGGAAGGAGGCTGTTCGTTGCGAGATGGATTCCATCTTGGCTAACGGAATCTGGGAAATCACTGATCGTCCTTATGGGTGTAAACCTGTGGGATGTAAGTGGGTGTTCAAGAAAAAGCTTAGGCCTGATGGTACAATTGAAAAGTACAAGGCACGGCTTGTGGCCAAGGGTTATACCCAAAAAGAAGGTGAAGACTTCTTTGATACTTACTCACCTGTGGCTAGACTGACCACTATTCGTGTGCTACTCTCACAGTCTGCCTCACACGGTCTTCTCGTTCATCAAATGGACGTTAAGACGGCTTTCCTTAATGGAGAGTTGGACGAGGAAATTTATATGGAGCAGCCAGATGGTTTCGTAGTACCCGGTCAGGAAGGCAAGGTGTGCAAGTTATTGAAGTCATTATACGGTCTCAGGCAAGCACCTAAGCAATGGCATGAAAAGTTCGAAAGGACTTTGACTGCTGAAGGCTTTGTTGTAAACGAAGCTGATAAATGTGTGTACTATCGCCATGGTGGGGGCGAGGGAGTTATTCTATGTCTATACGTTGATGACATATTGATCTTTGGGACCAATCTTGATTTAATCAAGGAAGTTAAGGATTTCTTATCTCGCTGTTTTGAGATGAAGGATCTAGGAGTAGCCGATGTTATATTGAACATCAAGCTATTGAGAGATGATAATGGTGGGATTACACTGCTTCAATCTCACTATGTGGAAAAGGTCTTGAGTCGCTTCGGGTATAGCGACTGCAAGCCTTCTTCGACTCCATATGATGCTAGTGTGTTGCTTCGAAAGAATCAACGGATTACTAGAGATCAACTGAGAAATTCTTAGATTATAGGCTTGCTTATGTATTTGGCGAGTGCCACGAGGCCTGACATCTCTTTTGCTGTGAGCAAATTGAGCCGGTTTGTTTCCAATCCGGGAGATGATCATTGGCGTGCGCTTGAGAGAGTTATGCGCTATTTAAAAGGCACTGCGAGCTATGGAATTCACTATACCGGAAACCCGAGGGTTCTGGAAGGATATAGTGACTCTAATTGGATATCTGATGCTGATGAGCTTAAGGCCACTAGTGGTTATGTTTTTACACTTGGTGGTGGCGCTGTTTCCTGGAAGTCTTGCAAGCAGACCATCTTAACGAGGTCAACTATGGAAGCAGAACTCGCAGCATTAGACACAGCCACTGTTGAGGCAGAGTGGCTTCGTGAGCTCTTGATGGACTTGCCTATGGTTGAAAAACCAATACCCGCAATCCTAATGAACTGTGATAATCAAACTGTGATCGTCAAAGTGAACAGTTCTAAGGATAATGCAAAGTCATCAAGACATGTGAAGAGGAGATTAAAATCTGTCAGGAAATTGAAAAACTCCGGAGTTATTGCGTTGGATTATATTCAAACATCTATGAACTTGGCAGATCCCTTCACAAAGGGTTTATCACGGAATGTGATAGATAATGCATCGAAGGAGATGGGTTTGAGACCCACGTTATAAGTTGCCCACAGTGGTAACTCACTCTATGTGATCGGAGATCCCGTGAATTAGAAGTGGGAGACAAGCTGTTGGTCGGCTGAGAGGAGAGTATCCTTATACTTTATTCCACTCCATAAAAGATGCAATACTCTCCTGATCTGTATGGTAGGTTGACATTTGTCTTAATGCGTTCCAAGTGGCTTATTTATATAAGCAGAGATGTGTCCTACAGAACATCTCCTGAGGAACTCACCTATATGAGTCTGACTGTTAAACGTCGCAGTCTATGAGAATCGGGTGCTCTCTAATAAATTCATGAAAGGCCTTCGGAGTATGACGCATATGCTCCAAACCGCGGGGAAGCCTTGCGGCAGCCTAGTATCGGTTCAGACGTTGTGTGAAACTGGTATCACAGCAAAATTGTAGTTCAAGGCGTAGTCCACTATTCAAGTTGTGAACTAGTGTAGCATGATGTTCTAAGTGGAAGTTCAACTTAACAGTCTCCACTAACACCGGTATATAAACAATGTTTTGGAACAGAGTTTATGAAATGTGCTAATGACACTTTGTGGGGGATTGTTGGAATTTATGGGCTGCAGTGTGGCCCAACTAAGCCCAATAAATCCTGAAATTGTCATGGCCCATTCATGAATAATGAGTGGAGTGAGTGGGACTAAAGTTTAGTCTCATACTGCTAGTTTAGAGAGAATGGAACCACTTTATAAGGTGAGCCATTCTAGCTCATGTATGAGTTGGCAAGGCAAGAGGAGAGGTGTGCCACACGCGCGCTCCTCCTCCGCCGCCCGCCTCGCCTCGTCACGACACGTCACGACGCGCCGCGGGTTGCGGGAATGAGCCGAGCCGAGAGCGTTTATTTTGTCGCTTGGGAAATCTTGATGAGTCATTAATTTGGTAATTAACGGACGCGTTAATTCATAAACTGTTTCCGTTTCCTTTCTGGATCGTGAAACCGAACCGACTCAGACGTGGAGTTACGTCCACGTCTCTCCCAGCCGCATATAAATACGCGCATACGGTAAACCCTAGCTACCACTTCAACATATGGTTTCGCACCGTTCCAAAGCACTGCGCCGCCAATCAAGTCTTCTCCATCCCTTCTTTTGGCGTGCACCGCGAGGAGGGACAGCAGGCCTCCGGAACCCCGCCTCTTGTGATCCTGTACGGGAGAGGGGCGATCAGGTTTTTGGGGAGCGCACTCGCGCGACTGCTGACGGCGACTACTTCCCCAACGACGATTTCTTCCCCGACCTCGGCAACCTCTTCATCGACGACATGGCCGACGTGGACCACAACAACGGCGGTGCCGCTGCCGCTGCATCGTACGTATCTCTATTCCATCTGTATGAGATATTACTGGAATTCTTTTGTCTAGTTCTTGCAATAGATTGTTTCAGTCTGTCTACTGTATTAGATCTAGATATTTGCATGGTTGCTGTATTTGCTACGGTCACAATTTATCTGATAGTATTTCGAATTAAATCATGTGCTAAATTGCTAATATATTCAACAGTGACGAGGAGTCCCTCGTGGCCAAAATAGTTCAAGACATGAAACTGTGGGTAGCCACTGAGGCTAGAGCCGGAAATTTAGTTCTGGAGTAGTCCCTTAGGTTTGTAGTGGAGTGAGTGTGTGTTCGACAGCTGTGTGCTTTGTTGCCTAAGCTGTCGGCAATTCTGTATTTCAACTCTTCTTCTATTAAAAAAATATGTATGCAATTGCATACCCTGTTACGGGCAATAGCAAAACAACAATGAAATTAAGCAAGACCGAACCAACGGGGACACGAGATTTTAACGTGGAAAATCCTTTCAACAAGGAAGAGGAAAAACCACGGGCGCTAGCCAGCAATACTTCGCTATTTCGGGTGAGGTTACAAACGCGCCGGGATTTACAATGTGTGACTTATCCCGTGCGGCGGCTTACAAGAGGTATATAAAGGCGGTCCTGACCTAACTAGGTCGGTAACGGTGAATCCGACTCCACTCGTCAGAAGTTCGGCCTTTATAAGTATATACGAATACGAATTTGGATCACACCAAAATAACACTCCACCTTGAGACAAATTCTCTCTTGTAGCATGAACGAGAACTTTCACCCTGAAACAAACAAAGAAAACACCTTCGGCGCCAAATAGCCTCTTGGGCTAAACAGTGATACCAACTAAGCTTGAGCAAAGCTCAAACTTAGCAACAGGAACTGGTCGTCATTATACCAGCAGGATTATCATGAGTGCTTATCTTGCATACCTTCATCTTACCTTATGCAACAACATCACGCACATGATGGTACTTGACATCAATGTTCTTTGTTCCCTCATGGAACATATGATCCTTAGTAAGGTAAATAACACTCTCACTGTCACAAAATAGGTTAATGCAAGTATCATCTCCACAAAGCTCAGCAAACAGACATTTCAACCAAACTGACTCTTTGCATGCTTCAGCAATAGCCATATACTCAGCCTCAGTAGTAGATTGTGCAACAATACCCTGCAAGGTAGCCTTTCATCTAACAGCACATCCACTAACTGTAAACACATAACCTGTGAGGGACCTCCTCTTATCCAAGTCGGCAGCAAAATCTGAATCCATATAGCCTGCGAGTCCCTCACTAGTCTTGCCAAACTTCAAGCAAGGTTTGGATGTGCCGCGAAGGTACCTGAAAATCCACTGAACAACTTTCCAATGTTCTTTACCAGGATTAGTCATGTATCGACTGACCAAACTCATAGCATAAGACAAATCAGGTCGAGAACACACCATGGCATACATTAAGGAACCAACAGCACTAGAATAGGGAACTCGTGACATGTACTCAATATCTTTGTCAGTAGTAGGACATTGCAATGCTGACAACTTGAAGTGTGAAGCAATAGGAGTACTAACAGACTTTGCATCATGCATATTAAAACGATGAAGAACTTTTTTAATGTAATTCTCCTGACTAAGAAATAGCAATCTAGATTTTCTGTCTCTTGAATTTTCCATGCCTAGAATTTTCTTAGCAGGACTAAGATCCTTCATCTCAAACTCACTACTCAATTGTTTCTTCAATGTAGTGATTTCTTTCATGCTCTTAGCAGCAATTAATATATCATCAACATATAGCAACAAGTATATAGGCGATTCATCAACAAATTTAATGTACACATAGCTATCATATTCAGATCTCTTAAAGTCATGTGACATCATAAAAGAATCAAACATTTTATACCACTGTCGAGAAGACTGTTTCAAACCGTAAAGGGACTTCTATAGCTTGCACACAAAATCCTCCTTACTCGGCACTATGAACCCTTCAGGTTGGTCGATGTATATCTCCTCCTCAAGTTCTTCATGCAAAAACGCATTCTTCACATCTAACTGCTCAAGCTCAAGATCATGCATAGCAACGATACTAAAGAAAGTACGAATAGAACTATGCTTTACAACTGGGGAGAACACATCATTATAATCCACTCCTGGAATCTGGCTGAAACCTTTTGCTACTAAACTTGCCTTAAACCTTAGAGGCTCACTAGGATATAAACCCTCCTTTCTCTTAAAGATCCACTTACAGCGGACGGTCTTCTTTTGTTTAGGCAAGCGCACAACATCTCATGTGCCATTCTTCTCAAGTGATTGCATCTCCTCGTGCATTGCACCAATCCACTTGTTACGATCAACCGAAGCAATAGCTTCATTGTATGTAGTCGGTTCAGCATCATTCTCCACCTGTTCTGCACAACTTAGACCAAAATAAACAACATCACATTCCTCAATTAAATGAGTACGAGGTCCTTTATTCCTCTTCTCTCTGCGCTCTAGAATAGACAAATTTTCTTGCTGCTCAATAGGAGGTGATGGTGGCACAATATCCTCCCCATCAATTTCGGTTTCCTCCTCATCCAGGTGTTCTATCTCCACCTGCAAACGAACTTGTTGTTTGTCCTCGTCAGAAGAATCTGGCACAACATCAGTCGACAAACTGTCCTCATACATAACAGATTCATTAAACACAACACTCCTGCTAAAGAAAGTATTTTTAGTTCCTGGGTTCCACAACTTATATCCTTTTACTCCAGAACCATAACCAAGAAATAAGCACTTAACAGCTCTAGGATCTAACTTTCCATTATCAACATGAGCATAGGCAGTGCAACCAAAAAATTTCAGTTGTGAATAATCAGCTGACTCACCAGACCATACCTCAATAGAAGTTTTCTTGTCAAGAGGGATGGACGGTGACGTGTTGATCAAGTAGCAGGCAGTGTTGGCAGCCTCATCCCAAAAACTCTTATTCATGCGGGCGTTGGACAACATGCAGCGAGCTTTGGAGATGATCGTCCTGTTCATCCGCTCGGGTACACCATTTTGCTGAGGTGTGTACGGGATGGTGTGATGCCTAACAATGCCTTCCTGCACATGATAATCATCAAAAGCGTGCGAACAAAATTCGCCACCGTTGTCAGTACGAAGCAACTTCACCTTTCTCTCAGTTTGCCTTTCAATCATAACTTTCCACTCTTTAAAAGCAGTAAAAGTATCATCCTTAGTTTTCAGGAAATAAGGCCAAACTCTTGTAGAGTAATCATCAATGATAGTAAGCATATAACAAGCACCACCATAAGAGGGCTTACGTGAAGGCCCCCACAAATCAGCATGTACATAATCCAATGTACCTTTAGTGGTATGAACGGAAGCATTGAACTTAACTCTCTTATACTTACCAAACACGCAGTGTTCACAGAACGGCAACTTACTTATACTGCAGTTCTTCAGAAGTTTTCTCTTCACCAATTCTTCCATACCATGTTCACTCATGTGTCCAAGTCGCTTATGCAAAAGGTTAGTTGTACTTGGATCATCATTAGTAATAACAGCAGCAGTCCCAGATAAAGTACTACCTCTAAGAATATATAACTTGGCAGAATTCATATCACCAATCATAACAATGAGAGAACCTTTTGATACCTTCAGGCGTTTATCCCCTCCGGCATATTTGTACCCATCACAATCAAGGGTACTCAGCGAGATCTAATTTCTCTCCATGGATTGTATGTGCTTCACTCCCGTCAATGTATGTGTCATTCCTCCATGGGTCTTGATCTGAACAGATCAAATGCCAACAATGTGATATTTGTTGTCGTTCCCCACACGCACAAAATCTCTATTTTGCACAGCCTCATAAGAACTGAACCAATCTTTGTTACAGCAAATATGAAACGAACAAGCAGTATCAAGAATCCACTCATCATCATGGGTAACACATGCAGCAAAAATAGCTAAGCATTCACCATCTGAACTATTATCACCAGCAACAACAACAGCCTTACAAGTACCATTGCCATTACCGTCAGATTTATTTTTCGGTTGGTATGTGTCGTTCCTTTTATCCTTGTTCTACACCTTCCAGCAATCCCCAATGGTGTGATTGGTTTTCTTACAGTATCTGCATAACTTGTCTCGTCATTTGGACTTTGAATGGTCCCTGCTCTTATCTCTGTTGTTGCTGTTGTAGTTGTTATCTCGCTGCTCAGGTCTACCTCGTACCTGCAATGCATCGCCTTTGGAGGACGATGTGTTAGACTGCACCATAACTTTCATCTTTTCCCTGGTCTGCAGGGCCTCACAAACTTCTGCGAGGGTTAGTTCATCACGGCTTAATAGTATGGTATCCCGCAGGTTTGTAAAAGAACTAGGCAGCGAACATAACAACAGAAGAGCTAAATCTTCATCCTCCTATTTTACCTCCATCGACACTAGGTCGGACACGATCTCCTTAAAGATAGACAAGTGATTCATCACAGAACCACCATCTTGCATCTTGAGCGAGAACAACTTCATCTTAACGTGCATCTTGTTGGTTAGATCCTTTGACATGCAGATCGATTCCAGCTTGAGCCACAATGTTGCCGCGGATTTCTCCTGCAGCACCTCTTGCAAAATATCATTAGATAGATGAAGTTGAATCAACGACAAAGCCTTGCGATCTTTGCGCTTCTCCTCAGGAGTCCACTCCCTTGCTTCCTTATTCCCGAAAGCATCCAGCGCCTCATCAAGATCCGATGATTTCGACAGAACCGCACGCATCTTTACTTGCCACAGAGAAAACCGCGTCTTGTAGTCCAACAACGGTAGATCAAACTTCATCAATTCCATCGCGAATCCCTAATATGAAACAGGGCTCTGATACCACTTGTTACAGGCAATAGCAAAACAACAATGAAATTAAGCAAGATCGAACCAACGGGGACACAAGATTTTAACGTGGAAAACCCTTTAAACAAGGAAGAGGAAAAACCACGGGCGCTAGCCAGCAATACTTCACTATTTCGGGTGAGGTTACAAACGCGTCGGGATTTACAATGTGTGGCTTCTCCCGTGCGGCGGCTTACAAGAGGTATAGAAAGGCGGTCCTGACCTAACTAGGTCGATAACGGTGAATTCGGCTCCAATCATCAGAAGTTCGGCCTTTATCAGTATATACGAATACGAATTTGGATCACACCAAAATAACATACCCTCAAAAAAAAGATTCAGACCCTTGACAAAGGCAAGGTTCCCTTTCAGGCCGTTGGATCAAAAATCGATGGGTCAGATGAATATGGACTAGATCCTACAGGACCCATCTATAGGACATTGCTACAACGTTTCATCTATAAAATATTTGCCAGAGGGCTATCCACTCTATTTGCTACACAGTGGTATGTCCATTTCCAATCCAACGGGAAAATCGACAAGACACCACGCTATTCACGGGTGACTTTGACTCTATGAAGTCACCGGATCTCAGTCCTTTCATCGTTATCCGATTACATTGTGATATGGTTATGTTAAACATGTTTGGTTGGATCAACCTGTAATCGGATAGCATGCAAATGGGTTACCCCAACTTAAATCTGATTTCTCCACCCCCTCCGTAAACAGATAGCATCACCGGAAGACCCTAGCGACCGCGATGGCCAAAAAAAAACATCTATCTCTGATTTCCTCTAGTTTATGTCTGCAATCTTCTCTGTACTACCGGCGTTGGTGACCGTGGAGACAAATCTCCCTGCAACTTCCTCTATGTCACAAGTAAGGCGTCCTAGAAGTATTAGTCGTCTGAAGAGCAACGACAACCACTGATTGACCAGGTCTCCTAGTCGACTTCTTCTATGCCACGAAAAACACACTATGGGGAGGAAAGAGCAGCATCAGCGGTTATGCGTGAGAAGGAGAGGTGATTTTCGATATCCTTCAATATTGTAAGGTAAACAAATAGAGTTAGCGGATGACCCTAGTGACACCATGGCCGAACGAAGCCTCCTCCTATGATGATTCCATATGGTCTCTATCCCTGGTCTTCTCTGTACTTCTGGTGTTGGTGACCTTCGAGGCAGATCTCCCCCGCAATTTCCACTATTTCAGAAGTACCATGTCATAGGAGTATCACTCGTCTAAAGAGCATCAGTGGCCGCTGGTTGAACATCGTTGTTGGCTCCAGATCTCCCTATCAAATTCTTCTATGCCACGAGCAACACGCAACATCAAGGGGGGCAACGGGAAGGAGCAACAGTGGTGTGACAGAAAGAGGATCGGCAGTGTTGAGTGAGAAGCAGATGTGGTCGTCAACACGTAAAGTAATCAATACCATTATGAGGTGTGGACCAAGAAATAAGAAAAGTTCCCATTACACTGCAGTCCCGCTATAATTTGATTCCATTCATGTTTATATTAATATTGATCGAAACAAACATGTTTGGTTGGACCATTTTTTCTCGTGCTACTAGGTTGTTCGTGATTATTATGGATGAGTCAATGTCTAAAGGATTTTGGAGTAAATATTAAGACATTGCCTCTTTTATGTGACCGTGAAATTGCTATTAGGATTGCTCATGATACAGTGCTCCCTGCCAAGAAGAAGCATATTAGAATTCGATATCATTTCATTCGTGATCATGCGCGCCTACACCATCATCAACAACGACCTGCACAAGCGCAATGTGTGCGGCATCTTCCAACACTAGGTCGGCTAGGAAGAAGGAGTCCGCCTGCTCCAGAGCATCCAGAGGGGGAATGTTGCCACCACACCTCCTCAAGGGAGATAGCCTCTGAGGCAAACCAATACGGCTTCTTCTGGCCAACCATCCTAGACGACTCCAAGCACCTTGTGCGGGCCTGCAGCGGATGCCAGCCTTCCGAGCGCAAAAACATACACCATACTCGGGCTTCAAGCCCATCCCCATCACCTGGTCATTCGCCATCTAGGGCCTCAACATGGTTGGTCCGTTCAAGAGGGCAAGCGGCGGCATGACCCACCTATTGGTGCTGGTGGACAAGTTAACAAAGTGGATAGAGGGAAAGCCGATCAAGCGGCTGGACGGCCAGAGGGTCGTCAACTTATTCCAGGACATCCTATACCGCTACGGCTACCGGATGTCGTGTGGACACATGTTCGCTGGGAGACACCAAGAGGAAGGTATGATGAGTACAGTAGAAAGATTTTTTCCCAGAAAAAAAACCAAGGTTTAATCGGACCAGTAGGAGAAAGAAATCACTTCTGAAGATTGTTGACAACTGATATTGGCAGGGCACACTACCAGGCTCAGCAGCAACATAGAATCTGCACACAACACAACCAAGATAGTTTGCCCCAACGAAACAATGAGGTTGTCAATCTCACCGGTTTTGCTGAAAACAAAGGATTAGACGTATAGTATGGCAAATGATGTTTGTTTGCAGTGAATGAAATGAGAACATTGTTTGCAGTAGGTTGTATTATCAATATAAAAGAATGGACCGGGGTCCACAGTTCACTAGTGGTGTCTCTCCATAACAGATAAATAACATGCTGGGTGAACAAATTACAGCTGGGCAATTGACAAAATAGAGGTTGCACCGTAGTGCATATACATGACATGATGACTACTATGAGATTAATTTGGGAATTACAACATGATACATAGACCGTAATATAACTGCATCTATGACTAATAATCCACTCTCATGACGTCATCTGAGCAAACTTTGGGTATTAAGTTGCAAGCAACAGATTATTGCATTAAGTAAAGTGCGTAATGTAAACAATAGAATTATTCTTAGATAAATCATTGTAGTTTTATCTCTAGTGGCAACATCAAATCCATCTTATAAGTTATTGTCACTCTCCCAGATTACTGGAGGCATGAACCCACTATCTAGCATAAATACTCCCTCTTGGAGTTACAAGCATCAACTTGGCCAGATAATCTACTAGTAACGGAGAACATGCAAGATCGCAAATAACATAAATGATAGATCTATAATCAACTTGACATAGTATTAAATATTCATCGGATCCCAACAAACACAACATCTAGCAATACAATAAGATGACCTTGATCATGTTAGGAAGCTCACGAGATCTAAACATGATGGCGCAAAAGGAGGAGAATACAACCATATAGCTACTTCTACGGACCCGTAGTCCAAGGATGAACTACTCAAGCATCACACCGGAGGCATGCATGGTGATGTAGAGCCCTCCGGTGATGATTTCCCCTCCCGACAGGGTGCTGGGGAGAGCTTCAGAACCCGCCCGAACTAGGGTTGACGATGACGGCGGCTATGGAACTTTTTGTGGATGGAGGCTCAGGTGTTTAGAGTTTTCCCGAAGAATACATTATATAGGAGAAAGGGAGAAGTTGGTGGACGCCCGAGAGGCCCACACCACGTGGTGGCGCGGCCAACGGGGGCCGCGCCGACCTATGGTGTGGACGCCTCGGTGCGCCGCTCCAGGTCTCCTCCGAACTACATGTGTGTGACATCAAAATAGGAACTTCGGCTTTTGTTTCATCCAATTATGAGAATATTTTCAGAACAACTTTTCTGAAACAAAAAATAGCAGAAAACAGGAATTGGCGCTGTGGCATCTTATCAAGAGGTTAGTCCCGGAAAATGCATAAAATGATATGAAGTGTATAGAAAACATGTAGCAGTTGGCATAATATCAACATGGAACATCAGAGATTATAGATACGTTGGAGACGTATCAAGCATCCCCAAGTTCGAGTAGGTAAAACACTAACAACAAAATAATTTCTGAGGTGACATGCTACCAACACAATCTTGATCAAAATTATTGTAAAAGAGGGTTATATACCCAGCAAATGAGGGGGCTAAGTTAGGTTTTTCCTGCTATGTAAACAGAGCTAAGAGCATCTCGAGCGGACACCGTATTTCCGCCAAAACTGTAAAATAACCGTCATTTTGCCGTTTTGGGCCGAAAACGCACGCAGACCAGATCCCGCAGAAGTGACCGGCCTGCAAAATATTGAGGGGTGTGGCAGTTTTCCCCGCGGAACTGTCAAAAACGAGTTTTCGCGGTCGACCTGGTGGCGCCCTCTATCCCTAGATCGATTTGGCGGGAGGGACATTTCACCGCGGCAGTCTTTTCCTCTTCCCCGCCGTCGCGGATCTTCACCTCCCCGCTCCGGCCGACCTCCCAGTGGCCCTCCAGCGAGGCCATGGACACCCCCGACCCACGCTCGTCACCGTGGAAGTAGGGTTAGCCAAATCGACGGTGGGCGACGCCGCGGTGGATCTCCCCACCGGCCATCTCCGGGCCGCGCCGGAAGCCTCCTCCAACGTCGTTCCTCGCAAGCGCCTCGGCAACATCGTCGTGCAGGGAGGCGCGCTCGCTCCCGCTGCCACCGTAGCCGCCGCCAAGGAGGCCACTCGCCCAACCGCCGCCGGTAATATTGGTGATACCGAGGCCGAGCAGCTAGTGAAGAAGAAGGTCGTGCTCAAACGCAAGCGGGCGCCTCCGACCAAGAAGGCCCCGGCGAGTTCTACGCCTGCCACCACCGCCGTCCCACCGGTGTTCGACGGAATGATCGAAAGGTACGTCCGACCATCTTGGAATTTTCTTCTTCCCCGCCATTGGGGGTTTTCGCTCAAGAATTCGGCGTCTCTCTTTGTAGCTCCGAGTATGCGGCTCTCCTCGAGAAAAACACGGTGAACATTGAGGAAAACTATATTATTTGCTATTTGTATGTGAGAACTATGTTGAATTTCCGAAGTATTCGTGTTAATTGTCGAAATTTCTTTTTATTTGTGCAATTTTGTTTTTGCGGTTTGCAGGTCCACTTTTGCCTACGGCAGAACAGACACCGTATTGCCGAACTGCAAAACAGAATATGTGGCCAAGTTAATCATAAACACCGAAGAGCACTGCAAGACAATACTAAAACTCTCTTCAAATATAAGTGAAACATCTCAGATTGACATGAACAAAATAATCATAATCTCATGGTTCATCGGATCCTAGCAAACACAACATACACAATTACATAACGACGGCGGTCTCGATCATGTGAGGCAGCTCACGAAACTCTAAGCATGGAGGCATAAGGGAGAGAAAAACCATCTAGCTACTCCTATGATGGCGATGTAGAGGCCTCCGATGATGATTCCCCCCTCCGGTAGGGTGCCGGAACAGGGATGCAGAAGCCCTAGATTGGACTTTCGAGGTGACGGCGTCTCTCTGTATGTTTCATGGAAAATAACTCTGTTCCCGAACGTTATAGTGTTAAAGGTAACTTATAGGCGAAGAGGCGGTGGCCATGGCAAGCCAGGGGCCCACCAGGCGTGGCCTAGGGTGGGGCCGCGCCTAGCACCATCTGGGGGCTCCCTGGCCCCCTTCTCTCTTCTTTAGACTCTGTCTTCATTCCGGGTAAAAAACGATCTTTGTGGATTTTCAGCCCTTTACGAGAATATTTCTTGAAGAACTTTTCTGAAATAGAAAAACAGCAGAAAACAGCAAGTGGCCTGGGGCATCTCATTAATAGGTTAGACTATGAAAACATCCAAAATATAAAGGAAAACAAGAGAAAACATGAGGAAAACAAAAAGTATTGGGCAGAAAGCAAGCATGGAGGCGGCAACTTGTGCGGGATCATAGACGCCCGGCGCGCGGCGCCCGGCGCTGGTACAAAAGATAGTGCGGTGTCGCCTAACGGCACTTCAGTCTGTGCTCTCTCTCCTTCCCCTGCCGCTTCAACGCCTCGACGCCTCCTCCCCTCCCCCGTGATGCCACCGCGTAGCCGGAACCCCTCAAGCTACCGTGGCGTCCGCCTCCACCCCTCCAGCGTATACTCCGTCGAGATTCGCTCCGATAACATGCGTGTTGGCCTCGAAACATTGGAGACCACCCGCGCGTATGAAGCGGTGGCGTGGCGGCTCGGGCGACTGCTCGCACATATGAACTTCGACGGTGTGTGGACGCGACATCAGGCGCAGGACCTGACGCCACCGATGCGCGTTGTCGCCGAAGAAGACTGTCGCAGCAATCGTCAGACCGATCGTCGTCTCCTCGACGTTGAAGTGGACGAGCGCGCGATGGCGGAGTGGCGCTACCGCTTCCCGAAAGACGTCGTCACAGAGAAGGCAAGTGCACCCGGCCCACCAAGGCGGAGCTGTACGCCAACTGCGGCCCCAATTGGGCCAATGATGGCCCAAGGTGGGACAACATTTGGACGACGTCCCATAACACCACCTCAAGGTGCAACGGAGGCATGTCCGGTTAGTTTAGGTTAAATTTTAATTTTAAGTTTAACTTTTTGTTTAATTTGCCAAACTATGTTGTTCACGTTTAAATTTCTTGTTCAATTTGTGTTTGCAGCGTGCTAATTTAGCGCCTCCGGAAAAGTTGTGCATAACAGGCGCCCAAACATAGTGCGCCTAGATTTGCTCGCGCCGCGCTCACGCACAAAATGTGCAAATAGCTGTAGAAAAAAATAGCACGGCAAAATTTACTACACTTGTTGGAGATGCTCCTCGAAGGCCAGAAATTCGGACTCAAACTGACCCTTTTGCCAGGTGATACTCCATGTTCTTTCGCTAGTTAACAATGCGAGCTCATTTTGACATTGTGCTATCCCTAATGAAAACAATTACAGCTCAACTGTTTGTCAAAGCAGCTACTACGTCAAGAATAGCCTCCACCGGCAGTATGTATCACGTACATCCTCTTTACTTCCAGTTACAGTATATACTTGTGGTATGCATGAATTTTTTACATGTCAGCATCGATGCTAACGCCATGATCTTATATGCACTAACCTACCAATAAACTGTCAAATGATTCTGTCCATTAACCATGCCAAAACATCAGAAATAAAAATTTCCTGCAAAAATCGTAAAAGGTAAATGTTAAATATTAACTTTTCTTAGAGCAATCGCAAGCAACATGTCAAAGAGAGAAACATTTGGAAGCTCTGCAGAAAGCGGCACACTACATACTGGCAAGGTTCAGTTGAGGTCAATTGTACGACTTATTAATGTCGTCTTTTTTGGTACAGTGAATATCCAACAAGAGCAGACAGTAGTATCGTCCACAAAACCTGCAGAAGAACAAATCAAGAGTTAAATAGATGAACTATGAGGTGCGCTGTTCAATTATTTAATCTATCGCTATGCCAGTAAATGAAAACAGAAACCTATGTCAACAAAGTTTATGGATTTAAAAGCTAACAAATGAGTAACAATCACCATATTTATAGTATTCCATCTCTCAAGCTTCTTTATCCTGGATTGCAGATCATCAAGCACACCATCTGTTGAAGAATTTTCTCTCATAGGTGAAGATAAATCAGAATTGAAGCTCCCGCCCTGCATTAGGGGTTATCTCGATGGATAAGAATAAAAATAGCTGAACATAAATTGAGAAATAACCGCAGCCATAAAATCTGGTCACATGAACAATCTACTTCTATATCACAGGATCAAAGCTGTTTTGGATATCCAATCGTCATTTAATTTTAACTCCAATTTATAGCCAAGCTACTCTTAATTATTTCAAGTCAGGGAGCTGCATCATTTGTGCCGAACATTACTAGAGGCATTCAAGCGTGGTTGTTGCAAACCGTTCAAACCGGCAAAGTAGAAATAAACCATACATAACTCTGCAACGCGATTCAAAATTAGTATCGCTTCTGCCAAACCATTGGGAACTGTGATGGACAGCACTACTTAAAACCACGCAACAAATGTAACCAGAATTTGTATTCACTAGTTCAAAGTAATTCTCATGTGACTTGAAAACAGAAGTTGTTAAGAAATCATCTATGGAAAATTATTAGTAAAATAATACTTGAGATGATAGAAACAAGTAGGTAATGATTTGGTTACCTTAAAAACAGCTACCAAGACATGTTAAAATGCAACAGGGGTGTAATGTACAAATAAGATACAAATTGTTGTCTTGAAGTTAACATACTTGTGACTGGATGAACTCAACTAGTTCCTGTAGCCTAGCAGCCTGCTGGTTATGAATACCAGCAGGAACATTATCATCCACTGGTAAGCTCTCCAAAATAATTTGAAGATAGCTCTGTAAAGCATAAAACCATGAAAATGTACACAATGTCACCAACAAAATGTACTTGTATGATCTAAATGGACTAGCTGCCGATTTTTAGGACCTTTGTTGTGTATGAACCATCTAGGCTGAGAGCAGAAGCAGCAGAGGAAACTATCTCCTTGTTTGTTCCTTTAATTTGAATATACGGATTGGTCACGCCTTGTAGATGGTCAACTTCTATAAGAATCTTCATTTGAGTAAAATAATGTGTTAGTAGATAGCAGTTACCAATAGTGATTAAGACAGACACAATGAATCTATTTTGACAGGCACTGTTGATGGAAGCTACAGTAATCAACATTAATGTAGAGAAAAGGTATGGAAACACAAAGTGGAAATCATTCTCAAATCAGAAAAAATGTGAAAACGAGCTAAATCACAAATTTGTCAAAATTGTACGTGATTGGAACTATCATGCTCGGATTAGCACTCTCACTGTGGGAGTGTTAGCATGTGGAGTATGACTTTAAACTCGAACAAGTATTACCACTACTCAAGAAAGAAAAATACAGACGATCTTCCAATGTAGGAAAAAGTGCATCTGATCCTAAACCTCGGTACGGGCCCCAGGTTGAACCGCCAAATACAAAACCAGTATTCAGAACCCTCAACTTTCAAGACCAATTTATTTTGTATACGAGGGCAGGCTTCAAGATGGTACAAACGAAATGCACGCCTTTTGAGTAATAAGATCTAGGATATACAGTGTCATGATATGAGAGATGCTTAAGCTGCAGGCTCTCCAAAGATATAATGTACTCCCTCAGTTCCAAAATAATTGACGTTCTAGGTTTGTCCTAAGTCAAACTTCTCTTAGGTTCGACCGGATTTAAAGAAAAATGTGTTGATATCTACAATGTCAAATCTACATAGTATGAAAATATAGTGTCGATGGATCTATAAATTCAGTCAAACTTAAAGTAGTTTTTAAATTTTTGCGGGGAAACTTAAAGTAGTTTGACTTGGGACAAATCTAGAACATCAATTATTTTGGAACAGAGGGGTAATAGATTTATTCTAAGAAGCTCCACCGTCCAAAATGTTAGTGTGACTATTCTTTCTGCAAACTTGCTAATGTAGTTCAAGGCAATATGCCTTCGATGTGTTGGAGTTGCATCCCCTTTGGTCCTTAATCATAACTTATCTAACTGTAGACATACACTTACAAAGAACCAGAAAACGTAGACCATGGGGGCATGCATTTTTTTTTCTTCCAGTAAACTGATATTCAAGAAAGAAAAATGAATATAACTCTGAAAGAAAATAATAACCTTTCCATCTTGGTAAATCACGGCAGAAGCTTCAATGTATGCAACAGCTTGGTAGCTACAAAGTGGGGAAACAACATAATACGTCATACTACTTTACTATATTCCAAAGAGCTGCAAATGATTTAGCATGCAGATAGTATGCTTTTGGTGTGAGATAACCAGTGGTCATACAGAAGGACTAAGTTTCAGGTTTCTAGTTATATATCGCCAAAACAATATGTTATCAACAACTACTGTCTCCTAAAATTTCCATAAGTCCATATGTGACATTCTTTTGATGTTGTAAGCAGACAGGAAATATGCACTTGGTTACAAAATTAAATGAAGGCTAGAGTGTACACTGGGTTCCTACACTTGAATAGAGGTGCCACATAGATCTTCCTGCGTCAGAAATCACAAAGTGGGCCATTTCATTCAAGCGATGTTCTGTTTTTGTAATTTCAGTGCATTTAGCTACAAGTTTGAATGACGTGGTTGGAAGAATCTAGTGATGGCAAGTTGATGTGCATTTTTTTTTAGGAAAGAGGCGATCTTGTCGTCATATGGTACAACATCTTCATTACTAATATATTGCAATAAATCTCAATGGCCCACTAGACAACAATAGGAACCTTCTAAAAAGATCTTGAAGGTTAGGAACCTAAATGAAAGCTCTGATCAAGTATCCCATGGACTTTCGGTGCGAATTTCTCATGAAAATATGAACGGCGAAGGAGAATGTCATACAACTCACAACATACCCAAGCTTAAGAAGTCCTGCCACAGTGCTGGCACTAATATCAAAATCAACCTTTGGCTGGATAATAAAATTCCCTTCCCTTATAGGCTGTATAAGTTGGAGAAATGAGGTGGTAACAGGCCACTGACATGTGTCAATAAAACAGAAATAAAATGGAAATGCAGGACACAAACCTCTCGTATTAACAATGCAAATCTCCCTTCACATATTCTGACCCTAATACACTCGCCTTCTGTCAGCTGTCCATTTGATGGTATGCCAGGAAGTCTTAAGTACACATCTGTGAAGTTCTGGACGGAGCTGCAGACCTTACTAGCGTCGAGCACTTTTAGTATGTCTTTGTAGGATACCTGTGTTTTAAAATGAATAAAGGGATATATTCATAACCAATGGAAGCACGAAAGGCACTATACAAATCTGAATGACTGACCTGTTTTGTACTTTTTAAAACAAAAGGTGAGCTTTCAGGAGAGAGCACAGGATCAAAATCGTTTTGAATTTTTAGCTGCAAAGCAGGTAAAGAGACATTGCATGAGTCTAGACCACTTTCACATATGGCATAGATCAAATAAGTTAATACTGATGTCTCTTGTACCAACATGAGCATCGACAAGATGTGGTTCTATGTATTGCTGAAACAGCGGAAACACAGTAGTCATTATTTCACTCTGGGAAATAGAAAATCCTGCACGATTCTTGTCTCTCTGTATTCTCGCAATAAGATGAGAATGAACTCCACCAACCTAGTACAAGGGAACATAGTTGATATCCAGATATATTTATAATGAAGTGGCAAAAACATGCGAGTAGACCAACATTTCTTCAATAATTGAAACACAGAAGCTTACAACTGCAATCCACAAATCCAGTGATTTCCTTATGGCAGGATGCAAGGTATAGACACCTTCAAAGATTACCTGGCAGTCCAAAAAAGCAAGCTAAGAAACAATTTAGGCTAAGCTGTAAGGGCAGAAACAAAACAATGCTGTGCTGGGAGTCTGAAGCACAAAGTACTAGAGTGATGTTTGATCATGTAATATGTTTTTTATCTGTAGCAAAGCATTGAACATTTAACTAGTGACACCAAACTACAGAATTAATAATTTACTGACAAGAATGACTCAGTGTTCACCAAGGCAACAAGCCATTCCCTGCTGAGCAAATGAACCATAACAAAAGGCACTCAAATGAACCAAACCTACGGAAATGTTAGATGAATCGAGTTAGTTTACCACTCCACATTCCTCGGACACTTGAAACTCTTTGAATCCTTTTCTACTGAACTTCTCGAAGTCAAAACAAGGGACTTTTGCTTTATGACTGTTTCTGATCTCCTTAATGTTCTGCAGTGCAAAGAAAAGTTCCCATTCAACAGGCAGCAAAGAAAAACATACCACATGCTTATACAAATCATATACAAAGAACCTAAACTGCACAAGTCGACACAAAATTACGTAAAGAGCATGCAAACAGGATGCTGTGGTGTGACAATAATTTTAGAGATTAGTGCCGTCCTCAATAAACAAGTTAACAGTTGTAAAAGTAATATGTTTCCCCTTTCACTATAAACAGACAGTAGAGACACAAATCATCAGTGGAAGATCACAGTGATGATGCCGTTTTTCGAGAGAAAGGAACCAGACCCCAGACATCTGAGTGAAAAAGATCAAAGGGGGGAGAAAAAATAGTGTCAGTCTGGAAGGCCCGGAGAACTGCGCCTGCTCGCCAGGATTGTAGGTTACAGCCACCAGCCAGACACAAGAGGTATCCACAAATATGACCTTAACGATTGTGCCACTGAGCAAAGCTTTAGATGGTGGTGGTAACAGAAGCAGTAATAACAGAAAGGAAGAAGCAATGGTATGCAATGTAGCCGAAGCGAAAGAATGTGGAGTCAATCAAAGTAGTGTTGTTGCGGATCACAGGGACCACTACCAAGTATAGCTATTGCCGCAGTTTGACAGAAGAAAACAGCAGGTGGCAAACAAGGATCAGCAAACTGTTTGATAGAGATAAGCTGCATAGCTAGCTGGGAAACATGGGAAACATCACAGATACAGAAATGAGGCAAAAGAGTTCTGACAGATGCAGGCATGGATTGTACCATCAGATGTCTAAACAGACGAGTAAAAAGCTAGAAGACCAGTAAAACCCAGGGCCGTGTCTGATGCCATCCAGAAGGAGGCACCATAGTCCAGCCGAATGCCTAGGTGGATGCCCCATGGTGGCTAGACAAACACGTTCCAAGGCAGTTGCGACCAGATTGGACAAGACAACTTCGACAGCCAGTGTAAAGCAACATTGGACATACCGGACGCAGCACCCTAAGACTGAACCACAACTTGGAGCAGTCAAGTTTGTGTTTGTATTTGTGTTTGTGACAACTTCGACAGCCAGTGCAAGAGCTCTTCAGTTTTCTAGCCAACAAATCTGGTCAAATCGCTGCTTACTAGTTACTACAAGGTTTTGGAACCTTAGCTTTTCAACTAAGTTTGCATGGATAAATTTGGAAGCATGTTTAAAATTTTAAGTTTGAACAATTCCGTTTTCTGGCATAGGAAATTGAAATTCACTTCACGATACATAAAACTGATCTGTGGATTTAGTTAACGAAAATGGCGTCACCTTAGTCAGTAAAGCAATATCCAATGAGCTATACTCATCATATTTATAGTCCCTCACTTCCTCAGGCTTGTAATAACTTTCCAAGCTTATAACTTCACAGCCAATAATATTGGCCATCTTCTGAGCTAGACTTGTTTTTCCAGATCCACTAGGACCGCCTACAAATAAGGGCAGGAAAATAGCAACAAATTAAGTAGCTAGAGAAGAAGCTTTCAATGATAGAGAGGGAGAGAGATCTTTGCCATGAAGTTACAATACGCTGGTCATAAACCAGTGCACTCACATGCGCTAAAAGTAGAGGGTGACTTTCTTTAAGGCCATTATTATCAAATACACTAAACTAAGATTATTAATTTGGATATGTTTTCCACCATGATTGATTTCATTATTACCAAATAAATACAGTTGAATAATTTTGACTGGTATGATTTGCAAATTGTGTGATGTGAATTCTGACTTTAAAAGAATGAGACTACCGTAGAGGAATGTAGTAACCTTTCTTTGATAAGAAAATAGACACCCAAAGTCAAGTTGAAGAGAACGCAAAACTGGGTGGTGAGGGTGTACGCCCACGTCTCACACCTAGGCACAACTGAGCTAAGTTCAGTACTGTGAATTCTGATTTGTAACTACCATATACTTCATTCTAACTTATCCTGTAACCAGTGTAGTATTTGTATTTAGTGAATAGAAATATTGCCTCTGTTTAGCAGACAGTTTTCCAAGTTCAAGTTATTCAATTACCAGAAAGGCACTGGTATTCGAACACAAGCAAGAAGCGTGACACTTGAACAAACAGTTGATCCTTATAGAGAAACTGTACAGGAATGCTCTAAGAATCCAGCACGGTAGACGTGACTTGTACATAAGTACCTTTTTGCAATGGCATAACTACCACTTTGTTTTTTCTTATGTGTATAATATCCCATATTGCAGCAGTCATGCAGTGCAGTACATGTACAAAAATCAATTCAATTAGGATTATATGAAACCTGGGAGTAGCTTAGGTTTAAGAAACTTGATTCACATTGGCAACCGTTTAAAGTGAACACGGGAATGTGAAATTGCTACCAACAGTATCTGACACAAAAGGGCCGAACCAAATGGTTTTAAGTTGCGCCAACAAAAAGGGAGGGTCTTACTGTTTTAGTAAATTGTCAACAATCCTAAAGTAGATACTTGATCTATAAATTTCACTCGAAATACTACACCCTCCACGTAGATTAGGTAAGAAATAAGAAGGTGCATCCATTACCAATCCCAACAATGACGGGAAATCCTTTGTTCTCCAACAGTGCCTGAAAGACAAAGATAATGGAATCCTTCTTAGATCTGTGTATGTGTACTGCCAAAAAGAAATGTGGTACCTTTACCTGAATTGCTTGAACTGATAGAAGAAGACCCCTATCTAAGTCATACGAATCTGGCAGGGGCGCTAGCTGGATGTTACTTCTTGAAGAAGAATCTGAGAAGATGTTAGAGATAATCCTGAGATATTGTACAAAGAAAAACCTGGGAGTTGGTACTCCAACGAGAAGAAACGTGTTTAACCAGTTGAAAACCTGGAATAAACTGCCATTTTCTGAGAGAAGGTTCCATGTCGAACTTTTTGGGTGGAGACCTCGTCCATGGTTGCGCAAAGTCGTCAAGATTTGCAACTCTATCGGTAAGAACACGGATTGGCTTAGGCACAGCAATTTTCTTTTCTTGACTTTCAGTCAGTAGTTTGCTAGATACTGGTGGGGGTGTATTTAGTCGTGGAACCCCTAAAACAAGCAAGATATATATCAGCAAATAGCTTCTGGAAACACAAAATACTCAAACAAGACTTCTACCTTTGCTCTCCAGGATCATTTCCAGGTAGGACTTTGTTATCCATGGACCAATTATACCAAGATTAGAAGCTTCTGCTGCAACGGTCTAAATTATGCAAGTCAGTAACATATTCGAAATGTACCTAAAATTCAATAATAATCCTAAACGTTTTAACATGTAGGAGGAAATTTGAATAAGATCATTTAGAATTCACCCTTCCTCCACTTGAAAAGTAATAATAAAGCACTGTTAAACCGCTAAGCTTATCAGCTGAGAATATAATTGGTAAATACAGCTACCCAGAAGTTCAAAACGGCCTTATAGCTCAATTAGAAGGGGGGGAAATTGTAGAACTTCAGCTCCATGGATGATTACAACACCTTTCTGTATTACCCCGTTGTATATGGTTTTCCTGCACATATACCTTGTACGTGTATCAAGAGCCAAGTAGGGTCTCATGTAGGGGTGAAAACGGAGCGGATACGGTCGAATAGTAGTAAAACCATCTTCGTAGCCGTATTTTTTCCGGATTCAGGGTCGGAGCGGATAGTGTGCGGATACGAATACGGAATCGGAACCTCCCGGTTACGAATATGGACCGAATACGGGGCGAATAAGGTTCGGTCGCCGATAAATGTTTCCTCGGATGTTTATTAAAAAGTAGGAAACATATGGGAATCAATGTGGTGGCTAGGGTTAGGGTTACGGCGTTAGGAATAGAAGGAGCTGACATCCAGGGATATATAATTAGGGGAACATACAGGGAACTACTTTTGGGCCAGGACATAGTTTTACATGTTAGTTCAAGGTAATAGTTGGCGGATAATTACCGGATATTAACCATGGAATACGGTATTTCCTCAGATACAGATGGATATTAGTAAAACCACATTCGTTTCCGTATCCGTGACCATATCCGTCAACTATCCGACCGTATCCATATTTTCCTTCCGTGAGTCTTTAATAAACTATTCGGTCGGTCGGAAATAATCCGTACCGTTTTCACCCCTAGTCTCGTGTCATTCTCCCCTATCGCTCTCATCACGAATCTCTTCTCCAGACAGCGTAATCACGAAATAATTTGTGGCAGGGGCTTCTTAATGCCCGGTTGATCATCCAAGGAGCAATCGAGGTCACGCCCCCACTGCATCTTCTCCTGCTTGCCGGCTATTCGTCCTCATCACCCCTTCCCCAGCATCCATCTGTTTGCTGGTCATCAATCTCTGCTGGCCATCTGCTTCCAGCAGATCTCGTACTCCCCCTGAGGGTCCACCGTTGCAGCACCTTGCTGCTGTCCGCCACGCACCAGTGCCCTCGTCGGCTACCAGCAGGAGCTCCCAGCCGCAATGCCTCTGTTACACCGCTGGCAAAAGCTCCCGTTCAAGCTTGTTTTGGCCTGAAGAACGTGATTTGGTAGATTCCAACAAACAGGACAATGCCTTTATCATCTTGTTCTTGACCGGGCATGTCTCTGTTTCTTGTTGCATAAAGATCTTCTGCTATCTCAATGTTCCAAACAGAGCCATGCACAAGCGTCTTCACATGTGTGATCAGCCCCTTGGATGTTTTACACAGGTTACTTATCTCGCCCAACTTGTCAGGCTCCTCTTATAGCGCCAGGGCACTCACCTGATACAGCTGACAAGCAGCAGGCTGCTGTTGAGGCCGCTCAGCAGCAGGCGCTGATTATGATGCTTTCCATGGAGTCTTATAATGTTTAGTTTCTTGGATGTGAACTCTAAATGAACCCTATCTTGATACGAGTTCTAAACATTTATAAAGTGATATATTCAGCTTGGTCTAAGATCCCAAAGTTGTTAAACAAACATCAGGCATATCTAGGGAATCTACAAGCACAAGAACTTCCAAATTATTTAGAGTACCAAGATGAGGATATAGACATGTAAGTACCAGAGATGAGGGAGACTGATTTTTTACATTCTATTCATATAAATTTTAACAGTGTAACATTCCAAAGAAATCAAAAGAATGACACCGAGCACAACTGGGTGATCACGGTTTCTAGCAGTTGTTATTCCGTACAAGCATGATGTAAAAAAAAACTGTATCCAAGAGTTCATACCTTCCTACTTGGCCCTTTTAACACCAAAAAGGACTCGTTTAGGCTGTCAATGGTCTCTGCTACTACCAATAGCTGATTTCTGTTGACAGTTCTGGATGTACGTTTAAAGCTGACAACAACACTATATCCCAAGGCCAATAATCCTCCAAGAGTTGTCCGTCCAACCTGAGATGCATCAAATAGGCAAGCAGTAAGAAAAGTCAAATCCAGTTGTAGTTCCTGTGTTTGAAGAGGTACTAACCACCATAGAATGCATGGTATTTTTCCAATTTGCACTTCAACAAAGACGAGTGTGGAAAAGACAACATTGCCCCTCCTCATTAAGGCACTCATTACCTTTGGAAGCTGTGTGTTACACTGTTACTCTAGTAACTGAGTACATACTAACATTGGGAATAGCCAAAAAAAACATTGGGAATAGCCAAATTGCCAAAATGAGTATAGGGGTATGCTAGAGAAAAAAATGGTGTTAGTTGAAATGATAAAAAATGACATGTGCTCCCTCTATTTCGCAATAGTGTGTGTTTTAGGTTTTCCTGTTTTTTCATAGAATAGTGTATTTCTAAATTTCGTTGGTTTGGGACGAAACTGCCCCTGCATGCTCCACGCTGAACTCAAAAAAAAAATTGTGCCGAGACAGGTGAGCTCCCTCCGCATTTAAAGCCCTAACTAGCGCTGGAGAACTGGCCATTGCAGCAGCCCAAATCGCGCATGCATCTGCAGTTACGAGAACAAAGTGACACCCTGATATGAGATTGGAAGAGTAATTAATGCACAGGGTATCATTGGTTGGCTAAACCTGCATGCGGCCAAGGATGAGATCATCCAAAACTCAGCGTAAACTACCCTTTGGTGTGTGTTGAAACTAAGATGCACTCTAATATGATATGGAGGGAGTATTTAGGAACTACTTGCAATACTAGAATGGCATCTATTTGTGAGCGGAGGGAGTATTTTGAACTATAAGTCATTAGCATTAAGTCCACACAGGAATGATTTGATTTCATTATTTTGCACGATTATAGAAAACCGAAGCTACAGCTTCTGTAGTTCTGCTTCCAGTAATATATCTGCTAATGAGTTTACAAAACTACGGAAAAAAATATGTTCTGCAGAAACAATGTTGTTTTCTGCATTTGCCTGTTACTGGAAAATACTGTAAGCTACAGCTGAAAGCAAAACCTATACATTATCATAAATGCACTGGCTATTTCTTGAGTTTTGATGGTTCCAGTGTTTTGAACCGACCTCTCCCTCCCTCCTGGTCTCGACACTAATTCTCTTCCTGGTAGTTGGGGCTAATTTGATAGATATTTCAGGTGTTTTTATTATTAGATTTAACATTTGCAGAAGTTTAAGATGATAAGATCATTTGCATACCTCAAACTCAGCTTTTGGACGGATAATAAAGAACTTGTCAACAATCCTCTGGTCCCCAAGAGACAGGTAATATCTTATACCACATTGTGTGACTTTAATCCAATCATCAATTTTCATTTCTTCAGAAGCAGAAGGTGGCCTAAGGTACATCTCAATGAAGCTGAAATAGTTTAAGAAGACAATGGTCACAAGCTGATATGGTGAACAGATATAAGCCTGATGAATCTACAAAAGAACTTGGTATCAACAGAACAACTCTGGATGAATGTAAATGAAGGTACAAAGGATACGCACTTCTCAGTTTCTGCTTTACTTTTATCAAAAGAATACAACTTCTGGCCATCTGGTGACTACAGAGACAAAGGCAAAGTTAAAGAAGCAAAGCAAATGCAAATAGCGGGTATTAACCACAATTAAGTAACTAGTAACTGCACATTCTGGTTGTAGGTTCTGTATTTTAATATGTACACCAATTTCTTTATTTTAATTTTGAACACTAACACAATTTTCAACACACATCTTTGATTATTACTAGTAAGACGCCCGTGCTACTAGGGATGCAAAGTGGGATCCCACTTATCCCACTTATATCTCATTTGTGAATGGTTAGTTCAAAAATTTTGACAAAAAAATTGAACTAAACACTTACAAATGAGGTATAAGTGGGACAATAAGTGGGATAAGTGGGATCCCACCTTCACATCCCTACGTGCTACGCTACAGAACCAAAAAAAACAATATACGACATAGTTCACTCAAGTTATATGTCAAATTAACCTCAAATTAGTTCACTTTCGTGCTTTATGCTCATAGGTTTGCATGATCCCACTTGTCAGGACTGAGTCGAGAAAGGCTAGAAAATGAGTGAATGGATGGCTATCAACTCGAATCTTTATAAGTAGGAACGACTAGCTCTAATAATATGAAATGTTACCATTTCATGTGACAAATCAAGATGGTTTTGTGTACATTAGTAATCAAAGTTTCAAGAGGTTTACGCCACCGAATTCTAGGACGGCAAGAAAATTTCCATCATTGTTTGACGTGTGAGGAATTTAATTTAATAATATCCTAAAACGAGTCACAAATAACTGAAATTCAAAAAGTGATACGATCTCCAAAATACAAATTCAATCAGTAATCTACCTATAGGACCCGATAATTTATACTATTACACGCATTTTAGAGGCTTCTACTCATCATTCCGTACGTCCAGTCCAAACATTCCTAAAGATTATTGATGACCAAAGTTAAAGTAGTTTGACTGAGATGCATTCTAATATGCTACTTATTTTTTGCTGATGGAATGTTGACTGAAGCACGCAAGCATAAAGAACTAGCTATAAGCAACAGAAGTACCATCCCATACTAGTTGCCGCTAAACGGATGTATCTAGCACTGAAATACAGCGCCAACCAATATGGGATGGAGGGGATACTATAAATGATGTTATAAACCTCAGGTTGGTTTTCCACACAGAAATATGATTCAGACAATTTGATTTCTGCTTTGCAGTGTCACACCGTGGTCTTGTAATACTGAAGCGAGAGGGGATATTGACAATATAAAAAGATAGCAATCTATACTGATGTTAAGGTGCACAATTCAACACCATGTTTCAGTTTCGATACCCCGACACCCACAATCAGCAACAGGCTTTGTCCCAGCTTGGGGTTTTCGGCCTAACATCTTCAAATCAAAGGTAGTATACGTACCAATGCATACAAAGAAAGCTGCTGCATTACTTTACACACTACTTCATACATAATATGTTATCAATCAATAGGAAACCATTTCTGACCTCATATTTGCATTTTAGCTTGTAGTACGGCTCACGGAATGAGCAGACAAAGCTGTTATCAATTCTAATCTGCACCAGCAACTCGAATAGGTTATGTACAGACCAAATATACAAATGGTAGCTACATACTGAAGGAAAAAAAAGAAAATTACAAAATGTGTACTTGAGCGTGATGCAGGTCTGGCTCAATGTGCTTTCTGAACAGCGGAAATATGCTATCAATCAGATAGTCCAATGAACAAGAATCTCCAATATCGTGCTGAACTTTAGAAAGCAGGCTAAAATGAACACCACCGACCTGTAATTGCACAAAAGATTACTCTTTTACTTGATTCATGATTATTGTTATGTAATAGAAGATTTCCAACCAATGTTTTACCACAGCAACACGAATATCAAGCAGTGACCTTAGTGTTGAATGGAGAGCATAAGCACCATCAACAATCACCTGCCAGGATAACTTGTATCAATATAGCAAAATGATCTCATCCTAAAGCTGTCATCTATGTCTAACATGTATTCTGAGATGCCATACCACTCCAGATGACGAAATCTTCAGTCGCCTCCATCCTGTATGTTTTTTCTCTTGAAAATCAACCAGTGGCATCAATGTATCTTTGCCCTTTACCAGATCCTGCTCAGCAGACATGATTGTAAGGCTACTTGGCATACACCTAAATAAGCAGAAAATTGTCAAGATGGCAAGCAAACGAAGACTATTACGCTACGTAGCAATAGTTAGAAGCTGGAATACTTATTTGACTAAGTACATCAAGCGTAGATAAGAAAAGCAATCACTACTTTTTGAAACATTGGACAAATGAGAGATTTCTAATTTGTGTAGGCAAAGCATGACCTAATCCCTAAAAATAAGTTCAGCCAAAAAATGATCCTAGTCTGAAACTTTAACCAAATATGACCCTTTTGTTCAAAGCTAGTCAACTTGGCACTGAACTAGGTTATATCAACTCCATGTGTATGGGTGCTGGAAAAAAAACTAGCGTTTGCATGGATGAAACAATGATTTAAACGTCACTGCCATGCCATGGTCTCTGGTGTAGAGTATCCTTTGGATCTGACTAGCTGCCTCGCATGCAGGCTTCACCGCCTACCAAAAATTCCTGCCTGCACCAATCGATCACCACGCATAATCTTTCCATCATTATAAAAATCACCATGCACAGGCCTGCATGCTTCACTGCCTATGGCTTCCTGTTTGCATCAATCCATGTCCATCTTATAAGAAAAGAGTTCTCATGTACAAGCCCGTGTGTTGTGATTGGCTGCAAGCAAAATAACCTTTGGATGCATGCCTCATCATTGTTTTACATACAGGACAAACTATGAAAAAATGAAACATGCCAATCGATGAGTTGTTCGGCGACGAAGTTATGGCGTTGAGCAACGGCGCTGTTCTGTAGATCATTGTTTTAAGTCGCGAAAAATCTATGTTACTCTCAATGCCAAAATGCATGGCGCTGACCAGGCCAAGTTCAATGCCGGAACGGTTGATGTTGAGCAAAAGTGTCAGATTTGGTTAAAAGTTTCAGACTAGGGTTATTTTTGGCTTACCTTTCAACAGAGGGTCAATATTGCCAAAATACACTCAGCTAAGCACATGATATAGTGTTGATTTCCACAATGAATCTAAATCGTTTATATTCTCTCTTCACAATCATAAGGCTTATCTTAAGCTATTTAGTAATCTAACTGGACACTTTTCAAAGTTACATTCATATGATAGATATGCCAAGCAAGGCTTTAAACAATATAAAATAGTACACAAGAACCAAAGAAATAAGCTATGCAGAATGTGCTCCGTATCACTAAGCTGAAAATAAGACCTCTACCTGTCACTACACAAATTACAGACTCCCTAAAAAAAACCACGCTAATCAAAGAAAAAAGAATAACTTATGGCCCTGTTTAAGTCTCCGCTGTTAGCGTGCAATCATCCAAGCATAGGTCCTCAATTACATCCTGATTATCACGTTCTATCATCATGCTCCGTACCTAGCCAGCTCACAGCATGTACTCTCTACCCTCCCTCTCACTCTCCTGTGTGTTTTCTCTTCGATCTCAATCTCATGCTCCCGGTACTCAGATTTCCTTCTCATCCTCGTGCACTTCCGTCTGATTCCTCCTTGCACTTATTTGTATATATGTAATTACTAAGAGATCAATTAGCACCTACATGTAATTATGCATCAAATGAACAATGCGTGCAATTGTGACCTTAATACAAGCATACTAGTAAAAGATGCAACACAGGGTCAATATATGTGTTGTTCGTTTCTGTTCTATCTCTCTCCATACTAATTATAATTTTATGAGAAAAGTACAATAAAAGGAAAACAAGATCATGCGGCTCATGCACAACTAGAAGAACATGCTTGGAGATTGAAGGTACACATGTAACATGTATGGTTTAATTTCTTCTATCAAAGTCCAGCATCAGCAATGACCAAGTGGATTACGAGCTAAGTGAGAAGACAGACGATCAGTTTGATCAAGTAATAAAGATGAGAACTATAAGAACAACATTAAATAATAAACAAGGCACAAATTTTGAGGGAAGCATATCTTAGCTGACACAACAAGGGCATTAGACAAAGCCGATTAGTAGTTACGTAATAAAAAAGGTTGCCATGTACTCAAAACTGCTTAAAAAATACGAAGCTCGTAACAATGGTTGGATGTGTTTGGTCCAACATAAGATTAACAAAGAAAATCAATTGTGTGTTCAATTCCAAGTGAAACAAAAACTAGGGTGTGCACGAAGTTTTCACAACTATGTAATTGAGCCTTAGCTCTATCCAAAGACGAGTTTCGTCTGCATCTTAAAGTTGATCAACATGATCTAAAAAATATGCACAGTTACTAATATGGTTTTCCTTGCTACAATTCAAATTAATAAAAAACATAACAAATTGTATATTCCGACGATGTTAGGTATTTTTGCACAAGAACAAACTTAGGCTTTGTTTAATGTTAGGCTGGGCTGCTTTTAGATAATTTTTGTTATTTGACACCTGCTTTTTGCAATAATCATTAGAAGAATATTTTAAAACAGTGCAAGGTATGCATCCAATCAGATCGTGAGTTAAGCAACATTATTTTGGTGTGATAGTGTGAATTAGTTTGATTTAATCTGGTTTGTCAAATACGACACCAGCTTTTCAACAAATACTTTACTAGTACAGCTTATAAAGTAAGCTCAGTCCAAGATAGTTCAACTACTACAGTGGCCCTCAACTAATTCAATGTACACCAATGTATTTTTCAAACTGAGATGAGATCGATTATGAGAAAAAATAAGATGAGACAAGAACAAAGATGGTAAGTGAGTAACTAACTAGCCCTTGCAAGTGCACGGGGTTGACGACTGGTCCTTGTAATTCAGTCGCATATCTTGGAACCACTATGATTAACTGTTCACTGGTTGATCGCTAGAGGTTTTCTTTGATCCAGAAGCTATTTATTATTACAATCTTCTATCTATTGGAGAAGTGTGTAGACCTTGAGCGAGCTAATACACAAAATACCATCACTAACACGGCACATATACATGTTGACATTAACTGTCAGCTCTTTACTCACTGCTAACAAGATTCTGATTCTAACTGAGAATCAATCAAACGGCGGAAGCAAGCACTCTATACCATTTTGAGGAAAACAGTTATAAGAGAGATTTCCGGTTCTTATTTAACATGTGTTTACTTCCAAAGCCAAGACAGTAGATACATAAACAATCAAACATTCCAATAACCACTGTTGGTGCTTGCACATAATGTTTTTTGCAACATCCAGATATATAAGGCTTGGAGTAGAAAGCAACAGTGCAACAAAAATGGCAGAAGTAACTGAACACCCCTTTTCCCACAGTAGCTACCCCCATCTGTATTGCATGCCAAATTTGCATATCAACTTATCTGTTTCAATTAAATAGTATAAAACCACAAGACATGAGCATGTACCATCAACTATTCGCACATGTGAGTCATTAGTCATACAGTTAGGCTTAGATCTTAGGTGGCTGAAAGATCATTAACAGGAGACTACTATTTCGAATAGTCACTATACAGAAGTTGGTGTTTGGCCAAATTCCATGGAGCATAAGTGTCTCTGGACTCTGCTATATTATTTGTTGGCGTGGGGGACTATAACAAAAAGTGGCACCACCAATACAAGAAAATGGGCACTCCTCTTTCTGGAGAAATAACTGCTCATACCCGGATGCACCCACCCATGAAGGCATAAATTGCAGCGTTCTCCTTCAACGGCAACAACCGCCTCTACAGAATACAACCGAACAGAGCATTCACGCCCACCATTTCTGGCTACACTCTGACCCGTCAATAAAGCAAGCAACCTGAACGCATCCAATCCCACCCGCAACTCGAACGGCAAAGACGGACCTGGAGATTGCTGGCGAGGGCGTTGAAGTCGATGGAGTCGATGTCGCTCCCCTCGTCAGCCCCTGCCCCCGTGCGGTAGTTCTCCATAGATACGATCACGACGCACCCCAGCACCGATGCCACCTTCTCAGCCAAGCTGTGCACCACCAACCCCAAAATGAACAACCAATCAGCTCCTTGAAAGACGAAAGAGATAGCATCGAACGGACAACGCGACGCGAGCACAGGGGTGGGGGACAAGATGGTTCTCTAATCGACCTGGTCTTGCCGGAGCCGGTGGGCCCGCCGATGCCGACGGTGACGACGAGGCCGTCCTTGCGCTCGCGCAGCTCCTGGATCGCCTTCACAAGGAGGTAGCAGCCGCGGTCGAATGACTGCATCGAGGGAAGCAGATATAATTAAACAGGGGAGTAATGGAGGAGAACGGGGGAGGGGGGAGAAGGGGGAGAGGGTTTACCACGTGGAGGGGGAGGGAGTGGAGGATGGAAGAGGAGGAGGAGGCGGCGGCGGCGGAGGCGGATGTGGGGGAGGTAGGGGAGGAAGGGTGGTGGAGGAGGAAGTCGCGGCCGCCGGCCTCGAGGCAGCGCTGCAGGAGGTCTGCATCCATGGCGACGAGGTGGAGTGCGGAGGAAGGAAGCAAGAGGGGGAGAAATGCTTCTTCCGCCTGCTTGGAGCTGGAATGGAACTGCCGTACTCTTTCTTGGCGTGTTGGGCTCTGGGTCTGTGTGGGCTGCGCTAGGCCGGGATCCGCTCCGTCCAAATTTCTTTTACACCAACTCTAATCTTCTGCGAGAGTTGAATCGTCCTTTTTCTCTCCGTCCCAAATTAATTGTGTGACAAAAGTAAATGTATCAAATATTGAAACATGTCCAGATACACCCACTTTTCTCCAGCTTTGAGACATTTAATTTCGGACGGAGTGAGTACTTAATACAGATAGAAATATTCCGACGTAGGGTTTATCTCTTAGGATAGGTGATTCCGGCGGCGATAAATCTCCGGAATTCTTCCACCTTCCGCTCTCTGCTCCAGCCCTCCTGCCTCTCTGTCGTCTCGGGCTGACCAAGGAGTGGGCTTGCCCCGCTTCCCAGCCTTGGAGGATCGGTGTTGGTGGTTAGGATTTTGGCCATGAGAGAGGGATTTTGAGATCGCAATGGCTGAGAGTTTCAATGCAGCGGAGAAAAGGATGAAGAAGGTTTTCGCGATGGGCGAACTGTTGCAGAGCCTGCAACTGCAGAGTGAGGAGATGCATGATGTAGTCCTCGAAAAGGAGGAGGTACGGCAATGGCCGGAAGTCAAGTGGCTGGTGATGTCTACGCACGCTTCTATTCTTGTAGACGGTGTTGGGCCTCCAAATGCGGAGGTTTGTATAAGAGCAGCAAGTTTCTCTTAAGTGGATTACCCAAAGTTTAAAGAACTCAGTGAGGAAGAGGTCAAAGGTATCCTCTCAAGCAACCCTGCAATTACGATACAAGAAGTCTCGTGTGTCCCCAACACACCTAATACAATTGTCACTTGTATATGTGCACTAGTTTGGCGAATAGAGAGTGAAATACAAGTAATATGGATGTTTATAAGTGATAATAGCAAGCTTAAATAAAAATAGCAGCAAACAAACATGTAGCAGAATAGATTGTAAATGGTGTTTCAATGCTTAGAAACAAAGCCTAGGGATGCTACTTTCACTAGTGGAAACTATCAACAATGATAACATAATTGAATGCATAAATATCATCTCTTCACTATGCTATTCCGAACCACTCTCCGGTCGAATAACAAACACCAATTCATTGCGTAGGGCTGTAACAGCACTTCTCAAAGTCGCATTCCCATGTCTAGTTAACCTCATGTTGTCACTATGAGCGCCCTAGAAGGTACTAGACAACACCATAATTTCATAGCGTCATTCAACACAAGATATAAATATCATGCTAAACCACACGGTGCACACACTGTCACCTTTACGCCCGTGATCAAAGTGTTTACGGAGTTCTCATAACAAAACCACTTGAGTAGCATAACAGATGAAGAGTAACATCTACTTATTCAACTAGATTACAAACCTCATGATCACATAAAGATCACACCATGGGAGAGAGATGAAACACATAGCTACCGGTAGAGCCCTCTGTAACAGCCCAAGTATGAAAACCATCCCCTTAGAATGTTTGTTGCATGTTTATTTAAGTATTGCATCATGTCATCATATTGTTTCCATGTTGTTTGCTTTTGTTTCTAAATTGTTGCATTTGTTTTCCACTGTTTTCACAACTCAAATTCAAACCTTACTCAAACAATGTTTTCATACTTGTTCTGTTACAACTTTTGGAATAAAAATAACAAATGAAAACAACCATTTTATTCCATGTTGATCACTCATTAAATTGTTGGTTTGATCAATCAATTGTTTCCAAATTGCAATCGAAAATTCAACTCAGAGCACCAAAACAAAAATCACTTTGAAATCATGTTGAGGTCAAAACAAATCTACTCTATTTGTGTTTAATAACATAGGGGTCACCCTATTTAAAAGTGTGTTCTTATTAATATTCATCTAATAAAGAAACTCTTTCAATTTTGGTTATTTTTCTAAACAGCACCAATTTTCAAGTCATTAAAACTACCAATCTATGCTAATAACTTTAATCACATTAATCAGTAGGGTTCACCCTACTAAAACCTTTGTTTTCAATATTATTTTATTTAATAACAAATAGCTCTAAATTTGAATTAATTTCTAACAGCACCTTAAATTTGCAAGTTTTGGAAAAACAAAGTTGTCAATTAGTTGACATTATAAAAACTAAGCTAACTATAATTTTTACCAAATTTTTTTCCTAACCTAACAACCATCAATTTCTTCCTTTTCCTCTTTGCTACAAAAAAAAAGAAAGCCAAAAAATAATAAAAGGAATCGGTTCAATGGGGGGGAAGAAAACACAGCCCATCATCCAGCCCACCCCCTCTGGCCCAGTACCTTTCTTCCTCCTCCCCGACGTCACGATGTACGAATCCATCGCCACCCTCTGTTCCACCTCCCACTCCACCGATGGCACGCCGTACAGGCACCTATCCCCCATAAAAACCTAACCCACCTCGACCACCTGCTAGCCCTAGCTCCCCAAGCCACCGCCGCCATCTCTCCCTCTGCCATCTCCCTCCTCTCTGCTAGCTTTCCCTCTCTCTCACCAAGGTTCGCTCTCTGCAACCACCACTGCCTCACCGCCTGTACCTCTCTGAACCGGCGAGTTTTCGTCGTCGTGGTGCCTTCCTAGCCCCTGCTGAGCAGTGGAATGGAACCGCCGTGGTTCCTAGTCCACGTTCCCGCCCTCCGTTGAGCCCGAGGAGGGCTCGCTTCGCCGCCCGCTTCCACGATACCGTCGCTCGCCGTCTGTCCGCCGTCAGACCCAGCACCTCGCCGCCCTCGACCGCTCGAGCCCTCTCGCTACCCCCCTCTCCCTCTCCGTTCGCTCGCAGTCAGCAGCCCCACGCACCGCGGCCACACGGGCGCACGACAGCCACCGCCGGCGTCCGTTCCCTTCCCCTCCGTCGGGTACAGCGATCGGTGCAGCGGACTGAATTTCGGGTTCAGTTAAAATCCCCGCAGAACAGCATAACCCCAACCCTGCCCCGTATCTGTCACAAGTACAGCAGCAGCCCATCTGGTCCTGTGCCTTGCGAGCGCAGTAGAGGGGGTGGGTTCGAATCCCACCCCCCGCGGATTAAACCTAGTTTTTTATTTTTATTTTTCACAACTCCAGTAAACAGCTAATTGCAACCCAGTCCCTGCCAGTTCTTCTAGGTCCCTGTAAAATTAATTCTAAGTCCCTAGTTAATAACAATTGGCAGATTACACCTTAAATTTGGAAATTGCATAAATAAATCATCCTAACTCCAAATTCCACATTTTTAATATGTTTTCTGTACCAAATTAAATACTCTATCCAAATATAAAATTTGTTTACTGTTTTGAATATTCTAAATTGGTGCAATATTTGAACACTTCTCAAATTCACTTAAAATTGCAAAATTCATAACTTGTTCATAAAAATTCCAAATTCAACAAACTAAATATGTTTTCCAATCAATTTTTCATGTACTTTCCAAATATAAATTTTGTTTGCTGTTTTGAATAATTTAAATTGCTGAAAACAACTGTTTCTTAATTATTGCATTTAAAATTGCCAAAATAATAACTTGCTCATTTTAAATCCAATTTCCACAAATGAAATATGTTTTCCATGCAAAATTGAACCACCTTTCCAAATATAAAATTTGTTTCATGTTTTGAATAATTAAAATTGGTTAAATGATTTAAACCTTGTTTAAATCATTTAATATTGCTAAATTCATAATTTGATCAAGTCAAATTCTTTTGGGACATATAAAATATGTTTTCAAGCCATAAAAGCATAACATTTTCAAATATAAACTTTGTTATTTGTTTTGAACACTTTAACTTGTTGAAAACAACAATTACTTGTGTGACATGTTTTAAGTAACCAAACTTTCCAAACTTAATCAATGATTTCCAAAACTTGTTCCAATCCTTTTTCACTTGCATCTATTATTGTTATTTGCTGTTATTTTGTTGTTACCATCATGCATGCATCATACTAACAACTCTCACATAATAATTAATTGTAAATCATTTGTTTCCACTTATTTCAATGGATCTTCTCCATATGCAATCCTATTGCATATGGGTCCAATTAAATTGTGTTATCTTGTCAAGTAGTTTATTTTGATGCATCTATTAACATGACATGCATCATCCCATGTTTGTGCACCTATGCCATATATTGATTGTTTATCCTTCTGCAATGTTTGTTTGCTTCTTCTCGGATACACGACGACGTTGAGACCGACGATACTTACGACACCCCTTCTAAGGATCTAGCTCAGTACCAGGCTACTGGGTTTTGCAGGCAAGTTATCACTCACATGAACCACTGTGTTCCTTTCAACATTGATTACCGATACTTTCCGTTGTTCTTTTCTGCTAGCCTTAGTAGTTGTTGTTTCTGTTACGAACCCATCACATGAATCCCTTAACCTTGATATTGCCTCACCTCCATACCTATAACCATTGCTTGTTGTCCGTGTCTTACTAGCATGCTTAGGTTGTTTTGCTCGAGTCTGTTACCCGTTACTTTCTGTTACTATTTCTATTACGTTGTGGGGGCTCGATGTTTAATCAATCAATCATGCTAATGTTATTGTTAATAATAATTTGATGATAAGGCACCGACAGGAGGCCCTGTGTGGTTTTGAGGCCTGCTAGTGTCGACCCTAATAGGAAAAGGGTCTTGTCTACTGATCCATGATGAGCGCACTAACCGCATGTGGGAAGCGAGTATGGGCGCCCCCCTCAATTTGATTCGATTCGCATCTCGTCCAAATCGCCTCATTTAGTTCGTGTTTTCTATTTGCCGCATGCATGTTTTTGCGAGCCCAGGCCAGGGTGGAACTTTTGTAGTCGGCATATAGGGGGACACGTTCTTAGAGTGCTATGAGGGTCCATTTTCTTCTGGGCTCGATTAGCCGTGCGCCCAAGGTTCTTTGGGCTTGATGCGAAGAAGAGTTGAGTTGTGTAGAGTACCTCGCTTGGTGGGTTTGATCCCCGTCTGGCGGGATATTCTTGCGTGTACGGCCAAATTGGTGCAACCCTGCAGGGATAATCTTCTCGAGAAGCCGTGTTTTCCGCGGTTATGGATTACTTGGTGAAAGTACTGGCTAACAAGTACTCAGGACAACTTAAACATAATGATCAAACATGTTACACCCCATGATTAATAATTTGACTAGTAATAGGCTTATTGACACAATAATTTGAACCATCATTAGTTACAACTGTGTGAATTATCCTCGGAGTGCTTCTTTGGATAAGGGGCGAGATCCAGGATGGGTTTGTTTGAAGTTATCTTTCAGTTGGTTACAATCCTCGATCTTATCTCCTTTCTGTTAGCCGGAAGTGGTAGAATCTCTGTAGTTGGTTAGCGCAGCCATTTGCAGCATCTTTTATATCCCCTCTCTTCCGTTGAACCCAAGGCATCTGTGCTTGGTGTTGACGGGTTACACTTTGGTGAACTGTGAGTCTTGCTTGCCAGTACGTTTATGTACTGACCCCTTTGGGGCTGTGGTTTCCGCAGACCTACGTTTCCGAGGATCTACATGGTGGCTACTACGTGGAGTATGACGAGACTGCTGACGAGTAGATAGCGGACCCGGGCAGGATCCGAGACTTCGAGGATGGGCTCCGTCTTTTCGTTTCCGGCCTCTTAGGCCTATTTGGTTCTTGTATGTACTCAGACATGTTGAATGCTTCCGCTGTGATGTAATGATGAATTGTTGGGACATGTGTCCTCTGAATGATTGTATTTGCTATCTCTACCTTAGTGAAGGCCATTTGCAACTTATTTCAATCTTTTGTGTCGTAGAGATCTGTTGTGATATCAGTTGTTCAACGCTGTTGACGTACCATGTGTGATTGGTATGAAGTACGTCGACAGTAGTGCCTTTGATCTCTAGTGGATAGTTTACATCGACGATGGAATAGCAGGGCTTGTGTTGTCGCGCATAAGCGCAGGCCTACCAGGAAGCTGGGACGTGGGAGCAGGTATGCCCCATAATCCAAGCACCTGCTATCCAGTTCGGCCCGATGAGTATCCCCTAGAAATCAGGGTGCGACAAATGGTATCAGAGCCTGTCTGCCTGTAGGATCCCTTTTTACTGGTCGCAGTTGAGTCTAGAAAACTATTTTGTAGCTATACAGGAAAAATGAAACGTGAGAGTAGGAATTCTGTTCTTTTTCTTCTTTCCCCACCCACCCTCCCTTTTCTGGTAAGGAAGTGCAACGATGTTTTCCCTTCTCATCTAAACTTTCAAGTTAGGATTTCACGTGTTTTGGGTTATCCATAGTACCTCAGGAGTTTTGTTCTCGTTTTCCCCGATGTTGATATCCTGTTCTTCTAAATAACATTTCGTCCGTTGAAATCTTGTTGTTGTTTTCCACTTCAAATCTTCTACCGGCGTCTAATCAAAACTTCCTCGTAAACTCTTGTCCAACTAAAGTGTTATTTGATACCGGAGCATCACATTCCTTTGTGTCAACAATCTTTTCCACAACATACAACCCAATTCTGGTTCCACTAAGCAATCAAAACTCTGTTCACTCCCCGGGATCTCAAATGTTGACTTCCAAGATAAGTAAGAACAATCCAATCCTAATGGGAGGCCACATATTCCTCGTTTCTCTCATGTTGCTGATTCTGACATTGATCTCATTCTTGGTGTTGGATTGATGTCAATAACTCTGTTCCACCTTTATTACAGATAGTCTATTCTCCAAATGAATCAAATTCTATCCAGCTATACACCCTCGATACAAAAACCTCTTCCTTCAATTGAAAATGTTCCGGTGGTTTCCAAATTCCCTGACGTCTATCCAAGGTGCACGATGTGTTTCACGTGACACAACTCAAGAGGATCTCCGCAAGAAGTATCCGGACCTTTTCTTTTATCAGTAGGAATCTCGGGGCGCGATTCCTTCAAGGGGGGGCGTTTTGTAACAGCCCAAGTATGAAAACCATCCCCTTAGAATGTTTGTTGCATGTTTATTTAAGTATTGCATCATGTCATCATATTGTTTCCATGTTGTTTGCTTTTGTTTCTAAATTGTTGCATTTGTTTTCCACTGTTTTCACAACTCAAATTCAAACCTTACTCAAACAATGTTTTCATACTTGTTCTGTTACAACTTTTGGAATAAAAATAACAAATGAAAACAACCATTTTATTCCATGTTGATCACTCATTAAATTGTTGGTTTGATCAATCAATTGTTTCCAAATTGCAATCGAAAATTCAACTCAAAGCACCAAAACAAAAATCACTTTGAAATCATGTTGAGGTCAAAACAAATCTACTCTATTTGTGTTTAATAACATAGGGGTCACCCTATTTAAAAGTGTGTTCTTATTAATATTCATCTAATAAAGAAACTCTTTCAATTTTGGTTATTTTTCTAAACAGCACCAATTTTCAAGTCATTAAAACTACCAATCTATGCTAATAACTTTAATCACATTAATCAGTAGGGTTCACCCTACTAAAACCTTTGTTTTCAATATTATTTTATTTAATAACAAATAGCTCTAAATTTGAATTAATTTCTAACAGCACCTTAAATTTGCAAGTTTTGGAAAAACAAAGTTGTCAATTAGTTGACATTATAAAAACTAAGCTAACTATAATTTTTACCAAATTTTTTTCCTAACCTAACAACCATCAATTTCTTCCTTTTCCTCTTTGCTACAAAAAAAAAAGCCAAAAAATAATAAAAGGAATCGGTTCAATGGGGGGGGAAGAAAACACAGCCCATCATCCAGCCCACCCCCTCTGGCCCAGTACCTTTCTTCCTCCTCCCCGACGTCACGATGTACGAATCCATCGCCACCCTCTGTTCCACCTCCCACTCCACCGATGGCACGCCGTACAGGCACCTATCCCCCATAAAAACCTAACCCACCTCGACCACCTGCTAGCCCTAGCTCCCCAAGCCACCGCCGCCATCTCTCCCTCTGCCATCTCCCTCCTCTCTGCTAGCTTTCCCTCTCTCTCACCAAGGTTCGCTCTCTGCAACCACCACTGCCTCACCGTCTGTACCTCTCTGAACCGGCGAGTTTTCGTCGCCGTGGTGCCTTCCTAGCCCCTGCTGAGCAGTGGAATGGAACCGCCGTGGTTCCTAGTCCACGTTCCCGCCCTCCGTTGAGCCCGAGGAGGGCTCGCTTCGCCGCCCGCTTCCATGATACCGTCGCTCGCCGTCTGTCCGCCGTCAGACCCAGCACCTCGCCGCCCTCGACCGCTCGAGGTGAGCACGCTCGAGCCCTCTCGCTACCCCCCCTCTCCCTCTCCGTTCGCTCGCAGTCAGCAGCCCCACGCACCGCGGCCACACGGGCGCACGACAGCCACCGCCGGCGTCCGTTCCCTTCCCCTCTGTCGGGTACAACGATCGGTGCAGCGGACTGAATTTCGGGTTCAGTTAAAATCCCCGCAGAACAGCATAACCCCAACCCTGCCCCGTATCTGTCACAAGTACAGCAGCAGCCCATCTGGTCCTGTGCCTTGCGAGCGCAGTAGAGGGGGTGGGTTCGAATCCCACCCCCCGCGGATTAAACCTAGTTTTTTATTTTTATTTTTCACAACTCCAGTAAACAGCTAATTGCAACCCAGTCCCTGCCAGTTCTTCTAGGTCCCTGTAAAATTAATTCTAAGTCCCTAGTTAATAACAATTGGCAGATTACACCTTAAATTTGGAAATTGCATAAATAAATCATCCTAACTCCAAATTCCACATTTTTAATATGTTTTCTGTACCAAATTAAATACTCTATCCAAATATAAAATTTGTTTACTGTTTTGAATATTCTAAATTGGTGCAATATTTGAACACTTGTCAAATTCACTTAAAATTGCAAAATTCATAACTTGTTCATAAAAATTCCAAATTCAACAAACTAAATATGTTTTCCAATCAATTTTTCATGTACTTTCCAAATATAAATTTTGTTTGCTGTTTTGAATAATTTAAATTGCTGAAAACAACTGTTTCTTAATTATTGCATTTAAAATTGCCAAAATAATAACTTGCTCATTTTAAATCCAATTTCCACAAATGAAATATGTTTTCCATGCAAAATTAAACCACCTTTCCAAATATAAAATTTGTTTCATGTTGTGAATAATTAAAATTGGTTAAATGATTTAAACCTTGTTTAAATCATTTAATATTGCTAAATTCATAACTTGATCAAGTCAAATTCTTTTGGGACATATAAAATATGTTTTCAAGCCATAAAAGCATAACCTTTTCAAATATAAACTTTGTTATTTGTTTTGAACACTTTAACTTGTTGAAAACAACAATTACTTGTGTGACATGTTTTAAGTAACCAAACTTTCCAAACTTAATCAATGATTTCCAAAACTTGTTCCAATCCTTTTTCACTTGCATCTATTATTGTTATTTGCTGTTATTTTGTTGTTACCATCATGCATGCATCATACTAACAACTCTCACATAATAATTAATTGTAAATCATTTGTTTCCACTTATTTCAATGGATCTTCTCCATATGCAATCCTATTGCATATGGGTCCAATTAAATTGTGTTATCTTGTCAAGTAGTTTATTTTGATGCATCTATTAACATGACATGCATCATCCCATGTTTGTGCACCTATGCCATATATTGATTGTTTATCCTTCTGCAATGTTTGTTTGCTTCTTCTCGGATACACGACGACGTTGAGACCGACGATACTTACGACACCTCTTCTAAGGATCTAGCTCAGTACCAGGCTACTGGGTTTTGCAGGCAAGTTATCACTCACATGAACCATTGTGTTCCTTTCAACATTGATTACCGATACTTTCCGTTGTTCTTTTCTGCTAGCCTTAGTAGTAGTTGTTTCTGTTACGAACCCATCACATGAATCCCTTAACCTTGATATTGCCTCACCTCCATACCTATAACCATTGCTTGTTGCCCGTGTCTTACTAGCATGCTTAGGTTGTTTTGCTCGAGTCTGTTACCCGTTACTTTCTTTTACTATTTCTATTACGTTGTGGGGGCTCGATGTTTAATCAATCAATCATGCTAATGTTATTGTTAATAATAATTTGATGATAAGGCACCGGCAGGAGGCCCTGTGTGGTTTTGAGGCCTGCTAGTGTCGACCCTAATAGGAAAAGGGTCTTGTCTACTGATCCATGATGAGCGCACTAACCGCATGTGGGAAGCGAGTATGGGCGCCCCCCTCAATTTGATTCGATTCGCATCTCGTCCAAATCGCCTCATTTAGTTCGTGTTTTCTATTTGCCGCATGCATGTTTTTGCGAGCCCAGGCCAGGGTGGAACTTTTGTAGTCGGCATATAGGGGGACACGTTCTTAGAGTGCTATGAGGGTCCATTTTCTTCTGGGCTCGATTAGCCGTGCGCCCAAGGTTCTTTGGGCTTGATGCGAAGAAGAGTTGAGTTGTGTAGAGTACCTCGCTTGGTGGGTTTGATCCCCGTCTGGCGGGATATTCTTGCGTGTACGGCCAAATTGGTGCAACCCTGCAGGGATAATCTTCTCGAGAAGCCGTGTTTTCCGCGGTTATGGATTACTTGGTGAAAGTACTGGCTAACAAGTACTCAGGACAACTTAAACATAATGATCAAACATGTTACACCCCATGATTAATAATTTGACTAGTAATAGGCTTATTGACACAATAATTTGAACCATCATTAGTTACAACTGTGTGAATTATCCTCGGAGTGCTTCTTTGGATAAGGGGCGAGATCCAGGATGGGTTTGTTTGAAGTTATCTTTCAGTTGGTTACAATCCTCGATCTTATCTCCTTTCTGTTAGCCGGAAGTGGTAGAATCTCTGTAGTTGGTTAGCGCAGCCATTTGCAGCATCTTTTATATCCCCTCTCTTCCGTTGAACCCAAGGCATCTGTGCTTGGTGTTGACGGGTTACACTTTGGTGAACTGTGAGTCTTGCTTGCCAGTACGTTTATGTACTGACCCCTTTGGGGCTGTGGTTTCCGTAGACCTACGTTTCCGAGGATCTACATGGTGGCTACTACGTGGAGTATGACGAGACTGCTGACGAGTAGATAGCGGACCCGGGCAGGATCCGAGACTTCGAGGATGGGCTCCGTCTTTTCGTTTCCGGCCTCTTAGGCCTATTTGGTTCTTGTCTGTACTCAGACATGTTGAATGCTTCCGCTGTGATGTAATGATGAATTGTTGGGACATGTGTCCTCTGAATGATTGTATTTGCTATCTCTGCCTTAGTGAAGGCCATTTGCAACTTATTTCAATCTTTTGTGTCGTAGAGATCTGTTGTGATATCAGTTGTTCAACGCTGTTGACGTACCATGTGTGATTGGTATGAAGTACGTCGACAGTAGTGCCTTTGATCTCTAGTGGATAGTTTACATCGACGATGGAATAGCAGGGCTTGTGTTGTCGCGCATAAGCGCAGGCCTACCAGGAAGCTGGGACGTGGGAGCAGGTATGCCCCATAATCCAAGCACCTGCTATCCAGTTCGGCCCGATGAGTATCCCCTAGAAATCAGGGTGCGACACCCTCAGCCCCGGGGGGGAACTACTCCCTCCTTATCATAGAAGATAGCAACGGCGATGAAGATGGCGGTGGAGTCGATGGAGATGGCTCCGGGGGAACTTCCCCGTCCCAGCAGGGTGCCGGAACAGAGATTTATGTCCCCCAAAACTTGACGGCGGCAACGGAGGAGCTACGGAACTTTTCGTGGAAAAAGGCTTGGATCCTTAGGGTTTATGCATCGGGGGGGCTTATATAGGCGAAAGGGCGATGGCGGTGGGCGGCCAGGGGGCCATACCACCCCTGGGCGCGGCCAGGGGACCCGCGCCCACCCATGGTGTGGGCACCCCTCTGCCCCTCTCCGGGTCTCTTTTGGACTCTGTGGATCCTCCAGGACTTCTAAGACTTCTGGGCTTCGAATCGTCAAATTCCGAGAATATTTCCAGAATAACTTTTTCTGAAACTAAAAACAGCAGCAAACAGGAACTGGCTCTGTGGCATCTTGTCAATAGGTTGGTCCCAGGAAATCGATAAAAATGGCATAAAGTGTATAGGAAACATGTAGGAAATAACATGAAACAACATGGAACACCAGAAATTAAGGATACGTTTATGACGTATCAACATCCCCAACCTTAGTTCCTACTCGTCCTCGAGTAGGTAAACGATAAAAACACATAATTGCTGAACTGACATGCTATCAACATAAACTTGATCATTTAAATTGTAAAAGCATATGTAAGCTGAGATCATAGTACTTTAAACACAAGCATGATAAATAAAATTTTAACAATAAAATATAGCAATCACTTTGCGTCATGAAAAGTAACACAAATAAAAGATCATGAATAACAGTGCATTGAAAGTTATATGTTTGTTTCAAGTATAGGGAAAACATGGAAAAGTGATATTTCGCTTGTCCTTAAGAGTGGGGCAAAACATAAATGTCAGGACACCTTCAAAGTTCATGAGAGGGACTAGAACAAATAATTTGAGAGCAAGTAATGACACATCATGAATCAATTAATAATGTTTCTGGGACAAATGCACATTAAATTCGGAATGGAAACTATGTTCTCTCAACTGTGCATAAAGTTAGAAGATGGAGACTCAACATAAAATTAAAAGAAAGGCCCTTCGCAAAGGGAAGCATGGATCACTCATGTGCTGGAGCTTTTATTTTATTAAACAGAGGTATAAAATGTTTGACACTCCTCCCAACTATCTTACACAAACCATGGCTAACTGAATCCTCGGGTGCCTGCCAACAATCACATATCATGGCGGAGTGTCTATTTTTTAGAGAGGTGTATGTTTATGTCAACGAATGGTAAATAGAAAATACAGTACGTCACAAGCCAACTAGACTTCACAAGAGCGGCTCCCATTGAAGGACGCAACTGGTGTAGAAGGTCATCCCTTTTTCTCTTTTGTTTACACAATTATGCGTTGACTGATAAATCAGGGACAAAAATAGTGAACAGAATTTGTTTGTATTAATTTGGGGTTGAGCACCCCGCTGCCAGCTCTTCTATCAATTGGATAAGTGGATGAAGCCACTAGTCCAGGTGTGAAAGTCCAATCAACAAGTGAGATAAATATTCTCTATTTACGTCCTCATGAGCTAAAATAGGAACACAAAACAGGAGTAATTTTGAAAGTTTTAAAGGTAACACATGAGCAATTTATTTTGGAGTGGCGGTTAAATACCACATGTAGGTAGGTATGGTGGACACATTTGGCATAATTTGGTTTTTGGGAGTTGGATATCACGAGTAGAGCTCATACTCAGTACAGGTGGAGGCTAGGAAAAGACTAGTAGCGACAAATCAAGAGAGCAATGTGTCGAATATGCATCTCAACATGTCCCTCGGGTGAACCGATAGGGTTTTGATTAGGAGAACGTGTAGGCGCTGGTGACAATCGTCGGTTAACAAGGGGCACGATTTACCCAGGTTCGGGGCCCTCGTAGAGGTAAAACCCTTACTCATGCTTCTGTCGATCTGTATTATCGAATAGATCGGTTATAGTGGGGGTGCTCGAGTTGAGAGTATATCTCAATCTCAAGTCTTTGGTGGTGTGGTATTGCTTGGTCTCCCTACTGGTGGTTCTCCTGGCCTTATATAGGTAGCCAGGTCTCAAACCGTACCCGGGGGGGTACACACCCTAACCTAAAGTCGGTTACAAGTTTCATTACTTGACCCGCAAGGCCTTGCGGGTGGGCTTTAACTGGGCCTTCTAGAATAGTCCATGGCATCTCCCTATGGGCTTGGGCCTTTGACCGGGTAGCCTCACCCGATAGGTCCAGGATTCATCCCTTCGTCACAATGATTGCCATAATCATGCATAGCGACAAAACATCATTTATCAAACCATAAGTGGTACCACAAGTTCAAAAAGTAAATTATCATAGAGGCTATAGGTGACTGGTTTGTAGTCATAAACATGGTGTAAGCATGCGCCAAGTCGACCAAATAAAACATTCAAAGGAGAAACCACAAATTTATGCTTCAATATGACAAGAACAACTCATGATTCTTTCAATGGCACATTAAACACTCTCAGATATTTGAGACAAATCTAGCATGATATAAAAAAGTCTAGCCACAGTCTATACAAGCTCCTATTTGCATCGTTATAAATTCTACCACATGAAGCAGTTTCTTTTCCCAACAAGCAGTATGTTCTAACAAAAACTCTCTAAATGATACAGCAAAGAGTACTAACACAACTCTACTAAAACTAACGGCTCTGAATAAGAGATGCAAGAAAAAAGGAATTTTCCAGCAGGTGGAAGAAAAACTTAGAATACGAGCATAACGAGTATTCAAGCGAAAAAGAGGAGCAAGTATCTCTCCCACACAAAGAATTCTAGGTTCCAACTATGTTATTGCAGCAAGGAAAACTAAAGAAAACAAACAGACGCTCCAAGTAAAATTCATATGATGTGACCGAATGAAAATATAGTTTCACTAGAAGTGACCTGATAAATTATTGATAAAGAAGGGGATGCCTTGGGCATCCTCAAGCTTACATGATTGAGTCTTCTTAGAATTTGCTGGGATGAAACACGGAGGCATCCCCAAGCTTAGACCTTGCACTCTTCTTGATCACATTATATCACCCTCTTCTCTTGACCCTTGAAAACTTCCTTCACACCACACTCAAAGAGTAATTCGCATTAGAGGGTTAGTGCAACAATAAAAAAAATCCATGGGCTCTGCATGGACACAAGTGTTATTTATAATTTTAAACATTAGCTACAGCCACTGATATTTCGTGGAGCAAATAAATCCACTTGACATTGATACGTCTCCAACGTATCTATAATTTCTGATGTTCCATGTTGATAATATGCCAATTGCTACATGTTTTCTCCCTTCTTCATAGCATTTTTATCGATTTTCCGGACTAACCTATTGACAAGATGCCACAGAGCCAGTTCCGTGTTTTCTGTTGTTTTTAGTTTCAGAAAAGTTGTTTTAGAAATATTCTCGGAATTGGAAAATTCGAAGCCCGGAAGTCTTAGAATTCCCGAAGGTTCCACGGAGTCCCGAAGAGACCCGGAGGGGGGCCTCAGGGGGCCCACACCATAGGGCGGCGCCCCCCCTTGGCCACGCCGGGGGGGTGGTGTGGTGTCGCACCCGGACTTCTAGGGGATACTCACAGTCCGTTAAACAGTAGCTAAATGGCTTACGGGGCATACCGGCACCCGCATCTCAATATGAGCAGGCCAACACGTAAACGTGTGACAACCATTCTCTACTATTCATCGTCTGCGCAAACCATCCCATAGAAATCCAGATACTTCCATTGACGTACTTCAAAACATACACACATGGTACGTCAACGGCATTGGAACAAGTGATACCACAACAGATCTCTATGACACAAAAGATGGAAATAAGTTGCAAATAGCTCTCACTAGAGCAGAGATAGCAAATACAATCATTCAGAGGACACATGTCCCAACATATCATCATTACATCACAGCGGAAGCATTCAACATGTCTGAGTACAGACAAGATCCAAACATGCCTAAGAGGCCGGAAACGAAAAGACGGAGCCCATCCACGAAGTCTCGGATCCTGCCCGGGTCCGCTATCTACTCGTCAGCAGTCTCGTCATACTCACCGTAGTAGCCACCATGTAGATCCTCGGAAACGTAGTCTGCGGAAACCACAGCCCCAAAGGGGTCAGTACATAAACGTACTGGCAAGCAAGACTCACAGTTCACCAAAGTGTAGACCGTCAACACCAAGCACAGATGCCTTGGGTTCAACGGAAGAAAGGGGATATAAAAGATGCTGCAACTGGCTGCTCTAACCAACTACAGAGGTACTACCACTTCCGGCTAACAGAAAGAAGATAAGATAGCGTATCGTAACCAACTATAACTAACCACCAAACAAACCCATCCTGGATCTCGCCCCTTATCCAAAGAAGCAATCCGAGGATACTCACACAGTTGGATTAATGGTGGGTCAAGTTATTGTGTCAATAAGACTATTACTAGTCAAGTTATCATTAGTTAGGTGTAAGTTGTTCTGAGTACTTGTTAGCCAGTACTTTCACCAAGTAATCCATAACCGCGGAAAACACGGCTTCTCGAGAAGATTTAACCCTGCAGGGATGCACCAATTTGGCCGTACACGTAAGAATGACCCGCCAGGCGGGGAGCTAACCCACCAAGCGAGGCACTCAACACAACACAACTCAACTCTTCTTCGCATCAAGCCCAAAGAACCACATGCTGTGCGTGCGCGGCTAATCGAGCCCCACGAAGAAAAGGGGACCCTCATAGCACTCTAAGACCACGCCGCCCTAAATGCCGACTACAAAAGTTCCACCCTGGCGCCAAGGGTTCGCACCTGCACATGCATGCATCAAATGGAAAGCCCGAACCAAGTGTGGCGATTTGGACGAGATGCGAATCGAATCAAATTGAGGGGGGCGCCCATACTCGCTTCCCACATGCGGATAGTGCGCTCATCATGGATCAGTAGACAAGACCCTTTTCCTATTAGGGTCGACACTAGCAGGCCTCAAAACCACGCCGGGCCTCCTGCCGGTGCCTTATCATCAGATTATTATTACCTCAAACATTAACAGGTTGATTGTTTAACATCGAGCCCCAGAACATAAGTAATAGGAACAGAAAGTAACGGGCAACAGACTCGAGCAAAACAACCCTAAGCATGCTAGTAAGACACGGGCACAAGCAAAGGGGTTATAGGAGTGGAGGTGAGGCAATATCAGGGTTCAGGATATCATGTGATAGGTTCGTAACAGAAGCAACAATTCTTAGGGCTAGCAGAATAGACAGCGGGAAGTATCGGTATCCAATGTTGAAAGGAACACAATGGTTCATGTGAGTGAATACTTGCCTGCAAACTCAGCAGCCTGGTACTGAGCTAGATCCTCAGAAGGGGTGTCGTAAGTATCGTCGGTCTCAACGTCGTCGTTTATCCGAGAAGAAGCAAACAAACAACGCAGAGAGACAAACAATCAATATCATGGCATAGTGCACAAACATGGGATGATGCATGACCATTTAATTGATGCATAGAAATAAACTAGTTGACAAGATAACATAACATGATTAAATGGATCCACATGCAATTTGGATTGCACATGAAAAGCCCATGAATTATGGTTGGAATAATTGTTTTACAACTAACCAATAGATGAAAGTGGATTAGCATGATGCATGGATGAGGAAAACGGAAAGATAACAACAATAGAAACAATTTGAAATAAGGTTTACCAAGTTTAGGATTTTAGTTATTAAGTTATGGAATTTTGGTTTCTTAAAGGTGTTACACAAGCATTTGTTGTTTTCATCAATTTTTAATTGTTCAAAATAGATAACAAAGTTCATATTTGGAAATAACACAAAATTTTAGGTGGATTACATGTTTCACTTGTTGAAAAAGGATTTCAAATAAATTATTTATGAATTAAACAAGTTTAAGCAAGAATTAAATGAATTTAATTCAAACATGAACTTATTTGAATTTTTATTTGTGCAAAACATTAAGTGAGATTCATAATTGAAAAGCTTATACTTTTATGGTTTGAAAACATATTTTATATGTCACAAAAGAAATTAGTTTGACCAAGTTATGAATTTAACAATATTAAATGATTTAAACAAGGTTTAAATCATTTAACCAATTTTAATTATCCAAAACATAAAACAAATTTTATATTTGGAAAGTTGGTTTAAAATAGCATGGAAAACATATTTCATTTGTTGAAAATGAATTTAAAATGAGCAAGTTATTAATTTGGCAATTTTAATTGCATTAATCAAGAAACAGTTGTTTTCAGCAATTTAAATTATTCAAAACAGCAAACAAAGTTGATATTTGGAAAGTACATGAAAAATTGATTGGAAAACATATTTGGTTTGTGGAATTTGGAATTTTTATGCCCAAGTTATGATTTTTGCAAAATATTTTGAATTAAACAAGAATTCAAATATTGCACCAATTTAAAATATTCAAAACAGTAAACAAATTTTATATTTGGGTAGACAATTCAATTTGGTACAGAAAACATGTTTAAAAAGTTAAATTTGGAGTTGGGATGATTTATTTATGCAATTTACAAGTTTGAGGTGCAATCTGCCATTTTATTTACTATCTAGGGACTTGGAAATAAATTACAGGGATTTAAAAATTAACAGCAGGGACTTTTCTGTGATTACAGATTTGTGCAGGGCCTGGGAAAATAGAGAAAAAATGTGGGGTTTTGGTGCGCAGGGGGGGATCGAACCCCTGCCCTCTGCTGCTGCGCCAAGGAACAGCACCACTGCGGTGGTGATTGATTTGGTGATAGGAAGGGGGCCTCGGGGGGCTTAAGGTTCAGCAACCGCACTGTAGTATTTCGAAAAAAGAAGCATAAAAAGTGGGGGGTGCGGGATTCGAACCCGCGAGCGCTTGGGCGCGCGCAGCGTGTGCTGCCAGAAGGGCTGTTGCGGCTGTGTTGACAGTAAGGAGGGGGGTCGTGGGGTTATGGTTCAGATTCGGGTGGTAACTGAACCTGTTCAGGTTCAGGTTACTGAACTTCGACGGGAACATCACGGTCGCCGGCAGCGATCGGAGCAGGGATGCGAGCGTGATGTGGGCGGTGCGTGGTGGCCGTGTGGTGCTCGTGGCGTGTGGGGGAGTGCGTCGAGAGGGAGGAAGGGGAGGGGAGCGAGAGGGAAGCGGTCGAGGGGGGAGGAGCTCACCGTGAGAGGATGCAGCGGTGGCGACGGGCGGCGATGGGGAGGACGGCGGTGGCGCCTCGGGCCGTCCCCGTCCGCGTGGTGAGGCCGGTGAGGAAGAGGGCGGCCAGGGGATTCCATTCCCGGCCTCGCCCTGGCCGGGGGGTGGCGCCATCGGCGGCGATCGCCGGGGAAAGAGAGGGATTTTTGGTGGGGAGTTGGGTTCAGTTACAGTGAGTTGCAGAGAGAGGAGAGATGGGAGAGATTGGAGGCGGGGGAGAGAGGAAGGAGGGAGAAGAAGGGTAGGGCAGGGGCTAGGGCACCCTAGGGTTAGATATAGGAGGAGGGGGAGGAGCATCAGCCGTTGGTGCTCCTCTCTGCAACGTGGCTATGGCGGATGCTGTGCCGTACGAAGAAGACGACGGTCGAGGGGGGTACCGGGCCTAACTGGTGGGCTGGGCCTGCGTGCTGCTCCCCTCTGAGCGTTTTCCTTTTTTATTTTTTTGTTTTGTTACTTTTTTTTTGCAGAAATAGCAATAGGAAGAATTAGGTGAGTTTTGGGTTAGTAAAAATTTAGTAAAAAATTGTGTGAGCTAGTAATTACAATATCAACAAAAGGCCCACTTTGATTTTCCAAAAAGTCCAGATTGTTTTGCTGTTTTGTAATTGATTGAATTTGGATGGATTTTGAGATTAAATTGATTATTGAAAACAAGATTTCAAATAGGGTGATCATATAGTTTTAATTGGAAGCAAAAGATTATATTTTGTGTTGTAATTTTTATAATTTCCACATAGTTGCTGTTTGGAAAATGTAATTGTATTTGAAAGGCATTTGAATTAAGTTTGGATTAAGTGAATTATTAAAAGCCATCATTTTAATTTGTTTTGAACCTTATGGTTTGATGGAAACAATGATGGAAGGGTTTTGTCATTTTCATAATTTTCAAAAGGGGTTGTTGTTTTGGAAATTAATTGAATTTGCAAAGGGTTTGGTATTAAATGAATTTTTGATAGAAACAAATCAACAGTTTTGAAATCACCACTTTAATGGAAACAATTGATTGTTTTGATTTGAAATATCATTTTGGAAATTGTAACATCACAAGTATGAAACAAAAGGTTTGAAATTTGGTTTGAAATTCAAATAGAAAACAAAGGAAAACAAATGAAAACAGTTGGAAAACAAAGCAAAACAGAGGAAAACAAATGGAAAACAAGCAAAACAAATGCAATGAACATGATGTCATGATGCAAAACATAAAATAACAGAGAGCAAAACATTCTAATGGCTATTTTTCATACTTGGGATGTTACATGTGGGGCCCCCGGGGCTCCACCGCCTTTGCCCTTTCGCCTATTTATACTCCTCCGAGGGAAAACCCTAACCCGATCGGCGAAATTCCACGAAACCTTCCGCAGCCGCCATCATCGTCAACCCAAGTTTCGGGGGACATATCTCTGTTCTGGCACCCTGCCGGGACGGGGAAGTGCCCCCGGAAGCCATCTCCATCGACTCCACCGCCATCTCCATCGTCGTTGTTGTCTCCTATGATGAGGAGGGAGTAGTTCTCCCCCGGGGCTGAGGGCTCTACCGGTAGTTATGTGGTTCATCTCTCTCTCCCATGGTGTGATCTATATGTGATCGTGACCTTTGTAATCTAGTTGAATAAGTAGATGTTACTCTTCATCTTGTGCTACTCAAGTATTTTATTAATATGAGCTTTGGAGTCACCTTGTCCCGTGGTGTGAAGGTGACAGTGTGCACATTGTGTGTGTCTCCTCTATGAATTGTCATGTTTCCCTAGTACCTTCTAGGGCGCTCATAGTGACAGTGTGGGGTTAAATAGACATGGTAATGCTTACTTTAAGGATTGCTTTTTGCAGTCCTACGCAATGATTAGTGTTCGTTATCCAACCAGAGAGGGTTAAGAGTAGCATAGTGAAGAGAAGATATTTAGTTATTCAATTATGTGACCATTGTTGAGAGTGTCCACTAGTGAAAGTAGGATCCCTAGGCCTTGTTTCCAAGCATTGAAACACCGTTTTCCGCCTATTCTGCTACATGTTTGCTTGATGCCATATTTATTTCAGATTGCTATTATTACTTATAACCATCCATATTACTCGCATTTCACTATCTCATCGCTGAACTAGTGCACCTATATACCTGACAAGTATATTGGGTGTGTTGGGGACACAAGAGAATTCTTGTATCTTAATTGCAGGGTTGCTTGAGAGGGATATCTTTGACCTCTACCTCCCTCAGTTCGATAAACCTTGGGTGATCCACTTAAGAGAAACTTGCTGCTGTTCTACAAACCTCTGCACTTGGAGGCCCCCAACAGTGTCTACAAGAATAGAAGCGTGCGTAGACATCAAACATCGTAAAAGAGCAAATGTAAGAAAAATGGCAGAATCTACCAAAACCAGAACAGTGTTTAACGCACGCTTCTGTTCTTGTAGACAATGATGGGCCTCCAAGTGCAAAGGTTTGTAGAACAGCAGCAAGTTTCCCTTAAGTGGATTACCCAAGGTTTTTCGAACTCGAGGAGGAAGAGGTCAAAGGTATCCCTCTCAAGCAACCCTGCAATTACGATACAATAAGTCTCGTGTGTCCCCAACACACCTAATACAATTGCCAGTTGTATATGTGCACTAGTTCGGCGAAGAGAGAGTGAAATACAGGTAATATGGATGTTTATAAGTGCTAATAGCGATATAAAATAAAAATGGCAGCAAGCAAACATGTAGCAGAACAGATTGTAAACGGTGTTTCAATGCTTAGAAACAAGGCCTAGGGATCCTACTTTTACTAGTGGACACTCTCAACAATGATAACATAATTGAATGCATAAATATCATCTCTTCACTATGCTACTCCGAACCACTCTTCGGTCGAATAACAAACACCAATGCGTTGCGTAGGGCTGTAACAACACTCCTCAAAGTCGCATTCCCATGTCTAGTTAAGCCAATGTTGTCACTATGAGCGCCCTAGAAGGTACTAGACAAACACCACAATTTCATAGGGTCATCCAACACAAGATATAAATATCGTGCTAAACCACACGGTGCACACACTGTCACCTTTACACCGTGATCAAAGTGCTTATGGAGATCTCATAATGAAACCACTTGAGTAGCATAACAGATGAAGAGTAACATCTACTTATTCAACTAGACTACAAAGCTCATGATCACATAAAGATCACACCATGGGAGAGAGACAGATGAAACACATAGCTACCGGTAGAGCCATCAGCTCTGGGGGAGAACTACTGCATCCTCATCATAGGAGACAACAACAGCGATGAAGATGGCGGTGGTGTCGATGGAGATGGATCTCGAGGCACTTCCCCGTCCCGGCAGGGTGCCGGAACATAGATTTATGTCCCCCGAAACTTATCGGCGGAGGCGGCGGAGCTACGGAACTTTTCGTGGAAAAAGGCTTGGATCCTTAGGGTTTATGCATCGGGGGGCATATATAGGCGAAAGGGCGATGGCGGTGGGCAGCCAGGGGGCACACCACCCCGGGGCGCGACCAGGGGGACCCGTGCCCACCCATGGTGTGGGCTCCTCTCTGCCCCTCTCCGGGTCTCTTTTGGACTCTGTGGATCCTCCGGGACTTCTAAGACTTCTGGGCGTCGAATCGTCCAATTCCGAGAATATTTCCAGAACAACTTTTCTGAAACTAAAAACAGCAGAAAATAGGAACTTGCTTTGTGGCATCTTGTCAATAGGTTAGTCCCAGAAAATGGATAAAAATGGCATAAAGTGTATAGCAAACATGTAGGAAATAACATGGAACATCAAAAATTAAGGACACATTTATGACGTATCAGCTGGCAGCGACCAAAGTGTTGACAAACAGGGGTTTTAGTGAGTACGAGAAAGATAGTTATAGAGTAATTTATAAGGGAATCTGAAAGATTCAATCTCTAAATTTGAGTAGTCCAACCACTCGCTAGTTGAACATTTGTCTCCTCTTCTGCCAAGTGCATGAGTGCGACTGCTGCAGGAGAGGCTGCTTCATATCGAGATCTCATGTTGACGTGCTGGAGACCTCGAGGAGTAAGAGGACCCCTAGAAATTTTGAGAAAACTCACAAGTGGGTAGTGAGTCTTGGCAATCGCTAAACAAACCTTGGCTACACCAACCAGCTGTCGGCGGACAAGCGCCTTCACGTGATCATAGCTGCTAAATTTACGTATCAAGTTGAACATTCCTTCTGGCAGCTTGTCGAGTGGAAACAGGACCCCATATATATTGCATGAAGTGGCGTGATAGGAGCCAATCATCCCACCAACTTGTTGGGCCTGAGATCGCAGTGTCAAGAGTACTCGGGATTTTTCAGCATCAGCCCCAAAAGAAGAAGAGCTAAAAGCAGCAAGCTTTTAGCGCTTCTCCTCGAAATGTCGAGTCTCCTCGGCAAAGTTCTCTTGGAAACCTATAGAGAAAAGTTAGTCACCAGATTAGATGAAGTAAATCGACTCGGGACAAGCCAAAATTTGCCACCTGAAAACTTACATGCTAAATCTGTGGCTATAGCAGTTAGCTCAGCTAGAAGGAAATCTTCATGGTCCATGGCAACTTGTTCTTTGGATTTTGAGGCATATAGTTGAACACTCAAAGCTTTGAGTTCCTCCTCTTTGCTCAAAAGCTTGGCATGCAGCAACTGCACCATGTCTTTTGGCGTATTCACTTCAGAAAAATGAGAAGCAGAAGGATTTGAAGTTGATCTTTCGTGGGATAATCACGGCAGTCGTTACCAGGGATAACTTAGTTTGGGGCAAATCGACTCTGGCGTTTGGGAGAGGGTTTAGCTCAGGGTAAATCATGCTATCTGGTGATTTGGTATCCCGGTCTGCAATGTCGCCGAGACTCTGATCTAGATTACAACTTATCAACTCTCGTGTTACTAGAATATTAGAATATCTCGAAAAACTCTCCCTTTCTCTCTCCCGAGAGCCGGTTTATGTATTACCCGGCTCTCTGGCTTCCCATACAAGGCCCACCCGGAATCCTACCCGGAATACACATATAACCCTAGGTTTCCTATCGTGGCCCCCAAGGTACGGATTACAAGATCCACGCTCCCTTTTGGGTCTTCTGGAAACTCCTCCATCTTGGGCCGGGTTTCATGTGATTTCCTTCGGGACAGGTTTTGCCTAGGCATGGGCCTACCAGGTTACCATCCCCCCAACAGTAGTCCCCAGAATAGCTTGGGCATCTTGGGATCAACCATGAAGTGCACGCTATTCCCTACAAAACAATAAACATTCAAATTCATAATATACCGGGTTAGACCGCTTTAACTATAGCCAGGTCTGCTCTTTGGGCAGTCCATATAATAACCCAGTTTCACTCGAGCCAAAGTACCATTTCTCGGGTTAACACTCCGAGGAATATATCGTAACCCGGCCTCCACTTCTCTATCGGCTAGTCCGAGTTAAATCCGACTCACTCAACCACCTCAACTTATCCGGATTTCACGCAATAATCACCTTGATTCTTATCCCCAAATTTCCGGGCCGGATCAAACCTTTCTGGAAACCACTCAATCTTACCGTTAAGCCCTAGGGTTTTCCCCTGCGGCTATAAATAGGCCCGGGGGGCTAACCCTAAAACTCCCAAACGGCTCATTCCTCACTCATCTTCCTCCTCCCGCTCGTCTTCCACATCCGCGAGCCCAAGGCCAAACCTCGACCGCCGGAGCCGTGCTAGCGCCACCGAGCTCGAAGCCAGCCGCCGTTCAGCGCCTCCACGCCCGCGTCACCTCACCCGCCGGATTCCGCATCGGAGGGCAGGCGCACCACCGGAACCCCATGGAGAAGCTCAAGCTCTCCAGGCCGCCCGCACTCACCGTCATCAGGCCGTCGCCGCCGCGCAAGCCAAGCTCCGTCTCCATCCCCGGTAAGCCCCAGCGGATCCAGATCTGAATTTTATCCCCTCCAATCTTGCATTGGCGCTAAACTTGAATCTCATCTATGCTTTTCCACCATTACTCACTAGTTAAACGCATTTTCGTGAATCCTTAATCTCATACCCGTTTGTGGTTAAACTTACCTAGATTCATTTCTGTATTCCTTGCAAGCATTTAATTCATATCTCCCTTTTCCTACTATATCAGTTAGATACGTTTTCTCGAATTTCCAGATCTATACTTACTTGAACTTAATTTCATCTAGATCTATTCTCCATGGCACCCAAAACTAGCGCCAAGCTCAAGGGAAAAAACCCGGATTCAAAGCAAAAGTCGGGTCAGTCGATTTCCGCCAACTGGGCGAAATCGACTGTTACCAAGGCGAAACTCGGCGAGCTAGCCGAGTCTGGGGTTCTGCCCGCAGAGGCGGACATCCATTGGAGGACGCCAGGTGAGGAAACCCGGCCTTCACCAGGTCCGGATGAGTTAGTTGTCTTTCTTGAGCACGTGATCCGGGAATTCCGCCCCCGGGTCACCCTTTTTTCCGAGATCTTTTGGACCACTACAAGCTCCGGGTTTTTGATATCGGTCTGAACTCCATGTTAAACATTTGCCACTTCATAGTCCTTTGCGAAGCCTATCTCTGTATTTCCCCAAACCTCGCTTTGTTTCTGGAATTGTTTCAATGCAAACCCTGCCGGGAGAGCACGGGCGGGCCCCTCCTTGTTTGTGTGTGTGTGGGGGGGTTCGATTCAGAGACGTAAAAATTCTCTGATGCCGACTCTCAGTCTTCACACCCATGTGAAGCACTGGCAGAAGACCTTTTTCTACTGCCGAGACACATCCTAACCCGGCGAAAAGACTTTGCCGGGTTTCTCTGAGGATACCTTATCTCTTTCTGATAACCTTAATTCCTTTGCCCCTGAGGCCGATAGACAGTCTATCCAGCCCCTCCTCCACAAACTCGCCGTGATATCAGCCCAGGGTCTTATCGGGCTAAACTTAATAAAAACATGCAGTTGCCGGATCCAGCCGAATAGCGTTCGCCCAAAGCTCATCTGCGAGTATTTTGGCCACCTCACCGACTCTCTCCGATACTCGGAGAAATCATACCCGGCCGCAGATGTAAACAAGGCCATGAAGAACTTCTTGGCTGAGAAAGTTGATGTCATCAAAAGCATCTCCGGACTCAGCCCTTTTACGCGCTCTAACCCGGCTCCTCCAGTAAGAACCGGCTATCACCCTTTATTCCGATTGATACTTCTTATGTACACATACTAACTTTTATCTCTGTGTTTCTTACCCAGGAAACTGACGCATTCTGGAAGATCGTCACCCCTCCCCCTTCTGAAAACTCGGAGGAGGAGGAAGAACCGACTGATAGTGATGAAGGTAATTCCGGGTCTCTGCTTAATAAATATTTTGTTAGCCTATTAGACCAAACTTCTCCTCCTTCCGACAATGCCCCACAATTACCAGCGCTAGATGATAAAGACGGGTCTCAATCGGAGGAGGAGGAAGAAGAGCCGGAAGCTGAGGTCGGCCAGAAGAGGAAACCCAGGAGGGTTGTTTTCAAGGTTTCGTACTCCTCCATGACCTCAAAGCCGTACTCATATGCCAATATGTGCGAACTTAACAGGCATCTAACCACTGCATCATCTCTGAAGGACACAATCCCAGTCAAGCGGCGGGCAACCCGGACTTCTCCGGGTGACGATCCCCTTCACCCCGGGATCCCTATGTCGCCCGCTCGCCAAGCCGGTACTCCTCCAACCCATCTTGCCCACATTCCTCGAAAATATCCCTCTCCGAGTCACCCATTAGCCGGACAACTCCGAGTCTCACTTTCCGATTCTTTGTCAGCATCTTCTGGGTCCAGCAATGATCTTCCAAGCGACTTTGTCATAAATACCGGGTAATTAGCATGCCTTATTAGCCAATATATCTACGTTTTCCGTGTTTTCCATCTATTACTTGCTAACTTTTTGTTTTTCTTCCCCCAGAGCCAAGGTTACGCTTAGTGACCAAGAAGAAACCTTCGTTGATAACCCGGCAATGGAAGACCCGGGGAGCGCCACTAAGCCCGCAGCTGTAGAGGAAGAAGAAGAGCTGGATGACACAGCCATTCCAAGAGCCGAGTTTACCTTGACCACACATCACTCTGCTGATCCCTACGTCGAGTTTCTTGGGTCGCAAAGGGCATCTCCTGCTCCCAACACCCAGGCAACCAGAGTCGACCCGCTGAAACAGGAGGCAACCCCGCCACCGGGTAACCAGAACCCTAGCTCTTCCAGGTCGGCTCTCGGAAACCTTGACTTTGAAAAGGTGTTGGGGAATACAACCCCCTGAAAGCAGCTGAGAAGGATATCATTGAGGCTCTGGTAGCTGAACATCAGGTAGCTTAACTAATACCATGTACATACACATCCTAGTCCCCAAGTTCCGGGTGAACTGTCATGAGTTTACCCGGTACTCTTGTAACTGTATAACCGTTCTCATGCGGCCTTATGCCATTGCCGACTGACGTTTCCCTGTCTATTTTCAGGCTTATGTGACCCGGACGAACGAAGTTTTGGCCAAAACCAACGAACTCCTGAGGGTTGAGACCAAACTTCGTGAAGAGCTGGAGGTCGAGGTCAAAGATCTTTCTAGGGAGTGCAAGAGGTACAAGAAAAAGCTCCATAACACTGAGGGACTTTTGAAGAAACTTTCGACCTTTATTGCTGACACTTACAGCTCCATCCTTGGTAAGGCGCACCTAATCTCCTGCTTAACACTAGGATTTCTCATTTTGTAGGGTTTTGAACCCGGGTTTCACCACCTTACTCTTCTTTTCATTCTGCAGGTCCGGGTGAAAAGGCTGAGGATGAGGATGATATCGAGAAGTTAAAAACACTCAAGGCTATTATCCGGCAATTCTCGGTGGGGACCAAGTGGACCTTGGAGGATGTGAAGTGGACTGGCACTTATGGTGGCGTATCCCAGATGCTTGAGGCGTGCTCAACAATTCCTGCCTGGATCGATCTTTGGAGGCGCTCGACATGCCGAGTTGGGGTGATCCGTGGCTTAGCGTTGGCAAAAGCCTATTATCCAAAACTTGAGCCGGCAACGCTAGTGAACGGGTTTCTTGAGTTTAACACTGATGGTTCGAGGTTCTCAGCAAAATACCTCGAAGCCATCAACACTCAGATTCGTCACTCGGCCTGCCTGATTGCCGAGAAACTGGACGTAAACAAGCTCACGCCTCCATATGACGTTGACGATAAGCCGGTACGCTCTGATTTACCTGCCCCCTTTGATACGCTAGCTCGGTACCATGAGGAGGTTGCCAATAAGAAAGCCGCGGCCAGCTCTGCGCCAACATCAACGACTACAGTTGTCCCTCCTCCCGCTTGTGCTGATGCCGCGGTTGACCCGGACACAGAGGCAGGGAAGGCTACAGAGGGGAACCCTGAAGACCCGGCTGCCAAGACCACCGTTGGTGACTCGGCTATGGATGTCGAGTAAAGTTTATCATTTTCACCCGTAAACACTTATTCGGCCAATGGGCATTTTGTAATATGCCTGCTACATTTATTTATTTGATAGTGCGCCTGTGCACTTGCGATACTACTCCCTTGGTTTGTAACACACTTAAACTTTTGTGGCTTTGATGACCCTTCTGGTCATCCACTCTGGAATGCACTTTTTAGTCGTATGCTTGCATATTTTTGCTTTTCTACACTTCTTGTTTTTCCGGATCTATGAGACTCGGTTTCCGGGACTTAGGATTTTTTGACCGGGTGAACTTTGCTTATTAAGTCCCCAAGTCCCCAAGACTCGGATTTTTGGGTTTTAAGCTCGTTAGCTAGACATCTAGCTGTTTTTCTCAAATTCCCAAGTCCCCAAGGCCCAAATTTCCGAGTGTTAGGGGTTTGCAATTTTAAGAAAACTCTCTGTTTTTGCTAAGGCCCAAACCATATAGTTTCACATATGAACTTTGAAGCTATGCTTAATACATGGTGAGTTTCCGGCTATCGCCTTTTACTCCGCATAACTTGTGGTTTAGATGACCCTTTTGATTCTCTTTGTTGTAAGACGGCTTTCGCGTGGATATTCGATGCTGCTATAACTCTATAAAAACAGGGTCAGGCAAGTCCCAGCGGGCATCATGACTGATTGTATTTATATGTTAGAAAAACACGCCACATTATTGCGAGTCACGTCAAGCTTAAACAAGAAAAACCAAGAAAACGTTGGCTCTATTGTCCGGTTATGAGATTGTAACCGTACTTATTGCAAGTAATCGGTCCTCATAACCTAATGGCATCGTGGCCGGGTCTGAGGTTATAGCTGTGCTATTCAAGCAATCAGCCCCCAAGACCTAGATATGTAATCTATGAAAATTTAAAACCTAGTTCATTATGTGTAAACAATAAATACTTACCTGATGTAGAGTATGATAAAACATAAAAACTCAAAATAAACTAACAGAAAGAATAGGAAACAAACAATATCACAATTCAACCATCTCTTTATTGATATGAAAAGGTTAGGTCAGCAAGTCGCCTCATTAAAAACCCTCCAGTCCCCTTAGGTACCCTGGATAGGAAAAGAGTCTGTCTGAAACCTGCTGCCTGATACATCGTGTAATTCAACTTGTAAACCGAGTCTATGCTAAGTGTAGTAGGGACGCAGCTGAGCCACGTTCCATGGTCTTTCCCGTTCTTGCATAGATGAAGTAGTATGGGTGGTGTCATTGACAATATCCGACTCTTCCCTTGCGTCTATCAAGTAGTATGATCCATTGTGCAAATTTCGACTTATGATGAACGGGCCCTCCCATGGTGGAGATAACTTATGCTTCCCTTCCTTTGATTGTGCTAAGCGCAATACCAGGTCTCCTACCTGGAAAACCCGGGTTTTGACTTGGCGACTGTGATACCGCCTCAAATCCTGTTGATATATAGCTGATCGCTCCAAAGCTTGCTCCTTGTGCTCTTCTAACATGTCCACAGCGTCTTTCCGGGTCTTCTCGTTCTCCACCTCAACATAAGCCGCCACTCGGGGCGAGTCATGGATAATGTCACTCGGAAGGACTGCCTCTGCACCATAAACCATGAAAACGGAGTCATCTGAGTAGATCTGTTAGGTGTAGTGTTAATTCCCCAAACCACTGACGGTAACTCTTCTACCCATGCTCCAGCAGCTCTGAGGCACGGGACTCGTAGTCGTGGTTTCAACCCACGAAGTAATTCCTGGTTTGCCCTCTCCACCTGTCCATTAGCTTGTGGATGGGCTACTGAGGCCACGTCAAGGCGGATGCCATTGTTTCCACAAAACTTCTCCATCTCACCTAAGGACATGTTGGTTCCATTATCTGTTATTATGCTATGAGGATATCCAAACCGATAGATGATCTTTTTCAGGAACTTGACAGCTGTAGCTGCTTCACAATTTGTAACTGGCATAACTTCAACCCATTTGGTAAACTTGTCAATAGCCACCAAAAGGTGAGTCTTTTTGCAAGGAGACATGTGGAAAGGACCCACCATATCCATACCCCAAACCGCAAACGGCCAAGTCAACGGGATTGTTCGCAACTCCATAGCCGGCACATGGGTTTGGCGAGCGTACCTTTGACATCCATCACATCTTGCCACCAAGCGTTCCGCATCCGCCAAAGCTGTAAGCCAAAAGAAACCGCGTCGATATGCTTTAGCCACAAGGGATCTTGTGGAGGCGTGGTGCCCACAATCGCCTTCGTGGATTTCTCTCAGTATCTGTCGGCCTTCCTCTAGCGTTACACAACGTAAAAAGAAACCTGAAGCACTTCTCTTATAAAGCTCACCGTTAATGATAGAATAGCCCTTTGCTCGTCTCAGGATTTGCCTGGCTAAAACTTCCTGTGGTGGTAACTCATCCCATGACAAGTAAGCCAAGAACGGCTCCGTCCACTCTGGAATAGCACGCACTGCGGCCACAAACTCCAAATACGGGTCTCGGTTAGCCACCTCTTCTTCAGATTTGGTTTTGACTGAAGGCCGCCATAATGTCGCACCCGGAATTTTAGAGGATACTCACAGCCCGCTAAACAGTAGATAAATGGCTTACGGGGCCTACCTGCACCCGCATCTCAATATGAGTAGGCCAACACGTAAACGTGTGACAACCATCCTCTACTATTCATCGTCTGTGAAACCATCCAATAGAAATCCGAATACTTCCATTGACGTACTTCATAACATCCACACATGGTACGTCAACGACGTTTGAACAAGTGATATCACAACAAATCTCTAAGACACAAAGAAATAGAAATAAGTGGCAAAAGCTCTCACTAGAGCAAAGATAGCAAATACAGTCATACAGAGGACACATGTCCCAACAAGTCATCCTTACATCACAGCGGAAGCAAACAAAGTGTCTGAGTACAGACAAGATCCAAATAGGCCTAAGAGGCCAGAAAACGAAAGAACGGAGCCCATCCACGAAGTCTCGGATCCTGCCCGGGTCCGCTATCTACTCGTCAGCAGCCTCGTCATCTTCCACGTAGTAGCCACCATGGGGATCCTCGGAAACGTAGTCTGCAGAACACGCAGCCCCAAAGGGGTCAGTACAGACGAGTACTGGCAAGCAAGACGCACAAGATACCAAAGTGTACCCGACAACACCAAGTACAAATGCTTTGGGTTCAACGGAAGATAGGTGATACAAAGAAGCGGCAGCGGGCTGCGCTAACCAACTACAGAAACACGCTACAACATCCGGCTAAAAGAAAAGGATAAGATAGCGCATCGGAGCCAACTACCACTAACCTCAAACAAACCCATCCTGGATCTCGCCCCTTATCCAAAGAAGCAATCCGAGGATAACTCACACAGTTGGATTAATGAAGGTTCAGGTTATTGTGACAATATGCCTATTACTAGTCAAATTATTATTAATTAGGTGTAAGTTGTGTGAGTACTTGTTAGCCAACACTTTCACCAAGTCGTCACATAACCGCGTACAACACGGCTTCTCGAGAAGATTCATCCCTGCAGGGTGTGCTCCAGTACCCGTACACACTCGAGCCACCAACTAAAACTCAGGTGGACTCAACACGACTCGAACCATCTCTACAACCTGTCCTAGGAGCCACGGAGCTATAAGGTCCCTGCCAGTCCGACCTAACCTAAGCGCAAGGGTGAAAACCACACCCCCCGGCACCACAGGCCTCGCCCTATATGCATCATCATCATCATAATCATCAACCATGGGCGCGACCCATTCATGCGTATGCGCAAATGGAACACCCGAACTAAGTGTGGCTCTTCGGACAAACTGCGGATCAGGTCCAAGTCGAGGGGGGTTCCATACGACCACCCGGATGCGGTGAGCACGCTCATCATGGATCAGAGGACAAGACCCTTTTCCTATTTAGGGTCGACACTAGCAGGCTTCAAAACCCTAACCCGGGCCTCCTGCCGGTGCCTTATCATCAAATTATTATTACCCCAAACATTAACATGATATGGATTATAACAAGCCCATCTATCAAACTAAACAGGTGATAAGATAAATGACAACAAGACTCGAGCACAACAAACCTAAGCATGATACTACGACACCGGCTAACAAACAACAGGGTTGTAGGTGTGGGGGTTAGGCTATATTCATGGCTGCAGGATGACATGTGATAGGATCGGAACACAAGCAACGAATCATAAGGCTAGCAGATTAGACAACGGAAAGTATCGGTATCAAGTGTGGAAAGGACACAATGGTTCATGTGAGTGAATACTTGCCTGCAAACTCAGTAGCCTGGTACTGGGCTAACTCCTCTGAAGTAGTATCGTAAACCTCGTCTGCCTCAACGTCGTCGCCTATTCGAGAAGAAGCAAACAAACAACAAAGAGAGACGGGCAATAAATAACACGGCATAATGCACAAACATGGGATGATGCATGACAATTTAATTGATGCATCAAAGATAAGCTAGTTGACATGGTAAGCATATTTAAATGGGCCCATATGCAAGTTGGGTTGCATATAGAAAGCTCATGAATTAAAGTTGAATTAAGTGATCTACAAATAACCATCATGTGGAAGTTGATTAGAATGATGCATGGATGATGAAAACAACAAGAAAACAACAATAGCTTCAATTTGATATGTTGTTTACCAAGTTTGGAATTTTATTTATTAAATTATGAAATTTGGCTTCTTAAATGAGTTACACAAGCATTTGTTGTTTTCACCAATTTTAATTGTTCAAAATAGATAACAAAATTCATATTTGGAAAGAACACAAAATTTTAGATGGAATACATATTTCATTTGTTGAAAATGGATTTAAAATGAGCAAGTTATTAATTTGACAATTTTAAATGCCTTAATTAAGAAACAGTTGTTTTCAGCAATTTAATTTATTTAAAACAGAACACAAAGTTGATATTTGCAAAGTTCATGAAAAATGGAATGGAAAACATATTTGGTTTGTTGAATTTGGAAATTCTATGCCCAAGTTATGAATTTGCAATTTAAAAGGTGTAATTAAAGTATTGAATTATTACTCCAATTTTTAATGAGGAAAAACAGTGAACAAATTGTATTGAAAAGGTTGAAAACATGTATAAAATGTTTCAATGAACATTTTGAGCTATTGAACATCATTTTTGGAGCATTATTGAATTTATTATGCATTTTTCCATAACCATTTTTATTATGCCCTTTTTAGTAAAGAGAAGGAAACATGTTCAAATTTAATTCAATTGTGACCAAATAAAATACCACTGTGTAGAGTTTGTTAAGACAAATTTTAGAGCCCAAGTTTGCTCAATTTGGGTGAACAAAACTCAAGTTATGAATTGCCAAAGTTTCCAATTTTTATTGCATTTTCTGTATTTAATTATTTAGTGCAAAATTTATTACAGAAACATGTTGCAACTTTGTGACTAATAGAAAGAGCCCAAGTGGGATACTTGTTCGGTTTTGTTAGGTATAGGGGGGCGCTGGGTTTTGAGGCAAAGGGTGCGGCTTAAACTGACGAAACTGCACAGCGAGGAACAGATCGACGAGGGGAAGGACGACGGCGGCGACCCGTGCGATCTGCTGCTGTGGCCGGCGTGCGCGGGCGCCGGGGGGATGGGTGTTGTGCGTGCGCACCGTGGAGCAGAGGGGGTTGGAAGGAGGGCAGAGGGGTGCTCACCTCGAGGGCTTGGGCGAGCGGGAGCAGGCGACAGGAAGGAGAAGGCCGCGGCTCGACGGCGGAAAACGTGGACGGCGCGGTCGCCTGGGGCCGTCTCCGGCCGCGCCTCCTTCAGCAAAAACGGAGATGGTACTGCGGCGATTCCATTCCCGCGAGGAAGAACCCCTGTCGACGATCACAACCACCTCACCATCACGCCAAACTTTCTCCCATGGAGCTGTCTTCAGGTTCAGAACAGGGAAGAACTTCAGAGGCAGGGCAACTGAGAGGAGGAAAGAGGAAAGGGAGAGGGTGGCGGCGGCTGTGGAGGAGGAAGAGGGAGAGCTAGGGTTTGGAGGGGGAGGGGAGTTAAGTAGGTGGAGGGGGAGGAGGAAAAGCTTGCAGGTGGGGGAGCCTCCCCTTTTCTCTGTCTCCGTACAGAGGTAGAAGATGACAGCGATGGGGGGGTCGTGGGCGCCTGGTCTTTGGGGTTGAGGTGGGCTCAGCCCACTTGGGCTGGCCTGCCCCCCTTTAGCTGTTCTGTTTTTATTTTTTTCCTGTTTATTTTTTTTGTAGAGAAAACAAAGGAAAGGTTTTGAACAAGTTTTTGAGTTTCAAAAATTCATGAAATTAATTTCTAGTGATTAAGCATTGTAAATGCCCAGTTGCATGATGTTTTGTTTTCAAAAATTTAATATTTTTGGATGTTTGAATTTTAATTGAATTTGAGTGAATTTTGCAACAATTGAAATTATTGACAATTTAGCAAGTTAATTATTTGGAAATTCAAGTTTATTGGAAACAAATAAATGGTTTGATTTGAATGTTTTATTTGAAAAAGTTGTAACAGACCAAGTGTGAAACATATTGATTTGTCATTTGATTTGAAATTCAAGTTCAACACATGTGTGGATATGATGACATGATGCATTTGAAACAAAAACAAGAAACAAACATTCTAAGTTGGGAGTTTTCATACTTGGGATGTTACAAAACGCCTCCCCTTGAAGGAATCGCGCCCCGAGATTCCTACTGAGAAGAGAATAGGTCCGGATACTTCTTGCGAAGATCCTCTTCGGTCTCCCACGTTGCCTCTTTATCGGAATGATGAGACCACTGCACTTTTAAGAACTTGGTGCTCTTGTTGCGAGTTTTGCGCTCGGCCTCATCGAGAATGCGAATAGGGTGCTCCTCATAAGAGAGGTCTTCTTGCAGTTCAATGGAATCATGATCAACTGCACGACCTGGGTCTTTGAAGCACTTCTTGAGCTGTGACACGTGAAAGACATCGTGCACCTTGGATAGCTTTTCTGGAAGTTCAAGACGATATGCATTTTCTGCACGCCTTGAGAGAATGTTGAAGGGACCAATATATCTTGGTGCAAGCTTTCCTTTCACACCAAAACGATGAGTGCCTCTGAGGGGAGTTACACGGAGATATGCTTTGTCTCCAGCTGCATAGACCATATCGCTGTGTTTGCTGTCATAGTAGCTTTTCTGACGAGACTGAGCAATCTTCAGATTGTCACGAATGATGCGAACTTTCTCTTCGGCCTCCTTAACAATGTCAGGGCCTAAGAGTGAACGTTCACCAGCTCCAGACCAATTAATAGGACTCCTGCATCTGCGACCATAGAGAGCCTCGAAAGGTGTCATGCCTAGACTTTCCTGGAAGCTGTTGTTGCAGGAGAATTCAGCATACGGAAGACATTCCTCCCATTTCATGCCAAAAGAGAGACCACATGCTCTGAGCATATCCTCGAGAATCTGATTGACTCTTTCGACTTGCCCTTGAGACTGAGGGTGATAAGCTGTGCTGAACAGAAGCTTGGTGCCCAAGGCTTCTTGAAAGCTTTTCCAGAAATGAGAAGTGAAGATGCTTCCACGGTCTGAGCTTATTTCTAGCGGAACACCATGAAGAGGAACAATCTTTGTTGTATAGAGCTCTGCCAATTGACTAGCTGAGATTGTCTCTTTAACAGGAAAGAAGTGAGCGACTTTAGTGAGTCTATCAATGACAACAAAGATTGCATCGTTGCCCCTCTTGGACTTTGGAAAACCAGTGACGAAGTCCATTTCAATCCTATCCCACTTCCATTCAGGAATTTTCAGAGGTTGGAGAAGACCCGCTGATTTCTGATGAACTGCTTTGACACGTTGACAAACATCGCATTCAGAGACATATTTAGAAATTTCACGCTTCATGCCAGACCACCAATACATTGTTTTGAGATCCTGGTACATCTTTGTACTTCCAGGGTGTATGGAAAGAGGAGTATCATGAGCCTCCTTGAGAATCACATCTTTCAGGCTTTGGATTTCGGGAACTGCAATGCGTCCTTGGAAAAACACTGTTCCCTTGTCATCAATTGAGAAGCACTCATACTTCACATTGCCTGCTTTGATGTTCTTTGCGATCTTCTTGATCTCAGCATCACAAAGTTGTTCAGAACGAATCTTGTCCTCAAGTGTTGGACTGTCTGTCAAGTTTGCAAGATAGCCTTGAGGAACAAGTCCAAGATTCAGCTTTTGGAACTCTTCGTGAAGAGGAGGTTGGCTTTCCATGATCATGAGATTGTTGCAATAGGACCTGCGACTGAGATCATCGGCCATAACATTAGCCTTGCCTGGAGTGTCGGAAATGGTGAGATCGAAGTCTTTGATCTTCTCAATCCATCTCCTTTGTCTAAGTTTCATATCTGGCTGACTGAAGATGTACTTTAGACTGTTATGGTCAGAAAAGATCTCAGTGCGATTACCCAACAAGTATTGTCTCCATTTCTTTCGGGCAAAGACAACTGCTGCAAGCTCAAGGTCATGAATAGGATAGTTGAGCTCATGTGTGTTCAACTGGCGAGAAGCATAAGCCACAAATTGACGTTCTTGCATGAGAACTGCACCTAGACCTTGGAGAGAAACACCACAGAATATTTGGAAAGGTTTGGAAGGATCTGGGCCAACCAAAACTGGTGTAGAAGTTAGTTTAGTCTTCAGGAGACTGAAGCTTTCATCACATTGTGGAGACCAGACGAACTTCTTGTCCTTCTTTGTGAGGTCAGTGAGAGGTTTGGCAATCTTGGAGAAGTTTTGGACGAAGCGACGACAATAGCTAGCCAAACCAAGAAAACTTCTGACTTGCTTCACCGTTTTAGGCGGTTTCCATTCAACAATGGCCCTAACCTTTTCTGGGTCAATAGCTATGCCCTTGGCAGATATGACATGACCAAGGTAAGTGACTTCAGAAATCCAGAACTCACATTTGGAAAACTTGGCATAGAGGCGATGCTCGCGAAGCTTCATGAGAGTGAGACGAAGATGTTCTTCATGCTCTTTCTCGGATTTTGAGTAGACAAGAATATCATCAAGATATACCACAACGAACTTGTCGAGGTATTCATGGAAGACAGAATTCATGAGTCGAGAGAAGGTCGCCGGTGCATTGGTGAGACCAAAGGACATGACGATGTATTCATAGCGACCGAAGCGAGTGACAAAGGCTGTCTTTGGAACATCCTCTTTTCTGATCTTTATTTGATGGTAACCCATTCTCAAGTCCAACTTGGAGAATATAGAGGCTCCAGCAAGTTGATCAAAGAGATCATCGATGCGAGGAATTGGATATTTGTTCTTGATGGTTTTCTCGTTAAGAGGACGATAGTCAACAACGAGTCTCTTTGTTTGATCCTTCTTTGCCACAAAGAGAGTTGGGCATCCCCAAGCCGAGGAACTAGGTTGAATGTAACCTTTTTCCATGTACATATCGATTTTCTCCTTTAACAATTTCAGTTCAGGAGGAGCTATCTTGTATGGATACTTGGAGATTGGAGCAGTGCCTGGTTCAAGTTCGATGACGAACTCAACAGCTCTGTCAGGAGGCATTCCTGGCAATTCTTCTGGAAAGACATCGGGGAAGTCACAAACCACCGGAATAGTTTCAATAGATGGTAGAGGATTTGCATTGAGAGTGTAGAGTTGAACAACTGAATTTTCATCATGGAAGTAGACTATCTGGCGAGAAGGGTGTGTGATTTTGACAGACTTAGCAGGACAATCAATGACTGCTTTGTTGGCTACCAGCCAATCCATCCCAAGAATGACATCAATATCTGAAGAGTGGAGAGCTATCAGAGATGCCTGGAATGGAAGGTTTCCAATTGTGATCTCGATGTTCTGGCTAACTTTATTGCTTTTCCATCTAGATCCCGGTGATTTCACTAGGAGAGGGATAGACAACTGTTCGAAGTTGATTTTACTGTTGTTTGCAAAGTTTTGCGAGATGAAGGAGTGTGAAGCACCAGAATCGAACAAGACTTTAGCACGAAACGAGTTCACAAGAAGTGTGCCCACTACAACCTCTGGAGATTCTTCTGCTCCCTGGGCCTTTACATGGTTCACCTTGACGGTTCTCACGCCAATCTCGTTGCTGTTGTAGCAACCCAACGGAGGACCACGTATTCTTGTCGGGGTCAACCTGTGGCGAGGTGGAGGTGGAAAGATGTGCCTTTGCGGACACTTATCGGAATAGTGGCCGGCTGTCCACACTTGTAGCATGCAGCAACAGAACGAGGAGTTGTTGGACCTGGCTGAGATGGAGCACCTCCTGAAGATACCACTGGGGTGGTAGGGCGGGCAAGAAATCCTACCGGGCTTGGCAAATAGATGGGTGGTGTTGGAGTGGTATATGGAACCCAAACTCTTCGTTTTTGTGGAGGCATGATAGCTTTTGAGAGATTAGCCTGTTCACGAGAGTGCTTACGAGATTCCTCAACCAACTTGCGCCCATGCTCTTCATTTAGAGAGATGTTGATGAGGTCCTCAAAATTCTTGGCCTTGACGTTGGTGAGAGCATACTTGAGTTCCGGGTTGAGACCCCTGCGGAACTTTGCCATCTTTTTCGCTTCCGTGGAGGCTTCATCTCCGGCGTAGCGAGCCAGGCGATTGAACTCTCTTTGGTATTCGAGAACGGCCAAATTGCCTTGTGTGAAAGAATAGAATTCCTCACGCATTCTCTCCATGAGCCCATCGGGAATGTGATGGCGCACGAAGGCTTGCTTGAAATCCTACCATGTGATTGCCACACTAGGACCTCTCATTTCTTGGAAGTTCTCCCACCAAGACATGGATTGTCCACGGAGAAGGTAGGTCACGTAAGGAACACGGTCCTCGTCAGCCACATGAGCTACCATAAGAGTACGGTTCATTTCACGGAGCCAGTCATCAACATCCAATGGCTCGGAGGAGGTATCAAACATGCGCGGATTGAGCTCAAGGAACACCCGAATAGACACCCGGGTGTTGCCATTACTCCCAAGGTCTTGGTTCTGCTGCATCTGCCTTATAACTTGTGTCATCTGAGACAACACTTTCCCCATCTCGGGTGGCAGTGTGTGTTCTTTGTCACCACTTTCCATCCTGAAGAGGATACCAAGATTAACACACTAATCGGATAACAAAATCCAATATAAGTGCTTAAAAGGATTACTTCAGACGGTAAGTCGACAGCATAGAACAAGGATGGAGGTTAACAACGGATCAACAGATAAGTTGTTACAACGGAAGAGAAGATTTGTGAAGGACGATATCGAAGCAACAACTGGGAAACAGGAGACCACAACACCTGAGGTACTACGGAAAAACCCATCCGGGCTTCTAGAGGATCAATATCTACTGCTTAAGGAATAGAGGATCTGCTTCCGGGGCTTATTCGCCACCGTTCTCAATCGTGAGTAGGCAACACGAAAATCGTGTCACAACCACCTCCATTCCTATGGTCTAGTAGATATAACCATCCTCGAGAAACCAGGATACGTGAAATCCTAACTTGAAAGTTTAGGTGAGAAGAGAAAAACAACGTTGCACTTCCTTACCAGAAAAGGGAGGGTGGGTGGGGAAAGAAATAAAAGAACAGAATTCCTACTCTCACGTTTCATTTTTCCTATATAGCTACAAAATAGTTTCTAGACTCAACTGCGACCAGTAAAAGGGATCCTACAGGCAGACAGGCTCTGATACCATTTGTCGCACCCGGACTTTTAGAGGATACTCACAGCCCACTAAACAGTAGATAAATGGCTTACGGGGCCTACCTGCACCCGCATCTCAATATGAGTAGGCCAACACGTAAACGTGTGACAACCATCCTCTACTATTCATCGTCTGTGAAACCATCCAATAGAAATCCGAATACTTCCATTGACGTACTTCATAACATCCACACATGGTACGTCAACGGCGTTTGAACAAGTGATATCACAACAAATCTCTAAGACACAAAGAAATAGAAATAAGTGGCAAAAGCTCTCACTAGAGCAGAGATAGCAAATACAGTCATACAGAGGACACATGTCCCAACAAGTCATCATTACATCACAGCGGAAGCAAACAAAGTGTCTGAGTACAGACAAGATCCAAATAGGCCTAAGAGGCCGGAAAACGAAAGAACGGAGCCCATCCACGAAGTCTCGGATCCTGCCCGGGTCCGCTATCTACTCGTCAGCAGCCTCGTCATCTTCCACGTAGTAGCCACCATGGGGATCCTCGGAAACGTAGTCTGCAGAACACGCAGCCCCAAATGGGTCAGTACAGACGAGTACTGGCAAGCAAGACGCACAAGATACCAAAGTGTACCCGACAACACCAAGTACAAATGCTTTGGGTTCAACGGAAGATAGGTGATACAAAGAAGCGGCAGCGGGCTGCGCTAACCAACTACAGAAACACGCTACAACATCCGGATAAAAGAAAAGGATAAGATAGCGCATCGGAGCCAACTACCACTAACCTCAAACAAACCCATCCTGGATCTCTCCCCTTATCCAAAGAAGCAATCCGAGGATAACTCGCACAGTTGGATTAATGAAGGTTCAGGTTATTGTGACAATATGCCTATTACTAGTCAAATTATTATTAATTAGGTGTAAGTTGTCTGACTACTTGTTAGCCAGCACTTTCACCAAGTCGTCACATAACCGCGGACAACACGGATTCTCGAGAAGATTCATCCCTGCAGGGTGTGCTCCAGTACCCGTACACACTCGAGCCACCAACTAAAACTCAGGTGGACTCAACACGACTCGAACCATCTCTACAACCTGTCCTAGGAGCCACGGAGCTATAAGGTCCCGGCCAGTCCGACCTAACCTAAGCGCAAGGGTGAAAACCACACCCCCCGGCACCACAGACCTCGCCCTATATGCATCATCATCATCATAATCATCAACCATGGGCGCGGCCCATTCATGTGTATGCGCAAATGGAACACCCGAACTAAGTGTGGCTCTTCGGACAAACTGCGGATCAGGTCCAAGTCGAGGGGGGTTCCATACGACCACTCGGATGCGGTGAGCACGCTCATCATGGATCAGAGGACAAGACCCTTTTCCTATTTAGGGTCGACACTAGCAGGCTTCAAAACCCTAACCCGGGCCTCCTGCCGGTGCCTTATCATCAAATTATTATTACCCCAAACATTAACATGATATGGATTATAACAAGCCCATCTATCAAACTAAATAGGTGATAAGATAAATGACAACAAGACTCGAGCACAACAAACCTAAGCATGATACTACGACACCGGCTAACAAACAACAGGGTTGTAGGTGTGGGGGTTAGGCTATATTCATGGCTGCAGGATGACATGTGATAGGATCGGAACACAAGCAACGAATCATAAGGCTAGCAGATTAGACAACGGAAAGTATCGGTATCAAGTGTGGAAAGGACATAATGGTTCATGTGAGTGAATACTTGCCTGCAAACTCAGTAGCCTGGTACTGGGCTAACTCCTCTGAAGTAGTATCGTAAACCTCGTCTGCCTCAACGTCGTCGTCTATTCGAGAAGAAGCAAACAAACAACGAAGAGAGACGGGCAATCAATAACATGGCATAATGCACAAACATGGGATGATGCATGACAATTTAATTGATGCATCAAAGATAATCTAGTTGACATGGTAAGCATATTTAAATGGGCCCATATGCAAGTTGGGTTGCATATAGAAAGCTCATGAATTAAAGTTGAATTAAGTGATCTACAAATAACCATCATGTGGAAGTTGATTAGAATTATGCATGGATGATGAAAACAACAAGAAAACAACAATAGCTTCAATTTGATATATTGTTTACCAAGTTTGGAATTTTATTTATTAAATTATGAAATTTGGCTTCTTAAATGAGTTACACAAGCATTTGTTGTTTTCACCAATTTTAATTGTTCAAAATAGATAACAAAATTCATATTTAGAAAGAACACAAAATTTTAGATGGAATACATATTTCATTTGTTGAAAATGGATTTAAAATGACCAAGTTATTAATTTGACAATTTTAAATGACTTAATTAAGAAACAGTTGTTTTCAGCAATTTAATTTATTTAAAACAGAACACAAAGTTGATATTTGCAAAGTTCATGAAAAATGGAATGGAAAACATATTTGGTTTGTTGAATTTGGAAATTCTATGCCCAAGTTATGAATTTTGCAATTTAAAAGGTGTAATTAAAGTATTGAATTATCACTCCAATTTTTAATTAGGAAAAACAGTGAACAAATTGTATTGAAAAGGTTGAAAACATGTATAAAATGTTTCAATGAACATTTTGAGCTATTGAACATCATTTTTTGGAGCATTATTGAATTTATTATGCATTTTTCCATAACCATTTTTATTATGCCCTTTTTAGTAAATAGAAGGAAACATGTTCAAATTTAATTCAATAGCAAATTTGCCCGTGCGTTGCTACGGGTTAGAAAAATTAGTCCGGCGCTATAGATTTGTGCCATTGCCAATAGATTTGTCTCCATCGTGCCATTGCCAGTAGATTTGTCGCCATCCTCCTTCCGCTACTCCGCCACCGTTCTCCATCTCCTATTTGCTCAATGATAGTTCCCACGGCCTCCTAGCTAGCTGCATTTCTAGTTTTAATCTCCAGCTAGCTGCATTTCTACTTTTAATGTCCATCTGTGTTATATTTCTATTTGGACAAAGGAGAAGGAAAAATCCAAACACTACAAGTGTAACTTACATTTCTACTTTTAATGTCCATCTGTGTTATATTTCTATTTGGACAAAGGAGAAGGAAAAATCCAAACACTACAAGTGTAACTTACATAATTTGTGAAAGAATAGTTAGGTCTCTCTAAAAGTAGAAAGACATGGTGCAATAATTAAAAATGTATAAAAGCTTACAAACCTGATAATAATGATTTCCCAGGTATTACCTTGTTGCACAAGGGCATGGAGAGGGAAAGCAGAGGAAGTGTAGTGACATGTTTTTCATTCATTTTAATTTGCGTAATTGAGCATGCTAATTTTTTCCACTTAATTCAGTGGTTGAATAAAATAGCTGATAGATGGTTGAGAGACAACATAAGATTAGGTTCTTTGCATTTTTACATGTGGTCGCCAATTTATCTAAGGAGCTGCAAATTTTTCACTGTTAAAAAAAAGCTGTGATTGGATAACATGACTCTAAAGCATCTGTTAATAAGCATTCATAGTAAGTAGATATACATATGATAATTTCTAAGGCACATATATACATTACTTGAAGAGTTCTCTGAACCCAGGACCAACAAACGAAAAAGGAAGGTCTAGAAATTTCTTTATCACTATTCGAATCATACACAAAATCATGTAAATCTTCAGCATAGTTCATGAATATGTTTCATCTTCAATGAACAAACTCTTCTAGATCTCTAAAATTAACCATCATGAACAATAAATTAGCTCTAGGATCATGGAAAACAAATGATTTTCAGTTATACAATGCAAGCTTGTCATCTAGATAAATCTATTTGTTAGAAATCTACGGACAACCTGAATAGCTAAATATTTAGATTACAACGTACGACGTACATGCAGAAGAGATGGGATGCATATGTTTTTGTCCGTGCGCTAGCATTTTGTGTACAAACGAAAGGCATGCCCGAATTTCCTGCTGTTACTTCTTGTTGATTATATAAGCACAGAGCTTGCCCATGCTCTAAAGCCCCTGCTATCTGCTCTGTAGTTTCCGTAGCCCAAACACTTGAGGCAGCCGCTGATAACCATCCGTAATTTCTGTAGCGGTACATGAAAGAGGCAAATCACACGGGAAAAAACCAAATGAACAAGCAAATCGGGAACATGGCTGGCCACAAGACCGAGGAATCTGCTGAACCTCATGAGCAACTCTCGACGGAGGAGACCGAGGAGAAGCCCGGCCGGCGGTGGATCTTGGACGAGCGCCAGGGACTCGAGGGGCAGGGCTAGGAGCCAATAATAAATTGGAGAAAAAACTCCATGATCTTGAGTTTGAATGACAGAATCGCCTCGTGCTGGTCGAATATGAAGTAGAGCGACAGAAACCTTCCTCGCTCAGAGATCAACCTCCTCTGGATCGAGCACCTCCAATGCCACTCCATCGTCCATGGAAATATCGATCCGTCCAACATCCTTTTGGACGCGAGCGGGAAGCTTTGTTTGGGATCGTCTCGTGGACACCATCAGAAGCCGCATCGGTCGTCTCGAGTCGGCCGCGGGCGACATGCGGCTACAAAGTCGTGACGCTGGAGGTGTTGATAACGTACAAGTTTGATCCCGAGTACAAGTGGAATTCGATCGGGATAAAGCCACACATACATCTTGATACCATGTTCTTTGTTAGCATAGCCTGCTCTTGCCAGATCAAGGCGCCCAGCAGCCTCTGGATCTCCCGCGTAGCCGGTTGCCCGGATACCGTGGCCGCGATGGCTGTCTTGGGAAGCTGAGTTGCGGCAGTCAGTTCCGGTAGCGACGGTGACGACACCGAACGCCAGACAAGCGTACATGACGTCCGTTGTTGCCTTGACCCATACCTCCCACGACGCTTGGTCCTCTCCGACCAGCGCGGCGACCACCTAGCACCGACGTGGACTGGTGGCGGACGCGAGAGAGGCAGTTATGTGAGCGTAGGAACTCCGGTGCTATGACAGCTGATGGTGGCGAGAGATGACCGTCTCGATCCCCTAGGATCTACACCAACGCGTGCCGCCGGCGAGCTCTGTCCTTGTCGAGATGAGGTAAACGAATTGGCCGCCTGGTTGTGGAGATCACCAGCAAGTGGGACGCCGTCGCTGCCGGTGGCGAAGCGAGGTACGGTACTGCTACCAGCTGGCATCCAGGTCAACGATGGTTCAGCATCGTTTGTTTCCTCAAGAGTAGGTCAGTCTTGGCTATCAGGATATGATGAAAACCGCCGGCTCGCACGTCTCTCTCCTCGACAGTTTTTCCGTCAAAAGGATCCGTCCATTTATTGCTCATGTACCACACCTCAAATACATGTTGATATAGAGTTACAAACGTGTTGGCTTGGGCCAGGCCTAGGCAGAGCGATTGACTGTACGTGTATGGCATCCTGAGTCGATTCATACTGGAAAAAGGGTAACGAAAGACTTGCTCATCGATCAGCCCACGGGAGGCAGATGCATGCCTACAGCGCGACGTACGAAAACAAAACGGCATATGTACGACGGAAACCAAAACGGACGGAGGAGAAATACACGGACGAAAAAAAGATTTGGTGGAAGGGCAAAACGGTAAAACATCAGGTTGGACCGGAAGAAGCCTTCCTCTCTTTATTATTAGGTAAAGATTGTGACCAAATAAAATACCACTGTGTAGAGTTTGTTAAGACAAACTTTTAGAGCCCAAGTTTGCTCAATTTGGGTGAACAAAACTCAAGTTATGAATTGCCAAAGTTTCCAATTTTTATTGCATTTTCTGTATTTAATTATTTAGTGCAAAATTTATTACAGAAACATGTTGCAACTTTGTGACTAATAGAAAGAGCACAAGATTCTGAATCCACAGAAACTTGAATCATTGAAATTGGAGCAATTTCAATTTGTTATGGATTTTACAAATAAAGCCTCAGATCTGTTTTTCTGGATTTCGGGCAAAAAAAGAAAAAGGCCGAAAAAGGGGTGGCTTTTGCTACCCGGGGGACTCGAACCTGGGATCCAGGGGGTGCGCGCGCGGTTCGCTAGCCAGTGGGCTACTTGTTCGGTTTTGTTAGGTATAGGGGGGCGCTGGGTTTTGAGGCAAAGGGTGCGGCTTAAACTGACGAAACTGCACAGCGAGGAACAGATCGACGAGGGGAAGGACGACGGCGGCGACCCGTGCGATCTGCTGCTGTGGCCGGCGTGCGCGGGCGCCGGGGGGATGTGTGCTGTGCGTGCGCACCGTGGAGCAGTGGGGGTTGGAAGGAGGGCCGAGGGGTGCTCACCTCGAGGGCTTGGGCGAGCGGGAGCAGGCGACAGGAAGGAGAAGGCCGCGGCTCGACGGCGGAAAACGTGGACGGCGCGGTCGCCTGGGGCCGTCTCCGGCCGCGCCTCCTTCACTAAAAAACGGAGATGGTACTGCGGCGATTCCATTCCCGCAAGGAAGAACCCCCGTCGACGATCACAACCACCTCACCATCACGCCAAACTTTCTCCCATGGAGCTGTCTTCAGGTTCAGAACAGGGAAGAACTTCAGAGGCAGGGCAACTGAGAGGAGGAAAGAGGAAAGGGAGAGGGTGGCGGCGGCTGTGGAGGAGGAAGAGGGAGAGCTAGGGTTTGGAGGGGAGAGGGGAGTTAAGTAGGTGGAGGGGGAGGAGGAAAAGCTTGCAGGTGGGGGAGCCTCCCCTTTTCTCTGTCTCCGTACAGAGGTAGAAGATGACAGCGATGGGGGGGGGGGGTCGTGGGCGCCTGGGCTTTGGGGTTGAGGTGGGCTCAGCCCACTTGGGCTGGCCTGCCCCCCTTTAGCTGTTCTGTTTTTATTTTTTTCCTATTTTTTTTTGTAGAGAAAGCAAAGGAAAGGTTTTGAACAAGTTTTTGAGTTTCAAAAATTTATGAAATTAATTTCTAGTGATTAAGCATTGTAAATGCCCAGTTGCATGATGTTTTGTTTTCAAAAAATTTAATATTTTTGGATGTTTGAATTTTAATTGAATTTGAGTGAATTTTGCAACAATTGAAATTATTGACAATTTAGCAAGTTAATTATTTGGAAATTCAAGTTTATTGGAAACAAATAAATGGTTTGATTTGAATGTTTTATTTGAAAAATTGTAACAAACCAAGTGTGAAACATATTGATTTGTCATTTGATTTGAAATTCAAATTCAACACATGTGTGGATATGATGACATGATGCATTTGAAACAAAAACAAGAAACCAACATTCTAAGTTGGGAGTTTTCATACTTGGGATGTTACACATAACTCGTCTAAGAAGACATTAGGCGGAACCTTCTCTCGGCGCGAGCCGAGTCTCGCGAGCGCATCTGCTGCCTCGTTCTTTCGCCTATCAATGTGTTCCACCTGATACCCGGAAAAAGATCCGGCTACCCTGTCCACCTCTCTACGATATGTTGTCATTGTTGCATCCTTTCTATACTAGGTCCCTGAGACCTGTTGTACCACAAGATCCGAGTCTCCATAACACCTTATGCGCCTTATATTCATCTCCTTTGCTACTCGTAGTCCGTGTAATAGGGCCTCATACTCGGCCACATTGTTGGAGCAATCAAAGTGAATCTGCAATAAATAACTCAACTTGTCTCCTTTTGGTGATGTGAGTACCACCCCAGCTCCTGACCCCTCATATTGTTTGGAACCATCGAAGTGCATCACCCAAGACTCGGAACTTGGCATCATTATGGGCATGCTCGTGTGAGTCCAATCATTGATAAAATCGACTAAAGCCTGGGACTTGATCGCAGACCGGGGCTCATAGTTGATGTGATAATCTCCCATCTCAATGGCCCACTTGGCTATTCTGCCTGTCGCATCTGAATTTCTGATAATATCCTCCATTGGTATAGAGCTTACCACCGTTATGGGGTGTTCCTGAAAGTACGGCTTCAATTTCCGGCTGGCCATGAAGACTCCAAAAACTAGCCTTTTCCAATGCGGGTAACGCTGCTTTGCTTCCGATAAAACCTCACTCACATAGTAAACCGGCTTTTGTACTGGGTGATCCTTTCCATCCTCCTCGCGTTCAACAACAACCACTGCGCTGACCGCCCGGGGCCCGGCCGCAACGTATAACAACATGGGCTCTTTAGGACCCGGCGCTGCCAAAGGGGTCCCATACGAATTTGTCGGTTTTCTTCAAGAGTTGGTATAAGGGTATTGCTTTTTCTCCAAGCCTGGATATAAACCGGCTTAATGCTGCTACGCATCATGTGAGTTTCTGAACGTGTTTCAGTCCTTCCGGCTTTTTCAAGTTCTGGATGGCCTTGATCTTTTTCGGGTTTGCTCAATCCCTCTCTCAGAAACAATAAAACCGAGTAACTTTCCTGCTGGGACCCCAAATACACACTTTGTGGGGTTAAGCTTCATCTGATATCTCCTCAAATTCTTAAATGTCTCTTTTAAGTCATCGATGAATGTTTCTGCTTTCCTTGTTTTAATCACCACATCATCAACATAGGCGTGGACGTTGCGTCCAATCTGATCCTCGAAGCACTTCTGAATGCATCGTTGATACGTCGCGCCAGCGTTCTTCAGCCCAAAGGTCATAGTTTTGTAACAAAAAGCTCCAAAGGGGGTTATGAACGATGTTTTCTCCCAATCTTCCTTTTTGAGTTTGATCTGGTGATACCCGGAATAGGCATCCAAGAAACATAATAGGTCACTTCCCACCACTGCATCTATGATTTGACCTATCCTTGGAAGGGCAAATGGGTCCTTTGGGCAATGCTTGTTGAGACTCGTGTAATCTATGCACATCCTCCACTCGTTATTCTTTTTCAGCACTAGAACCGGATTTGCCAACCATTTCGGGTGAAAAACCTCCATAATAAAGCCGGCTGCAAGAAGCCGAGCTATCTCTGATCCTATAGCCTTTCTCCTTTCCTTATTCATTTTTCTCAAATCCTGCTTCACAGGCCGGGACTTGGGATCAACGTGCAAGCTATGCTCAGCCAGTTCAGTCGGAATACCCGGCATGTCACTTGGCGTCCAGGCGAAGACATCCTGATTCTTGCGAATGAACTCTATGAGTGCCTCTTCTTCCTTGTTGTCTAAGTTAGAACCTATGGCAAACTGCTTGGAGGGGTCACCCTCGATGAAAGCCACCATCTTGGTATCCTGGGCCGCTTTAAACTTTCCCCTCTCGTCCTCCGTGTTTGGTCTCTTCAAAGTTGTTCTATCTTCCGGGTCTACCTGAGACCGGTAATACTTGAGCTCTTCCTTCCTGCAATCCTGTTCTGCCATTACCGCATCTACTTCATCACACTCTGCTGCCACAACCCGGTTCCCATGTATAGTGATGGTCTGCTTAGGACCCAGGATTTTTAGTTGTAGGTATACGTAACACGGCCTGGACATGAATTTGGCGTAAGCCCGCCTTCCAAACAGCGCGTGATAAGGACTGCGCAACTTCACCACCTCAAACGTGAGCCACTCCACTCGGAAATTATCCTTGGATTCCCCAAAAGCGACTTCAAGCGTTATTTTTCCCTCACGGCACGCCGAGTGTCCTGGCACGATTCCGTGGAAAACTGTGGAACTTTTCTGCAGCTGAGACTCCTTAGCCCCATACGCAGAAAGGTTTCCCAATATAAGATGTTGATGCTACTCCCGCCATCCATCAGAACCTTTTTCAGCTCATAGCCATTGACCTGCGGAGCCACCACCAAAGCTAACACGCCCGGATGTTCTATTGTTTCCGGGTGATCCCTCCTGCTCCACGTTACCTCTTGATCTGACCATCTCAAGTATCTCGGAACACCTGAAGAAACCGAGTTTATGGCCCTTTTGAGTATCTTTCTCTCCTTGTTAGAAGTCCCGGTAGTGTGGACGTGATATTGTCCTAGCTGTTTTGGGTTGGCTTGGAAACCACCAGCGCCTCCTTGATTATTACCCGGATTACCACCTCCTGCGTTGCCAGCGGGGGGTGGTCCATTGCCCGGGTTTCCACCTAGACCCGGTCCTCCTCCCCTGCCTGCGCCTCGCAAGGCTTTCTGTATCTCCTCGTTTTTCCATCTCTGTAAGTCCACGCATTGCTCCAATGAGTGGTTAGCCGACTTGCCATTCCTACTGTGACGCGGACAAGGCATCCTGAAGGCCTCTATATGGTTAGCCGGCCTCGGTGGTCCTTGGTAATTTCCTCTGTTGAAGTTCCCTCTGTTGAAGTTTCCTTCTGCCCTGGGTCTTGGAAACCCGGCCTCGGTGTTAGCAACAAACTCGGAGTTTCCTTCATACGGGCGCTTGTGCTGGTTATTTCCATTACTCCCCCCATTGTTACACGGTGCAGCCCCATTACCGGGTCTTCCATTATTATTCGCATTGGCCTTCACTTTTTTGTCCTCAACATCCTCTTCTGTGGTGTCAGTGGCGGCATGTTTGTTGCATGCGTCCATCAACTCTCCCATTGTAATCTCCAAAGCATGCCGACTGGATTTCATGCGCGTCAGTTTTTGCACTAAGGGTATGTACTTGCATGTTTTTGCCATAGCCTGTAACGCGTCTTTTGGCTGAATATCAGTGGAAGAGTGGAGAATCTCCATAACCCGGCGCACCCAGCTGCGCGTCGACTCTCCCTTCCTATGGACACATCTTTCTAAATCGTCAATCGTGAATAACTTCCGGCATGTTCCGTGGAAGTGTTTGATGAAAGCTGCTTTCAATTCGCTCCATGAATTGATGGATCTGTCTGGCAGGTTATTGAACCACAATTTGGCTGCCCCCTCGGACATCATAAGGTACATAAACTTGGCTTGAAGCCTTTCCGATGCGTTACGAATTGACATAGCCATCTCGTAACTGCTTAACCAGGTCTCTGGGTCCATGGTTGGCTCATAATTAACCACTTTACCCGGTTCTGTGAATTTATCCGGGTAAGGCTCAGCCCTGATGGCGTCCGCCAAACATTTAGGCCCAGCCAGATTTGTCGGTATTGGCCTTACTCGAGAAAGTGTGATCCCTCAGCGGGTGCGGCGGGGGGTGCAACCGCTACCGGCCCTCTTACCACAGACCCGGCTGCGGCACGCCTGGCTCGAGAACTATCCACTATAGCTTGCGCCGCTGAAGCTGCAGGAGTTGCCGGTCTACGGGGAGGAGGCGGCATTTGCTGCTGCTCTGCCCTCCGTCGTGCCGAGCTTGACTGAATATAGCCGGCATTCCCATTCTGCCGGCTTACATATGGCATCCCATGCATGCCACTCCTGTTATCCGGGTAATTGGCCTGTTGTGCAACTTTCGTGTGCAACAGGTCTATCGCCCTCTGGGTCTCCATTGCATGGGGTGATTCTCCCACAGGGATGCGATCGAGTGCCAATGTTGCAGCATACACATTATCCATGGGGTTATTGAAGTGACCTGGTGGGGTATGAAATCGCGGCGGTGGTAGTACAGCATTGCTGGTGGCAATCCCAGTCTGCAACGTGGGTAACCCGGCCTGCGCGTTTGCCGGCTGTCCCCCCAAGGTCGCAGCCTGATACCCGGTCCCTTGATTCGTGACCGGGATTGGTTGGTCCTGAGGGGTGATGAACAATGCGGCCGGCTGTAAGTTTCCGCCCGTCGCAGGTAATCTCGACTGATGCCTTTGATTATAAATCCTAGTCGACTGAGCTTGAATACGATTCTCTAGTTTTTCCAGCTCATGCTGGCGCGCGGCCATCCCTTGTCTTTAAGCTTCTACATCCCTTTTCTGTTGCTCCAATGCACGGCGAGCCACGTCCAGATCTCGGGCACGTGCCGCCGCGTTTTTTGGGGTTATCACCGTTGCCAACACCGTGGGATCTAAGATTAGGTTATTGTTGAACAGAGCCAGATTTAGTGGGTGCGAAGCTCCTTCTCCTGGTGTTCTATTTGCCGTGAATCCAAACATATTTCTGTGATGTTCGCTTTCTCCTGTATGACTGGTGACAGAGGCCGGCTCTCCATCGACCCAGGCTATAACCAGGTTTCCATCAGCCGGTGCCTGCTGTTGGGCCAACGCTCGTGCCGCTCCGACCGCGGCCGTCGACACATCTCCCTGATTAAGATTGGTTGCAGGGGCTGTGTAGACCGCGACCCGGCGCGCGATGCCTGGCGAAGATTCGTACTCTTCCTCTTCGCAGCTATCTTCTTCATACCGATCTTCAAGCAGGTGCAAGATAGACTCGGTATCATCTTCTCTCATAACCCGGCCACGCGGGGTCCATACCGGCTCCTCCGGATGTTCCCTCTTTGTGGTGGGATCTTCCTCCGGATCAGCTGTCCCGACCGATTCTTCTCCATCCAATTGAACGCAGGTCGCTCCTCCTGATACAGATTCATACTCAATATCGTCAGGAAAAAAACCGGACGCACGTACCATACCGACGAATACGTTGACCCGGCCGATCGTGACGACAGATCCGGTTTCCAGCAGATCCGACTCTGGCCCCAGCCAAAGTCGTCCACGATCTTCTCTCCTTCGATGTTGGTGATGATCTCGCCGATGATGAGGTTCTTCATGCTTTCCGGAGCTTCTCCCGTGATGTAAACACCTTTGGACGTAGGCCCCATGGTGGGCGCCAACTGTCGTGGGATAATCACGACAGACGTTACCAGGGGTAACTTAGTTTGGGGCAAATCGACTCTAGCGTTTGGGAGAGGGTTTAGCTCAGGGGAAATCATGCTATGTGGTGATCTGGTTGCCCGGTCTGCAATGTCGCCGAGACTCCGATCTAGAGTTACAACTTATCAACTCTCGTGTTACTAGAATACTAGAATATCTGGAAAAACTCTCCCTTTCTCTGTCCCGAGAGCCGGTTTATATATTACCCGGCTCTCTGGCTTCCCATACAAGGCCCACCCGGAATACACATATAACCCTAGTTTTCCTATCGTGGCCCCCAAGGTACGGATTACAAGATCCACGCTCCCTTTTGGGTCTTCTGGAAACTCCTCCATCTTGGGACGGGTTTCATGTGATTTCCTTCGGGCCAGGTTTCGCCTAGGCATGGGCCTACCGGGCTACCATCCCCCAACATGATCCTCCCACTAGCGTTTGAATATCATCACTGGCTGGAGTCGCAAAACTAGTAGCACCGGGTGCGTAAAGAAGAGAGAACAAGGTTGTTAAGACTCGATATTCCATTTTCGGTCGAGTGCTCGACATCATTTCTACTACCTTACACTCGGGGGCTACTCCCATCGGGAGAAGTTACATAAAAGAAATTCAAGTCAGACAATAGAAGCAGAAGATATTTCATTCATCATTAGACGAACAAAGTTCATTATTGGCAAAATTCGGATTTTCAGCACTGAGGCATCTGCTTTGGGAGCATCTTCGGCAACCTGAGCAGCTTTGGCTCGAGTTTCAAGCATTGCCAGGAGTTTCTCGACTAACTTAATATAATCTTTCAGTGTAGAGGTAGAGGTCTACCTCTTGCCCTCTCGAGTCTTTGGGGATCCCACTCAGTGCAGCTTCAAAGTCCCCTTCAATGTCGTGTGCCCGTGCAAGAGTGAGCACCTTCTCAGCCCCAGAAATGGTTTGCTCCCGACTGAATTCAGCTAAGACGTTCGTGTTATGAAACACGCCCATCAAAGCGTTCAGTGTAGACGACAGTTCATGTCCCGGGAACAAGCACTCGGGGAACAAAAGAAGTACACGTCGGAGCTTCACGAGTGATTCCTTGGCCTTGGACACTTGTTCCGTGACAACATCCAAGAGTGGACCTTCCCGAAGTCGAGCAGTAAGCTCAGGGGGGCTACCCAAGGCATTTGTAGCATTAAAGAAAAAAACATTCAACAGGATACATGAAATACCAAAAGAGAGTACGAGCAAAAAGGTGAAATGCATTTAACTGTCAGAGCATCTGTCAAGACATGGAGTCGAGGGATTATCGCTTCCTCCAAGTCCGCAAACTGCTTGAGAGCTTCGGTTTCCTTCTGCTTGGAATCGTTCACTTTCCTAATAGCAGCCTCAATCCTTTTCTTGGCAGTTGTAGCCTCTATGCGAAGAGGTGTATTTTGAGCCTCGAGTTCTTTCACTTGAGTAAGTGCAGATTCTTTCTCAGCAGATGTAGAAATTAGAAATTCTAAGGCAGATAAAAAACAAATTAGAGATGCAAGTCAAAACGAAAGAAACATTGGAGATTTACAAAAAGGAGGTACTCTTGGCTTTCGTGAATTTGGACTCGGTGATGTCCCTCTCCCTTCCAATATTGAGGTAGCGAGTGCTCAAGTCCTGCATGCTGGCTAGAAAAGGCTGCAAAAATAGTTGAGTCAGTATATGGAACATGGGTTTGAGTCTACACTCGCCTACAAGCAGCCAAACATAGACTCGGGGGATACTCCCATTCGAGCGCTGTTCGCGCACCCGACAGAATGAACAAAGCAAACATAAGTATAAAGGACAAACTCACGTGATTTCTAACCTGGAATTCTGGAGCCAACGTGTTTACGTCAGTCGGGTCAGCAGTCCATGCCCCTGGAGCAGAAGGTGCGGACTGGCTTCAAGAAGAGCAGAGTCCCTAGGGGCATTCTCCTAAACGATTTCCTTGTCCCTCGTGTTTCGAGAAGAAGTCGAAACAGAAGGAGTTTGGACGTCAGGGGCAACACCCAAGTCATTTCCCCCTTGGGGAGGAGGAGTCGGGGTAGCACCCAAACTGGCCCCTCCTTGAGGAGGAGGAGTTGGAGCTTTAGGATGGTTACTGAAGAAAAGGGAAAGCAGGGAAAATGCAAGAGTTAAATAAAAATCAAGACTCAAAGAAATCAAAGGAACAAGAGGAAAAAACATACCCGCTAAAGGACCCCAGGCCAAACATGCGGCAAGGCTTCTTGGCAGCAAGTGGCTGTGAAGGTGTAACTGTGGGCTGAGGAGCGAGTGGAGGCATCAAAGAGATAGGAACGTCGGATCGGGTTCCTTAGCTTGTCCCCTCGAGTAGTGCTCGAAGAACTCAACTCCTTCGAGGTGGCTTCCTCGTGTCTGCGCTTGGGAGGAATACCCGATTCATTAGTGGTCTCCTCAGCACCTTCGTACACGTCCTCGACGTCTCGTGAAGAGTGAGCCATAGCAGCAGAAGGGGTTGAGTCCAAATCCATGGGCACGACCACAACCAGGTCCTCCATGAAGGGGATGGTGCCAGCCTTGGGTGGTTTGCTAGGGAGAACATCTTGGTCCTGAAAGAAATAAAAATCAAGATCCAGCAACAGAGATAGAAAAACTCACTCGAGTACAAAAAAACGGGAAGCGAGACGAAAAGGTGAAATCGAGTACGGGACTCGGAAGGTGTAACGAAAAAGCACAAGATGGACAAGAAGCAAGCTTACTATGTTTCGTTCATCCGTGGATGAGAAGGGAGGAACAGCTGGAACCAAGTCAACGGAGTCCGTTTCCTTGACTCGAGTGATTGCTTAAAGGCAACTCTCGTGTTCGTTACTCGAGAGTTCTTCCTTGCGTAGCCGATTGGACTCTACAACACTCGAATAAGCCTACATGGGCTGGGCTCTGTCTTGGAGTGGTTGCACTTAGCGCTTCAAGAAAATTCCGGCTTGGTGGTTCCCTGTGAGTATGCGGGCCTTAAGAGTGGCAATTTGGAATACCAAGTCCTGAGTCTGCTCCTTCCCTTCTTCGGTCCGCTGGTTCTTCTAGAAGCTCCTCTACACCACATTACTCTCCAGATCAACCAGAGGGGTACTGTCAGCGTTTGGCGAGTCCTTCGTGTAAAACCACCAAGTTCTCCACCTTACTCTCCAGATGAATCAAAGACATGATCCTCCTTGGGTAGTAATGTGGTACCCAAGGCTTCCACGGGTAAATTATGTTTTAGTATCACCGGTTGACGAAGAAGAATATCGTCAATATCATTTCTCTCTTCCATAAATACCTCACTCTCGTGGTCCTCCATATATTGCTACAAGGCATTGTTAGGAGCAAAAGCAATAGAAGCAAGTTGTTCAACTTTAAAATTCTCACCATGCAATTTAGATTCATAAGGTGCTCTAGCAAAATTGGAGAAATTGAACTCATAAGATTTTCCATCAAATTTAGTCAAAATCTTCTCTCTTTTACAATCTATAATAGCACCACAAGTGTTAAAGAAATGTATACCAAAAATAATAGGACAAGTCTTACTAGCAGTCTTACCAAGTACTAGAAAATCAGTGGGATATTTAGTTTTACCACACAAAACTTCCACATATCTAACAATACCAATTGGAAAAATTGTTTCTCTGTTAGCAAGCTGAATAACCACATCAATATCTTCAAGCTCACAAGGACCAATTTCATGCATAATTTCTCCATAATGCTCATAAGGTATGGCACTAGAACTAGCACCAATATCACACAAACCATAATAGCAATGATCACCAATCTTAACAGAAATCACTGGAACACTAGTTTTCTTAGGTCTATGAGGATGGGAAACAATATTAGAAGCATCCTCACAGAAGACAATGTGTTCATCCTCCAAATTTCCACAAACAAGATCTTTCACTATTTCTACTACAGGTTCAACAGTTATTTGTTCCTCGGGTTCAATAGATTTCTTATTACTCTTATTAACCACACTAGCCACCATAGAGTGTTCTTTCACTTTAGCAGGGAAAGACATTTTTTTCAACATAGGGCTCAGGAAGAGCAGGATTAACAGCATGAACTTCTATATTACTAGCAGGAACGATATCTTTATAAGGTGCATGATACTTATGATAATTCTTTTTAGGAATATCAAGATAGGAGGCAAAAGCTTTAAGACAGTTTGCAAAGATTTGAGAATCAAGACCACAAATAACACTAACATCATAGAAATCATTAGTTCCCATAAAAGATTTAATGCATTCATAATCATAATTTATACCTGACTTTATACCTTTGTCATTCTCCCATCCTTCAGTGTTTTCTTGAATACGGTAAGAAGATCCCATTTAGCTTCTTCCTTCATACATGTGAATGATCTAGAACAACAAGCATCCAATAAATCCTTATCATGAAAAGAAAGCCTTGCATAAAAATTATTGATAATGATATTTCTTGGGAGTTCATGAACAGGACATTTGAGCATTAATAACTTCATTCTCCCCCACGCTTGGGCAATACTCTCTCCATCATGAGGCCAGAAATTATAGATTTGATTCCGGTCTTTATGAATCTCACTAGGAGGATAAAATTTAGAATAAAAGAGAGGAACGATTTCCTCCCATCCAATAGATTCACCATTCTTCAGTAATTTGAACCATTCAGCGGCTCTTCCTTCCAGCGATAAAGAAAATATTTTCCTTTTAACTTGATCCATTGTAATACCTGCACACCTGAATAACTCGCATAATTCATATATAAAGAGCAAATAATCACCGGGATGGACAATTCCATCACCGTAATAGCAGTTATCCATAACACGTGCAACAATTTTCATAGATATTTTATAAGGATCTAATTCAGCAGATGACGGGTCACTTACTACCCTAGCAGTGATAGTAGTAGTGCCTCTAAATAGGGAATCAAAAGTATTATCCATAATGAAATAAAATAGTAGACATAAATAAAAAAAGCACTCACAGTAAATGTTTCTCTTACCAATAGCGCTTCACTCCCCGACAACGACGCCTTGAAAATAGTCTTGATAACCCAGAAGTATAGGAGGTGTATCGTAGTACTTTCGATAAATAAGAGTGTCGATCCCAACGAGGAGAAGAAGGTGTTTACAAGAAGGTTGGATAGAGGATTCACTGTAAGCACTAGCAAACGGGTTTTGGATGGTTTTTGATATAGCAGATAAATAAAATGCGAGTAAATAAAGAGCAGTAAATAATATTGGAGAAATTGTACCAATCCTTTTGAGGGCAAAGGACAAGCCGGTTGTGTTACTTATGACTACCAAACATTCTTGAGGACACATGGGAATTTTGTCAAGTGCTTTTGCTTCGTTACGGTTGATTAATATCCATTGGTTCATGGAGTGTTGTGTGGGTGAACCTATGCTAATGCACCTCCCAACTAAGACTAATATGTACTTGTGATTATACGCCTCGTAAGCATCCGCAAATACAAGAAAGTAATTAAGGTGAATCTAACCACAGCCTTAAAACTCCGGGATCCTACGCTCCCTCGTGCATTGGTTTCCTAACGGGGGTTTAGGTTTCTGTCACTCCCGCAACTCCACAATTAGTAGCCAAATACACAATGCATCCTCCTAGGCCTGTAAAGGTGAAGTATCATGTAGTCGACGTTCACATGACACCACTAGAAGAATAGCACCACAACTTAAATACCGAACCACGAGATATTACTTCAACATAACTTCACTACTAACATCATGACTTCTCCCATGTCCTCAAGAACTAAACGAACTGCACACATGACATCATATGGATCATAATCAGAGGTGATATAATGGATAATAACAATCTGGTCATAAAGTGCTAACACCGATAATCTCACAAGCATCAACTACTAGCAAGTAATCCACACTGGGAGAGAGATCAAATGTAAAACAACGATAAAGGCCCCTAATTGTTACAGCGGGATGACGATGGATGATGAGGGTGATGGTGTTGTTGGTGATGATGATGATGATGACGATCTTGATGATGCCCGGAGCGATGATGGTGATGATGGCGATGATTTCCCCTCTCCGGATAGGAATTTCCCCGGCAGATTTCTCCCTGCCATAGAGCTTTTCTCTCTCCGGTGTTTTCCGCTCCGAGGCGGCGACAGAATAATTCTTTGATCCTCCTCTGGGTCTTAGGGTTCCCTCGGGGTCAAGTACGCGAAAGGGGTCGACCAGAGGTGGGCCAGGGTGGCCACACCACCTGGCGGCGCGACCAAGGGGGGGTGGCGCCACCTCCCGGTGTGGGCCCCTGTTGGCCCCCTATGGCTCTCCTCCTGGCTAGCTCCCTCGTCTAGACTTCTAAGACATCTCCGGTGTCCCCCCTCTTCTTCTGATCTTCTGAAATATGGTATCTCGACGGTGCTTTTTCCATCAGATTTCTGGTCCCAGTGTTTATTCTCCAAAAATTGTGAAACATGCAAAATAAGATAAAATAACATAGGTAATGCATCATAACATGAAATATATCAATGAATACAGAAAATAAGAGTATAAAACAGTGATGCAAAATGGACAAATCAACTCCCCACAATCTTAGACCTTGATTATCGCCAAGCGAAATTGAACTCAGTAAACGGTGGCGATAAATAAAATACGTAAAAGAGGCATCACATCTAACAAATAACAAGTCATTTTAGACAACAACTTCTTCTCATATAATCAAACTTGAAACAAGCAGAGGAACAATAATTGTGCAAAAAGTAAATCAAAATTGGTAAAGGCAAACTTCGTTCTTGGTGAGAGAACAATTAACAGTGTACTTATCTTTCGGTCAAAGTCTTTATACTAGAGCTATATTCCAGAGTTATCATGCTCTATTATAACGGTCTCTTTGCAAACATTGGTAACTTTCAAAGTGGTATTCAAACAGATAAAAGCATTTGCAGAAACAAGGAAGAATAAAGAACATGATTGAGTAAATCAACATGTAGCTGGACGAATCACAACAACTCAAATGCTTGCTTAAGACAGAAGGGAGTAGGTTTACTAACTCAACATAAATATAAATAATAGGCCCTTCGCAGAGGGAAGCATGGATCACTCATGTGCTAGAGCTTTTATTTTAATAAACAGAGGTATAAAATGTTTAACACTCCTCCCATCCATCTTACACAAACCATGGCTAACCGAATCCTCGGGTGCCTTCCAACAATCATAAACCATAGAGGAGTGTCTAATTTTGAGAGGTGTACGCTAATGTCAACGAATGGTAAACAGAAAATACAGTACGTCACAAGCCAACTAGACTTCACAAGAGCGGCTCCCATATGAAGGACGCACCTGGTGTAGAAGGTCATCCCTCTTTCTCTTTTGTTTACACAATTATGCTTTGACTGATAAATCGGGGGCAAAAATAGTGAAGAGAATTTGTTGTATTAGTTTGGGGCTGGGCACCCCGCGGCCAGCTCTTCTATCGATTGGATAAGCGGATGAAGCCACTAGTCCAAGTGTGTGAAGTCCAATCAACAAGTGAGATAAATATTCTCTATTTACGTCCTCATGAGCAAAAACAGGAACACAAAACATAAGTATTTTTGAAGGTTTTAAAGGTAGCACATGAGCAATTTACTTGGAGTGGCGGTTAATTACCACAAATAGGTAGGTATGGTGGACACACATGGCAAGGTTTTGGGGATCAAGGTTTGTATGCACGAGAAGCATTCCCTCTCGGTATAGGTTTTTGGCTAGCATGGTTGGGTAGCAAGCATAAGAATTGAAGTAAAAGAAACAAAAACATATATGATAAATCCAATCATGCAATCTTCCTTGAAGGTGCAAACAAACTTATTTGAGAATACTAAGATTAAGAGCTAACAATAAAGAAAGATCATGGAATAATATATCTACATTAACTCCCTCTTTTCTACTTAAGTCTCAACGAATTGTTGCTACTGACCAATGCTAAGCTTGCTAAAACCAACTAGATTATCTTGAGGCTCCAACATTGATACCAATACTAATAACAAGATCAATCATATAATTTTTTTTGCAAACTAGAATAAAGTAGAACTAGTAGATGATGAAACTTCTCATTAATATTTCATTACGGCAACTCAAACCAAGGGATACAACGATAACAAACTAAGGAGTGACACTTCCATACTGAAAACCATACTATATGATATTTCCTCTACTCATTGTATGACTCTACTAGAAGGTAAAAGAGTGAAATATAAAGGTGATACCGTGGCACTCCCCCAAGCTTGGAACAAGCCGAGGGGATGCCAATACCAATGACGAATCAATTCTTCGGTGGTGGTGGTGAATCCTTCGCAATGAGCTTATCAATTGATTCCTTCAAATCTTCCATTGCGTAAGTAAGCATACGCATCACCTCCGTATTGATCTCAGTTTGGTTTGCGTGCTTGTTAGACGGTGAATCCCAGCCATACAGATCTTCCTTCCTTGCTTCCTTGGGTTGAGAGCTTCCTTCTCCTCGGACTAGTGTCCTTGAAGCTAAACGGTGACGTGGGGCCTTCCCTCTAGTTCTCATCCTCGCCGTTTGCTTGCGAGGTTTTTCAACCACTCCAATACTTGCAATGGTAATGCGTGGATGCACTCGTGAGTCTTCTTCTGCATCTCCTTTAACTCCATTGTCAATCTCCTTCTTCGGCTTCCGGTCTTGGAGATAATCTTCCTTCGGTCCCTTCCCCTTGTTGTTGTTGGCGGAGACCATGGTGCTTCTAAAACTGAAAACATATCCTGGCAGAAACAACTCAAAATAGAAACACGACGAGAAAACGATATACATACCTCGGGGGATCCGGGTTGTTATATAGCAAAAATTTGCATAACAAAAGGAAAGTCTAGGTCTAAAACGAGTCGAGAGGGGCTCCGGGGTGCCCACAACATAGGGTGGCGCGGCCAGGGGTGGGCCCGCCCCCCCACATGGTGTGGTGCCTCCGGACACCTTCTCCAACTCCTCTTTGGCTCGGTATTTTCATATTTTCCAAAAACCAATAAATTATAGCTGAAAAGGTAATCCGCAAACTTTTTCTTAATAGAACTGTTACATATTCCAAATCAGACTCTGCAGATTTTGGAATCTTCCCTCCGATGAACTTCTCCGGAGTCATTACTTGAATAACATCAACATCTTCATCATAGGAATCCCAAGAAATATAATTTTTTGAGTCTTTGCCCATTTACCACTTGTGTAGTTTTATCTTTGAGGGAAGCAATTTTGATTGCACCCGAGCAATACACTTCTTCAATAATATAAGGTCCTTCCCGCCTGAAGAGTAATTTTCCTGTAAAAAATTTGAGACGAGACCGATACAATGGAACTTTCTCACCAACATGAAACTCTCTTTTAAGGATTCTTTTATCATGCCATTATTTAACTTTCTCTTTAAAGAGCTTGGCATTTTCATAAGCTTCACGTCTCCATTCATCTAAATTATTCAAATCAAGCATTCTTTTCTTACCAGCAAGTTTAAAATCTTTATTTTAACTCTTTCACTGCCCAATAAGCTTTCTGTTCTAATTATAAAGGCAAGTGACAAGCTTTTCCATAAACCATTTTATAGGGAGACATACCCATAGGATTTTTATAAGCAGTTCGATAAGCCCATAAACCATCGTTCAACTTATCTGACCAATTCTTCCTAGATTTATTAACAGTCTTTTGCAAGATAGATTTCATTTGTCTATTTGATAATTCTACTTGCCCACTAATCTGAGGATGATAAGCTGAGGCAATTATATGATAGCTAGAACCACCATGAATAAAATGAGAACCTCCATCAGTCATAAGATATCTAGGCACACCAAACCTAGGAAAAATAACATATTTAAGCATTTTGAACGACATTTCTCCATCAATACTTTTAGTAGGTATAGCTTCTACCCACTTAGTAACATAATCAACAACAACAAGTATACGTGTATAACCATTTGAAGGAGGAAAAGAACCCATAAAGTAAAATCCCCAACAATCAAAAGGTTCAATAACAAGATAATAACTCATAGGCTTTTCATTATGCCTAGAAATATTTCCTAATGTTTGACATTCATCACAAGATGAAATAAATTTACGTGCATCTTTAAAGAGAGTAGGCCAGTAGAAACCCGATTATAGAACCTTATGTGCGGTTCTATCTCCAGTGTGATGTCCTCTATAAGCACTACTATGGCACTTCTTCAATATATCACATTGTTCATGATCTAGAACACATCTTCTCATAATACCATATACTCCTTCTTTATATAATTTTGGGTCATCTAAAAAATAATGACTCATATCATAGAAGAATTTTCTTCTTTGTTGAGCTATAAATGTTGGAGGAAAATACTTTGAAACAATGAAGTTAGCATAATCAGCATACCATGGACTATCTTAGGGTTTTACCTTTATTGCAGCCAATTGTTCATTTGGAAAACTATCATTAAAAGGAATAGGATCAAAAGTAATATTTTCCAATATAGACAAGTTATCAGCAACATGATTCTCGGCACCCTTCCTATCCACAATATGCAAATCAAACTCTTGTAAAAGCAACACCCATCTAATAAGCCTTGGCTTAGCATCTTTCTTTTCCATAAGGTATCTAATAGCAGCATGATCAGTACGAATAGTGACCTTTGAGTCAACAATATAAGGCCTAAACTTATCACATGCAAAAACTACAGCTAAGAACTCTTTTTTAGTAGTAGCATAATTCTTACTAGCATAATTAATAACATTCAACTTCTTATCTATGCGCTATACAAGAACAACACCTACATCAAAATCACTAGCATCACACATAACTTCAAAAGGTAAATTCTAATCAGGCGGTTGCACAACATGAGAGGTAGTTAAGGCCCTCTTTAAAGTTTCAAAAGTTTCCTTACAATCACCATAAAAAACAAATGGTACATCTTTTTGAAGAAGATTAGTAAGATGCTTTGATATTTTAGAGAAAACTTTAATAAACCTCCTATAAATACCAGCGTGACCAAGAACACTACGAATACCTTTAACATCCCTAGGACAGAGCATTTTCTCTACGGCTTCCACTTTAGCTCTGTCAACTTCAATACCTCTTTCAGAAATTTTATGTCCAAGAACAATCCCTTCATTAACCATAAAGTGGCATTTCTCCAAATTAAGAACAAGATTAGTTTCCTCACATCTCTGCAAAACTTTGTCAAGGTTGTGCAAACAATTATGAAAAGAAGTTCCATAGACATAGACATCGTCCATGAATACTTCCACAATTTCTTCACAAAATCCATGAAAAATTGCAGACATGCATCTTTGAAAAGTAGCAGGAGCATGACACAAACCAAAAGGCATACGTCTATAAGCATAAGTACCATAAGTAAAAGTAAAGGTTGTTTTCTCTTGATCTTGCTTCCTAACAGCAATTTGAGAAAACCCAGAATAACCATCAAGAAAGCAAAAATGAGTTGTCTTAGACAACCTCTCAAGCATTTGATCAATAAAGGGTAAAGGATAATGATCTTTCTTAGTAACTTTATTAAACTTTCTAAAATCAATGCACATTCTATAACCAACTACTACTCTTTGTGGAATGAGCTCATTGTTTTCATTAGGTACAACGGTCATTCCTCCCTTCTTATGGACACAATGCACATGGCTCACCCATCTACTATCAGCAATAGGAAAAATAATACCAGCATCAAGAAGTTTTAATACCTCATTTCTTACCACTTCCTTTATCTTAGGAATTAAACGACATTGATGTTAAACTACTGGTTTTGCATCAGGTTCAATAATAATAGTATGCTTACATATAGTAGGAGAAATCCCCTTCGAATCATCAAGAGTATATCCAATAGCTCCACGGTGTTTCTTCAGAATTTCCAATAATCTTTCCTCTTCTTCACCTAAAAGTTTAGCACTAACAATAACAGGGTATATTTTCTTATCATCAGTATAAGCATATTTAAGATCATCAGGAAAAGGTTTTAAATCAAAGACAAGATCCTCCTTGGGTGGTAATGTGGTACCCAAGTCTTCCACGGGTAAATTATGTTTCAGTATCACCGATTGACGAAGAAGAATATCGCCAATCTCATTACTCTCTTCCATAAATATCTCACTCTCGTGGTCCTCCATATATTTATGCAAGGCATTGTTAGGAGAAAGAGAAATAGAAGCAAGTTGTTCAACTTTAAAATTATCATCAGGCAATTTAGTTCATAAGGCGCTCTAGAAAATTTGGAGAAATTGAACTCATAAGATTTTCCATAAAATTTAGTCAAAATCTTCTCTCTTTTACAATCTTCAATAGCACCACAAGTGTTCAATAAAGGTCTACCAAAAATAATAGGACAAGTCTTACTAGCAGTCTAACCAAGTACAAGAAAATCAGTGGGATATTTAGTTTTACCACACAAAACTTCCACATCTCTAACAATACCAATCGAAAAAATGTTTCTCTATAGCAAGCTGAATAACCACATCAATATCTTCAAGATCACAAAGACCAATTATGTTTTAGTATCACCGGTTGACGAAGAAGAATATCGTCAATCTCATTTCTCTCTTCCATAAATACCTCACTCTCGTGGTCTTCCATATATTGCTGCAAGGCATTGTTAGGAGCAAAAGCAATAGAAGCAAGTTGTTCAACTTTAAAATTCTCACCAGGCAATTTAGATTCATAAGGTGCTCTAGCAAAATTGGAGAAATTGAACTCATAAGATTTTCCATCAAATTTAGTCAAAAACTTCTCTCTTTTATAATCTATAATAGCACCACAAGTGTTCAAGAAATGTCTACCAAAAATAATAGGACAAGTCTTACTAGCAGCCTTACCAAGTACTAGAAAATCAGTGGGATATTTAGTTTTACCACACAAAACTTCCACATCTCTAACAATACCAATCAGAAAAATTGTTTCTCTGTTAGCAAGCTGAATAATCACATCAATATCTTCAAGCTCACAAGGACCAATTTCATGCATAATTTCTCCATAATTCTCATAAGGTATGGCACTAGAACTAGCACCAATATCACAGACACCATAATAGCAATGATCACCAATCTTAACCGAAAGCACAAGAACACTAGTTTTCTTAGGTCTATGAGGATGGAAACAATATTAGAAGCATCCTCAGAGAAGACAATGTGTTCATCCTCCACATTTCCACAAACACAATCTTTCACTATTGCTACTACAGGTTCAACAATTATTTGTTCATCAGGTTCAATAGATTTCTTATTACTCTTATTAACCACACAAGCCACCATAGAGTGTTCTTTCACTTTAGCAGGGAAAAGCATTTTTCAACATAGGGCTCAGGAAGAGCAGGATTAACAGCATGCACTTCTATATTACTAGCAGGAACCATATCTTTATAAGGTGCATGATACTTATGATAATTCTTTTTAGGAATATCAAGATAGGAGGCAAAAGCTTTAAGACAGTTGGAAAGATTTTAGAATCAAGACCACAAACAGCACTAACATCATAGAAATCGTTGGTTCCCATAAAATATTTAATGCATTCATAATCATAATTTATACCTGACTTTCTACCTTTGTCGTTCTCCCATCCTTCGGTGTTTTATTAAATATGGTCAAGAAGATCGCATTTAGCTTCTTCCTTCATACGTGTGAATGATCCAGAACAAGAAGCATCCAATAAATCCTTATCATGAAGAGAAAGCCTTGCATAAAAATTATTGATAACAATATTTCTCGAGAGTTCATGAATGGGACATTTGAGCATTAATAACTTGATTCTCCCCCACGCTTGAGGAATACTATCTCCATCATGAGGCCATAAATTATAGATTTGATTCCGGTCTTTATGAATATCACTAGGAGGATAAAATTTAGAATGAAAGAGAGGAACAATTTCCTCCCATCCAATAGATTCACTATTCTTCAGTAATTTGAACCTTTCAGCGGCTCTTCCTTTCAGCGGTGAAGAAAATATTTTCCTTTTAACTTGATCCATTGTAATACCTGCACACCTGAATAACTCGCATAATTCATGTATAAAGAGCAAATGATCACCGAGATGGACAGTTTCATCACCGTAATAGCAGTTATCCATAAGACGTCCAAAAAAATTCATAGATATTTTAGAAGGATCTAATTCAGCAGATAACATGTCACTTACTACCCTAGCAGTGATAGTAGTAGTACATGTAAACAGGGAATAAAAAGTATTTTCCATAATGAAATAAAACAGTAGACATAAATAAAAACAGCACCCACTATAAAAGTTTCTCTTACCAATAGCGCTTCACTCCCCGGCAAGTATCGTAGTACTTTCGATAAATAAGAGTGTCGAACCCAACGAGGAGCAGAAGGTGTTGACAAGCAGGTTGGATAGAGGATTCATTGTAAACACTAGCAAATGGATTTTTGATGGTTTTTAATATAGCAGATAAATAAAATGCGAATAAATAAAGTGCAGTAAATAATATTGCAGCAAGTGGCGCAATCCTTTTGAGAGCAAAGGACAATCCGGTTGTGTTACTTATGACTACCAAACTTTCTCGAGGACACATGGGAATTTCATCAAGTGCTTTCGCTTCGTTACGATTGATTAATATCCATTGGTTCGTGAAGTGTTGTGTGGGTGAACCTATGCTAATGCACCGCCCAACTAGTACTAATATAGAGTTGTGATTATACCCCTCGTAAGCATCTGCAAATACAAGAAAGTAATTAAGATGAATCTAACCACAACCTTAAAACTCCGGGATCCTACGCTCCCTCGTGCATTGGTTTCCTATCCGGGGTTTAGATTTCTGTCACTCTGGCAACCCCATAATTAGTAGCCAAATACACAATGCATCCTCCTAGGCACATACGGGTTAAGTATCGTGTAGTCGACATTCACATGACACCACTAGAAGAATAGCACCACAACTTAAATACCAAACCACGAGATATTACTTCAACATAACTTCACTACTATCATCATGACTTCTCCCATGTCCTAAAGAACTAAACGAAGTACTCACAATACATCATATGGATTATAATGATAGGTTATATAATGGATAATAATAATATGGTCATAAAGTGCTAACACCAATAAATCTCACAAGCATCAAGTACTAGCAAGTAATCCACACCGGGAGAGAGATCAAATGTAAAACAAGAATAGAGGCCCCTAATTGTTACAGCAGGATGACGGTGGATGATGAGGGTGATGGTGCTAGTGGTGGTGGTGATGATGATGACGATCTTGATGATGCCCGGAGCGATGACGGTGACGATGGCGATGATTTCCCCTCTTCAGAGAGGAATTTCCCTGGCAGATTTCTTCCTGCGAGGGAGCTTTTCTCTCTCGGGTGTTTTCCGCCCCGAGGCGGCGGCGGAATAATTCTTCGATCCTTCTCTGGGGCTTAGAGTTCCCTCGGGGTCAAGTATGCGAAATGGGTCGACTAGAGGTGGGCCAGGGTGGCCACACCACCTGGCGGCGCGACCAAGGGGTTGGGCGCGCCACCTCATGGTGCGGGCCCCTGATGGCCCCCCTCATGGTCTCCTTTTGGCTAGCTCCCTCATATGGACTTCTAAGACATTTACGGTGTCCCCCTCTTCTTCTGATCCTCTGAAATATGGTATCTCGACGGTGCTTTTTTCCATCAGATTTCTGGTCTCGGTGTTTATTCTCCGAAAATTATGAAACATGCAAAATAAGATAAAATAACATAACTAATGCATCATAACATGGAATATAGCAATGAATAACAGAAAATAACAATATAAAACAGTGATGCAAAATGGACGTATCACGTACATGGTACTTTTCCATGCCAACAGGTGTGATGAAAATCTAGAAGGACGCGTTAGGTGAAATAGCTAACAACTGGAATTCAACTCGGTAAGACTTCAGCAGCACGAGTCGAGTTACCCCACATTTTTCGGTTAGAGCCTAAGGACTCAAAGTCTGAGTATGCCAATGGTGCTTTCTAACGAGTGAGATTAGTCGACCTCGACCATTCGAGTTGATCGAGCCTATTGAGTCATATCCTTCAGAAACTGTTCATGGAAAAACGCCCGAGTCAATCCATCCCGGAGTTTGAGTCCCTTGATCGAGTCCTTGACTCCATCATGCACTCGGGGGCTACTGACGTGGGGTATCCGAGAGACCCCCCATGATGAGTATATCCGATACGGCTCGTTAGGGGGTACCTTGACGAGACCCACAAGTGGCTTCATAGAGGTCCATGAAGGGGTCCCGCACGGAAGAAGGATAAGGAAAGATTTGGACAACAAGCTTAGGAACGAATAGCAGCTGACTCGGAAACGAGTCCAATCCATGTACGACCCTATGTAAAGCAACCCCTGCAATTGGTTTTTTTCACCTAATGAGAATAAAACTCGGCGGGCAGCAACCCGTCGAGTCGAGTAGTCCATCGACGCCTTTTCCTTCATGAAAACCCAGGTCCCTCACCATGGGGATTGTTGAGGTCACATCCTCTTCAACAACCGTTCACGTAGTTTGTCCGTGTGTGGGACAATTTTTAACCATAGTTTTCATTCTTTACAAAGCTTGATAAACATGTTCATTATCATTTTGTCTAAAGCTCATAATGTTACTCCTTAGTTGTATAATTTTTGTAGGTGGATAATACTTCCCAATAAAAGCATCTTTGCATTTAGTCCAAGAATCAATGCAATTTTTAGGCAAAGAAATAACCATTCTTCAGCTCTTCCTCTTAATGAGAAATTGAAAAATCTTAAATTCACAATATCACCATCTACCTATTTATATTTTTGCATTTCACATAACTCAAAAAAGTAATTTAACTGAAGGCGACATCTTCTCCAATACCAGAATATTGATCTTTCATGACAAGATTCAACAATGCAAGTTTAATTTCATAGGAATCTGCTGTAATATCAGGTGGAGCAATTGGTGTGCATATGATATCGTTATTATTGGTGCTAGTAAAGTCACAAAGCAAAATAAACTAACAACACAAATGAAAGACTAGGAACTAGAGAACTTTTTTTTGGGTTTTTAATAAAGAGAAAACACGACTAAACCAAAGAAAACTAAGCAAGAACAAAATAAAAGAAAGAGAGTGGAAGTGTGATACTCCCCTTACAGCAAGCTAGAAGTCCCCCGCAACAGCGCTAGAAAAGTTCTCGATGCAGACATGAGCACACACTCATTGGGAAATCCCAAGAGGAAGGTATGATGTAGTCTAGCAGAAATTTCCCCCCAATTAAGGAACCGGGGTTATCAAACCACTAGGAATTCATAGTCTTGGATAAGGTTGCTTGTTGGACGCGGGATCAACAAACATGGACTTGCACACAAAACACAAACTCTCTCTTGTCCCCAACTTTCGAGAAGGTTGTCAGTATTCCCGTCTTTCTGAAAACTAGAGTGTTAAACGTATGGAGTATTTAAAAGTAATAAAAGTAAAAACAAAACAACAAGGAAGCAACTGTGGAAGTGCTTGAAAGAAGGTTGCAATTATGAGGAAAGTAGTACCGGGGACCATAGTTTCACTAGTGGTGTCTCTCCAAATAAAACAAATATGATGGGTGAACAAATTACAGTTGGGCAATTGACAAATCATGAACATGTAACAATACTATTATTACGAGATACAGTTCACGGGTTCTAACATTATAGGAATTACATCAAGGCATATGGACCACTATCCAACATACATACATATGAAAAGTACACCTCAAGAAAGCTATCCAGAATATCCCTGGTATTAAGTTGCATCAACGAAGTGATTGCTTTGTGTGCAATAGACAAATGCATTAAAAACAATACATAATGTAAGCAGTGGTCCTTGTATGTAGACAAGAGCACCGTTGTTTTCTCCCTGGTAGATACAACACATTCCCCATCCTTCACGTTTCTGTCACTCGAGCACAGATGTAAGGGAGGAATGAACCCACTATGAAGCATATAAACCCTCTTTTGGAGGTGAAAACAACTACGTGGCCAAGGTAATCATAAACACCAGAGAACATTGCAAGACAACATTAAAAATCTCTACAGATATAAGTGAAGCATGTTAGATTGACATGAACAAAATAATCATAATCTCATGGTTCATCGTATCGCAGCATACACAACATGCACAATTACATAACGGTGGTCTCGATCATGCAAGACAGCTCACGCGACTCTAAATATGGAGGCGTAAGGGAGAGAACAGCCATCTAGTATTATGGACCCGAAGTCCCGAGATGAACTACTGACACATCTGTCCGGAGGTGATCATGGAAATGCGGAGGCCTCCGATGACGATTCCCCTCTCCGGAAGGGTGCCGAACAGGGCTGCAGAAGCCGTAGATTGGACTTTCGAGGTGACGATGCCTCTCTGTATGTTTCGTGGAAAAAACTCCATCCTCTCTGTTTTTAGGGTTAAAGGCAATTTGTAGGTGAAGAGGCGACGAGAGGCGTTGGCCAGGACATCCAGGGTCTAGGGGGCCTCCCGGGGATCCTTTCCCAATTATACCTAGCTTCTAATTTCTCTCTCTCTCTCTCTCTCTCTCTCTCATGTGTTGAGACCTCTACCTTCATATACACCTGCAACACTAAGTCCTGGACGATGAAGCGCTGCAGAATTTGCCTCGACATATGTGTGCATACTCTCAGCTGGATTACGGTGCTGGATACGGGGAGTTGGCAACATCCTCACCCACATGCTTGTGCATGAGGATCTTCTACATGCTTCACCGACATCGTCATTGATACCTATTTCTCTACAATGATGTCTGGTATATGATCTCGAAAACTAGATCTTGGAATTTATATTCACTTGTATCTGCATAGATAGATTTCGGAGGTTGCGTAGCATTTTTGCGAAAATTTTAAATTCCTGTTGTGCAACCTAGCACGTCCGTCCCCTAGGAACCCTGCGTGACTACCTTGAAGGTCTTGCTGCTTCAGCCGCCGGACCATCCGGCGCCTGAAATGCCAGATCGTCCTACGCCCCTGCCTGCGCATAGTTTCGGCCCTTGAACCGTGTACCCCCACCTACCACTTACCCCTTCACCTCACCTACTGTAAATAGGACCCCGACATCTAGATGTAGGGTTAGAGATGATAAACTGAGATTTGTGATCTTGTGCTCTTTACCCCTTGTGTGAGGTTACTTCTAGTACATATAGGACCGTATCAAGACTACTCCAAATACCTTGTATCTTGGATTGTATCAAGGCTACTCGATAATGCAATACTTTCCCCTTGGGATTATGGTGGTGTCTTTCCAATGTATGTACACTGACCCTTGAGGTTCAATCAAGGTGAGTTCGAGTTGGTTGTCTTCCGGAGGCAACCGTTGGGTTTAGTTACTGGGAAATCGAACCCATCGAGTTCTTAGCTAGTTATAGGTTACCTCTTGTTCGAGATCTCCCTTTGTGTTATTCGTGTTCGTCATCTTTCACCGGCTCAATTTGTGATATTGGGGCAACTCAAGTGGTTAACCCGCACCATCCCTAGTGCGTCCAATCCATTGGATCTCTACTGTGAAAACAATGAGACCATTGTGATAGAAAAGGAGCCAAGGAGTCACCATAAAACCAAACACTTTATGCAGCATTATCACCTCATTTGATAGTTCATCGAACAAGGAGAAGTAAGCTTACACAAAATACAGATCTGAATGTTGTTGAACCTTTGAGAAAACCTCTCCTGCGGCCTAAGCATGAGGCACACACAAGAGCTATGGGTATTAGATATTTTCAAGATTGACTCTAGTGCAAGTGGGAGACTGTTGGATATATGCCCGAGAGGCAATCAAAGATGATGATATATCTACGTTTCCATGATTGTAATAATATGCCTTGAATAATATATTTGTATTGATTGGAAAGTATGTGACTTGTTTGTCAAACTCTTTACTTACATGGTTATTCTAAATATGTCCCTAGTCGGAGTTTCTGTGAGGACACGCATGAATATTAGACTAGCATATGTATTGGTTGATGGATATGTTTTGCAAGTCATAGACATGGTGATGTCAAACTATAATATGAACTCATGTTGTGAACATGGGTTTGGACTGACCTACTTTGAGACACTTCAACAAAGTTCATAGTTCTCTCTCTACATGATGTGCTTGCTTTGTTCTTAGACCTGAGACTGTCACATGTTATAGAGATGTGAATTGACCTACTTTGGGGCTATCAAACGCTACACCGTGACAGGGTAGTTATAACGGTATCTTTTAGGTTTGTCATGAAGCATGCTACAAGGCATGGTTAGTCAAGATGGGATTTTCCCCTCTCTTCATGAGAGAGATATTTCTCTAGGCCCCTCGAGTGATCGGATCCGGACATGCATGGTCGTGCTACATAAGGTTAATAGTTAACCTAGTAATGGATTCCGAGTCACATGATCGAGAAAGAGTGATCAACTAGGAGCATGATCAAATATCGCGAGGAAAAATGAATGGCATAAACATGTGATGGTTCGTATGATGCGATCTTTATGCGCGTTTAGGAGTTAACACGTTTTTTTCTAGAAGACGCTACCAACTATTGGCCGAGTAGGTGTACTCGTTTCATGTCTAAACGTGTGTGAACCTAAAGGGTCACACACTTAAGGAAGTAGAAGCATCATTCGAATTGGATCCGGATTGCTCTGAAAATGGACTCCAGAGTGGGATGTTTAGTGGCAACCTATTATGAGGACGTCTATATAAAGGAGAGGAGGATGGGTGTTTTAGGATTTCCAGTTTCGCACCACTTTCTAGTGCAGCCACCGTCTCTCCATGCCCCTGTCGCCCGTGCGGACCTAGCAGTTTGGCGAGCGGTGCTTCCATGCCGCTCGTGTGGATACCAATAGAGGTGATGTATCTATAGCACTTGGACGAGCCGCCAAGAGGAGCTGTTCGTGGGAGCGATGGATCCTGAGGATTCGTACGACTACCCTGCCCCGACCCGCTTCACCCAGATTGTCGCACCCGGACTTCTAGAGGATACTCGCAGTTCCGTTGAACAGTAGTTGATTGGATTACGGGGCTTACCGGCACCTGCATCTCTTACAAGTAGGCCAACACACGTATGTGTGACAACCAATCCCTACTGTTCATCGTCTACGTAAACCATCCCATAGAAATCAGGATACTACCATTGACGTACTTCATAACATACACACATGGTACGTCAACGGCGTTGAACAAAATGATAGCACAACATATCTCTAAGACACAAAAGATTGAAATAAGTTGCAAATAGCTCTCACTAGAGCAGAGATAGCAAATACAATCAATCCAGAGGACACATGTCCCAACATATCATCATTACAACACAGCGGAAGCATCCAAAATGTCTGAGTACAGACAAGGTCCAAATAGGCTTGAGAAGCCGGAAACAAAAAGACGGACCCCATCCACGATGTCTCGGATCCTGCCCGGGTCCGCTATCTACTCGTCAGCAGCCTCGTCAAACTCCACGTAGTAGCCATCACGGGGATCCTCGAAAGCGTAGTCTGCGGAAACCACAGCCCCAAAGGGGTCAGTACATAAACGTACTGGCAAGCAAGACTCACAGTTCACCAAAGTGTAACCCGTCAACACCAAGCACAGATGCTTTGGGTTCAACGGAAGAAGGGGTGATACAAAGGATGCGGCAGCTGGCTGCACTAACCAACTACAGAACATACTACAACTTCCGGCTAACAGAAAGGAGATAAGATAGCGTATCGTAACCAACTATAACTAACTCCAAACAAACCCATCCTGGATCTCGCCCCTTATCCAAAGAAGCAATCCGAGGATAACTCACATAGTTGGATTAATGATGGATCAAGTTATTGTGGCCATAAGGCTATTACTAGTCAAGTTATCATTAGTTAGGTGTAAGTTGTTCTGAGTACTTGTTAGCCAGTACTTTCACCAAGTTAACCATAACCGCGGAAAACACGGCTTCTCGAGAAGATTTATCCCTGCAGGGGTGCACCAATTTGGCCGTACACGTAAGAATATCCCGCCAGACGGGAATCAAACCCACCAAGCGAGGCACTCTACACAACTCAACTCTTCTTCGCATCAAGCCCAAAGAACCACGTGCTGTGCGTGCGCGGCTAATCGAGCCCCACGAAAAAAAGGGGACCCTCATAGCACTCTAAGACCACGCCGCCCTAAATGCCGACTACAAAAGTTCCACCCTGGCCTCGGGTTCGTACCTGCATATGAGTGCATCAAATGGAAAGCCTGAACTAAGTGTGGCGATTTGGACGAGATGCGAATCGAATCAAATTGAGGGGGGCGCCCATACACGCTTCCCACATGCGGATAGTGCTCTCATCATGGATCAGTAGACAAGACCCTTTTCCTAATTAGGGTCGACACTAGCAGGCCTCAAAACCACGCCGGGCCTCCTGCCGGTGCCTTATCAGCAAATTATTATTACCTCAAAATTAACAGGTTGTTGTGTAACATCGAGCCCCAGAACATAATGAAAATAGTAACAGAAAGTAACGGGTAACAGACTCGAGCAAAAACAACCCTAAGCATGCTAGAAAGACACGGGCATCAAACAATGGGGTTATAGGTGTGGAGGTGAGGCAATATCAGGGCTAAAGGATAACATGTGATAGGATCAAACAGAAGCAACGATTCATAGGGCTAGCAGAAATAGACAACGGAAAGTATCGGTATCCAATGTTGAAAGGAACACCATGGTTCATGTGAGTGAATACTTGCCTGCAAACTCAGCAGCCTGGTACTGAGCTAACTCCTCAGGAGTAGTGTCGTAAACCTCGTCTGTCTCAACGTCGTCGTCTATTCGAGAAGAAGCAAACAAACAACGCAGAGAGACAAACAATCAATAACATGGCATAATGCACAATCATGGGATGATGCATGTCAATTTAATTGATGCATCAAAAATTAAGATAGTTGACATGGTAACATAACATAATTAAATGGACCCCTATGCAATTTGGGTTGCATATGGAAAGCCCATGAATTAAGGTTGGAATATTTGTTTTCCAACTAGCCAATAGGTGAAAGTGGATTAGTATGATGCATGGATGAGGAAAACAGAAAAATAACAACATTAGAAACAATTTAAAATAAGGTTTACCAAGTTTGGAATTTGATTGATTAAGTTAAGAGATTTGGGGTCCTTAAAGGTGTCACACAAGCAATTGTTGTTTTCAGCAATTTAAATTGTCCAAAATAGATAACAAAGTTTATATTTGAAAAGAACACACAATTTTAGGTGGACTACATGTTTCAATTATTGAAAAAGGAATTACAATGATTTAATTATGAATTAAACAAGGTTAAACAAGTTTTAAATGAATTTAAAACAAGTTTGAATATTATTTGAATTTTATTTGTTCAAAACATAAATTCAAATTCATATTTGAAAAGTTTATACTTTTCTAGTTTGAAAACATATTTTACATGTTCAAAAATAAATTAATTTGAGCAAGTTATGAATTTAGCTAATTTAAATGATTTAAACAAGGTTTAAATTATTTAAGCAATTTTAATTATTCAAATCATGATACCAAATTTATATTTGAAAAGATGGTTCAAAATAGCATGGAAAACATATTTTATTTATGTTATTTGGATTAAGTATGAATTAGTTATGCAATTAATCAAATTTTAAATGAATTGTTTAAATTTGAAATTTGAATGCATTTGAATTATTCAAAACAGAATACAAATGGTTTAAATAGATAGATAATTAAATTTGGTCCAACAAACATATTTTATTTTTATTATTTGGGTTTATAATGTAAAAGTTATTAGCAATTTAAAACTAGGGACTAATCTGTAAAAGAAAAAGGATTTAATTTGAAACAGAAAAGGTTGAAAAACGTTTGTTACTCAGCAGTGGCTAGCCCTACCACTGACAGAGGGGCCCGCGGCCAGCGTGGATGCACGCGTGGCAGCAATGCGCACACAGCAGCTGACAGGGGGGCCACCCTGTCAGTGCGCTGCGCAAAAATGTTGGGGTTTATTCCGCGGGCGCCAGGACTCGAACCTGTGCCCTGCTGCGCGCGCGCAAGCACTGCAACCAGTGCGGTGATCGAATCGTTCGTGTCAGTATAGCCAACGCAAACAGGTTAAGGTTCAGTTTCGTAACTGAATTTTTTTAACAGCGCGCGTTGTCTGAACTTTGACAGGGATCGATGCCGGCGACGAGCTGTGGCCGTGCGTGGGTGTTGTCGTGCTGCTGCGGGTGGGCGGTGGATGCGTGCAGCGCGTGCAGAGAGAGAACAGGGAGGAGGAGGAGGAGATGGAAGGTGGTGCTCACCCTCGCCGTAGTCGAAGCAGAGGCTCGGGGCAGGTCCGGCGGCGACATCACGTTGACGGCGGCGGCGATCTAGACTTGCTCCGGGCTCGATGAGATGTCCAAAAGGTCGAGGAAGGTGAGGGTTGCTCGTTCCCGTGGTCAGCGTGGAAGGTGGGGCACGGGAACGGCGGCGGTCATGGTGGATTCAGAGAGGGGCTCGGCGGCGGTGAGCTTCAGAGGGAGAGGGAGGTGGCAGAGAGAGAGAGAGATCGGCGACGGCGGCGCGAGGTGATAGGGTAGGTAGCTAGGGCTGCGCCTCGGGGAGCCTAGGCTAGGTTTTATAGGCGTAGGGGACTGCTCCTGGCCGTCCTCGCGCGACGGCGCCGACGTGGCGGTGCCGGATGGCGTGCCGTACGAGGGAAAGAAAGAGAGGGGGTGGAGCGAACGGGTACCGGGCCGTGCGGGGAAGGAAATGGGCTGTGTCGTGCGTGCTGCTCCCCTCCTCGCTGGCGTTTTTTTTTTAAATTTTCTTTTGTTTATTTTTTTTGCTGATTTGAAATAGGGAGAGAAATAGATAGGTTTTGAGTTAGGAAAAATTTTGAGAAAATTTGGTATGGCTCAAAACATGTAACAGCAACACTTGCCAAGCTTTGATTTTCAAAAGGTTCAAAATAACTTGCTGTTAGTAATTTGGTTTAAATTTGAATCATTTTGAGATTAAGTGATTAATGAAAACAAGATTTTAAATAGTTTGAATCTTATTGTTTAATTAGAAACAAATGATTAGAAATGTTTTGGTAATTTTCATAATTTCAAATTGGGAGCTGTTTGTGATTTGAGTTGAATTTTGAATGCCATTTGAGTTAAGTGGATTATTAAAGCACAAATAAATAGTTGAGCTTTTTGTTATTTTCATGGAAACAAAAAGGATGTTTTATTTGAACTTTCTATTTGAAAAAGTTGTAACATGACAAGTATGAAACAAAGGTTTGAATGATGTTTGAATTTCAGTTGTGAAAACAAATAAAAACAGATGCAAACAAATAGGAAACAAATGCAATGAGTATGATGACATGATGCAAAACTTTAATAAAACAAGAAACAAACATTCTAAATGGAAGTTTTCATACTTGGGATGTTACAAAACGCCCCCCTTGAAGGAATCGCGCCCCGAGATTCCTACTGAGAAATGAAAAGGTCCGGATACTTCTTGCGAAGATCCTCTTCGGTCTCCCACGTTGCCTCTTTATCGGAATGATGGGACCACTGCACTTTCAAGAACTTGGTGCTCTTGTTGCGAGTCTTACGCTCGATCTCATCGAGAATTCGAACAGGGTGCTCCTCATAAGATAGATCTTCTTGCAGTTCAATGGAATCATGATCAACTGCACGATCTGGATCTTTGAAACACCTCTTGAGCTGTGACACGTGAAACACATCGTGCACCTTGGATAGTTTTTCTGGAAGTTCAAGACGATAGGCATTTTCCGCACGCCTTGAGAGAATGTTGAAAGGACCAATGTATCTTGGTGCAAGCTTTCCTTTCACACCAAAACGATGAGTGCCTCTGAGGGGAGTTACACGGAGATATGCCTTGTCACAAGGTGCATAAACCATATCCCTGTGCTTGCTGTCATAGTAGCTTTTCTGACGAGACTGAGCAATCTTGAGATTGTCACGAATGATGCGAACTTTCTCCTCGGCTTCCTTAACATTGTCAGGGCCTAAGAATGAACGTTCACCAGCTCCAGACCAATTGATTGGACTCCTGCATCTGCGACCATAGAGAGCTTCAAATGGTGCCATGCCTAGGCTTGCCTGGAAGCTGTTGTTGTAGGAGAATTCAGCATATGGAAGGCATTCCTCCCATTTCATGCCAAAAGAGATACCACATGCTCTGAGCATATCCTCGAGAATCTGATTGACTCTTTCGACTTGCCCTTGAGACTGAGGGTGATAAGCTGTGCTGAACAGAAGTTTGGTGCCTAATGCTTCTTGAAAGCTTTTCCAGAAATGATAAGTGAATATGCTTCCACGGTCTGAGCTTATTTCCAATGGAACACCATGAAGTGGAACAATCTTTGCTGTGTAGAGCTCCGCTAACTGGCTAGCTGAGATTGTTTCTTTGACAGGAAAGAAGTGAGCTACTTTAGTGAGACGATCAATGACAACGAAGATTGCATCGTTGCCCCTCTTGGACTTTGGAAAACCAGTGACGAAGTCCATTTCAATCATGTCCCACTTCCACTCAGGAATTTTCAGAGGTTGGAGAAGACCGGCTGTTTTCTGATGGACTGCCTTAACACGTTGACAAACGTCGCATTCAGAAACTTATTGAGCAATTTCACGTTTCATGCCAGGCCACCAATACAGTGTCTTAAGATCCTGGTACATCTTTGTACTTCCAGGGTGGATGGAGAGAGGAGTTTCATGAGCCTCCTTGAGAATGACATCTTTGAGACTTTGAACTTGAGGAACTGCAATGCGTCCTTCGAAGAACACAGTTCCTTTTTCATCAATTGAGAAGGACTTGAATTTCTCCTTGCCTTCTTTGATGTGCTCTACCATCTTCTTGATTTCAGCATCACGAAGTTGTTCAGAACGAATCTTGTCCTCGAGAGTTGGACTGGCTGTCAAGCTTGCAAGATGGCCTTGAGGAACAAGACCAAGGTTCAGTTTCTGGAATTCTTCATGAAGTGGAGGTTGGCTTTCCATGATCATGAGATTATTGCAATATGACTTGCGACTGAGAGCATCGGCCATAACATTAGCCTTGCCTGGAGTGTAAGAAATGGTGAGATCAAAGTCTTTAATCTTTTCAATCCATCTCCTTTGCCTGAGGTTTAGATCTGGTTGAGTGAAGATGTATTTCAGACTCATATGATCGGAAAAGATTTCAGTGCGATTACCCAACAAGTATTGCCTCCATTTCTTGAGGGCAAACACAACTGCTGCAAGTTCAAGGTCATGAGTGGGATAGTTTTGCTCATGTGCATTCAACTGACGTGAAGCATAAGCCACAACTTGACGTTCTTGCATAAGAACTGCACCTAGACCTTGGAGAGATTCATCGCAGAATATCTGGAAAGGTTTGGTAGTATCTGGGCCAACCAGAACTGGAGTAGAAGTGAGTTTAGTCTTCAGGAGATTGAAAATTTCATCACATTGTGGAGACCAAACGAACTTCTTGTCCTTCTTTGTGAGATCAGTGAGAGGTTTGGCAATCTTGGAAAAGTTTTGGACGAAACGACGGCAATAGCTAGCCAAGCCAAGAAAACTTCTTACTTGCTTCACCGTCTTAGGAGGTTTCCAATCAACAATTTCTTTAACCTTTTCTGGATCAATGGCTATGCCCTTGGCGGAGATGACATGACCAAGGTAAGAAACTTCTGGAATCCAGAACTCACATTTGGAGAACTTGGCATATAGACGATGCTCGCGAAGTTTCATGAGAGTGAGACGAAGATGTTCTTCATGCTCTTCCTCGGATTTTGAGTAGACAAGAATGTCATCAAGATATACCACAACGAACTTGTCGAGGTATTCATGGAAGACCGAATTCATGAGTCTAGAGAATGTCGCCGGTGCATTGGTGAGACCAAAGGACATGACGGTGTATTCATATAGACCGTACCGAGTGGTGAAAGCTGTTTTTGGAATATCTTCCTTTCTGATCTTTATTTGATGGTAACCCATCCTCAAGTCCAACTTTGAGAATATTGAGGCTCCAGCAAGTTGATCAAAAAGATCATCGATACGAGGAATTGGATACTTGTTTTTGATGGTTTTCTCGTTAAGAGGACGATAGTCAACAACGAGTCTCTTTGTTTGATCCTTCTTTGCAACGAACAGAGTTGGGCAACCCCAAGCGGAGGAACTAGGTTGAATGTAACCTTTCTCCATGTACATATCGATTTGCTCCTTCAACAATTTCAGTTCAGGAGGAGCTATCTTGTATGGATGCTTAGAGATTGGAGCAGTACCTGGTTCAAGCTCGATCACGAACTCAACTGCTCTGTCCGGAGGCATCCCTGGCAACTCTTCTAGAAAGACGTCAGGGAATTCACAAACCACCGGAACATTTTCGAGTAGAGGTAGAGGTTTAGCATCGAGGGTGTACAGCTGAAAAGAACTTGATTCATTTGGAGAATAGACTATCTGGCCAGAAGGGTGGAACAGAGTTATTGACTTTTGAGCACAGTCAATTGTAGCTTTATTGGCCTTCAACCAATCCATACCAAGAATGACATCAATGTCAGAATTTCCAAGCAGTATGAGAGAAGCAAGGAATATGTGGCCTCCAATTAGGATCTGATTTTCATGACTGATCTTGGAAGTTTGCATAGTTGCTCCAGGGGAGTTTACTACTAGCGGGGAACCCAAACCAACAAAGGGTAGCTTAATTGCTGTCGCAAAGATCTTTGACACGAAAGAATGCGATGCTCCGGTATCAAACACCACTTTAGCTGGGTTAGAGTTTACGGGGAATGTACCGAGAACGACGTCAGGAGATTCCTCAGCTTTGTCGATCTTGACATGATTCACCCTTGCTGTCCTCCCGACAGGCCTGTTGTTGGAGTTGAAGGCTTTAGCCGGGGGAGCACGCACCATTGCCTGGTTAGTGTTGGGACGAGGTGGTGGTGGAGGTAGCTGCCTCTGCGTGCACTTGTCAGCGTAGTGCCCCGTCTGCTTGCACTTGAAGCAAGTGACGACACGAGGAGGATCTGGCCTTGGCTGCCCCATTGAAAACCTCTGACCATGCATCTGAGCTGGGTTGGGTGGGCGGGGAGCAAAGCCTGGAGAAGCTTGGGCATATGGAGCCCGAGTGACAGCACCATTTGGCACCCAGATGCGGCGCTTCTGCGGAGGGGTGGTCATGTTGGAGGAGGAACCACCCTCACGCGAGTGCTTTCGAGACTCCTCGAACGCCTTGCGCCCATTTTCTTCATTGAGCGCGGTGTTAACGAGCTCCTCGAAGTCTTTGGCCTTGATGTTGGTGAGGGCGTACTTGAGTTCCGGGTTAAAACCTCTGCGGAACCTTGCCATCTTCTTAGCCTCAGTGGACACCTCATCACCAGCGTAACGAGCGAGGCGATTGAACTCACTCTGATAGCCAATGACGTCCAGCTTGCCTTGCTTGAGTGAGCAAAACTCTTCACGCATCCTTTCCATGAGACCATCTGGAATGTGGTGCTTCAGGAAAGCTTCCTTGAAACAACCCCAGGTGATTGGATAGCCAGCTCTCATGGTCTGGTAGTTCTCCCACCAAGTAGCTGCCTGACCCTTCAGCAGATAGGATGCATACTTGACCTTGTCTTCCTCAGCAACGTGAGCAATCTCCAGGGCCCTAGCTATCTCACGGATCCAGTCATCAGCATCCAGAGGCTCGCGTGTTGCCACGAAAGCTCTCGGCCCCAGACTGAGAAACTCCTTGATACTGACTCGTGGAGCATTCTGGTTGTTATGCTGATTAGTCTGGAACTGGGCCATCTGTGCCATGACTTGGGTCATCTGAGTCAACAGCTCCGTGATTGGCGGTGGCTCAGGCGGGTTGTTCCTTGTTGGCGGCATCCTGAATGGAAATGCATTTTAGCACAACAATAGAAAAGGATAGACTTGGTAACCGAAAGAGAGATTATTCCGACGCATGAATAGATAACCAACAGGTAGATCATCACATGTTCAAATACATCAGAATATCCAACACACCATAAATGGTTCGAAAGCCAAAGGATAACTAACATAGCTAAGAATGGATACATCGGTACTCCCATGCTCATCACGCAGGACGGCGGTGAGTAGTACGACGAGAGGTACGGTGAGGAGCACGCCCACGAAAGTAGGTAGAACGACGATCCACATAGATCTGACGTGGTCTGAGAGCGACTCTAGGTGTGGTAAAGTACATAGCGTCGACTCCCTGTGCTCCAAAGCGAGGAATCCCAGTGTAACCAGCACCGAGGTTGAGGAGTGGACCTCTGATCGGCTCGTAACCTCCAGCATCTGGCAGACGACGTCCAACTGGCTGATCGAAACGTGCAAAGCGCTCGTCTCCAACAAAGTTTGTGGTGTACGTCGCCAGACGAGTCAAAGCAAGGTAGAGCTGCTCTCAGACGGAAGCCAACTCCTGAGATAGTGTGCTGGCAACTGCGTCACTGTGCCTCACAAACTGAGCGGTGGTGTGCAGCCTGGAGTTATCATGCTCGTAGACATCCAGGTTGTCGTAGAGAGTGAAGTGAGCTCCCTCCGAAGTGATGTAACCACGGGGGATGTGGCGATAGATAGAATCGTCAAATCCCCAGTAGTCAGCACGAAGGACGGTGAGACTCACATAAGCCGCCTGCTGCACAGCCATATCCACTGTGGAACCTACTGCCTCGTAGCGGTGGACCACGCTCATGCCATCATCTGACAGAATGTAGACGATAGCCTGGTAGTAGGTCTGGTCAAACTCTCGCTGCTGCTCGTAGACCTGGTACTCTGGAGCCCAACAGAACCCCAGATAAGTGACCATGTCTCTCAGCATCTCCGGATAACCGGCAGTGCTCTCGCAACGAGTCATCCGAACCACCTGCGGGTAGAACCTGAGATCCATCTGCAGATGATTGGGGAAGTTTTGATTAGACGCCGGTAGAAGAACTGAAGTGGAAAGCAACAACAAGGTTTCAACGGACGATAAGGATGTTGAGAAGAACAGGATATCGAAGCAACATTGGGGAAACACGAGACCAAAAACTCCTGAGGTACTACGGAAAAACCCATCCGGGCTTCTAAAGGATCAATATCTACTGCTTAAGGAATAGAGGATCTGCTTCCGGGGCTTACACGCCTCCGTTTTCAATCGTGAGTAGGCAACATGATAAATCATGTCACAACCACCTCCATTCCTATGGTCTAGTAGATATAACTATCCTAGAGAGACCAGGATTCGTGAAAACCTAACTTGAAAGTTTAGGTGAGAAGAGAAAACAACGTTGCACTTCCTTACCAGAAAAGGGAGGGTGGGTGGGGAAAGAAATAAAATGGCAAAATTCCTACTCTCACGTTTCATTTTTCCTATATAGCTACAAAATAGTTTCTAGACTCAACTGCGACCAGTAAAAGGGATCCTACAGGCAGACAGGCTCTGATACCATTTGTCGCACCCGGACTTCTAGAGGATACTCGCAGTTCCGTTGAACAGTAGTTGATTGGATTACGGGGCTTACCGGCACCCGCATCTCTTACGAGTAGGCCAACACACGTATGTGTGACAACCAATCCCTACCGTTCATCGTCTACGTAAACCATCCCATAGAAATCAGGATACTACCATTGACGTACTTCATACCATACACACATGGTACGTCAACGGCGTTGAACAAAATGATAGCACAACATATCTCTAAGACACAAAAGATTGAAATAAGTTGCAAATAGCTCTCACTAGAGCAGAGATAGCAAATACAATCATCCAGAGGACACATGTCCCAACATATCATCATTACAACACAGCGGAAGCATCCAAAATGTCTGAGTACAGACAAGGTCCAAATAGGCTTGAGAAGCCGGAAACGAAAAGACGGAGCCCATCCACGATGTCTCGGATCCTGCCCGGGTCCGCTATCTACTCGTCAGCAGACTCGTCAAACTCCACGTAGTAGCCATCACGGGGATCCTCGAAAGCGTAGTCTGCGGAAACCACAGCCCCAAAGGGGTCAGTACATAAACGTACTGGCAAGCAAGACTCACAGTTCACCAAAGTGTAACCCGTCAACACCAAGCACAGATGCTTTGGGTTCAACGGAAGAAGGGGTGATACAAAGGATGCGGCAGCTGGCTGCACTAACCAACTACAGAACATACTACAACTTCCGGCTAACAGAATGGAGATAAGATAGCGTATCGTAACCAACTATAACTAACTCCAAACAAACCCATCCTGGATCTCGCCCCTTATCCAAAGAAGCAATCCGAGGATAACTCACAAAGTTGGATTAATGATGGATCAAGTTATTGTGGCCATAAGGCTATTACTAGTCAAGTTATCATTAGTTAGGTGTAAGTTGTTCTGAGTACTTGTTAGCCAGTACTTTCACCAAGTTAACCATAACCGCGGAAAACACGGCTTCTCGAGAAGATTTATCCCTGCAGGGGTGCACCAATTTGGCCGTACACGTAAGAATATCCCGCCAGACGGGAATCAAACCCACCAAGCGAGGCACTCTACACAACTCAACTCTTCTTCGCATCAAGCCCAAAGAACCACGTGTTGTGCGTGCGCGGCTAATCAAGCCCCACGAAGAAAAGGGGACCCTCATAGCACTCTAAGACCACGCCGCCCTAAATGCCGACTACAAAAGTTCCACCCTGGCCTCGGGTTCGTACCTGCATATGAGTGCATTAAATGGAAAGCCCGAACTAAGTGTGGCGATTTGGACGAGATGCGAATCGAATCAAATTGAGGGGGGCGCCCATACACGCTTCCCACATGCGGATAGTGCGCTCATCATGGATCAGTAGAGAAGACCCTTTTCCTAATTAGGGTCGACACTAGCAGGCCCCAAAACCACGTCGGGCCTCCTGCCGGTGCCTTATCAGCAAATTATTATTACCTCAAAATTAACAGGTTGTTGTGTAACATCGAGCCCCAGAACATAATGAAAATAGTAACAGAAAGTAACGGGTAACAGACTCGAGCAAAAACAACCCTAAGCATGCTAGAAAGACACGGGCATCAAACAATGGGGTTATAGGTGTGGAGGTGAGGCAATATCAGGGCTAAAGGATAACATGTGATAGGATCGAACAGAAGCAACGATTCATAGGGCTAGCAGAAATAGACAACGGAAAGTATCGGTATCTAATGTTGAAAGGAACACCATGGTTCATGTGAGTGAATACTTGCCTGCAAACTCAGCAGCCTGGTACTGAGCTAACTCCTCAGGAGTAGTGTCGTAAACCTCGTCTGTCTCAATGTCGTCGTCTATTCGAGAAGAAGCAAACAAACAACGCAGAGAGACAAAAAATCAATAACATGGCATAATGCACAATCATGGGATGATGCATGTCAATTTAATTGATGCATCAAAAATTAAGATAGTTGACATGGTAACATAACATAATTAAATGGACCCTTATGCAATTTGGGTTGCATATGGAAAGCCCATGAATTAAGATTGGAATATTTGTTTTCCAACTAGCCAATAGGTGAAAGTGGATTAGTATGATGCATGGATGAGGAAAACAAAAAAATAACAACATTAGAAACAATTTAAAATAATGTTTACCAAGTTTGGAATTTGATTGATTAAGTTAAGAGATTTTGGGTCCTTAAAGGTGTCACACAAGCAATTGTTGTTTTCAGCAATTTAAATTGTCCAAAATAGATAACAAAGTTTATATTTGAAAAGAACACACAATTTTAGGTGGATTACATGTTTCAATTATTGAAAAAGGAATTACAATGATTTAATTATGAATTAAACAAGGTTAAACAAGTTTTAAATGAATTTAAAACAAGTTTGAATATTATTTGAATTTTATTTGTTCAAAACATAAATTCAAATTCATATTTGAAAAGTTTATACTTTTCTAGTTTGAAAACATATTTTACATGTTCAAAAATAAATTAATTTGAGCAAGTTATGAATTTAGCTAATTTAAATGATTTAAACAAGGTTTAAATTATTTAAGCAATTTTAATTATTCAAATCATGATACCAAATTTATATTTGAAAAGATGGTTCAAAATAGCATGGAAAACATATTTTATTTATGTTATTTGGATTTAGTATGAATTAGTTATGCAATTAATCAAATTTTAAATGAATTGTTTAAATTTGAAATTTGAATGCATTTGAATTATTCAAAACAGAATACAAATGGTTTAAATAGATAGATAATTAAATTTGGTCCAACAAACATATTTTATTTTTATTATTTGGGTTTATAATGTAAAAGTTATTAGCAATTTAAAACTAGGGACTAATCTGTAAAAGAAAAAGGATTTAATTTGAAACAGAAAAGGTTGAAAAACGTTTGTTACTCAGCAGTGGCTAGCCCTACCACTGACAGAGGGGCCCGCGGCCAGCGTGGATGCACGCGTGGCAGCAATGCGCACACAGCAGCTGACAGGGGGGGCCACCCTGTCAGTGCGCTGCGCAAAAATGTTGGGGTTTATTCCGCGGGCGCCAGGACTCGAACCTGTGCCCTGCTGCGCGCGCGCAAGCACTGCAACCAGTGCGGTGATCGAATCGTTCGTGTCAGTATAGCCAACGCAAACAGGTTAAGGTTCAGTTTCGTAACTGAATTTTTTTAACAGCGCGCGTTGTTTGAACTTTGACAGGGATCGATGCCGGCGGCGAGCTGTGGCCGTGCGTGGGTGTTGTCTTGCTGCTGCGGGTGGGTGGTGGATGCGTGCAGCGCGTGCAGAGAGAGAACAGGGAGGAGGAGGAGATGGAAGGTGGCGCTCACCCTCGCCGTAGTCGAAGCAGAGGCTCGGGGCAGGTCCGGCGGCGACAGCACGTTGACGGCGGCGGCGATCTAGACTTGCTCTGGGCTCGATGAGATGTCCAAAAGGTCGAGGAAGGTGAGGGTTGCTCGTTCCCGTGGTCAGCGTGGAAGGTGGGGCACGGGAACGGCGGCGGTCATGGTGGATTCAGAGAGGGGCTCGGCGGCGGTGAGCTTCAGAGGGAGAGGGAGGTGGTAGAGAGAGAGAGATCGGCGGCGGCGGCGCGAGGTGATAGGGTAGGTAGCTAGGGCTGCGCCTCGGGGAGCCTAGGCTAGGTTTTATAGGCGTAGGGGACTGCTCCTGGCCGTCCTCGCGCGACGGCGCTGACGTGGCGGTGCCGGATGGCGTGCCGTACGCGGGGAAGAAAGAGAGGGGGTGGAGCGAACGGGTACCGGGCCGTGCGGGGAAGGAAATGGGCTGGGCCGTGCGTGCTGCTCCCCTCCTCGCTGGCGTTTTTTTTAAATTTTCTTCTGTTTATTTTTTTTGCTGATTTTAAATAGGGAGAGAAATAGATAGGTTTTGAGTTAGGAAAATTTTTGAGAAAATTTGGTATGGCTCAAAACATGTAACAGCAACACTTGCCAAGCTTTGATTTTCAAAAGGTTCAAAATAACTTGTTGTTAGTAATTTGGTTTAAATTTGAATCATTTTGAGATTAAGTGATTAATGAAAACAAGATTTTAAATAGTTTGAATCTTATTGTTTAATTAGAAACAAATGATTAGAAATGTTTTGGTAATTTTCATAATTTCAAATTGGGAGCTGTTTGTGATTTGAGTTGAATTTTGAATGCCATTTGAGTTAAGTGGATTATTAAAGCACAAATAAATAGTTGAGCTTTTTGTTATTTTCATGGAAACAAAAAGGATGTTTTATTTGAACTTTCTATTTGGAAAAGTTGTAACATGACAAGTATGAAACAAAGGTTTGAATTTCAATTGTGAAAACAAATAAAAACAGATGCAAACAAATAGGAAACAAATGCAATGAGTATGATGACATGATGCAAAACTTTAATAAAACAAGAAACAAACATTCTAAATGGAAGTTTTCATACTTGGCATGTTACACAGATCAGCACCACGCGTACCTGCAGAAGATCATGGTTGACGTAGTAGAAAATTTTGATTTGCACTAGTGTAGCCTACCCGTTTTCCTAAGGCTGGTCCTTTTGGTCTCTAAGTTACTTTATTGCATCTCGTGCTAACATTAGCTGATATATAATTCATGTGGCATTCTTGTTCAAGTACAAGAGGTTGAGTTTTAACTATTTTTTCACACTGAGTACTAATCATGTGTGCATGTTTATCTAATTTCTTAGTAGTTTGACCCATATGTTCTAGTTCTTCTCTGAATTCTGCTATAATTTTTTGATGATACTTAACATGTTTCATAAGTTCTCCATTAATCTTGTTTTTCTCATATCTAAAAGAATTAAAACCTTTGTAAATTTCATTGTGTTTCTCATAAATATGAAAAGTATCTATCTCTTTATCTTCGAGTTCTTTTGTGGCCATACCGTTCACCTTCATGACTTCGTCAAACCGTTTCTTCAATTCATCACCAAGTCGATGTTTAACTTTACCTTGGACAGTTTCTTCCATGAAATTATTAGGGATAGTTTCATCACTTGTATGATTAATTCGAAGGAGATATGCCCTAGAGGAAAATAAATAATGGGATTTTATTTATTATATATCTCACTAAAGTTTATAATAAAGTTTTATGTCATGTTTTCATTGTATTAATCGGAAACATTAATATATGTGTGATATATAAACAAACCAGAGTCCCTAATTATCCTCTACATGGACTAGTTCATTGGGCATTGTTCATCAAAGGTTTCACGATCATGTGACAGTTATGTAAATTGACAATGAAGTCATTTTATTGATTGAATGAAATGACGGAGAACCCCATTATAATTATTGCAACATGATCGTGGCACAATGTTCACTATTGTAATATTAGTAAGATATAGTATCCTAATCCTCAGACCACGAGATCATATTTTAATCATTGTCTTGAAGGATATTTTGATTACATCAATGTCACCTCGTGAAAGGGTGATTGAGGTGTGCATTGAATATTCTAAGAGATGAGTTAAGGCATATGATAGAGATGTGGATTTTTTCATCCACGTGACGGAGAGGTACTCTGTGCCCACTCAGTGAAATTGCATCTATATAGCTGCAGCATATGACTAGGTCATGTGATGTAATTATCACGGTAACGAGTAAAGAAATTCTTCTCGGTAACGAGATTGAACAAGACATGGTGATGTCAACGATCACATCTCGAAAAAGACATGTATCTGAGAAACAAAAGGAATAGGACGCTAAAATCATGGTTCAAAGACAATTTAATTCTGGTATGCACATGGGTCATTATTGGTATCCAGGCCCCACTATTGGTCATTGATCGGAGAGATTACTCGATCATGTATGGAGTATTCCCGAACCAGGGGTAACACACTTAAGGGCTTGATGACGCTCAGAGATCATTATAGGAAACACAGAGTATAGAAAGAGAGTGACCGAAAGGGTTCCGGAGAATAGGAAAACATCGTAATGGTACGGATATAGAAAATACCGAAGGAGTTCGGGGAGAACCGGAAGGGGTTCCTGACTCGTTTTTAATTAAAGAATATATACATATATTAATTATGAATTAATTATATTCATATGTTAATTTAATAATATAAGAAACTAAAACATTAAATTAAATATATTTATTAATTTAAATATATATATATATATATTAATTTAACTTAATATTAAATAATTAATGTCAAAAAGTCTGGAAAAGGGTGGGCAGCCCACAAAGGTGGTTCGGACCCCCTATGGGCCCTTGAGGCTGTCAGACCCCGGACCCAGAGATATACGTACTGTTATGTGCTCCTAGCCATGGACTCACAGGGGCTTCAGGGTTACCAGCCCCGGCCGCAACAAACAACGGCAGGCAGACCGGATTCATCGGCACGTAGTCCGGATCCCCGGTCTACTACTCCTTGTATCCATGCTAGTCATAACCAAATATGCATACCCAAGCGTCCACGAGTCGGATGAAACTGAAGGAACGGGACCAAAGTTATACAGAGCTGCTATGTGTCCAGAAAGTGCAACAACAATCGAGGGTTACTGGGGTTACCTCGCCCCAGGCCGAATCACATCGGCAGGCAGGCTCGGACATGGATCATCAGCTCCACAACCCCTCGACTGCTACAACTATGCAGGCATAGCCAAAACTGTATAACAACGGGCTCGAAACCAACAACCGATCAAAGCAGCACCCTAGACATGAAAGCTGTATTAAACATGTGTTACTAGAGTATAGCTTACAAGCAGAGGTCACATGACTCAACATTACATCACACAACGGAAAGCAAAATATGTTGCTAACCAACAAGAACCAAAAAGGCCTAAGAGGCCGCAACATAAGGCGACGTCCCAGCCCATAGATTCCAGGCTGCTACCTGGGAACCCCAAACTACTCGTCGATGTCCACGTCGAAACACCACCTAACTAAGGAACTCCACCTGAACCAAGTTGAAGCAAACATGAGTACGGGAGATACTCAACAAGACTTAGTTAACCTATTATATATCTGCTTCTTTTAGAAAGAGTTATGAAGGTTATTTTGCGTAAAGCCATCTTTGTTTTCCAAGTTGAGGAAGGAATAGCACATCTCATGGAGTATTTTGAAAACAGGTAAGAAAGCTACTCAACTACTGATATCATCATCTTTTTAATCCACCAAATCATATCAGCACCTCGTGCTTCAAAGATCACCACCTCAAGTTGTTCCGGTAACTCATGCTACAAGGTAACCCCTCTCGGCATCTCCGAGGAGGCATCCTTCATTCGTTATCAGCAAGTTTTAATCATTCCGTTAAGTTGTCTATGATCACAGAATCCGTCACCAAGTCGTCCTTGACCGAGGTCACGTCTTTTTGAAAAGATTTAACCCTGCAGGGGTGTACAACTTTAACCACACGTATCAACCGACTCTTAGTGCCACCGGGTTAGCACCAATCCGGGAAGTGCCGGCAGAGGGTGGTTGACCACGACCTTTCCCTTACTTCGCCTATTCCATGAGTCGCTCCGAGTAGAGATGGTCCCCCAATAGGGAGTGGCCATCTCCTGCCGGGTCTCTATCGGTGTGCGCAATGCTCGACGGTTACCTACCCGCAGAGCGCCGATACATCCCCACGTCCTAGTTTTGAAAGTGTTTTAATATCCCCGCAGATCCAAATGGAAAGCCCGAACTAGGCAACTCATGGAACAAACTAGGCAAGTTGAGATCGAGGGGAATCTAAGCCCCGTGTGGATGCACGCTCAGTCTTGGCTCGAAGACGAGAACTCGCTCCTAGGGGCATGAACGAGACAAAAACCACAGACCCTCTGTGGTCTCATCATCCACATCTGTTAAGTTATCTTAAAAAAATATCTCTTAATTTACCACTACTTCCTGCCATACTAGATTATTTCGTAACCCTGATTCATCAACCGGATGGAGCAGAGATAACAGGCATGTATGACTAAGCACGGCATATTTCAGGCTTTGGCGATGCACACAAGCAAACCTATAGCTTCTAGGAGTAGTGGATCAGGATATTTAGGCGATGCATGATATAGGACAAGTCTAACTACTGACACAAGATACATTTGAATCGAATGCATTGTACGAGAGTCAAAAAGTCTTTCGAAACCATATATGGGCAGATAAGAGGTTATGCTTGCCTTGCTTCAATAAAACCAGAGAAAGTCTTCAGGAATAAGTGCTTGACTTGTCGGTTAAGATCAAGTATTCTTCATACAGTTGATGGCCTTCTCTTCGGAGTCACGTTCTACCGAGGGGGACAAACACCGAAACAAGAAGAGCAACAATCAACACATGGCATCAATGCAATGCACAATATGTATGCATGAGCAAGTTCATGCACTGAAATAAAACCCTAAACATGAAGATAGGGTTGCTAGGGTTCGTATGACAAATATGCAATTTTACTGAAATTAACCCGAAATAGACCCCGAGGGGGTTTCGGGCGATACTGATAGTTGGTACAATTTTAGTTGCTCAAATGGGTTTGAAAACATCATAACTAGGTTGCATTTGTCATTTTGAGCAAATTGGTATACAACTTTTAATTTTCTGATTTTAGTGAATAAAAACTTATTTTTCTATTTTTAATGAATTAAACAACATTAAATAAATGGCCAAAAAACAACTTTCTCAAACATGATTGAAAATGACATATACATATAGAGTTTACTTTTCTGAACGTTTTGGTGCATTACTTCTATTTTTCTGAACTACAGAATTAAAGATATTAATTTTACAAACTTTAATCATTTTCTGTAATTATAAAACATTTTTTTGGAATTTAAGAAAACTGGATTTGTGACGTCAGCGTGACACGGGCGTGACATCACCTGCTCTGGTCTTCACAGAGGAACCCGGAATCCGACGATTTCGCGCGCTAAACAGGAATCAAATTATACAACGATGAAGAGGAGCTCAAGGGGAGTCCAGGGGTGGCGCCGGTGGACCAAATGGTCACCGGAGCTCACGCCGGCGAGCTCGGGCGCGGCGGCGGAGAGAGGATGACGGCGGCGGCGAGTTGCAGAGGGGGAGGGAGAAAGGGGGAGGCTCTGGGTGCTCAAGGGCTCACCACGAACTTGATGAGCTTATCGGGGACGCGGGGTGATGCCGCAATCGGCGCCGGCAAGGAAGAAACGGCGGCGGCCGTGGCGGAAGCCGGCGAGGAATTGGGGCCCTCCCGATGCTCCCTGCCGCTGCGGGGACATCAGGAGGACGAGGAGGACACGGCAGTGATGATGAGATGCTCGGAGGGCGGCGGGAGCGACCGTATCGCCAGCGGCGAGCAGCGTCCGCGGCGGTTAGGGTTAGAGTTAGGTTGGTTCGGGGACAGAGAGAGAGAGAGAGGCGCTCGAGGGGGAGTTCTGCGAGGGAGAGATCGATCCGGACGGCTCCCGGGTAGTCATCCCCTCCACGTCGTGGAAGCAGGAGGTGGCAGCGGCCACCTCGTCGTTTCTCCGTCCTTCTGACCGGACTTGAGGAAGAAAGGAAAAGAAAAAACAGTTTTCTGGAAAAATGCCCTGCAAGTTTCGGAAATTGCAGAAAGGTCCTCTCCTTTTATAAAACAGAACAGAAAACCTTGTTTTGAGGTCCTTTTTATAAAGAGAAAATTTGGCAAAAATACATTTTGGAAACCTTGTGAAATTTCCAACAAAACCATGTTTTGTTTTCCCAAATTGAATTTTTTTTTAACAAAATTTGGGGAACCACTTTAAGTGATTTTTGGTCATTTCGTTTGTTATTTTCAAATGCAAAATTGTAACCAAAGTTTTCATGCATGTATGAGATGCAAAAAACACACCAACACCCTAATGTAGCAAAATTGGGATGTTACACAGGCCCATGCGTCTAAGGGACGGGTGGCCGAATCCCTACCCCCTCCTCCCCTCCCTTTAGTCGCAAATTAGGAAGCTAAAGGGAGGTGCCCCCTCCATCCTTCTATACAAAGAGAGGGAGGGGTGATCTTTTTGAACATAGAAAATTCAGAAACACCTAGAAAATAGTCGGACGAGTTTTTTCCTCCTCCCTCTATCTATCTATCTCCCAGTGCATAGTCCCGAAAGCTGGACAGAGCGCGGGACTCTTCTCCCTCTTTAAACCAGAGTCGTTTTGAGAGAAATTCCGTTCCAAGAGATCTACTTCCACAACCTCTGCTGGACCGGAGACAGAGAGTCGACGTCAAGCACCATACATGTGCAAGTACTTGGAGGCACTGTTCATCATCGCCATCAACACCATCGTTGCACCCTGGTCGTCATCAACTCGTCAAGTTGTTCACGACCTTGAGGCCGGCTACGTAGTCTTCCTTGTCAACGCTTGTGCGGGAGCATAATTGTGGTGACCCAGCACACCACTTCATGTGTAGTGCGCAAGTCATTTACATAATACTCATAGAAGGACTTATCCATGAATATTACATCCCTCAGGGTGGTACAACAGAAACATAGCAGGTCCAAGCAAAGCTAAAGGATACAACTTCATTACAAAATCTTGAGAATGTACCTTTGATGAATCAAATAAGGTATCACACAAATGAAACACCAGAAGAAGCAATGCGAAGCTCCAAGCTGGAGAATAACTCTAGCTCAGAACCTAATCCACCACGGCTGATGTCAGCCCTAATATATGGCTTGTAAACAACTAAGTCCAAGAATGGACTCCACCTACACCTTGATAGCTTCTCCTCCACAAGCATTGTTGATGATGATGCTTCACTGGCTAAGTAAGAGATGACTCCACCTAGCTTCATGAGGTAGCGATGGCTTCACGATGAGGACTTCCATAAGGGCTTCAACTCTAAGCAGGGGGTAACGAGCGTTACTCAACAAGTTCATGATATATAGTTGGTAGTTTGATGCACTAACTACAACATTAGACTGGAAAGAGTCATAAGCTAATGCAATGTTTTGTAAATATTTCTTCAAGACGTTGCTTTTAATACTAAAAACTATGCCTGCCAAGTCTTCACATGACTAGAACGTCATGGAGTTGCCTTTCCTGCGACATTCGCAGCTCTTTTCGGAACATGGGGTAACATGCCACATCCTTTTACACTCTGCAGAGGTGCGTTACTTTACCCATAGGTGATCAAGACCATGTTGCACAACCAAGCGTATGATCCTATCCACACCCACTTAGGTGTGGGACCCGATTGTTGATCCAAGTGAAACCATGCTTCTACGCACAACACATGCCCTTCCATTTCTGCCACGCAGGTATAACCCCTGATTCCACCCCTCACGATGGATATCTAGGCGCCCCGGGCAGACCGTCATAGACCCCAAAGTCCGTGGGAATTAAGGGATCTCACCCATATGCATGTAGTCCCGCAAGACCTACAACGTATGTCTCTGGCATCCCATTGACATGCGAACGAGAAAAGACCACAGCTGGCTTACTCGCCCCATACAAGACCCATGGTTAACACGGTATTTACGGTGCAAGAATCTTGACGACATTTTTGGTTAAATCCTAGGTAATACTTTCCCATGTAGATGGAACCTTCCTTTGACATATTCATCTTACCATGGTCCCATCCGCCCACCAAACAGAACACTACCACTCGGTAGTCATTCAAGTAGTCATATTATTATAAAAAATAGGATCATGCATTCTTGTGAGAATAGGTGGTAATACGATAGGGTTTTTGCAAATAGTTCTCTATGATCTACTGCAAGGGATATGAGCAAGTGATGAAATTTCCCGAGATTGAAATAACAATAATAATCCATATCTTCGGGTTCGAGGGTTGCATAGAGAAATCTCGAGATCTGAAAGATAGCAAAGTAGTCCCGGTAAGGACTATTGAAAACACTTGCAAGATGATACATTCATAGTAACGATATTCATCGCAAAATACCCAGAAAATACCCCAGCTTACAAGTGTAAGCTACGTTTTATACGATATCTCGAACACACTGGTTTTAGGTGACTTATGATTGTTTTATTACTTGTGGTGATGATGTTGTTGATTCTTTTAGACTTACAAGTGTTCTACTTTTATTTAACAAGCAATTGTTATCATGTTTAGGTTATAAGTTATTATCACATGATTAAATAATAAAACAATATCGTATGGAAAACAACTTTCATCAAATAACAAACAAGTTTTCCTTTTTGATTTGTTCAAAGGTGTGGAGCTAAAACAGAGGAACATAGTTGAAAGTGGGTGTATAACAAAATCAACTCTACTACCAAATAACTTATTATTGACTATGATGAGTTTTTAGGACTGTGAAAGTACTAGAGTTTTATTAATAAGGAAAATAATATTGTGGTAGTTATTTCCGGTTCTAATGGAACGTGATAGAATTCATTATAATTTTAGAAACAAGTTCAACCAAATGTTTTGTTTTTGAAACATTTTAGTTGGAAATGTTTTTCTCTTTAATATGGTATAACATTTGGAGTTTTCTCAAAAGATTTGAATAAGTTCGCCATTTTCCAATTTTAAATGAACTAAATGACTAGGAAAAATATTGCGCACATGAAAACTTGTTCAAATGACTTTTAAAATATCATATATGAGTTGCATTTGTCATTTTGAGCAATTTGGTACATAACTTGTATTTTTCTGAATTTCTGAATTATTTATTATTTTTCTCAATTTTAAATGATTTATTTTAAATTAAAAATATATTTATTTTTAAACTTTGTCAAACATTTTTGGAAAGTTCATAAACATTTAGATTTTATTTTTCTAATCATTTTCATATTTTATTTGTATTTTTCTCTAATTCGATTAAAAGTTATTAAATTATTAAGTTTAATTCATTTCTACCATTTTAAATTGACACGTGGGATCCACCTTTCAAGTATAAATTTAATCAAGTAATTAAAAGAATAAGGAAAATAAACCTACTTATGACGTCAAGCTGACGTCACAAGTGACATCACAGGAACCCGAATATTTCAGATGGATTCAAATCCTTTGACTTTGTTGGTTGCAACCGGATTTGAAGTGGATGGGGGAGATAGAGGGAACTAAGGCGAGTCCATGGGTGGTGGTGGAGTGACCCTATGGTCACCGGAGCTCTACCGGCGGATACCCTCCATGGAGGAGGACGATGGCTCAAGAGGACATCAAAAAAATCGACCCCGATTGGAAGAATTAAATGCACTATGAGGTGAGGAAGCCCACCAGGAGAAAGAAGATGAAGTCGGGGAAGAAAATTTTGGCCGGAATAGACCGGAATCTTCCAAGGTGGCCAGCGGCCGGACTTAGAGAAGATTCAACAATTCTCTCATTCCAGCGCGCTCCCGCAAGCGAGGATGGTTGAGGATGATTCTACAACGACGAGGAAGCTCCAGAGATGCTCCACGCCGCTTCCCGTCGATCCTAACTCCGGCAATCGACGGTGGTCTGACAAACTAGGGTTCAAGTTCTTCGCGCACAGAGCAGTAGAGAGAGGGCAAAGTAGTCTACCGGATAGAGGAGAGTGTGGGCGTCGATGAGACGTACTTCTCTTGTCGAAGGAGGCAAGCAGGAGGTGGCTAGGCGAAGATTTCGGCAGCGACACACACGGTGTCCTACTGTCCAGGGTTGAAGATGATTATTTTGCCAATACCCCCTAAGGTTCCAGCATTTTACAACTAGACCCTTGCTTTAAATGAACAGTCCCAATTAAAATTGTTTTGAGGCACTTTCATTGGTCCAAAAATTATTTCAAAGACACCATAGTTCTGAGCATAAATTAAGGATTCCAAATATGTATTTTATTTGAATTTTTGCTACGTTTGATTTTTTTTCTGTTTTGGTAATATTTTTATTTGACCACATTAAATGCAATGCCTTTAAGGACAAAATGCAACACTTTCTTAATAACAAATTAAGCATTGAGACATGGTTTTCAACTAGGAACTTTCTTCTTTGGCATGCCAACTATTTTTGTCAGCAAATAGAATTGTGTTCATTTATGTGACTAAGTCGTGTTTATATTTTAGGTTCTTATTAATTCAAATTTCCATTTTAATTAGGTGAATGAGCCATGCTTGATAAATTAGTTATTTGATCAACTGGCGAACATGAGTGGCTTTGTATCTTTTCAATACTTAATCTCAATAGAATCTTATTTGCTAGTTTTCCATGCAGGTTCCAAGTATGGCTATTATCCCATGTTGGTTTTAGAAACATGCAATCATTTGCATGTTGGTGAATGGATGAATTCTTGTTATTATCCATTTGTCTTATGGATGAGTAGGATCTGGAAATCAAGCTTGTTAAGCTTGTTCCCATTTACCTCAACATAGCACAAGACATTTGAATGTAATGGCTTGTTATTATTTGTTACTTGATTCAATTAAACATACTATTATGAGTTCCTCATCTCTAATGAGCTTAACAAGGAATAGAGATTATAGGTTCTCTAATATTACCTAATTATTCACTGGATAATTTCTTATGCTCCCTTACTGAGGCAGTGTTGCTTCTTGTGGTCTTATATTGCCTGAAATATCCTTGTCTCTAGTTGCCACTTGTCTTCAGGTACTGCCTTTGTCACTTGCAAGTAAGATCATCTCTTGGATTCCAACTTCAACTGTCTCACCCTTGTGGTGAAGACATCCAATTACTCTAAGAAAATATTTTACTTAGATGATTGTAAAAGAATGTGAGTTTATTTTATGAAATCAGGTTTCCATAAGCATATAAGAAGAATTTATTGACAAGTTTGCAAGGCATGTACCCAAATTACCATGCATATACAAATAGCTGAGATGTACTAGATTTCATCCTTCTGTTTGTCTATGTATGCCACTCAATTGTTTGAGTATACAAAAGTGATCTGTTAACAAGGTATACATGCTTGGTACCAAAATACTTCTATATAACACTAACATTGGACTATCACACTATTTCAAGAGGAGTTAATAAGATCATATCAAGATATAAGAGTTTCCAAATACTCTTATGATAGATTGGAATAACACTTCTAAAACACTCTAAAGAATCCTTCTGAAGATCTTCTTGTGGTAGTTGCTTCTTTCTTGTGTGCTGCTTCTCTTGTAGAATGACTTCGAGAAGATTAGGAAATGACAAACTATAGGCTAGACAAAATCGAAATGTCTGTATTAAGAGTTACTTAAGATTTTATTCTCCTTCCCTATACTTCCTATTTTATTTCCCATAGGATATGTATGATGGGTTCGTTGCATAGAAAACAAAAATTTTCCTACGCGATAGAAACCTGAAGGGTCAAGATCTAATCTAGGAGATGAAAGAAACGAGCATAGAGAGATTCTTAAGAAGAACATACCCTTGAAGACACAAAGCGTTACGAGATCAAATCTTGTTGTTGGCGTAGTCGTACTCACACCGATCCCGAGAGCGAAAAGATGTGCACCGCAATCCAGCGGTTCCTCCGTGATCGGTCACACGTACCGTAGATGACGACCTCCGTTCCCTTGATCCAGCGGGGAGGCGGAAGTATAGGATTCTTCGGAACTAGAGCAGCACGACGGCGTGGTGGTGGTGAAGAATCCCACGGTTAGGGCTTCGCCAAGCCGGATACCATGGAATGGAGCAGCGGGTGGAGAGGAAGTGAGGTGGGCAAGTGTGTGTGGCAGTGAGAGCTCTCACCCTCCTTTTATAGGGGAAGGGGAGGCAGCCCAAGGGGGTGCGGCCATCCCATGGTTGTGCCCCCACCTCTTCCCTCATCATGTGAGTGGACACTCCACTCATTATTCCTTTATTTCCCACTTAGAAAATCCAAGAGTTTTTCTTTGATAAATAAATAAAACATTTTTATTTCTTTATTTCATCATTTGTTAATTCTATTAACAAAAATTTCATATATCACCTCGAATAATTTGTTAATTCTATTAACAACCATTTGACGAAAAACCCCGTAAACTATTTCAATTTTCCCCGAAACAATTTCGGTGCTGCCCAAAACATTCTTCGATATTTCGTATCCTCTCAAATGCGTCATCGAACCTTAAGTGTGTCACCCTACGGTTCGCGAATAATACAGACATGATCGAGACTCCTCTCCGATCAATAATCAACAGTGGGATCTGGAGATCCGTGATGACACCTATATATTCAACGATGAATTTCGTGATCGTGTGAACCTTCAACGTCGTAACTAATTCCCTTTGTCTCGCGATATTTTACTTGTCCGAGATCCGATCATTGGTATCAACCATACCTTGTTCAATCTCGTTACCGACAAGTACTCTTTTCTCGTTTTCGTGATATGACATCCTTGTGACCTAGTCACGTGCTTCCAAGCGGTGTCGATGTGATATCACCGAGAGGGCCTAGAGCATATCTCTCCGTAATTTTGGATGGATAAATCCCACTCTTGATCCATGAGCCTCAACTAATACTTTCCGAATACCTAACGCCAGCTTTATAGTCACCCTGTTATGGTGTGAAGTTTGATCTCATCAAAGTACTCTTTCGGTATTAGTGATTAACATGATCTCATGGTCTAGGAATAGGGTTACTCCGAATGTAAGACATAGCAATAAAACTAAATAACCTGATCGTATTGTTATACTTAGTTAGGGTCTAAGTTCATCACATCATTCTCCTAATTACATGACCCCGTTATTAACAACATCCAATGTTCATGATCAGGAAACATTGATCATCTGTTAATCAACGAGCTAGTTTAAAAGAGAAGTTTTACTACGAACGTTTGTTTGTTTATTAAACACACATGTATCAACGTTTCCGGTTAATACAATTCTAGCATGAGAAATAAGCATTCATCATAAACAAGGAATAAGATAATAACCACTGTATTATTGCCTCTCGGGCATATTCCCTTCAATGTACTTGTTTCATATATGTTTCATTTTACTTTAGTTATTAACTTAATTCCTCTAATAGAGGTTCTAACTTGTTGTTATTCCATTAATGATATCCACAGATACTTTAGTTGTTGAACATTGTGTTTAGATAGAAATGTGGAGTTCTTACGGAATGACCAAATGGTTCATTGATGTGTTGAGGTTTCATATGCCCACTTGTATAAGATGAATGATACGATGATCATATGAAGGTTATTGGAGTTTAATGATTTAAGTCAAAGTTTTTAGTTGGTTTCTCAGAGTGTCATGTTGTTACTTTATATACTCTTCTCTTAATTATTTTGACATATGTACATATTCCATAAATATATTATTAATAAGAATTATGTCATTTCCCACTTGTGGGTTTTGAGTTAACACTTGTTTACTCATTTGTTTTCTATTGAACCTTTGTTATTTACTTGTAAAGGTTTACTTAATAGTTATAAGATGATTTATGAAAGGTGTATGTGAATTTATTTATAACTTAAAGAGTTCTTGTTTTTATAAAACACAATACCTCTACTTATGATATCATTGAGTTGTAGATTCCTAGTTTGTGAAAACAAGATCATTAGGTGTGTGATTTGGATACTCATCCCTCTTTGAGTTCTAAATACCTAGTTGAATTCTCTCAAGTCACTTATAGACTTGAGGTTAGAGTTGTTGGGAGTTTGTGCTTGGTCATAACCAATTATGGTTTGTCTTATCAAATGATTTGGTGTGTAAGATACATCTTATAAAGATCACACCAAATGTACTCTTGATCAGATGATCTAAACCTATTTCATCTTGTCAAGTGAAACATTGGTCATTTTCTTCGTTTAAACTTTAGCGCCAAAATTTCCCGTATTTTTAGATGCATGCTATGTAAATGCACATAAAATACTTAGATCCTTATAACTTCCCAAACACTGGGATGTTACAGTATCTCCCCCTTAACAAGAACTTCGTCCCGAAGTTCACCTCTCTCACGTAAAGATAGGTAGAGAGAACTTCTACAGACCTTTGAATCTTCAGAACTGTTTTCTTGTGTTGACCTTGACATATGTAGCCTCTAGTCTCACTACCAAATTCCGTGCGATCCGGAACGTTTTGAGTGGAACGTTTTGATAACGTCGAGCGTTTCCTTCGCGAATGGCTGAAAAGTGGAGTTTGCTCTCTATGTATTGGTTTGGTCCATCGCAGACTAGTTTTGCTCGACTTTTTGCTAGTTTTACGTCGCGGATTTTTGTCTCCATCTCAGTAGCCCACTAAGAGCCCAGTTGCCTTCGATGAAACTTGCCTGGTCACGTAGAACGTAGCGATTTTTTCTTGGGGCCACACATCCTGCCCTGTTTGACTGGCTACGACTGACCAGTTGATGCCTGGACCCCACTTGTCATCCACGGTAAATAAGCATGCACATAATCTTCGAAATGAAGCATGCAAATAATCTTCGAAATCATCACAGTTAACAGTGAACAAGCCGTTTCTGAAACAAATCACAAAAAGAAAACGATAGACACCGGACCTAGCGTCCTAGCTAAGGATGCGCCGTCGCGCCTCCGCCAGCGCCGCCGCATCTTAATGGCGGATCGCTTCCACAGTGTCGGCCTCTAACTTGACAGTGAAAAGCCGGGCGAGCCTCGCTTGCCGGAGCTCTTCTGCTGTGAAACTCTCTAAGGACGCTAAAATACCCGCCTGCATGTGGGGCCACTGCAGGACCTCGTTGTGGAAATCGACAGCGAGATACTCCTCCTCTTTTTCCTCCTCGATGTTCGAAGGTGCGACGGGTGGAGCCGGAGGTGGTGGTGCGCGGGGCGAGTTGGCCTGATGCACCTCGCGCCGGTACGCCTCGCGGGCACGCGCACGCTCTGCGCCGGGGAAAGTACATGTGGATCTGCTGTTGGCGTCCCTCCTCGCGACGGCCAGACATGGTACCGGTGGATCTCCGCATAGCGAAGGGGAGTAGATAGGTGTGGCACAGACGGACAGATTGGGAGTAGAAAGGAGAGCGTTCTGCACCTGTATGGGAAGCCACTGCATTATCCACAGGTTTGGGAGTGGAGAGGAGAGCTGACCGGGTAGCCCACGTGGTGAGTGTCAACCAAATTACCGAATATATAGGAGATCTAAATTATAAAATGCGCTCCAAAATGGAAATGAATTGACATGGTTTTACATTTGCAACAATGGATACCCTAGTACTAATACTAATATACTGCCTCCTCGCCCTCTTTGATGTCTATTCCGCGCCATCATCCCGGTTACATGCACTCCGAAACATAGGAGATTTATAGTAACTGAAATTAGCATCACAAAAGGTTCAACAACAGGTCCACAGTTAACCAAAAAAAATTATGCCAACATCCACTCCGAAGCCACATCCGCAGTTTCACATCATCCAACGGATAATTTCCTATGCCAGCATGCATTCCGAAGCCACATCAAGAGGTTCACATCATCCACTGGAACTTTCCGAAACCGCGTCCACAGAAACACTACTCCCTCTGGTCCGTTTTAACTGACGCGTAGAACGTACTGACGTTATACAAATTCGTGTAGAGTTCCCGACACTCTTTCCGGATCGGAGGGAGTAGTAGAAAAGCATCATACATGTTCAGCACATCTACAAAAAAGAAGAAGATAAACTTCCAAACATACAAAGATGAGTGACAAAACTGACGCACGTGAACAAATGACACAAGTACAGAGGTGATAAACCGCTAGACCCGGTGGCATAAACAAACTACTAGGTCCTTGTAAACGCTACTAGGTCTAGAGGAGTCTCCCCCTGCATTTTAACATTGCACAGTTTAATGATCGGCACTCTGATCAAACACAAATATGGCACTCTTTTTTCTATGGTACGCCAACTGTTGGAGACATTGCTGCACATTAATCATCGGTAGAGAACCAAGCCTAGATAGGGGCCTCATAGTAAATAAGCACACATAAATCAATGAAATTATCGAACACTTGCCAAGGAATATGCAGAACCAATATGGCTCATGCATTACAGATAAAATCATAATTGGGGCCTCATAGTAAAGAAGCACACATAAATCAATGAGATCATCGAACACTTACCAAGGAAGATGCAGACAAATGTAGTTGTACACAACACTAGGTAAGTGCCAATATCTCACCGAGAGAAGGTGCAGAGTTTAATTATCGGCACACAGAACAGAGAATGAACATAAAATAAGCAATCCTCATACATACATTGCAAAAAAAAGTCCAAAGGGTCAAGCTCCACAGGACCAGGGAGCATGAACAAACAATGCCCGTGTAAACGCTACTAGGTACTGGAAGTAATCCTTTGGATTTTAGCATTGCACATTTAATCATCGACACATGCAACAGAACAGAGCAATGAATAACAGCTAGACTCATTGGCAAGCATTGCAGGTTGACATAATCTAATTAAAGAGCAAAGTAGTTTTACCTCATTCCATGATCTTGCAAGAAACTTAGAATGTATCTCAACTTCACATTGGTGTCCTTCGTACTCTCCAACAGGGTGTCTTTTCCCCTCTGGAGCATGTCGCGCTCTTCAGCTCAGAATCAAGCTTAGCAACCAAGCCGCGCATGATCATATAGCTTCTCTTTTGCTCCCGCAGTTCCAACCCGAGTGCTAGCATTTTTGAAACTTCATCGCCCTGTCCAGTCTGTCCTCGCAACAGATGAAACAGATTAGCTTCTCAGCGCTGGTATCATCAGCCAGCTTGCAAACTTCAGAGAGACGATGAGATTGAATTGTCTCAACTAACTGCTGCACCAATTTCTGAATTGTCTCAACTGACCGCTTCACCAATTTCTGAATTTCAGTACGCGACATGCTGCAGAAGTCACAACCTGCACTGTGGTCCTATAGCCAAATACGAAAAGAATAAAAATCAAAGAAGTGTCGATGAAGACGAAAGGAGATAGATGAATCTTAAGAGAACATTTGGCTATAGGACTAATTTATATGCTATTTAGCTCGGCTATCTGAATAACAGGAGGCTTTGCGAGCTCCGAGGCCTTATTCAGGTCGATCTCCATCTGGGTGGGGGAATGATCTCTGAGGGCCCTGTAACGTTAGCGTAAGCTAGATCCATGGCCGGTGGGAACTTAAAACATCAACGTTGACCTACATCGCCGGCATTTAACCTACATTCGCAGGTATCAAACCTAGATCTGCCGGCATCTAACCTACATCGCATCGTTTGGTTGAGGATGGCGAAGGGAGGGAACCATGGCTTACCAGTCATTGTTTGAGAACGACACCGAGGACAGGGGAGGGCGAAGCCGTGGCAGCCGTCCTTGGGGCGGGAGGGTGAAGTGGGGCCTTTCTGTGGAGGTCGCTTTCAGTGGAGGAGTAGGCGAGTGGGCGAGGAGCGCGGCGTGGTAGAGATTTGGCGCGTAGACGCTGGCGAGTGGGACCCTGCGTGAGGTTGATTCCGTGGAGATTTTGTGCGCGGCTGTTAGTCATAATTTATTCTTGTTTTTTGGACTGAAAATGAAAAATAAAAAAAGAACCAAAAGGAAAAGAGTCTTAGGATCTGATCACATTTTTACTCTACTTCTTCGGATTCTTCTTTATTTTAGTTAGCAAATAATTGCAAAATAAGACAAGTGCCTAGTGGTCGGGGAGGGGCTGACTCATTTCCACACACCAAAGATCGAGTCTTGTTACTCACATTTGTGATGTTGCACCAACTATTGGCTTATTCGGCATGATCAGTAGTAAAGGGATGTGACAACTCATTGATCGACCGGATCAATGAGTTGTCACATCCACGTATTACTAAATCATGCCTAATACGTCTTTTGACATCCTTAAACATGATCGGGTTAAGAAACATATACTAATATAATATACATATTAGGTTCTTACATACCAACACGATAGAGGTTCTTTAAAAGTTCTTACTACGCACATACCAGACGACACTACCAGAAGTAAGAGATAACACAAACACAGCGTGCAAGCTGCAACAACGAGCGCACCAGCAACAACTACATCATGTTCTGCCGCTTCCGAGCCTCCACGGCCCTCCTGGCCTCGTTGAAGTAAGGTTGAGGAACATGTTCTCCCGCTTCCGAGCCTTCATGGCCCTCCTGGCCTTGTTGGAGAAAGGCCGAGGAGGAGTTCCGCAAGACCTGCAAGGATATCCTGCGCAAGCAGCTTCTTCAGAAGACGCCGTAGGCAGCGTGCTTGGCCCTAACATGGGGCGTACGATACTCAGAGCCATTTCCCACACCGACGACATGTCGGATCAAGCTGTTGCGGTCGTTGGCTACCTTTTTGACATAGAAAGGGCAGAACAAGTTGACGTAACAACGGTACGGAATGGTGCCCGCCTGCAGCTTCCTCAGGACATGTTTGCTCTTCGCAGCCATATCGTCCGCATCCGAGCCGACTTCCAGATATTCTTTCTGCAAATTTAGAATAAAACAAAAGTTAGCAACACAATCTTATTGGCAAAAGAGTAATATACCTAACCAGATCACAAAGAACATAAAGAAATAGTTCTTCATTTATTTGCATACACTTCATCAAGTAACTTATTTAGCAGATGCGCCCTAAAGAGGACATCAACGTTGAGAAAAATGTGTCGAATTTTATACAACATTATAGTTTCCACTATATATATATTTGGTGAACTAATGCACAAAAACAGATAATAACACATCAGGAATTCATTGATGATCTAAGATGAGATTCAACAGATTAATATTCTAATCAGGACATGTTATTATACCTTACCATATCAAAAATATCATACAAGAATCATTCTTTAATTATATGCATAAACTGGATCAAGTAATTATCATGCACGGGGGGTACAATATGTGATTTTGCAACAAATTTGTCGTGGTGAGGTAAAGACAGATGCCATGGGATGGCTAAAGTTTGGGGCCGATGGACGCTGTAGGTATTCGAGGAGGGATCGCACGGCGAGTAGCCGCGCTCAAGAACACTGCAAACACAACAATCTACCTAGGTTCAGGGCCCTCGTGTGGAGGTAACACCCCTACTCCTTCCTATCTCTCTGTATGTATGTTTTCCAAGTAATCACAGCACACTGTTTGTCTCTCAGCCGAGTAGACGCTCGGCTGCTCTCTCTAGCTCTAATGCTGGCTCTTGCAATAAATGTGATCTGAGGCAACGTCCCTCGCGCAGGAGGGGCAGGACACCTTATATACTGGTGCCCAGCCGAATAAACAACTAATAGAAGGTACAACTGATGGGACTTAACCACTGTGACGTAGGGCACGCTTCCGGGATCTCGCGCTAACGCCCGCGTGAGTAGCCGCCGCGCCGTACGGCTGACAGGACCTGTCCACTCTGTCAGCTTCACAGCGTAGGCCCCCATCCTGTCCTGTCCCCTCTGTCAGTGACAAGACAAGACAGGTGCCCACCTCTCTGTCTCCACGCCGCGTCACTGATGATCACATACCTAGTAAGTTGAACCGCACGCCGGTACGGCTGCGGGATACGCGTGATCTCTGTCAGAACGGCTCCATTGACTTTTGGCCCGAGTAGCTCCTCTACTCAGACCACAACTTCTCTATTCGGACGAGTATAATCTTCCTCAATATCTTCTCTTGGCCTTAAGTGAATATGTCCGGATAGAACCTACCGGGTAGAAGGTACCCAGGTAGCCGTCTACCCGGTCAAGAACACTTTGACCTTCACTTTAACACTTGACTTACCGCTACTCGGGGGTAGCCCCCCGACATTAGTCACTGAAGCTGGTAGAGTCCAGTGAACTTGTTGGCAGGGCCCTGCCAGATTAAACCAAATTTGTCTTCACGAAGGAATAAGACCGAGTTGCGCCTCAACCCGGACTCATAACCTCCTACTCGAACCACTCCAACTGTGATTACGAGAGAAACTTCCTTGTAGCCGAGTAGAGCACTTCTCTACTGTGCTGCCGAGTAACTTGACTTAGTGAAATTTTGAACACGATCCCGCTGGATCAGACCAAATCCGTCTTCTCGTGTCACTGCGGGGCACGTGCCATGCACCAGTGACCCCGACGCCTCGGTGCTGCTGCAGGCCACGCGCCAGTCTCTGCGCCTAGGGCCCACAGCCCGTTAGGTCACGTCGAACGGGTACTCGAGAGCCCACGATCTGGGACGTGGGATTAACTGCGCCCGTTACGCGCGTGTTTCGCGCTGTGTGCGTTTCTAACGGCCAGTTAACCCACGCCGCACGATCAATGCCCACGATTGATCCAGTAGTAACTACAGCTAGCGGTGAGAGATAAATACCCCCGCGACGCCTACCTTTTCTCTTTCCTGCTCACTTTCCAATCTCGCACCCACTTCGTCTCTGTCGCCGCCGTCGAGCACAACGTCGCCGCCCCACGCACAGAGAGAGAGAGTGAGAGAGAGAACCGCATCTCCGTGCACCTCGTTAGCCTCAACCTCCATTCCGACGAGCTTTTCCTCTCCAACAAGTAACTTCGCTTCCATGGCGCACGGAGACGAGATGGTTCCCGCCCGAGCCGGCTGGGTGGGCTCGGACGTCACCGCCGAAGACTGTCAATGGCAGGTGAATACCCGCCGAGTCCCTCCCGGCGTTGTCTGCCGGCCTCCTGGCACCGAGCTCGTCCCGACACCAGAAAAGGACGAGTACGTGGTATTCCTCTCCCACTTCAAGCGCGGCTTCGGCCTTCCCATCTCCAAGTTCTTCTCAGATTTCCTCCGCCACTTCGGCCTTCAGCCGCACCACCTTCCACCAAATGCAATCGTTATGCTTTCCACACACGCCACCGTTTGTGAAGCCTTCCTTGGCGTCTACCCGATGGTCCAGACCTGGGCGAAATACTTCTTCCTTCGCAAGCAGAGTGTTCCTGACCCTGTTAACACTGAAGCCCCTCGCGTGATGACCCAGACGGGTAGCGCGATGATGCTGCATCGCAAGACCGGGCACCATCAGCGGGTGCTTGGACTGGACACCGTGCGCAAGTGGCAACGCGGCTTCCTGTACGTGAAGAACGTACCCGCCGAGAAGGGAAAGCCCATCGAAAACCGGATAGGGCTTCCTAAGTTTGTGAACGCGCTGCCCACCGGGCATAATTGGGGATACGACCCAAAAAAGACCGTGTCAGACGTCATCTAGGTCGAGAAGCGCTTGATCGAGTTGGCGTCGGAAGGGATCCTTCAGGACGATCCAATCGCCTGCTGGATCTCACGCCGGGTACTCCCGCTCCAGGACCGAGTACACAAGATGTGATACATGGGAGGTCCCCGGGATTGTACCAGGACGACAACCTTCGAGCTCAGCAAGGCTGAGGTGGCCATCTTGGCCAGGTCTATTATGCAGACCACGCTCACCGAGAACTAGGCTTACAGCTTCGTGCCGTATAGCCGCACCAAACCCATCTCCCAGGTTAGTTCCCTACCGCGTATGCTTTGTGTTTGCATTCAGGTACCGAATAGGTAGCTTCTTAGCTTTGTATGCTTGATGTTTGCATGCTGCACCGAGTAGGTCCTCACACTTATCTCTTTGGCTCCATATGCTTTGTGTTTGTATGCCGTGCCGGGTAGAATTACTTAGCCTGATATGCTTTGTGTTTGCATGCTAATCCGAGTAGTATCCCTTAGCTTAATATGCTTTGTGTTTGCATGCTAAACCGAGTAGTTTCCCTTAGCTGAATATGCTTTGTGTTTGCATGCTAAACCGAGTAGTTTCCCTTAGCTGAATATGCTTTGTGTTTGCATCCACAACACATCAACCGTCAGAGAGAAGAGGACAGTGACTCTTTGAGGGCAACTGGACCAAGGATAGAGATGAGGACGACAAGACCGCCTACGATACCCAAGATACCTTGTGTATCCCTCACGCCAATCAGCCCGGTAAGTCCCGAGCTGATGCCTCTATTCGGGATTGGTCCGAAGACGACGAAGGTGACTCAGTTCACCTTTCCGCTTACCGGTAGCATGCTTTGATTCCCTTCTTTCTTGCTTGTTCTAAATTCCCTCTTTCTTCTCTGCAGAGGAACCTGAATTGGACGATGGGGAAGAGCCCCTGATTGTTGATCCGCTATCCGTGGCCGCTCCCAATACCCAGAAGAGGGTTGGCAGGCGGTGCCCAGGCACCTTCCCCCAAGAGGACCAAGAAGAAACCCGCGAACAAAGCCGTTGCTTCCCGTAGGAGGAAAGCCCCCACCATCGACGAGTAAGTGTTCTCCGAGCAAACCTTGACTTACTGCCGATTGCCTTCCTTGGTTTCCTTCTCTGCTGTTTTTCTGATCTTGTGCTCTCTTCTCGTGTTCCTCTTCAGCGAAGCACTCGATGCTGACGCCACCACTGCACCAATTCCTCCGAAGCGGACAGCCCCGCCCCGAGAGCAGACCGTTGAGCTCTCGGATGATGACAAAGGCCAAGGGCCACGGAAAAGGGCGCGTGCGCCCTCCCCAGTTGATGAAGAACAAGACACTCGCGCCGAGAATGATGGCGCCAGGATTGAAGTAGACCTCACCTCCGAGCAGTCGCCGCCTGATGCGCAGCCAACTTCCTAGGCCACCGACGACTCCGAGAGACCGCCAACTCCTCCGGCTGCATCAGCCGAGGAGAACGTTGAACGCGCTGCCGAGCAGCAGCAAGAAGACGCCGCCCTGGAGTGGCCAGATGCCACCACCGAGCAGCAGCCAAAGACCAATGCTGCAGAACAACATGACCCCGCGGCCGAGCCGCGGGTAGAAGACAATGTCGCCGAAAGGCCTGATACCGCTGCGGAGCAGCGGGTAGAAGACGATGTGGTGGAGCCAGCCCGCCAAGACCAAGTGCAGCCAGACGCTGCACCGAGTAGCCGGCCACCTGTGCCGCAAACTCAGCAGGCGACTCCACCCCGCGCTCCAGTTCCTCCACCAACTCAGCAAGTATCTCCGCCAGTTCATCAAGCGCTACCACCTCCTCAGCCAACTCTGCCTCCTCGGCCAACCCCCCACGCCAAGCGTCAAGAAGACCACCAAGTCGGGAGCCGAGGTAACCCGACTGCAGCCAAAGCGCGCTGCCTCACAGGCTGGGCAGGCGCCGCAGCCCTCCAAGCCACAAGATGGGCAGTCCAGGAAGCTGGTCAAGAGCACCCAGCAGACGCTTACCCAGTACAAGACGCCGCCCCCTCCAAGCGCCAACCCGGCTTCCTACGGGGTCACCTTTGTCCCCGTCGAGAAGTTGAGTGCTGGTGGCAGTGCCAGCGGGCAGCGCAAGTATCCCGAATACTTGACGGAGATGCAGCAGCGCCATCAAATCCAGCTGTCCAAGGAGGAACAACGACTAGCCGCTCTCAAAGAGCGCAAAGCCGCGGAAGCTTCCAAGTCCAAGGGAAAGAAGGGTTCCTTGGTCATCAAGGAACTCGCTTCCCGCGCGAAGACGAGGTGGTGCTTCCTGAAGAGGGCCTTGCAGCCATCCTGGATCGACTAGGCCATATCGAGAAGGCCTGGTACAGCAAGGTGCACGGCAACACCAGCTGGGACGGTACCGAGTTGGGCAAGCTCGATCACTACCGGACAGACTGGAACAAGGCCGACATTGGCCCTGTTGGCATGACGGTGGCCAGCCATTGCAGCACTTTGGCCAGAAAGCTGTTCGTCCTTCGCAAAAACATCGAGGACATTGAGCAAAGCTATGTGGTAAATGTCTCTTCTCCTTTTTGCATTTTCTGAGTTGCTGGTTTCTTCTTTCTCTTTTCTTTCTCTCTTAGTCATTCCCCCAGTGCCCGAGATTCAGGCCGAGTAGGTGAAGACTCAACCGAGTTGACATTTACTCGGGCCAAATCTTCCAAAAAACTTACACTTTTCCCTTCTTCTCTGCAGGATAGCGTCCAGAAGAGGACAAAGGTTTTCCGTCAGCTACTCTGGAATCACCGCCAGACCAGAGAACGGAACCAGGCTCTGGAAGCCGACAAGAAGGATAGTGACGCGATGGAGCAGCTGACCCTGGAACGCACTCTCCAGCTCTCTAATATGGAAGGTAAGCTTTTAGCATCTCAGTTTATGCGTTTTGTACTTACGCCCGTTTTTTGCTTTTTGCTAAACTACTATCTTCTCTGCAGGCGAGCTCAAAGCTATGGTGGATAGGCACCGAGACTGCGAAGTTTTCGCTGCCTCTGCCCAGAGTAAAATCTCTACTCTGGAAGGTGAGCCTCTCTCTTTCTTCTCTGCACTTGTGTTTTCTTACTTGGCTACCCTGCTGATAATGTTGTTCTTCTCACAGAAGAGTATAAAAATTTCTGGGAGCAGCACCTGCACTGCCTTACCCCTGCTGAGGTACAGCAGCAGATGCAAACCCGAGAAGCGGAGCTGGAGCAAGAGCGCACAGTCGAGAGGGCGGAGTACGAGAAGCTCCAGCTTGATCTCCAAGCCGCACTCCAAACCGCCATCAACCACGTCAATGAGAAGCAGGAGTTTGAGAGGACAACCAATGCCGAGAAGCGGGCACTCGAGCTGGAGATCCAAGTGCTCAAGGAAAGGAACCGAGCCCTGGAGGTTCAAATAAATGACTCGTGCCGCCTGCAGGACAAGCATCACCAGGAAGCAGAGAACTGGAAGGTCAAGCTGGGAGCCCTGCTGGTAGACATGGAATGTGAGTTGCCTCTACCTTGTATTTGTCTTGGCTTTCTCTTCTCTGCCTTGTTCTACCCGGTTTCACTTCTTCTCGGTCTCTGTTCTGATTCATCTCAGTTCCTTATGCAGACATCTTCCCGGAACTCCTCTCCGCTGGTGTGCCTGCTTTGGACAAGGCAAGACAGGCTAGGGCCGCATCTGGTCTAAATATTGACAACACATCCAGCATCAACGACCATCTCCTCAACATCAAGACGCAAATCCGCTCCCTCAAGGGCCTGGGCACCTCCATGGTGTCCACTGGATTCAAACTGCACAAACTATTCTGGCCTGAAAGGGACGACCCGGAAACCTTCCGCGAAATTGCCGAGCACCTGGATGAAGTCAAGGTGGAGCTCAAGAAGTGGCGTGCCTCCGCAGCTCGGGAAGGAGCTGACGAGGTGCTGCACTTCATATTATCCTGGTACGAGAATCTGGATCTCAACAGGATCAGCAGCCGCTGCAACGACTCCAAGTGGACCAAGGATCCGGACTGCGTCACTCGCCGAAAGAGGTAGCTTACGAGATCGCCTCCTATGCCGAAACGAGCGTCTTCATCGACGGCCTCACCGAGCCTGACACTGATGTCGGTGAAGAAGATGATGACGAGGATGATAGCATTGATGACGAGGACCTGGCCGAGTTCGAGGAGGGCGCCGGAGAGGAGGGATCCGAGCAGAAGGAGGCCAAGGAGATTGACAAGACCGAGCAGCAGGGCAACGCGGAGGATTCCGAGTTGGAAGCCAACACAGAGGCCGAGCAGCCGCAGCCCACCACACAGGAGGCCACCATCACCACCGAGATGGTGATCGAAGAGCCAGCTCCCGAGTTGGGTGCGACTGGGGCTGCGCCATCCGACGTCTATCCTCTGCCCAGTACTCAGTCTACTCCGTCCTCCAACTCTGCCACGGACCTAATCTCCGCGGCTACAGCAACTTCCACAGCTGCTGCCTCCGAGTCGACTGCGCCTACCAACACCGATGTGCACAACACTGCTTCTACTCCTGTGTAATTCCTGCATGCTCTATCTACAATGTTTTTCCCTTTGGTCTATAAATACAGATGCAAACAGACCTCTGAATCTTGAACTTGCGTGTACAAAAAACCCTCGAACCCCTAGGTACAGATCCAACTACAAACTTTTTAATCCCGAACACAAAAAACCTCGAACCCCTAAGTACAGATGCAACCTCAAACACAAGAAGCCCAAACTTTACAAAAAAAAAAACAAAGTATACATGCAACTACAAACACTAGAAGCCCCAACTTGCGTGCAGTCATGCACGAACCCTAGATCTTTGATAATAAACTAATCCGGCCTGGACATAGATACCTCAGGGTCCTGGTCGTCGACGTCCTCGTCGAACGCCTGGTGATCCCCGTAGGGATCACCCAGATCTGCCAGGAGAGGGAAAACATCAGTCGCCTCCACCGCAGCAGGAGCAGGCGGTGCACTCAAAGCGCCATGGCCGGCCGACGAATCTGCAGCGGCGACGACATCCTGCGGCTGCGATGAACTGGAACCTCCATGGGCGGCTCCTGCGGCGACGACAACAGAAGGGACGACACCGTCGTTCTCCTGCAGCGAACCTTCCATTCTGCGGAACCGCCTCGCGGTTGTGCGCTCGGAAGTTGGGAGAGAAGGAGGGCTGGGAAACGATGGGGAGTGGACTTTTTTGCTAGAAATAGGGGGAGAATGGATGGGAGAGAGAGGCGATGCGGCAGGAGCTTTATATACAGAGTGACGTTTCGAGGCCGCCCCGTTTCGACTGGTCGCCATGTCGTGTGCGCATGCATGCATGGTGGGAACGCCTCGGTTGACTTAGTCAACATAGAATGATGTGACATTTAGTCACTGACAAGTGGGGCCTGGGACGCCGCAGGGCCACCAATCAGTGATCCAAATTCACCACAAAGCTCACCCCCACCAAGTCAGCGAATATGAAAGGCTCTATCGTACGTGTACGTGTAGAATAGAGGACAATGTTTTATACATGTATGCATACAAAACGATATGGCACGTGTTTGCTTGCGAAACGTGGTACCAATCTTTGCCAAGTTCACTATAAATAATGGTACGTGCCAACACAACTACCATGTGTATGCATCCTAGATGACGAACATGTGGTTACGTGCCAACACGCCTCTGCATTCACACGCCTTGGATGCACACGGCGTCGTGCAGGGTGGTGGTTAGCCTGCCGCGCGTAATGGCGATAACGGGACGCGACCTGCACCAGGCGGCAGGATGGTGCTTCTGAAGGGAATATGCCCGAGAGGCAATAATAAAATGGTTATTATCTTATTCCTTGTTTATGATGAATGTTTATTTCTCATGCTAGAATTGTATTAACCGGAAACGTTGATACATGTGTGCTTAATAAACAAACAATGGTTCCTAGTAAAGCCTCTCTTTTAACTAGCTCGTTGATTAATAGATGATCAAGGTTTCCTGATCATGAACATTGGATGTTATTAATAACGGGGTCATGTCATTAGAAGAATGATGTGATGAACATATACCCAAAGAGAATATAGCAATGCGATCAAGTCATTTAGTTTACATTGTTATATCAAACATACGAAGTAACTTATTCCTTAGACCATGAGATCATGTCAATCGCTGATACCGGAAGAGTGCTTTGATGGCATCAAACGTCACACCGTAACAGGGTGACTATAAAGGTGTCGTTAAGTATTCGGAAAGTATTAGTTGAGGATCATGGATCAAGAGTGGGATTTGTCCATCCAAATGACGGAGAGATATACTCGGGGTCCTCTCGGTGATATCACATCGAAACCGCTTGCAAGCACATGATATGATCACAAGGATGTTATATCACGGGAACGAGAAAAGAGTACTTGTCGGTAACGAGATTAAACAAGGTATGGTTGATACCAATGATCGAATCTCGGACAAGTAAAATATCGCGAGACAAAGAGAATAGTTCACGGCGTTGTTGGTTCACACGATCACGAGAGTCATCGTTGAATATATAGGGGTCATCACGGATCTCCAGATCCCGCTGTTGATTATTGATCGGAGAGGAGTCTCGATCATGTCTATCTTATTCGCAAACCGTAGGGTGACACACTTAAGGTTCGATGACGCGTTTGAGAGGATACGGAATATCGAAGAATATTTTGGGCAGCACCGAAATTGTTTCGGGGAAAATTGAAATAGTTCAAGGGGTTTTTCGTCGAATGGTTGTTAATAGAATTAACAAATGATTCGAGGTGCTATATGCAAAAGTTTGTTAATAGAATTAACAAATGCTGAAATAAAGAAATAAAAAGGTTTTATTTATTTATTAAAAGAAAACCTTTGGATTTTCCAAGTGGGAAATAATGGGGAAATGAGTGGGTGTGAGTGGAGTGTCCACTCACATGATGAGGGAAGAGGTGGGGGCACCCCCATGGGCTAGCCGCACCCCCCTTGGGCTGCCTCCCCCCTCTCCTATAAAAGAGGGTGAGAGCTCTCCCTCCTCCACACACTTGGCCACTTCCCTTTTCCTCCACCCGCTGCTCCATTTCATGGTCTCCGGCTTGGCGAAGCCCTGACCGTGGGATTCTTCACCACCACCACGTCGTCGTGCTGCTGGAGTTCCGAGGGATCCTCTACTTCCGCGCCCCGCTAGAACGAGGGAACGGAGGTCGTCATCAACCGTACGTGTGACCGATCACGGATGCACCGCCGGATTGCGGTGCCCATCTTCTCGCTATCGGGATCGGTGTGAGTACGACTACGCCAACAACGAGATTTGATCTCGTACCACTTTGAGTCTTCGAGGGTATGTGTTCTCCTTAACCCTCTTGTTGCCCGTTGCACTTCGTCTTCTAGATTAGATCTTGGCCTTTCGGGTGTCTCTCGCGTAGGATTTTTTTTCTATGCAACGACCCCTTCAGCTTCGCCTCTGCCGCACGCCTAGCATTAACGCGGTATGCAACCTTCCCGGCTCTCCAAGCGGTGCCAGGGTCACTGCGGTTTGCAGGTCGCCGCCATTTATTCCGAAGGGACGCGTGCTCCGACGCGTGCACCGACTACACGGTTTTTCTCAATGGTACAGAGCATAGGTCCTGCAACAAAATGTTTAAAAAGGTGTATTTGACTACACAATTTCACATCGACTACACAGAGTTTGAGTCCTGGCTCCGCCACTGCCGACGCGTCCTCGCCATAGTCTCACCCATCGCCACGCGGCTTCCCCTCTATCGACGATACCATGCCGTGCCGCCTCCATACTTCATGGGTGACGTTCACCCAGCAGGCGGCGTGCCGTGGGCTAGACCCGCCGTCAGATGACGACGGGAGTGGCGACGACCCCTTCGATTGGGAGTACAACGAGGAGGCGGATGGGGAGGAGGAGCAGGAGCTGCCGCAGCAGGAGGCGGCACAGGATCTGGAGCAGTGCCCTCCGTTGTGGCTTGACCAGGTGGTAGCGTACAACTCGTTGGCCACATGGCGCAACGAGGAAGCATTTCGCCGGGTCCGATCGGGGTTCGAGGAGGCGGGGGAAGCCGCCGAGGCTGCCGCCATTTAGGCTTCCATCGACACCACCCGGAGGGAGGAGCATGCCCGCGCCCTCATGGACGCCGAGCGGCAGGCTTACAAGCAGATCAACGCCAAGGCGGCGTCCGGCGAGCAACATGCCCTCATCGCGTAGAGGGAGGACGAGTCCGCCTCGTTCATGGCCGCCAGAGTGCGCCGCACGAGGAGTTCAACACCGCACGGGCACGAAGAGACGCGCTTCAGGGACACCGCGCCCGGGTCGAGGACGCGGAGGCGCTGCAGCGGATGTTTACCCGCTCGCGCGCACTCAAGGGTAGGCGCGGTCGCGCCCGCTCGCCGGCAGCGGAGTTGCACCGGATGGGGTGCAAGTCAGGGCTAGGTGGTGCTGTCTCGGACAGGCGGCCCACCCCGATCCGGCGGTGAACGACGATGAGGCTGGCCCGCCCATGGAGCCGAACGATGACCAGACCAGCATCGTAGCGAGCGGTGACAAGGAGGACGGTCGGACCGGCGTCTAGGATAGTTTAGGCCTAATTAATATTTCCCACCGTATTTTTAATTAGAATGTAATGACCTATACTTACTAATATATATGTACTACTCCAGTTTAGTTATAAACCGTGGATGCACCCCCCCTTCGGGGAAAACGGAGGGAATAATGTTAAAAGTATAGCAAGATTTTCGGTTCTTAATGTAGTTATGGCCTAACCTAACACAACCAAGCAAAATAGTTCTACCCCTTCCGGCGCGGTCATAGGGGTAGACCAAAAGGTTGACTTCTGGTCAACGGATCAATGTTATAGTGAAGCGTTGGGCTCTAAAGTGTCGGAATTCTACGTAAACCATGGTGGGGCACTAAGAATACTTATAAACCTGTGCTGGGATCGAGGTGGGGAGGGGCCAATATATTACCCATAGGTGTGACTGGTTTCACCCGCATAACATAGGAAGGTTATGCACTACACTTATATGTCTCGAACCGTCGATGCTCCCCCATTCGGGCAAACCGGAGGGAATATTGTTAAAATTATAGCTAGATTTTGGTTATTAATGTAGCTTAGGTCTAACCTACCACAACCAAGAAAAATAGTATTGAGGTCTACCCCTTCCGACGCTGGTCATAGGGGTAGACCAAAATGTTGACTTCTGGTCAACAGATCAATGTTCCAGCGAAGCGAGGGAATCTTGCCAAGAGGTGGGACCTACTATTGTCTTGGGTGTTCATTGGGCCTAACCTAACACAACCAAGCAGTTCCGTCTCACGTAGAGGGGCCAGAACGGCAGTTTCGACTTTTTACCTAGCGGGGCTATGGTTTCTCTAGAGAAGGGGCTCCGTATCGTCTGAATACCACCAAATCCCATGGTATGAAATACCATGTGTGTTAGAGTGTTCCATGGGTCTTGGATTCCCAACATTCCCTCACTCGATGTGTTATGGCTTCACCGGCGTCGGATTCTCTCTGGCGGTTTGAAGGACTACTCAGAGCCCGAAACTCCCGTATGTGACGAAACAGGGGGAATCCTGCCAAGAGGTGGGCCCTACCATTGTCTTGGGTGTTACTTGGTCCTAACCTAACACAACCAAGCAATTACTTCCACTTTACTACCCCCTTCCGGCTACATAGACGGGCCAGAACAACAGTTCCGTCTTTTTTCCCAGCGGGGCAAGGGTTTCTCCGGAGAGGGGCTCTGGATCGTCTGAATACCCAGAACAGCAGTTATAAACATGTGTGTTATAGTGTTTCATGGGTCTTGGATGCCCAAGATTCCCTCTCTTTGTGTGTTAGGACTTTGCCGGCGTCGGATTCTCTCTAGCGCGTTCTAAAACTATTTAGAGCCCGAAACTCCCGGATCTGACAAAACCGGGGGAATCTTACCAATAGGTGGTACCTACCATTTTATTTGGTGTTAATTGGTCATAAAATAACACAAGAAATCAATTAGTTACACTTTGTTACCCCTTTCTGGCTCACGTAGAGGGGCCAGACCGGCAGTTTCTTCTTTTTCTCCCGCACACCTAAGGTTTCTTCGGCGAGGGGCTCCGGAGCGTCTGAATTCCCACCCAATCCTATGGTATGACAAACCATGTGTGTTAGATTGTGGCATTGGCCTTGGATGCCCAAGATTCCCTCACTCTTTGTGTTATGGCTTCACCGGCGCCGCATTCTCTTTTGCGGGTTCCAGGACTACTGAGAGCCCGAAACTCCCAGATCTCACAAAATGGGGGGAATCTTTCCAATAGGTGGGACCTACCATTGTATTGGGTGTTAAGCCTAACCTAACACAACCAAGCAATTGGTTCCGCTTTCCTAACCCATTCCGGCTCATGTAGAGGGGCCAGAACGGCAGTTCCGTCTTTTTCCCACCGGGGCTATGGTTTCTCTGGAGAGGGGCCTCCAGATCGTCTAAATGCCACCAAATCCCATGGTATTTCATACCTTGTGTGTGTCAGAGTGTGTCATGGGTATTGGATTCCCAAGATTCCCTTACTCGCTGTGTTATGGCTTCACCAGCGTCATATTCTCTTTTGCGGATTCTACTTAGAGCCCAAAACTCTCGGATCTCATGGAACGGGGGGAATCTTGCCAATAGGTGGGACCTACCATTTTATTGGGTGTTACTTGGGCCTAACCAAACACAACCAAGTAATTGGTTCCACTTTTCTACCCCTTTCCGGCTCACGTAGAGGGGCCAAAACGGTAGTTCCGTCTTTTTCCCAGCGGGGCTATGGTTTCTCTGGAGAGGGGCCTCCAAATCGTATGAATGCAACCAAATACACCATGGTATGCCATACCATGTGTGTGTATAGTGTTTCATGGGTCTTGTATTCCCAATATTCCCTCTCTCTCTGTGTGTGTGTGTGTGTGTGTGTGTGTGTGTTAGTGCTGCACGGCGCGTCAGATTCTCTCTGGCGGGTTCCAAGACTACTTAGAGCCTGAAACTCCCTAAACTGATGGAACTCAGGGAATCTTGCCAACGGGTGGGCCCAACCATTTTATTGGGTGTTCCTTGGGCCTAACCTAACACAAACAAGAAATTGGTTCCACTTTTCTACCCCTTTCTGGCACAAGTAGAGGGCCAAAACGACATTTGCGTCTTTTTCCCAGCGGGGCTATGGTTTCTCTGGAGAGGGGGCTCTGGATCATCTGAATGCCACCAAATCCCATGGTATGGCATAACATGTGTTTTAGAGTGTGGAATGGGTCTTGTATTCTAAAGATTCACTCGCTCTCTCTGTGTTAGGGCTTCACTAGCATCAGATTCTCTCTGGCGTGTTCCAGGATTACTTAGAGCCTGAAACTCCTGGATCTGACGGAACTGGGGGAATCATGCCAAGATGTGGTCCCTAAAATTTTGTTGGGTGTTCCTTGGGCCTAACCTAATACAACCAAACAGTTGGTTCCTGTTTGCTACCCCCTTCCGCCTAACGTAGAGGGGCCAGAACGGCAGTTCCGTCTTTTTTCCCAGCGGGGCTATGCATGGTTTCTCCGGAGAAGGGCCTCCAGATCGTCTGAATGCCACAAAATCCCATGGTATTCCATACCATGTGTGTTATAGTGTGTCGTGGGTATTGGATGCCCAAAATTCCCTCTCTCTCCGTGTTAGGGCTTCACCGGCGTCGGATTCTCTCCTGCGGGTTCCATGACTACTTAGAGCCCGAAACTCCCGCAACTGACGGAACTTGGGGAATATTTCCAAGAGGTGGGCCCTACCATTGTCTTGGGTGTTCGTTGGGCCTAACCTAACTCAACCAAGCAGTTGCTTCCACTTTTCTACCCCCTTGCGGCTCACGTAGAGGGGCTAGAACGACAGTTCCGTCTTTTTCCCTAACTCGGCTATGGTTTTCTCCGGAGAGGGGGCTCCGGATCGTTTGAATGCCACCAAATCCCATGGTATAACATACCATGTTTGTTTGAGTGTTTCATGGGTCTTGTATTCCCAACATTCCCTCACTCGGTGTGTTATGGCTTCCGTCAGATTCTCTCTAGTGGGTTCAAGGACTACTCAGAGCCCGAAACTCCCGGATGTGACGAAACAGGGGGAATCCTGCCAAGAGGTAGGCCCTAACATTGTCTTGGGTGTTTATTGGGCCTAAAATAAGACAAGCAAGCAGTTGGTTCCACTTTGCTACCCCCTTCCGGCTCACATAGAGGGGCCAGAACGACAGTTCCGTCTGTTTTCCCAGCGGGGCTAGGGTTTCTCGGGAGAGGGGTTCCGTCTGTTTTCCCAAAGGACGGTGCGCAGGATCCGGCTAAGGATAAGGAAACTCGTGGAGGCCCAAGTTTGTAGGCCCAGCAACTCGGGTTGAGGGCTATTGTAAAGGAAAGCTACAATTTGTGCGCTGTATCCGGGTAGGATCCAGGGTGCGCCTTGGGGAATAAGCCAGGGGGTACGGGTGCTTTATAAACCGCCCCCCAGGTCTAGTCTAGACAGAGATCTAAGAACCCTAGCAACATCGTGTGATATCGAGCATCCAGTGTAAACCCTAATCGAATTATCATATCGAGAATAGAGATCCGGCGACTTCGATTGCCGGCTATCAGATCAAATTGCACCATGTTTTCCCTTGAGCTAAACCCTCTCCCAAACGCCTGTGTCGACTTGCCCCAAGATCAGTTACCCCTGGTAACATCTGCCGTGATTATCCCACGACAGTTGGCGCCCACCGTGGGGCCTGCGTCCAAAGGTGTTTACATCACGGGAGAAGCTCGGAAGAGCATGAAGAACCTCATCATCGGTGAGATCTACGTCAACGACCAAGGAGAGAAGATGATGGACGATTCCGGCTGGGGGCCAGAGTCGGATCACCTCGAAGCCGGATCCGTCGTGACAATCGGCTGCATCAACGTCTTCATCGGTATGGTATGTACTTCCGACTTGAATCCTGACAATCTTGGATCTGATTCTGTGTCAAGAGAAGCTACCTACACTCAATCGGAAAGAGAAGAATCGATCGGAACAACAGGCCAGATAAAAGAACTCGCCGAGAAGTGGGAACAATCGGAAGAGTTGGTATGGACCCCGCGCGATCGGGTAGAGAGAGAAGGCGATACCGAGTCTATCCGGGGTCTATTGGAGGATCGATATGAGGAGGAATACATCAAAGAAGAACGGCATGAGTTCGTGCCAAGCATCACGCGCCGGGTTGTGGTCTACACGGCTCCCGCGGCCAACGTAAATCAAGAGAGCGTGACCGCGGCCGCAGTCGGGACGGCTAAGGCATTGAATCAACAGCAGGGCACAACCGACCCGGTCCTGATCCGGGTTGAGGGAGAGTCGGCATCGGTTACCAGTCGCGCACCGGAGGAGGTAACTTGGAGCAGGAGGGATCACCCGGACAGAGTTGAACACCCGGGAGTTTTAGCATTGGTGGTGGCACCACAGGTCAATGGGTACGAACTGAAAAAAGTCTTGATGGATGGAGGAAGTAGTATCAATATCCTATACTGGGAAACTTTTCTGCGCATGGGCCTAAAGGAATCTCAGTTGCAAAAGAGTACAACAGTTTTTCACGGAATAGTGCCGGGTCATTCGGCGTGCCCCGAAGGAAAAGTGGCATTGGAAGTAGCTTTTGGGGAATCAAAGGACAATTATCGAGTCGAGTGGCTTACTTTTGAGGTGGTCAAGTTGCGCAGTCCCTATCATGCATTGTTTGGAAGGCCGGTTTATGCTAAGTTCATGGCAAGACCGTGTTATGTGTATCTGCAGCTGAAAATCCCGGGTCCTAAGAAGACCATTACCATACACGGGAATCGAGACATAGCAGCCGAATGTGATGAAGGAGATGCGGCAATGGCCGAGCAGGCCTGCAGAAAAGAAGAACTCAAGCACTATCGGTCTCAAGCAGACCCGGAGGACAGAATTACATCAAAAAGGCCGAGTACTGAAGGCGAAAAAGCAAAATCCAAGGTAACGCAAGATCCTAAAATGATGGCCTTAATCGAAGTTGACTCCCCCAAGCAATCCGCTGTGAAGGAAGAATCGGCTACAGTCAACAACACCGCGCACACCACTTCATCTATGCAAGAAAGAGATAGACCATGGAACGTGGCTCAGCTACGTCCATATTATACTTAGTAAAGACTATATTGGCAAATGGAATTGCACGATGTAATAGGCAACAGGTTTTCAGACGCACTCTTTTCCTATCCAGGGTACCTTTGGGGACTGGACGGGTTTTTAATGAGGCGGCTTGCTGACCTAGATTTTTCATATCAAGAAAGGAGATGGTTATCAAGTAAAAAGATGGTTATCAAGAAAAGAGATGGTTATCAAGAAAAGAGATGGTTATCAAGTAAAGAGATGGTTATCAAGAAAAGAGATGGTTATCAAGAAAAGAGATGGTTATCAAGAAAAGAGATGGTTATCAAGTAAAGAGATGGTTATCAAGAAAAGAGATGGTTATCAAGAAAAGAGATGGTTATCAAGTAAAGAGATGGTTATCAAGAAAAGAGATGGTTATCAAGAAAAGAGATGGTTATCAAGAAAAGAGATGGTTATCAAGTAAAGAGATGGTTATCAAGAAAAGAGATGGTTGTTATCAGGTTATGTATTCTCAGTACGATGCGTATATCTAGGTCTTGGGGGCTGGTCGCTTAAATAGCACAGTTACAAACTCAAAGACCCGGCCATGATGCCTATGAGTTATAAGGGCCGATTACTTGCAAACGAGTACGGCTACAATCTTATAACCGGACAAAGAAGTCCAAATTTCTTGGCTATTCTTACTTAAGCTCGATGTGACTCGTATTAAAGTGGCATGATTTGTTCGCTTACGATGGCAGTTAGTCATGAAACCCGACGGGGATTGGCTGGCTACGTCTTCGTATTGATGTAACAACATGGTATCCACGCGAAAGCCGGCTTACAGTACAAGACAGTCAAAAGGGTCATCTAAACCACAAGTTATGCAGAGTACAAGGCTGAATAGCTGGAAACTCAACGACTATTAAGCATAACTTCAAAACCTGTGTGAAATAACTCGTGGATCTTTGTGAAAGTAGCAATAAGCATTTTGTGTCCTAGACTCGGCAATCCGGGCCCGGTAGCTTGAAATCTTGAAAAGAGAAAAACTGGCTTACTTGTATAGTTGCAAAAATCCAAATATCCGAGTCTTGGGGACTTGGGGACTTCGAAGCAATACCCATGAGACCCGGAAATTGAGTTTTCACAAAAGGAACAATAAGTAAAACCAGATATCGAGAACAGATGAGCTTAAACTTAAAAAGGCCGGAACAGGCATCGAGTATATCAAGGCCTTAGCGTGCATTACAAAATCCTGGTGAAAAAATATCAAAGGTGCACAGGCGCACCGCCCAAAATATGACTATTTCAAAAAGTATGTCGACCGACTGGCGCTTAAGAAGAGGCATTAGAAACCATATATCACTCGGCGTCCATCTTGGCCTTACCCTTGCCATCATTGGTGGTAGCAGCAGCACCCGGATCAGCGGTACCAGCCCCTGCAGGGGGCGGAACGACTGGTGTTGAGGCAGCAGGAGCAGAGCCGGCTTCAGCTTGCTTCTTGGCAGCCTCCGCCCTTATCGCAGCAGCTTCCTCCTTCCACCGAGCCAGCATGTCATACGGCTCAGGAAGATCCGACTTAATTACTTTATCGGCAGAATCATATGCTGGAACAAGTATGTTAACATCCAGTTCATCAGCAATTACGCTGGCCGGGTAACGGACCTCCTTCTGGACGGCCTGAAAATCCTTTACTGAAAACTTGGATCCGTGAAGCTTGAACTCTGGGAAGCCGCCCATAAGCCTCGCTAGCTCGAGCTTGGGGAGATAAGCTTTCGCAAGTGCAAGCCCCCGGGTCACTCCAACCCGGCAAGATGAGCGCTTCCAGTGCCGAATCCACTCGGGAACAGTGGATAGGGCGTCCAACAGCCTTTTCAGATCAACATGTCCTCTGCCCGGCCACCGCAACTCATCAAGGATCCATCTGGTTCCGGCACATAGTTGCCGGATAGCGCTATTCATGGTTTTCAGCTTGGCCATGTCATCTTCTTCCGGCATGGTTTCGTTCGGGCCTGAGGAAATGGAGACATAAGTCGGGAAACTACTGCTATCTATCAAAAAGATAAACCGGAGGAGGAAACGTACCAAGTAAAGCACGATATGTGTCTGATATTTGGACGGAAAGGCTTGTTAGGTCATCTTCTGCCCGGTGAGCCCTTTTCTTATATTTTCTCATTATCAACTTATTCCTCCTAGACTCGGCCTCGGCTGCCTCACGTAAAGCTACCTCCTTTTCGATGAGCTTGGTGGCGCCCGCCAGTTTTTCCTCGGATTGAGTTACGAAAGCCTGCATGCATGCAAACAAAGGATCAGTTGGGTAGAGGAATAAGTTATCAGTCGCTTGTATAACAAAGTCCCAAGTAAATTATGAATCAATTCACTCGGAACTTGGGGACTGGATAAAGGCATAAGCAGTATTAGTCGGATTTACCTCGTGTTTGGCAATCAAAGCTCCCAAGATGTTCTCTTCATTGGACCTTAAAGTGCGAAGGGTTTCTAGCATCTGGGTAAAGGTCAGTTCCTCGGATCGAGCACCGGAAGAGCCGACAGCTTGGTCGTTTGGTGGGGGGGCTCTCCCCGCCCTTGGAGTCGAGACCCGGACAGTTTGGGTGGCCGGGTTGGGAGAACTCATCCTTGTATCTAGAACTTCGATCTCCTCGTCTACTGGTTCTGATGAGGAAGGAGATCCGGCAGCTCGGGGAAGTGGATTGTTCAGAGGGCCTTGTTCCTGGTTATTCGCTGTATCATCTCCAGTCGCGGCGTCTGCATTGCCAGTCGGTTTCTCTGCCTGATGGTTATCTGCTTCTATATTTTCCGGGTCACTGACGACGGCTTGAGCGCTAAAAGAAGGATGGGAAAAAGCGGTTATCAGTGATGATGGTGGCTTGAGTGGAAATTTGTAGACGTAAAAGGAAATCATGTAGCGTAAACTTACCCGACATTCACGGTGTAATCAGGCGGGAGCTCGCCGCTGGAAGCGGATGAGGTCGCCACGGGAACTACCAACGGGACCCGGAATTGCCCGGCGCGTGGATGGTTAGGAGAAGGGTGACGTTGGGGAGAGTCGGAAGGACGAGGCGGAGGAGCGCCGCCACGAGGAACCGAGGAAATAGAGATGCCCGGGTTAAGGGGATCTTCACCCGGGGAACTCCGAGTTACTCTGCGTTTGGCTGGGGAGGAGTCCTTCAAGTACGACGAATTTGATAATTGATGGTTAAGTTGTCGCATGGCGTCAAAGGAATAAGGTTCAGAGGATAACGAGGAAAAAGGAACCTTGGATACGGCTCCTCTGGCTTTCCTTTTGGCTCCGACTGTTGTTTCTTGGTCTGATTCAGTTGCCTCCGGGTCATCCTCGTTGGCCTCGCCTTCGTCCTCCAGTCCTGCGAATCGGATGTGTGTTAGTTGGAGAAAAGATAAACGAAAGGGAAGTAATACAAGTAAAGGTATACAGATCCTGTGCAAATACCTTTGCTACCATCAGCCGACTCGTCCTCGTCTTCCAGGTCTCTGGAAGGGGGAAAGGGTTCAACTCTCCAGAAAGGGTCATCAGCCTAAGACAAAGGAATGGGAGTAAGGGTTAGAAGCTGTATCGAGTCAAGATGCGGAAGTAAGTTATGGATATCAGGTATTACCGCTGGAGCCGGGTTGTCCCGAGTAAACGGGGGTAACCCGGTGATGCCCTTTATCACCTCCAGCTTCTCCGTTAAGAAGCCTTTGATGGTCTTGTTGGTATCGCCGGCTGCAAAGTTTTTGGTGGAGTATCGGAGCGTATCTGTGGTGTGCCCTGAGTACTCGCACATCAGTTTGGTGCGAACGGAGTTGGGTTGTATCCGGAAGTCAACCCATGTTTTTATTAAATTGAGCCCGAGGAGGCCTTGGGCTGAGAGAATGGCCATCTTGGTTAGCAAGGGAAGGATTGTCTCTCTGTCCGAATTTGATGCAAAGGCACTGAAAGACTCGGAGGGCTCGAGGGGGGTCTCTGAGTAACCCGGCAGCTTCTTTTCGCTGTCAGGGGAGGTATCGCGGCAATAAAAGAAGGACAGTTGCCAGTGTTTGACGTGAGAGTGTAGGTTTAGGGTTGGCATCAGGGAATTCCTGCGGCGCTGGATGGATACCCCGCCACAGGTTAGGAGAGCTCCGTCGCCGCTTTCGCGGCACGGCTTGCATTGGAATAACTCAATGAAGAGAGTTAAATTCGGCGGCATGCACAAGTACGATTCGGAGAGAACAATGAAGTGGGTGATGTTCAACATAGAGTTAGGCCCTGTGTCGAACATTCGGAGTCCATAGTGATCTAAGACCTCCCTAAAGAAAGGGTGACCCGGAGGACGGAATCCCCGGGTCACGTGCTCTACGAAGCAGATTACCTCGTTTTCTGTGGGTGTGGGCCGAGTCTCATTACCCGGCGCTCTCCAGTGAATGTCCTTCTGAGAAGGGAGAGTTCCTAACTCGGCTAGCTCCTCCAACTTGGCTTTCGTAGTTGTGGAACGCCCCCAGTTGGCGGATATGGTTTGGGTAGTTCTCGCCTGAGTCGGTTGTTTTCCTTGTCATTTGGGAGCCATGGGATCAACCTGCAAAGCACAAGAAAAAGAGGCGTGTGAAATAAGGCCCGGGAGTGTTGAATTATCCGAGTATAAGGTATCAAGAAAGTATGAAGCTGGCAATTATCCGGGTATCATGTTATGAAGCGGAAATCGTAAGGTATCCGGGTATTAAGTATAGCTGTGGAAATTATTGGTCACTTACGTATTGAAATGAGTTTGGGGAACACGGATGGTTGCCCATGTCTCTACTGCAAGCAAAGCATCTGGAGCAAAGCCGGGTTACTATATGGCCACCATGGAGTTAGGCCTAGCTGAATATCAAAACATCTTAACCCGGCCTCTGCATGCCCGTATGTTTGATATCTTTGCAGGGAATAGCAAGCGCTTCAAGGAGGATCCATGAAGCCCAGGCTATTCTGGGGACTACTGACGGGGGGACGATAACCCGGTAGGTCAAACTCCAAGGAGTAACCCGGCCCAAAGGACGGTGCGCAGGATCCGGCTAAGGATAAGGAAACTCGTGGAGGCCCAAGTTTGTAGGCCCAGCAACTCGGGTTGAGGGCTATTGTAAAGGAAAGCTACAATTTGTGCGCTGTATCCGGGTAGGATCCAGGGTGCGCCTTGGGGAATAAGCCAGGGGGTACGGGTGCTTTATAAACCGCCCCCCAGGTCTAGTCTAGACAGAGATCTAAGAACCCTAGCAACATCGTGTGATATCGAGCATCCAGTGTAAACCCTAATCGAATTATCATATCGAGAATAGAGATCCGGCGACTTCGATTGCCGGCTATCAGATCAAATTGCACCATGTTTTCCCTTGAGCTAAACCCTCTCCCAAACGCCTGTGTCGACTTGCCCCAAGATCAGTTACCCCTGGTAACATCTGCCGTGATTATCCCACGACAAGGGGCTCTGGATCGTCTGAATACCACCAAATCCCATGTTATTACATACCATGTGTGTTATAGTGTTTCATGGGTCTTGTATTCCCAAGATTTCCTTTCTTTGTGTGTTAGGCCTTCGCCGACGTCGGATTCTCTCTAGCGGGTTCCAAAACTATTTAGATCCCGAAACTCCTGGATCTGACGGAATAGGGGGAATCTTGCCAAGAGGTGGGTCCTAAAATTTTATTTGGTGTTACTTGGGACTAAAATAACACAAAAAAAATCAGTTCCACTTTTCTACCCCATTCTGGCTCACGTAGAGGGGCCAGACTGGCAGTTTCTTCTTTTTCTCCAGCAGAACTAGGGTTTCTCCGGGGAGGGGCTCCGGAGTGTATGAATCCCCACCCAATCCTAGGGTATGCCAAACCATGTGTATTTATATTGTGTCATGGGTCTTGTATTCCCAAGATTTCCTTACTCTTTGTGTTATGGCTTCACAGGCGCCGCATTCTCTTTCACGGGTTCCATGACTACTCAGAGCCCGAAACTCCTAGATCTCACGGAATGGGGGGGGGGAATCTTGACAATAGGTGGGACCTACCAATGTATTGGGTGTTACTTGTGCCTATACTAACACAACCAAGCAATTGGTTCCGCTTTGCTACCCCATTCCGCCTCACGTAGAGGGGCCAAAAAGGCAGTTCCGTCTTTTTCCCATCGGGGCTATGGTTTCTCTCGAGAGGGGCCTCCATATAGTATGAATGCCACAAAATCCCATGGTATGCCGTACCTTGTGTGTGTAAGAGTGTGTCATGGGTATTGTATTCCCAAGATTCCCTTTCTCCCTGTGTTATGTCTTCACCGACGTCAGATTCTCTTGGGGGTTCTACTTAGAGCCCGAAACTCCCGGATCTCACGGAACATGGGGAATCTTGCCAATAGGTCGGACCTACCATTTTATTGGGTGATACTTGGGCCTAACCTAACACAACCAAGTAATTGGTTCCACTTTTCTACCCCTTTCCAGCTCACGTAGAGGGGCCAAAACGGCGGTTCCGTCTTTTTCCCAGCGGGGCTATGGTTTCTCTGGAGAGGGGCCTCCAAATCGTATGAATGCAACCAAATACACCATGGTATGTCATACCATGTGTGTGTATAGTGTGTCATGGGTCTTGGATGCCCAAGATTCCATCTCTCTCTCTCTCTGTTATGGCTTCACCAGCGCGTCAGATTCTCTCTGGCGGGTTCGAGGACTACTTAGAGCCTGAAACTCCCTAAACTGATGAAACTCGGGGAATCTTGCCAACAGGTGGGCCCAAACATTTTCATGGGTGTTCCTTGGGCCCAACCTAACACAAACAAGCAATTGGTTCCACTTTGCTACCCCTTTCCGGCTCAAGTAGAGGGGCCAAAACGACAGTTCCGTCTTTTTCCTAGCGGTACTTTGGTTTCTCCGGAGTGGGGGCTTCGGATCGTCTGAATACCACCAAATCCCATGGTATGGCATACCATGTGTGTTATAGTGTGGCATGGGTCTTGTATTCCCAAGATTCAGTCTCTCTCTGTGTTAGGTCTTCACCGGCGTCAGATTCTCTCTCGAGGGTTCCAGGATTACTTAGAGCCTAAAACTCCCAGATCTGACGGAACTGTGGGAATCTTTCCAAGAGGTGGGCCCTACCATTTGTTTGGGTGTTCCTATGGCCTAACCTAATACAACCAAGCAGCTTTTTCCGCTTTGCTACCCCCTTCCGCCTAACGTAGAGGGGCTAGAACGGCAGTTTCGTCTTTTTTCCCAACGGGGCTATGCATGGCTTCTCCGGAGAGGGGCCTCCAGATCGTCTGAATGGCACCAAATCCCATGGTATTCCATACCATGCGTGTTATAGTGTGTAGTGGGTCGAGGATGCCCAAGATTCCCTCTCTCTCTGTGTTAGGGCTTCACCGGGTCAGATTCTCTCTATCGGGTTCCAGAACTACTTAGAGCCCGAAACTCCCGGAACTGACGGAACTCGGGGAATCTTGCAAAGAGGTGGGCCCTAACATTGTCTTGGATGTTCATTGGGTCTAAAATAACACAACCAAGAAGTTGGTTCTACTTTGCTACCCCCTTCCGGCTCACGTAGAGGGGCTAGAACGTCAATTACATCTTTTTCCCTAGCGGGGCTATGGTTTCTTCGCAGAGGGGCCTTCGGATCGTCTGAATGCCACCAAACCCCATAGTATGACATACCATGTGTGTTAGAGTGTTTCATGGGTATTTTATTCCCAACATTTGCTCACTCGGTGTGTTAGGTCTTCACCGGCGTGAGATTCTCTCTCGCGGGTTCCAGGATTACTTAGAGCCTGAAACTCCCGGATCTGACGGAAATGTGGGAATCTTGCCAAGAGGTGGGCCCTACCATTTTGTTGGGTGTTCCTTGGTCCTAACCTAATACAACGAAGCAGTTGTTTCCACTTTTCTACCCCCTTCCGGCTCACGTAGAGGGGCCAGAACGACAGTTCCGTCTGTTTTCCCAACGGGGCTAGGGTTTCTCCGGAGAGGGTCTCTGGAGTCTGGATCGTCTGAATACCACAAAATCCCATGGTATTCCATAAAATGTGTATTATAGTGTTTCTTGGGTCTTGGATTCCCAATATTCCCTCTCTTTGTGTGTTAGGCCTTCGCCGGCGTCGGATTCTCTCTAGCGGGTTCCAAAACTATTTAGAGCCCGAAGCTCCCGGATCTGACGGAACAGGGGGAATCTTGCCAAGAGGTGGGTCCTAACATTTTATTTGGTGTTACTTGGGCCTAAAATAACACAACCAAGCAATTAGTTCCACTTTGCTACCCCTTTCCGGCTCACGTAGAGGGGCCAGACCGACAGTTTCTTCTTTTTCTCCCGCATACCTAGGGTTTCTTCGGCGAGGGGCTCCGGAGCGTATGAATTCCCACCCAATCCTAGGGTATGCAAAACCATGTGTGTTACATTGTGGCATGGGTCTTGGATGCGCAAGATTACCTCACTCTTTGTGTTATGGCTTCACCGGCGCCCCATTCTCTTTTGCGGGTTTCAGGACTAGTAAGAGCCCGAAACTCCCAGATCTCACAAAATGGGGGGAATCTTTCCAAGAGGTGGGACCTACCATTGTCTTGGGTGTTACTTGTGCCTAACCTAACACAACAAAGCAATTGGTTCCGCTTTGCTACCCGATTCCGGCTCACGTAGAGGGGCCAGAACGGCAGTTCCGTCTTTTTCCCAGCGGGGCTGTGGTTTCTCTGGAGAGGGGCCTCCGGATCGTCTGAATGCCAGCAAATCCCACGTCATTCCATACCTTGTGTGTGTTATATTGTGTCATGGGTATTGTATGCCCAAGATTCCCTTACTCCCTGTGTTATGGCTTCACCGGCGTCAGATTCTCTTTTGTGGGTTCTACTTAGAGCCCGAAACTCCCGGATCTCACGGAACGGGGGGAATCTTGCCAATAGATGGGACCTAACATTTTATTGGGTGTTACTTGGGAATAACATAACACAACCAAGTAATTGGTTCCACATTTCTAACCCTTTCCGGCTCACGTAGAGGGGCGAAAACGGAAGTTCCGTCTTTTTCCCAGCGGGGCTATGGTTTCTCTAGAGAGGGGCCTCCAGATCGTATGAATGCAACCAAATACACCATGGTATGCCATACCATGTGTGTGTGTAGTGTGTCATGGGTCTTGGATTCCCAAGATTCCCTCTCTCTCTCTCTCTGTTAGTGCTTCACCGGCGCGTCAGATTCTCTCTTGCGGGTTCCAAGACTACTTAGAGCCCGAAACTCCCTAAACTGATGGAACTCAGAAAATCTTGCCAACGGGTGGGACCAACCATTTTCTTGGGTGTTCCTTGGGCCTAACCTAACACAAACAAGCAATCGGTGCCCCGTCTGCTTGCACTTGTAGCATGTGACGACACAAGGAGGCCCTGGCCTTTGCTGCCCCATCGAAGCCCTTGGATCATGCATCTGAGCAGGGTTGGGTGGGCGGGGAGCGAAGCCTGGAGAAGCTTGGGCATATGGAGCCCGAGTGACAGCATCATTTGGCACCCAGATGCGGCGCTTCTGCGGAGGGGTGGTCATGTTGGAGGAGGAACCACCCTCACGCGAGTGCTTGCGAGACTCCTCGAACGCCTTGCGCCCATTTTCTTCATTGAGCGCGGTGTTAACGAGATCCTCGAAGCGGTTGGCCTTGACGTTTGTGAGGGCATACTTGAGTTCGGGGTTAAAACCTCTGCGGAACCTTGCCATCTTCTTAGCTTTAGTGGACACCTCATCTCCAGCGTACCGAGCGAGGCGATTGAACTCACTCTGATACCCGATGACGTCCATCTTGCCCTGCTTGAGTGAGCAAAACTCTTCACGCATCCTTTCCATGAGACCATCTGGAATGTGGTGCTTCAGGAAGGCCTCCTTGAAACAATCCCACGTGACTGGCATCTAGTTCTCATGGCCTGGAAGTTTTCCCACCAAGTAGCTGCCTGACCCTTCAGCAGATAGGAGGCATACTTGACCTTGTCTTCTTCAGCTACGTGTGCAATCTCCAGAGCCTTGGCTATCTCACGGATCCAGTCATCAGCGTCCAGAGGCTCGCGTGTGGCCACGAAAGCTCTTGGGCCCAGACTGAGAAACTCCTTGATGCTGACTCGTGGAGCTGTCTGGTTGATGTGCTGATTAGCCTGAAACTGGGCCATCTGCGTCATGACTTGGGTCATTTGAGTCAACAGCTCCGCGATTGGCGGTGGCTCAGGCGTGTTGTTCCTCGTTGGCGGCATCCTGAATGGAAATGCATTTTAGCACAATAATAGAAAAGGATAGACTTGGAAACCGAAAGAGAGATTATTCCGACGCATGAATAGATAACCAACAGGTACATCATCACATGTTCAAATACATCAGAATATCCAACACACCATAAATGGTTCGAATGCCAAAGGATAACTAAACATAGCTAAGAATGGATACATCGGTACTCCCATGCTCATCACGCAGGACGGCGGCTAGGAGTACGGCGAGAGGTACGGTGAGGAGCACGCCCACGAAAGTAGGTGGAACGATGATCCACGTAGATCTGACGTGGTCTGAGACCGACTCTAGGTGACGGGGGGACGATAACCCGGTAGGTCAAACTCCAAGGAGTAACCCGGCCCAAAGGACGGTGCGCAGGATCCGGCTAAGGATAAGGAAACTCGTGGAGGCCCAAGTTTGTAGGCCCAGCAACTCGGGTTGAGGGCTATTGTAAAGGAAAGCTACAATTTGTGCGCTGTATCCGGGTAGGATCCAGGGTGCGCCTTGGGGAATAAGCCAGGGGGTACGGGTGCTTTATAAACCGCCCCCCAGGTCTAGTCTAGACAGAGATCTAAGAACCCTAGCAACATCGTGTGATATCGAGCATCCAGTGTAAACCCTAATCGAATTATCATATCGAGAATAGAGATCCGGCGACTTCGATTGCCGGCTATCAGATCAAATTGCACCATGTTTTCCCTTGAGCTAAACCCTCTCCCAAACGCCTGTGTCGACTTGCCCCAAGATCAGTTACCCCTGGTAACATCTGCCGTGATTATCCCACGACAGTTGGCGCCCACCGTGGGGCCTGCGTCCAAAGGTGTTTACATCACGGGAGAAGCTCGGAAGAGCATGAAGAACCTCATCATCGGTGAGATCTACGTCGACGACCAAGGAGAGAAGATGATGGACGATTCCGGCTGGGGGCCAGAGTCGGATCACCTCGAAGCCGGATCCGTCGTGACAATCGGCTGCATCAACGTCTTCATCGGTATGGTATGTACTTCCGACTTGAATCCTGACAATCTTGGATCTGATTCTGTGTCAAGAGAAGCTACCTACACTCAATCGGAAAGAGAAGAATCGATCGGAACAACAGGCCAGATAAAAGAACTCGCCGAGAAGTGGGAACAATCGGAAGAGTTGGTATGGACCCCGCGCGATCGGGTAGAGAGAGAAGGCGATACCGAGTCTATCCGGGATCTATTGGAGGATCGATATGAGGAGGAATACATCAAAGAAGAACGGCATGAGTTCGTGCCAAGCATCACGCGCCGGGTTGTGGTCTACACGGCTCCCGCGGCCAACGTAAATCAAGAGAGCGTGACCGCGGCCGCAGTCGGGACGGCTAAGGCATTGAATCAACAGCAGGGCACAACCGACCCGGTCCTGATCCGGGTTGAGGGAGAGTCGGCATCGGTTACCAGTCGCGCACCGGAGGAGGTAACTTGGAGCAGGAGGGATCACCCGGACAGAGTCGAACACCCGGGAGTTTTAGCATTGGTGGTGGCACCACAGGTCAATGGGTACGAACTGAAAAAAGTCTTGATGGATGGAGGAAGTAGTATCAATATCCTATACTGGGAAACTTTTCTGCGCATGGGCCTAAAGGAATCTCAGTTGCAAAAGAGTACAACAGTTTTTCACGGAATAGTGCCGGGTCATTCGGCGTGCCCCGAAGGAAAAGTGGCATTGGAAGTAGCTTTTGGGGAATCAAAGGACAATTATCGAGTCGAGTGGCTTACTTTTGAGGTGGTCAAGTTGCGCAGTCCCTATCATGCATTGTTTGGAAGGCCGGTTTATGCTAAGTTCATGGCAAGACCGTGTTATGTGTATCTGCAGCTGAAAATCCCGGGTCCTAAGAAGACCATTACCATACACGGGAATCGAGACATAGCAGCCGAATGTGATGAAGGAGATGCGGCAATGGCCGAGCAGGCCTGCAGAAAAGAAGAACTCAAGCACTATCGGTCTCAAGCAGACCCGGAGGACAGAATTACATCAAAAAGGCCGAGTACTGAAGGCGAAAAAGCAAAATCCAAGGTAACGCAAGATCCTAAAATGATGGCCTTAATCGAAGTTGACTCCCCCAAGCAATCCGCTGTGAAGGAAGAATCGGCTACAGTCAACAACACCGCGCACACCACTTCATCTATGCAAGAAAGAGATAGACCATGGAACGTGGCTCAGCTACGTCCATATTATACTTAGTAAAGACTATATTGGCAAATGGAATTGCACGATGTAATAGGCAACAGGTTTTCAGACGCACTCTTTTCCTATCCAGGGTACCTTTGGGGACTGGACGGGTTTTTAATGAGGCGGCTTGCTGACCTAGATTTTTCATATCAAGAAAGGAGATGGTTATCAAGTAAAAAGATGGTTATCAAGAAAAGAGATGGTTATCAAGAAAAGAGATGGTTATCAAGTAAAGAGATGGTTATCAAGAAAAGAGATGGTTATCAAGAAAAGAGATGGTTATCAAGAAAAGAGATGGTTATCAAGTAAAGAGATGGTTATCAAGAAAAGAGATGGTTATCAAGAAAAGAGATGGTTATCAAGTAAAGAGATGGTTATCAAGAAAAGAGATGGTTATCAAGTAAAGAGATGGTTATCAAGAAAAGAGATGGTTATCAAGAAAAGAGATGGTTATCAAGAAAAGAGATGGTTATCAAGTAAAGAGATGGTTATCAAGAAAAGAGATGGTTATCAAGAAAAGAGATGGTTATCAAGTAAAGAGATGGTTATCAAGAAAAGAGATGGTTATCAAGAAAAGAGATGGTTATCAAGAAAAGAGATGGTTATCAAGTAAAGAGATGGTTATCAAGAAAAGAGATGGTTGTTATCAGGTTATGTATTCTCAGTACGATGCGTATATCTAGGTCTTGGGGGCTGGTCGCTTAAATAGCACAGTTACAAACTCAAAGACCCGGCCATGATGCCTATGAGTTATAAGGGCCGATTACTTGCAAACGAGTACGGCTACAATCTTATAACCGGACAAAGAAGTCCAAATTTCTTGGCTATTCTTACTTAAGCTCGATGTGACTCGTATTAAAGTGGCATGATTTGTTCGCTTACGATGGCAGTTAGTCATGAAACCCGACGGGGATTGGCTGGCTACGTCTTCGTATTGATGTAACAACATGGTATCCACGCGAAAGCCGGCTTACAGTACAAGACAGTCAAAAGGGTCATCTAAACCACAAGTTATGCAGAGTACAAGGCTGAATAGCTGGAAACTCAACGACTATTAAGCATAACTTCAAAACCTGTGTGAAATAACTCGTGGATCTTTGTGAAAGTAGCAATAAGCATTTTGTGTCCTAGACTCGGCAATCCGGGCCCGGTAGCTTGAAATCTTGAAAAGAGAAAAACTGGCTTACTTGTATAGTTGCAAAAATCCAAATATCCGAGTCTTGGGGACTTGGGGACTTCGAAGCAATACCCATGAGACCCGGAAATTGAGTTTTCACAAAAGGAACAATAAGTAAAACCAGATATCGAGAACAGATGAGCTTAAACTTAAAAAGGCCGGAACAGGCATCGAGTATATCAAGGCCTTAGCGTGCATTACAAAATCCTGGTGAAAAAATATCAAAGGTGCACAGGCGCACCGCCCAAAATATGACTATTTCAAAAAGTATGTCGACCGACTGGCGCTTAAGAAGAGGCATTAGAAACCATATATCACTCGGCGTCCATCTTGGCCTTACCCTTGCCATCATTGGTGGTAGCAGCAGCACCCGGATCAGCGGTACCAGCCCCTGCAGGGGGCGGAACGACTGGTGTTGAGGCAGCAGGAGCAGAGCCGGCTTCAGCTTGCTTCTTGGCAGCCTCCGCCCTTATCGCAGCAGCTTCCTCCTTCCACCGAGCCAGCATGTCATACGGCTCAGGAAGATCCGACTTAATTACTTTATCGGCAGAATCATATGCTGGAACAAGTATGTTAACATCCAGTCCATCAGCAATTACGCTGGCCGGGTAACGGACCTCCTTCTGGACGGCCTGAAAATCCTTTACTGAAAACTTGGATCCGTGAAGCTTGAACTCTGGGAAGCCGCCCATAAGCCTCGCTAGCTCGAGCTTGGGGAGATAAGCTTTCGCAAGTGCAAGCCCCCGGGTCACTCCAACCCGGCAAGATGAGCGCTTCCAGTGCCGAATCCACTCGGGAACAGTGGATAGGGCGTCCAACAGCCTTTTCAGATCAACATGTCCTCTGCCCGGCCACCGCAACTCATCAAGGATCCATCTGGTTCCGGCACATAGTTGCCGGATAGCGCTATTCATGGTTTTCAGCTTGGCCATGTCATCTTCTTCCGGCATGGTTTCGTTCGGGCCTGAGGAAATGGAGACATAAGTCGGGAAACTACTGCTATCTATCAAAAAGATAAACCGGAGGAGGAAACGTACCAAGTAAAGCACGATATGTGTCTGATATTTGGACGGAAAGGCTTGTTAGGTCATCTTCTGCCCGGTGAGCCCTTTTCTTATATTTTCTCATTATCAACTTATTCCTCCTAGACTCGTCCTCGTCTTCCAGGTCTCTGGAAGGGGGAAAGGGTTCAACTCTCCAGAAAGGGTCATCAGCCTAAGACAAAGGAATGGGAGTAAGGGTTAGAAGCTGTATCGAGTCAAGATGCGGAAGTAAGTTATGGATATCAGGTATTACCGCTGGAGCCGGGTTGTCCCGAGTAAACGGGGGTAACCCGGTGATGCCCTTTATCACCTCCAGCTTCTCCGTTAAGAAGCCTTTGATGGTCTTGTTGGTATCGCCGGCTGCAAAGTTTTTGGTGGAGTATCGGAGCGTATCTGTGGTGTGCCCTGAGTACTCGCACATCAGTTTGGTGCGAACGGAGTTGGGTTGTATCCGGAAGTCAACCCATGTTTTTATTAAATTGAGCCCGAGGAGGCCTTGGGCTGAGAGAATGGCCATCTTGGTTAGCAAGGGAAGGATTGTCTCTCTGTCCGAATTTGATGCAAAGGCACTGAAAGACTCGGAGGGCTCGAGGGGGGTCTCTGAGTAACCCGGCAGCTTCTTTTCGCTGTCAGGGGAGGTATCGCGGCAATAAAAGAAGGACAGTTGCCAGTGTTTGACGTGAGAGTGTAGGTTTAGGGTTGGCATCAGGGAATTCCTGCGGCGCTGGATGGATACCCCGCCACAGGTTAGGAGAGCTCCGTCGCCGCTTTCGCGGCACGGCTTGCATTGGAATAACTCAATGAAGAGAGTTAAATTCGGCGGCATGCACAAGTACGATTCGGAGAGAACAATGAAGTGGGTGATGTTCAACATAGAGTTAGGCCCTGTGTCGAACATTCGGAGTCCATAGTGATCTAAGACCTCCCTAAAGAAAGGGTGACCCGGAGGACGGAATCCCCGGGTCACGTGCTCTACGAAGCAGATTACCTCGTTTTCTGTGGGTGTGGGCCGAGTCTCATTACCCGGCGCTCTCCAGTGAATGTCCTTCTGAGAAGGGAGAGTTCCTAACTCGGCTAGCTCCTCCAACTTGGCTTTCGTAGTTGTGGAACGCCCCCAGTTGGCGGATATGGTTTGGGTAGTTCTCGCCTGAGTCGGTTGTTTTCCTTGTCATTTGGGAGCCATGGGATCAACCTGCAAAGCACAAGAAAAAGAGGCGTGTGAAATAAGGCCCGGGAGTGTTGAATTATCCGAGTATAAGGTATCAAGAAAGTATGAAGCTGGCAATTATCCGGGTATCATGTTATGAAGCGGAAATCGTAAGGTATCCGGGTATTAAGTATAGCTGTGGAAATTATTGGTCACTTACGTATTGAAATGAGTTTGGGGAACACGGATGGTTGCCCATGTCTCTACTGCAAGCAAAGCATCTGGAGCAAAGCCGGGTTACTATATGGCCACCATGGAGTTAGGCCTAGCTGAATATCAAAACATCTTAACCCGGCCTCTGCATGCCCGTATGTTTGATATCTTTGCAGGGAATAGCAAGCGCTTCAAGGAGGATCCATGAAGCCCAGGCTATTCTGGGGACTACTGACGGGGGGACGATAACCCGGTAGGTCAAACTCCAAGGAGTAACCCGGCCCAAAGGACGGTGCGCAGGATCCGGCTAAGGATAAGGAAACTCGTGGAGGCCCAAGTTTGTAGGCCCAGCAACTCGGGTTGAGGGCTATTGTAAAGGAAAGCTACAATTTGTGCGCTGTATCCGGGTAGGATCCAGGGTGCGCCTTGGGGAATAAGCCAGGGGGTACGGGTGCTTTATAAACCGCCCCCCAGGTCTAGTCTAGACAGAGATCTAAGAACCCTAGCAACATCGTGTGATATCGAGCATCCAGTGTAAACCCTAATCGAATTATCATATCGAGAATAGAGATCCGGCGACTTCGATTGCCGGCTATCAGATCAAATTGCACCATGTTTTCCCTTGAGCTAAACCCTCTCCCAAACGCCTGTGTCGACTTGCCCCAAGATCAGTTACCCCTGGTAACATCTGCCGTGATTATCCCACGACACTAGGCGTGGTGAAGTACATAGCGTCGACTCCCTGTGCTCCAAAGCGTGGAATCCCAGTGTAACCAGCACCAAGGTTAAGGAGTGGACCTCTGATCGGCTCGTAACCTCCAGCATCTGGCAGACGACGACCAACTGGCTGATCGAAACGTGCAAAGCGCTCGTCTCCAACAAAGTCTGTGGTGTAAGTCTCCAGACGAGTTAAAGCAAGGTAAAGCTGCTCTCTGACTGAAGCCAACTCCCGAGATAGTGTGCGGGCAACTGCGTCACTGTGCCTCACAAACTGAGCGGTGGTGTGCAGCCTGGAGTTATCATGCTCGTAAACATCCAAGTTGTCGTAGAGAGTGAAGTGAGCTCCCTCCGAAGTGATGTAACCACGGGGGATGTGGCGATAGATAGAATCGTCAAATCCCCAGTAGTCAGCACGAAGGACGGTGAGACTCACATAAGCTGCCTGCTGCACAGCCATATCCACTGTGGAACCCACTGCCTCGTAGCGGTGGACTACGCTCATGCCATCATCTGACAGAATGTAGACGATAGCCTGGTAGTAGGTCTGGTCAAACTCTCGCTGCTGCTCGTAGACCTGGTACTCTGGTGCCCAACGGAACCCCAGAAAAGTGACCATGTCTCTCAGCATCTCCGGATAACCGGTGGTGCTCTCGCAACGAGTCATACGAACCACCTGCGGGTAGAACCTGCGATCCATCTGCAGATGATCGGGGAAGCTTTGATTAGACGTCGGTAGAAAAACTGAAGTGGCAAGCAACAACAAGGTTCAACGGACGAAAAGGATCTTGAGAAGAACATGATATCGAAGCAACATTTGGGAAACACGAGACCAAACACTCCTGAGGTACTACGGAAAACCCTATCCGGGCTTCTAAAGGATCAATATCTACTGCTTAAGGAATAGAGGATCTGTTTCCGGGGCTTATGTGCCTCCGTTCTCAATCGTGAGTAGGCAACATGATAAATCATGTCACAACCACCTCCATTCCTATGGTCTAGTAGATATAACTATCCTAGAGAAACCAGGATACGTGAAATCCTAACTTGAAAGTTTAGGTGAGAATAGAAAACAACGTTGCACTTCCTTACCAGAAAAGGGAGGGTGGGTGGGGAAAGAAATAAAAGACAGAATTCCTACTCTCACGTTTCATTTTTCCTATATAACTACAAAATAGTTTCTAGACTCAACTGCGACCAGTAAAAGGGATCCTACAGGCAGACAAGCTCTAATACCATTTGTCGCACCCGGACTTCTAGAGGATACTCACAGCCCGCTAAATAGTAGATAAATGGCTTACGGGGCATACCGGCACCCGCATCTCAATATGAGTAGGCCAACACGTAAACGTGTGACAACCATCCTCTACTATTCATCGTCTGCGTAAACCATCCCATAGAAATCCGACTACTTCCATTGACGTACTTCATAACATACACACATGGTACGTCAACGACATTTGAACAAGTGATATCACAACAAATCTCTAAGACACAAAGAAATAGAAATAAGTGGCAAATAGCTCTCACTAGAGCAGAGATAGCAAATACAATCATCCAGAGGACACATGTCCCAACAAGTCATCATTACATCACAGCGGAAGCATCCAAAGTGTCTGAGTACAGATAAGATCCAAATAGGCCTAAGAGGCCGGAAACGAAAAGACGGAGCCCATCCACGATGTCTCGGATCCTGCCCGGGTCCGCTATCTACTCGTCAGCAGCCTCGTCATACTCCACATAGTAGCCACCATGGGGATCCTCGGAAACGTAGTCTGCAGAACACGCAGCCCCAAAGGGGTCAGTACAGACGAGTACTGGCAAGCAAGACGCACAAGATACCAAAGTGTACCCGGCAACAACAAGTACAAATGCTTTGGGTTCAACGGAAGATAGGTGATATAAAGATGCGGCAGCGGGCTGCTCTAACCAACTACAGAGACACGCTACAACATCCGGCTAAAAGAAGGGGATAAGATAGCGTATCGGAACCAACTACCACTAACCTCAAACAAACCCATCCTGGATCTCGCCCCTTATCCAAAGAAGCAATCCGAGGATAACCCACACAGTTGGATTAATGAAGGTTCAAGTTATTGTGTCAATGAGCCTATTACTAGTCAAATTATTGTTAATTAGGTGTAAGTTGTCTAATCCTTGTTAGCCAGCCCTATCACCAAGTCATCCATAACCGCGGACAACACGGCTTCTCGAGAAGATTTAACCCTGCAGGGGTGCACCAATTTGGCCGTACACGTAAGAATATCCCGCCAGACGGGGATCAAACCCACCAAGCGAGGCACTCTACACAACCCAACTCTTCTTTGCATCAAGCCCAAAGAACCACGTGTTGTGCGTGCGCGGCTAATCGAGCCCCCACGAAGAAAAGGGGGACCCTCATAGCACTGGAAGACCACGCCGCCCTAAATGCCGACTACAAAAGTTCCACCCTGGCGCCGAGGGTTCGTACCTGCATATGCGTGCATCAAATGGAAAGCCCGAACTAAGTGTGGCGATTTGGACGATATGCGAATCGAATCAGAGTTGCGGGGGGCGCCCATACACGCTTCCCACATGCGGTTAGCGCGCTCAACATGGATCCAGAGGACAAGAACTTTTCCTACGTTCGACACTAGCAGGCCTCAAAACCATACCCGGCCTCCTGCCGGTGCCTTATCATCAAATTAGCATTACCTCAAACATTAACAGGTTGTTGTTTAAACTTCGAGCCCCCAGAACATAATAAATATGGTAACAGAAATAACGGACAACAGACTCGAGCATAAACAACCCTAAGCATGCTAGTAAGACGCAGGCAACAAGCAACGGGGTTATAGGTGTGGAGGATAGGCTATATCAGGGTTACATGATAACATGTGATAGGATCGGAACACAAGCAACGAATCTTATGGCTAGCAGATTAGACAACGGAAAGTATCGGTATCCAGTGTGGAAAGGACACAATGGTTCAGGTGAGTGAATACTTGCCTGCAAACTCAGTAGCCTAGTACTGGGCTAACTCCTCTGAAGTAGTGTCGTAAACCTCGTCTGTCTCAATGTCGTCGTCTATTCGAGAAGAAGCAAACAAACAACGCAGAGAGACAAACAATCAATAACATGGCATAATGCACAAACATGGTGTCGAATCCCTGACTCAACAAATCCCTTCGGTGAACCTATCGGGTTTCGATTAGGAGAACCCATGAGCGCTGGTGGAATCGTCGGCTAGACAGGGGGCGAGATTTACCCAGGTTCGGGGCCCTCGTAGAGGTAAAACCCTTACTCCTGCCTCTTCTCGATATGTATTGATGATTAGATCGGTTACAAAGGTGGTGCTCGAATCGAGAGTAGGTCTCGAGTTCAAGGCTTTAGGTCCTGTGGTATTGCTTGGTCCTCTCCGGGGGGGGGGTTCTCCTGGCCTTATATAGATGGCCAGGTCTCGAATCCTACCCGGAGGGGACTCGAACTCTTAACTAGGTCGGTTACAAGTTTCCTAGGTTAACCCGCAAGTTAGAGCGGGTGGGCTTCACGCGGGTCTTCTGGAGCATTCCAAGGGCTCCTCTTCTTGGGCCTTAACCTTGGGCCCGAGAGGGGGTGTCCTTATCCGCAGGGTCTAGGATCCATATCTTCGTCAGTAGCCGCCGAGCGTTTGCTCGGGTAGGATTTTTCCAGTCGAGTAGACGGTCAACCCTTTCTTGGCCTTGCTTTTTCGGATAAGCTGCTTGGCGGCTTGCTGTTCAAAAGGGTGTGTTCCCTGTGCAATGAGTCCTTTATGCTCGAGTGTCGAGCGACTTAAATGCCTGTTTTTGCGGCTTTATTTGCAGAAGGATGCGGCACAGTAGCTTGGCTCTCCCGAAAGATCAGGGCCAATTAATTGCGACTAGGGCAAAAACATTCCTGGCCTACACAGATTCAAGACCTCCGGCTCGAACCCGATAAGGTGATTGTTGCGACTGGGCCGTTGTGGACTTATCGAGTCGAACCTAACCTATGGGGGTACCCGGCGCGTCCGCTAGGATTTTTCTTCGTGTTGTTGACACGGAAACATACCGGAGGACGCAACTTTTGAGTGCGATTCCAGACCCTTTAAGAGAGATCTTTTTGGGTCTTACCTTCATATTCGAAGAATATGGCATCCGGATGTGCCTAGTCGGCTGAACAACCCAGGTTTTTATGATGTAAGATATCATGTGTAAAAAATAGGTAGGTTATATCTACCCGAGTGACTTTTTGAGTTTCAATCGAAAGAATTTCCGCGCTGAGGAAAGTTATGTCCGTATGAAAGAGTTTTCATGCTTGGAGTGGTGTGCCCATACGAAAGAGTTTTCGTGTATAGGGCGTTTCTCTCTTGTCTTAAAGAGGTCTTGTGTTATGATTTATTTCTCAAAAGAATTGCTTTTAGTCGAAGAAGTCTTCGTACGAAGTTGTTTTCGTGTTTGAATTTTCCATTCGACAATTCTTGAGCTTGATGTCGCGTGCCATGACGTCATGGCGCACTTTTCTCCTCCCGATGGGACGTGACGGAGTGGTAGCAGATGGGCTGGCCCACTTAGTCAGCTTTTTGACCGGGAAACGAGACGCCGCTTCCTGTTTTTACGCGAACTGCGCAGTAAATGCGCACGATCTTCTGTTAAGATCGTGGCACGGAACAGCGTTCACCGTCCCTTCGTTTCATCTTCACACGTGGTGGCTGTGATACGTGCCACGTAGCGTATCGAGCGGCTGGGATTGACTCGCTCCGTGTATAAATACGGGTCTTAGCGCTGCGGTAAAATTTTCTCAGCCTTTCCCTTCAACCGTCTTCTTCCCTGCGCTCATCTTCTTCCTCTCGCTCGAGCTCGCACCGTTAGCCATGGCCGGAGGAAAAAGACGTGGTGCCGCCGCTTCCGCATCCGGAGAAGCTTCCGCGCAACCTGCGCCTCGCGCCGGCGACTGGCGCTCACCCAATACCACCACGAAGAGCATCAAAGAGATGCAGCGGGAGGGACTGCTGCCTGCGGAAGCTGAAAAGCGGGTGCGCCTCGGGAAGAAAGAGGAGGTACCGAACCCGCAAGCGAACGAGCGCGTGGTCTTCGCGGACCACGTGTCTCGGGGTCTCTCCTTCCCCCTCCATCCTTTTCTTGTCGGGTTGCTGTATGTCTATGGCATACAGCTTCACGATCTTCCTCCGAATGCGGTGCAGCATATATCGTGCTTCATCGTGTTCTGCAAATGCTTCCTTGGCATTCGCCCGCATTGGGCGCTCTGGAAGGCCCTTTTCAAGGTTCGGATTTTCCGCGAGAGATCGCTGGTAGAGTCCGAACTAGGCGAGCCACTGCGCACGGGTGGCTTCGGGATCCATGCTCGACTGGAATCCGGCTACTTCAACATGCACTTCGTCGACTCCGCCCAGGGCTGGAAAAAAAGTGGTTCTACGTCATCGACAACAGCTCGGGTGGGATTGTGGAATTCCACCCGTTCGCTGTTCTGAAGAGGCGGAAGTCCTGGGCTCACAAGCTGTCAGCCGAAGAAACCCAGGTTGTTACGCCGCTACTCGCAAGGGTGACAGCTTTCCGGGATCAGGCTGCTGGAGTCGTACTCAACGGACTGCACCTGGCCAGCATCTTTCTGAAGCGCCGGATCCAACCTCTGCAGCAGAGACCCTCTACCATGTGGAAATACCAAGGCGTTGAAGATCCCAGCCGAGTGCGTCGCGAGGAGCTTTCGAACGTCGAGTTCGAAAAGAAAATCGCGACTATCACTAGCCTGAAGGTAGGGGAAAAATTTCCCGACTGCACGGTCGAAGCCTTCGACGCTTCGAAACCTCCACCAGCCGCGGTTAGTTTACCCTTCTTGTTTTCTATTATTTCTTTCTTCTTCTTGTTCTGAACTTTTTAGTCGGCTGAATCTTTTCTTTTCTTCTTCTGCGTTCTCTGCAGAGTCTAGCAATGGCAAACTGTTACCCGCCAGTTGCGGGAGAGGACACCTCGGAGTTATTGGCGAGTCACGCGGACGGCCTAGCCGATACCAGCGTCGCCGATGCTTCTTCGGGCTCCGAGCTCGATTCTTCGGATGGCGCGGAGGGTTCGGATGGCGGCCTTCGTCATTGCAAGCGTCGTCGGGTAGAGGACGATAACGAGGCTACTTCCAAGGATAATTCCTTAGAGGAATCGCCCGGGAAGGCCCCTATCTCCGCGACTCCACTTTGTTCCCTCGCCCCTTCACCTTCATTCCCAGTAATCGCAACCGCTTGGAACGCGGATTTGCTGGATGAAGATGAAGACAACGAGTAAGTTCTTTTCCTCGTTCTTAGTCGAATGTTTTTTCTTCTGTGCTTATGTTTGATTTCTTGTTCTTCTTTGCTGCAGTGTGCAGGCCATCAGCCCTCGCAGGTACGCTTCTTCTGTTCCTCCCGAAAAGAGGAACAAAGCAGGAACTGCGGGTGGGACTCCCAATGCTGGCACCGTCCAGAATTCTCCCAGCGCAGCCCCCAATGCGGCGACTGCAGAACGTGAAGCTCCTAGCTTTGCTGCCAGGACTTCAGCTTCGAAAGAAGTGACGGACAGCTCCGCAAATCCTCTCTCCCGCGCCACGGGCCAGGTAAACTTTGTAATTTGTCTTCGAATTTTTTATCGGGTGCGCGACAGTGCTCCCGATGGGAGTAGCCCCCGAGGTTGTAGTCGATTGCTTGCGATCGGCTACAGGCTCAAAGTCTTGTTTTATTTCCTTCGTCTTGATTTTTATCGGGTGCACGACAGTGCTCCCGATGGGAGTAGCCCCCAAGGCTGTAGTCGATTGAATTCAATCGGGTACAGGCTCTAGTTTATATCTTCTAATTCTTCTACTTCTGTACTTTTGTAGTCGCTTGTTGACTCGCTTGCGGCGATTGGTCGCCGCGTTGTTCTTGCCGAATCGGAATGCGAGAGGCTTCAGTCAGACTGTAGTCGATTCCACACCGAGAACGAGCTCCTTAAGAGTAAGTCTCATTGTCTTCTCTTGTTTCTGTTCTTGTATCCATTCTTGATGTCTAACAAGTATTATTGCGCAGCTCGACTCGAATATTCGGAGTCCGAGAAAGTCAGGCTCTCTGAGCGGGCAACCACTCAGGAAACTGATTTGGCGGCTATTCGACAAGAGCTGGAGGCCTCCCGCATGCGGTCGGAGGATCTTGATAGGCAACTTGCGGATGCGAGAAAAGCTTTGAAGGATCAAGAGGAAGCTGGCAATAAGGCCGATTCTGACCTTGTCACGTTCCTCCGTCCCCTTGCTGAGCGTTTCGCGGGTAAGTGGCCTAGGCTCTCGCAATTGTATCTTTTATCTTGGTGAACTTGCGAAATTTTGACATTCTTTTCCTTTGCAGGTCTTGTGGATGTTCCTTTGGAGATCTCTGGGATCCAGCGGGTAGATGTGCTAACCGACACACTTGCTCAACTCAAGAGGCACGCCGAAGGAGTGTGCTCCTTGGTTGGCGATGCCACCCAAGTGTTGTCGCAACTGCACAATCGCTTCCTCGCCAACGCTGTACCTCCATCCGCGCTAGACGGCCTGCTGAAGATCTTCTCGGAGGACAATCTCCTGGATGCTTACGCAGTCGCCCAGTCGGAGTCTGGCGCGAAGACTGCGATCCAGTTCGCGCTGGCACACGGAGTCAACGGTTTGGAGGAAGCCTACTCGGCTCTTCCAGTCGACCCCTCGACGGGCAAAAAGGTATGGCTCTCTCGTTTTGGCGAGCAGGCCACCATTCTTGCTCGGAAGCTGTCTGAGCTATTTGCTCGACTGAAAGGAGGGGCGAGTGCCGCTAGTGGGAGCACCACTGTAGCTTCGTAGTTTTGTTCTTCTTTTTCCTTTCCTTCGTGAATGTAATGAACCTTGGGATGTATTCCCGTATTTTCATTGTCTTTAATCGAAGTGTTCGTTCTGGAAATTGCTTCCCGTAGTTTGTGTATTTTCTCCCGATGGGAGTAGCCCCCGAGCACTTTTGTCGGATGTGCGACTAGAAATACTTCGAATAGGGCTTCTTACTTCTTTCCTCGTATTCTTCCAGGCTACTGGGGTAGTTGCAAAATCTTCAAGTGGACATGCTACTCCAGTAAATCCCCTTGTTGCCGCCGTTGGCACCTATGCTGGTCTTCGTGATAAGGTCCGAGAGGGTGAGCGTCAGCTTAAAGCTCTGCGCGGTATAGCCGATGTGGCGAAGTCCAAGCAGAAACTGGCGGCTGAACGCGAGCAGTTTCTGATGGATGAATTATCTTTGGTTGCGAGGGATTTGCTGTGTAAGTAATACAGCTCCCGTGTCTTCTCTTTGCTTTTTTCCTTAGCTGATCAAGCATGCTTGCCCTTCAGTTGTCAGACCGGATGATAGGGAAGAAAAGCAGTGGGTGGAAAACCACATTGTTCAGGAGGCTGGTAGCTCAAAACCTCATGCGAGTAACTTCTGGTCTGATCGCAGTCGAGGATTTGTGATGGCCACCTTGAAGTTCCGTGTTCTGCAAGCGAGAATTCTCGTGAGTTCTTTTCACGAGGTCCTGATCGCGATGAACGCTGCTTTCTACCCACTCGAAAGGGGTCCCGAAGACTGGAGCTACCTTCTCAGGTTGTTTGGATGTGAGGGAGAGGTTCGCGCGTGTGTGCGCAATCAAATGACATGCGGCGCGGTTGAAGCTCTATCTTTTGCCCGAATATGGTATCCGGAAATAGATTTTAACTCCGTAGCCAGGCTCCCAGATGATCCAATCGATGATATTTCCCCCTACTATGATGTTGTTCGTCCCGCAGCGGAGAAAATCATCCGATTGTCCTCTGAGGAGGTAGATAGAGTTTTAGCGACTGAGAATGCTCAGCGCTTTGATTGATTGTTGGATGTGCATACCCTGTAATCTTGTATAGTTTGTAAAAACTGTTGTAAGGTGTATAACCTTGTATGTATGCTTTTTGCCTGTAATGCTTAGTTGTAGGTGTAGCCCCCGTGTGGTTATGGGGTGTGTTCCTATAACTTTTGAGCGTGTAGAAATAGGAAGTTGCGAGTGAATATGATGGAGAAACCATGTTTTTATTGCGATGACTGAGAAGCCATGTATTCGAGCTACAAGAGTGGCTAGTATAGCCTTATTTGTTGTGAGAACCAGTAAACCTAGGGATAAAATTTGCGGAGGTGTGCAATATTCCAAGGATTGGAATAGATTACTCCAGTCGATGGATTCTTCAACCTGTAGGCTCCACCTGGGATGACTTCGTTTATGATGAAGGGTCCTTCCCAGGGTGGTTCGAGCTTGTGTCCTTCCTTCTGCTTGAGTCGCAGCACTAGATCTCCAACCGCGAATGCTCTGTGGCGTATGCGGCGACTATGATAGTTTTGCAGGGATTGCTGATATACTGCGGATCTTGCGAGTGCGATGTCCCGCATCTCGTCGAGTGCATCCATATCTTCCGCGAGTGCCCTGTTAGATGTTTCTTCGTTGTAGGCCACAACTCGTGGGGCGCTGAATCGAACGTCCTCGGGGAGGACTGCTTCTGCCCCGTATACCATGAAAAATGGCGTGTATTTTGTAGATCGGTTAGGAGTTGTGCGGAGGCTCCATAGTACGGAGGGTAGTTCGTCTGCCCAATGTCCTGCGGCGGGGTGTAGACGATCGAGTAGGCGTTTCTTGATGCCAGCCGAAACTAAGCCGTTGGATCTCTCGACTTGTCCGTTCGTTTGCGGGTGGGCAACTGAAGCAAACTTGAAGTTGATGCCCTTTTCCTCGCAGAACTGTTGCGTTTCCTTTGCTGTGAAATTTGTACCATTGTCTGTAATGATGTCGTGTGGCACACCGAATCTGCATACAATGGAATCGAGGAACTTGACGGCGCATTGGGCACTAGCCGAAGTTACTGGCGTGGCCTCGATCCATTTGGTGAATTTGTCGACTGCGACCAGCAAGTGTGTATATCCTCGAGGGGTGGACTTGCGTAATGGTCCAACCATGTCTAGCCCCCATTGTGCGAAGGGCCAGGCAATGGGTATCATGTGGAATTCCGTAGCAGGTGCATGTGGTCTTGGTGCGAATCGCTGACAGGCATCGCATCGTTCGACCAGGTTCTTTGCATCGGTAGCTGCTGTCAGCCAGTAGAATCCTGCTCGGAAGGCCTTTCCCATTATTGTTTTCCAGCTAGCATGATGTCCGCAGTCTCCTTGGTGGATGTCATGGAGCAATTCTTTGCCATCTTCGGGTGCGATGCAGCGCTAAAGTATTCCCGAGATGCTTTGCTTGTATAATTCCCCATTGACTACCCGAAAGGATTTGCTGTGTCTGATTATTTGTCGAGCCTCGCGTGGGTCAGCCGGGAGCTGTCTGTTGGTCAAGTAGTCGAGATATTTCTGCGTCCAGACTGGCTCGACCAGAAAAACTTGTCGTGATATGTTATGAATGAGCTCGATGAGGGCGATTTGCGGGCTGACCTCTGTTTCTGGCACTGCTAGTGCTTCTGCAGCTTTCTTGATTTTGACCGATCGCTTGATCATCCGTTCGAAATATATTCCTGGTGGTATGGGTGTATTCGTGGAACCCATGTTTGCCAGTCGATCTGCTTCTTCATTGCTGGATCTTGCGATGTGCTTTAGCTCGCATCCTTTGAAACTTCCTTCGAGTAGATTGTACATGTCGCGATACACGATCATGTTTTCGGCGATTGCGTCACACTCTTTCATTGTCTGTTGCACAATGAGATTGGAGTCGCCCTAGATAATTAATCGAGTAGCTCCACAGACGATTGCCATCTTCATCTCGTGCAACAGGGCTTCGTATTCTGCGTCATTGTTTGATGCCAGATCATCTGGTGGAAAGTCCAATCGTAGGACGTATTGCAGCTTGTCTCCCCGAGGGGATATAAGAACAATTCCAGCTCCTGCTCCTTCGTTTCTTTTGGACCCGTCAAAGTACATTATCCAATTGCTCGTGTACTCGGGTGGTCCTGGCGTTTGCAGTTCTGTCCATTCGCTTAGGAATTCAACAAGTACCTGGGATTTGATTGCGCTGCGTCCTGCGTAAGTGATGTCCCAAGCGCCCAACTCGATGTTCCATTTTGCTATTCTTCCGGATGCCATAGGGTTGTTCATGATCGTCCCGAGCGACGCATCATTAACCACTGTAATGGCGTGTTCCTGGAAATAATGTTTGAGCTTGCGGGCTGTAAGAACGACTCCATATGCGAGCTTCTGGTAGTGAGGGTATCGTTGCTTGCATGGTGAGAGCACTTCGCTGATGTAATAGATTGGACGTTGAACTCCGTACGCTTTGCCTTCCTCAGGTCGTTCGACCACGATTGCTGTGCTGATGACCTGGTTTGTGGCGGCTAGGTACAAGAAAAGTGGCTCCCCTTCTCGCGGTGTTGCGAGGACGCGCCTACTTTGCAATGACCGCTTCAAATCTGCGAATGCTTGCTTAGCTTCTGGTGTCCACTCGAATTTGTCTGTCTTCTTTAACAACCTGTAGAAGGGTAGTGCTTGCTCCCCCAATCGTGCGATGAATCTGCTTAGGGCGGCTAATCGCCCTGCGAGCTGTTGGACTCCGCGCAGATTGGTTGGCTCCTTCATGGTTAAGATGGCTTGTATTTTCTCCGGGTTGGCTTCAATGCCTCTGGCGGATACCAGGTACCCGAGAAGTTTTCCTGCCGGAACGCCAAAGACACATTTGGTCGGATTGAGCTTGATCCTGTATGCATTGAGGGCGTCGAATGTTTCTTTAATATCCTCGAGGAGTGTGTCCTCAACTCGAGTCTTGATGACGATGTCGTCAACATACACTTGCACGTTCTTGCCAATGAGGTTGGCGAGGCATCTTTGCATGCAGCGCTGATATGTTGCGCCTGCGTTCTTCAGCCCGAAGGGAATTGTTGTGTAGCAGTAGACACCGTGAGGTGTGATGAATGCTGTCTTTTCTTCATCCTCCCTTTTCATTCGGATCTGATTGTATCCCGAATAGGCGTCCAGGAAGGAGAGGCGTTGGCAACCTGCTGTAGAATCCACGATCTGGTCGATTCGCAGGAGAGGAAAATTATCCTTGGGGCAATGCTTATTTAATGACGTGTAGTCGATGCACACCCGAAGGATATCTGTGTTCTTTTTGGGGACCAACACCGGGTTTTCTAACCAAGTGGATATCTTGATCTCCCTGATGAATTTCGCAGCTAGCAATCTGTTTACTTCTTCTCCAAGTGCCTTCTGCTTGGGTTCTGAAAATCTTCGCGTGGTCTGTTTGATGGATTTAGCGTCTGGAAAGACTTCGAGTGAGTGCTCGGCAAACTCCCTGGGTATTCCTGGCATATCTGAGGGCTGCCAGGCGAAAATTTCCCAGTACTCACGGAGGAGTTTGACGAGCGCGCTTTCCTATGCTTGCGAGAGGGTTGTTGAAACCATCGCTGTCTTCGCAGAGTCTGTCGGGTGCACTTGATGCTTTCGGGTGTCGCTGTTGGCGCTAAACTCTAGTTCAGGCGCGTTTTTCTTCGTGAGGGGCATCACGGAGTGATCCGTGGTTTTTGCCAGCTCTTGAAGTTCTTCTTGCATCCCGAAAGATTTTGCGATCTCGTTGAACTCAATGTCGCATTTGTTGGATTTCTGAAAGTCTCCGTCAATGGTGATCACGCCATGTTCGCCAGGTAATTTGAGCTTCAGGTAGGCGTAGTGCGGTACTGCCATGAATCTGGCGAACGTTGTTCGGCCCAGGATGGCGTGGTACTGTGAAGGCCAGTCGACAACTTCGAAGTCGAGGAACTCTCTCCTGTAGTTGCTCTGCGTGCCTAGCACAACTTCTAGGTTGATTGTTCCGAGTGGACGGACTGCCTTGCCTGGAACTATCCCGTGGAAGGATGTTTCTGATTCCGGGAGGCCGTCCAAGTTCTTGTTCATCCGACGGAGTGTATCCGCGTAGATAATGTTGAGGCCACTGCCCCCATCCATGAATACGCGGGCTAAGTCGTAGTTGCCAATTTGTGCCTGGATGACGAGGGCGGCATGTCCTGGTCGATAAACTCGCTGGTCTGCCATTTTCAGGTACTCGGTCTTTGTTGGCGGTGTCTGCACTGCCATGCATAGTTGCCTTGTGTTAGTCTTTTGAGCTCTGCGAGAGGGGCATACCTTCTGGATCATTGCGAGTTGTCCTGCCGGGTTCGGATACGTGTTGGCTCCGGCGTTCTGCGGTGGTGCAGGTACTGCGGCTAGCGCCATGTTTGGATTTGCGGGTGGAGGTGGTGGTGGTGGCGGCTGGAATCCTTGGTGCCCTCCTCCTGGAAGCGGCGGGTAATTTTGAGTGGAGGCAGATCTTTTCCTCGCGAGTGCGTCCGAGATGTCATGGAACTTTCGGCAATCCTTAAGCAGGTGTGTTGCCTTAGTTTTGCCCGTGCGCTTATCTGTGAATAGATGTAGCGAGCAGTATGCATCAAGGTCTTCCTCGGGGGATTTTTCTTCAGCCTTTGGTCTCCACTCGCGATTTCCACGGCGACCGGAATCGCGGTTTCGCGTGAATTCCGCGGCGACCAACTCCTCTCTATCCTCATGATCATAATATTTTCTTCTTTTTCTTCGACCATGACGGTCGTCATCGTGTGCGGGTGATGATGCTCTGTCATTGCGCACCGCATCTTCTCCGTTAGCCCATTTTTCGGCTATGATCATTAGCTCTCCAATAGTTTTGGGTGCAGCTCTGCCTAGCTCCTCTCGAAAAGCAGTTCTTCTGGCGCCTTTTGCGAAGGCTTCAATCGCTACTTCTTCTGAGATAGTTCCCGCGGTATTCCTGAGCATGGTCCATCGCTGGATGTACTCGCGTGTGGACTCGCCACTCTTCTGCTTGCATGCTCGTAGTTCTTTGATGGTAGCTGGCCTCTTGTAAGTCGACTGGATTTTTTTGCAAAAATCGCGGTGCAAATCATCCCATGATGCGTAGCAAGATTTTGGTCTTCTTTCCAGCCAACTGCGGGCCGCGCCGGTAAGATGCAAATTGAGGTATTGCATAGCCGTGTTCTTGTTCCCACGTTGGCATTTTACTGCCGTGAGGTAGTCGCTTAGCCACTGAGAGGGCTCGAGTGAGCCGTCGTACTTCGTCACCTCCGTGCTGAGCTTGAACCTTTTGGGTAGAGGTGCTTCGCGGATGCTGCGGGCGAAACGGAGTGCTCCGCAGGTTTCGTCATCCGAGGAGCCGGACGAAGAGCGCTCGCGATATCGCGAAGCCCTTGCCTTATCCACCCTTTTTTGAGCGAGATCTGATCGCGCGTCGTATTCTGGCCGGTCGCGGTCGTCATCTTTCCTTGGTTCCTTGCTTCGTTTTCTCGAGCGGCTGCTATGGTGCCGCGAGCTTTTGTCTCTCGGGCTATTTTCACTGCTGCTTCGACTGTCGCCGCGGCGTCTAGCTTATTTTCCTCGACCGCGGCGCGGTAACTTATCCTTCCTTGGTGAAGAGCTTCTATGCCTGCGAGGCGTTTCTTTATCTCTCTCTTTTTCCCGTCGCTCCTTCTCCTGCTGCTCCTCGGCCTTCTTGCGATCGTGAGAGGCGAGCCTTGCGGCCGCCAATCCGAGTCCTTTTTGTATTTGTTTGTATTGTTCTGCCCGAGGGTCACTTTCCGTCGGTTGGTTCATCTGCATGTAGTTTGCCGCGGCTAGAACCGCAGCAGCGGGGGTTTGCGGGTACACGTTGCCGTCGTCGTCGACTCGCATGAGAGAAGGAGTGATTGATCTGTTTGTTTCGGGTATGGATTCATCATTCCTGGATGTGGATGCGTGTCCCTTCCTCGCGGGTCGGGTTCCGACCGAGGGTGTTACGGACAGCCCAGCTCGTCTTTGGCTTGATTCGTCCGCCGCTCTTCTTCGGCGGGCCAGATCTACCCGAGCGTCTTTGATAATCGTGGCTGCTCTCACTAGGTGATAGTGGTAGGCAACCATGTCTTCGTGTGAGGATCCGGCTGCGGGTGGCTTGCTTGTTCGCATAGCCTCCTTTGCTCGTTTCCAGGATTCCCGTGAGACGCCGATTATGTTGCGCTCTGTCGCGCTGTGTTCTGTTTCCGAGCCTTGTTCCGATCCTGCCATGTAGACTTGAGCTAGTCGAAGCTCGTGCGTCCTAGGCGTAGGTCGAAGGTTTCCTTGAATTCTTGATGGTTCCTCTGTCGAGAGGGTGTGATAGTCGTTGGCGTTGAAGCGGATGGACTCGCCACTTTTCTCCAGGTGACGGCGTGAGTCGACAGCTCCAGATTCAGTTTCCGATTCATCCGAGAAGTGGAGGATCCCGTCCCTGTTCGTCATGGATTCGAGGCTCCCGAACGTCAGGGTGACGCTCTCCTCCAGATCTTCGAATACCGGGCGCGATTCCGGCGAGTGCGGTGTGACCACGACAGATCCGATCCGTACAGGATTGTTCGGAGCCATAGTTGTCGGTTTCCAACGGGAGTTGGTTGTCGATGAAGCCGAAGATGCCGGTGATCCAGCGCCCGCCATTCCCACAGACGGCGCCAATTGTCGAATCCCTGACTCAACAAATCCCTTCGGTGAACCTATCGGGTTTCGATTAGGAGAACCCATGAGCGCTGGTGGAATCGTCGGCTAGACAGGGGGCGAGATTTACCCAGGTTCGGGGCCCTCGTAGAGGTAAAACCCTTACTCCTACCTCTTCTCGATCTATATTGATGATTAGATCGGTTACAAAGGTGGTGCTCGAATCGAGAGTAGGTCTCGAGTTCAAGGCTTTAGGTCCTGCGGTATTGCTTGGTCCTCTCCGGGGGGGTTCTCCTGGCCTTATATAGATGGCCAGGTCTCGAATCCTACCCGGAGGGGACTCAAACTCTTAACTAGGTCGGTTACAAGTTTCCCAGCTTAACCCGCAAGTTAGAGCGGGTGGGCTTCACGCGGGCCTTCTGGAGCATTCCAAGGGCTCCTCTTCTTGGGCCTTAACCTTGGGCCCGAGAGGGGGTGTCCTTATCCGCAGGGTCTAGGATCCATATCTTCGTCACATGGGATGATGCATGGCAATTTTAATTGATGCATCAAGGATAAGCTAGTGGACATGGTAAACATATTTAAATGGGCCCATATGCAATTTCGGTTGCATATAGAAAAACCCATGAATTAAGGTTGAATTAAATGATCTACAAATAACCATCATATGAAAGTTGATTAGAATGATGCATGGATGAAGAAAACAATAAGAAAACAACAATATCTTCAATTTGACATGTTGTTTACCAAGTTTGGAAATTTTATTTATTAAGTTATGAAATTTGGCTTCTTAAATGATTTACACAAGCATTTGTTGTTTTCACCCATTTTAATTGTTCAAAATAGATAACAAAATTCATATTTGGAAAGAACACAAAATTTTAGATGGAATACATATTTCATTTGTTGAAAAAGGATTTAAAATGAGCAAGTTATTAATTTGACAATTTTAAATGCATTAAATAAGAAACATTTGTTTTCAACAATTTAATTTATTTAAAACAGAACACAAAGTTGATATTTGCAAAGTTCATGAAAAATGGAATGGAAAACATATTTTGCATGTGCCATTTGAATTAAATTTGAATTAGTTATGAATTTGACCAATTTTGAAAGAGTGGTTTGAATTTGAATTTTTGAAACCATTTGAAAGGTTCAAAACAGTATGCAAATGGTTTAAACATGTAGAGAATTTAATTTGGTATAGAAAACATATTTTATTTGTTGAATTTGGAATTTTTATGCCCAAGTTATGAATTTTGCAATAATTAAAGCATTTAACAAGTAATAAATGTTTTCAGCATTTTCAATTATTCAAAAACAGAAATAAAGTTGATAATGTGGTAGAGCATTTAAAATGGAGTGGTTTTCATGTTGAAAGTTTTGCAATTTGAGTTTCCAAACAAAAGTTATTAAATTACAAAGTTTTAAGCATTTTTATGGTTTATAGAAATAACCAGGGACCTAGAAAAATAACTACATGGACTTGGAAAAAATTAACATGGACCTATCTGTGAACCACCAGGACCTATGTGCGAAATGGGTGTTGTTCTGGATCTGGAAAATAAAATAGAAAAAGTGTGTTATTAACGCGCGGGGGAGGGAGTCGAACCCATGACCTCCAGCGCGCGCGCACGGGGATGCTACCAGTGGCTGCTGCTCGGGTTGTTGATGGATACAGAGGCGTGGGGTTTTGAGGTAACAGGTGCGGGTGGAGGACTGACGAAACTGAACCAAAGATTCAGTTACCTGAACGCGATCGACGATCGACGGCGGCTGCTGCCGCGCGGGAGTGGGCGCGCCGCGCTGGCGCTCGCCCGCGGGGCAGAGGAGAGGAGAGTGGGGAGAGGGGGAGATGGGCGTGCTCATCGCGGCTCGGGTGTCGATGAAGCAGCGACAGGGAGGATGGCGGTCGGTGGCGTGCAGACGGCGGCAGCGGCGAGGAGCTCGACGGCGCGCGCGGTGGAGGCGTCCTCCGACCTCGCTCCCTTCGGCAAAAGGGGAGAGGGAGCCCTCCCGGTTCCGTTCCCGGGGAGAGGGAGCCCTCCCGGTTCCGTTCCCTTGGAGGCCATGGTTGGGGTTCAGAAAGAACAGAGGAGAAAGGGGAAGGGAGAGGGAAGAAAGGAGGCGACGGCGGCTGGAGGAGGAAGAAGGGAACTAGGTTAGGGTTTGGAGGGGGGAGAGGGTAGAAATAGAGGAGGAGGTGGGGAGCAGGAAAGCTGCTCGGTGGGGGAGGTCGCTCCTCCTCTGTCTCCGTACAGAGGAGGAAGACGACAACGAGGTGGGGGCGCATGGGCTTGTGGGGGTGTGGTGGGCTCAACCCAAGTGGGCTGGCCTGCCCTCCCCCTCTTCTTTTTTTTGTTTTTTGCTGTTTCTGTTTCTATAATTTTTTTGTTCACCCTATTTTGTGTAGGAAGAAAAGAGGGAAAAGGATAGGGTGTTGGGGTGGAAAAAAAATTTGGTGATAATTTTTATTAGTTATTTATTACAAAAGCCCGGTTGTGCAACTTTTTGTTTTCCAAAATTTTAAATTTTTATTGCTGTTTGAAATTCAAATGGATTTGAGTGAAATTTGCAATAATTGACTTATTGAAACTTAAGCAAGTTTAAAGTTTGGAATTTCAAGTCTTTTGGAAACAATTGAATGTTTTAATTTGAATGTTTCATTTGAAAAAAAATGTAACAGAACAAGTATGAAACAAGGATTTGAATTTTTGTTTGAAAATCAAATGGAAAACAATTGAAACAAATGCAAAACTCATGATGGAATGATGCAAACTAAATTTAAACAAAAGCAAACATTCTAGGGTGTTTTTCATACTTGGGATGTTACATTGTGTGTTATAGTATGTTGTGGGTCTTGGATGCCAAATATTCCTTCTCTCTCTGTGTTAGGGCTTCACCGGCGTCGGATTCTCTCTGGCGGGTTCCATGACTATTTAGAGCCCGAAACTCCCGGAACCGACGGAACTTGGGGAATCTTGCCAAGAGGTGCGCCCTACCATTGTATTAGGTGTTCGTTGGGCCTAAACTAACACAACCAAGCAGTTGGTTCCACTTTGCTACCCCCTTCCGCCTCACGTAGAGGGGCCACAACGACAGTTCCGTCTTTTTCCCTAACTGGGCTATGGTTTTCTCCGGAGAGGGGGCTCCGGATCGTTTGAATGCCACCAAATACCATGGTATGACATACCATGTGTGTTTGAGTGTTTCATGGTCTTGTATTACCAACATTCCCTCACTCGGTGTGTTATGGCTTCACCGGCGTCAGGTTCTCTCTACCGGGTTCAAGGACTACCCAGAGCCCAAAACTCCCGGATGTGACGAAACAGGGGGGATCCTGCCAAGAGGTGGGCCCTACCATTGTCTTGAGTGTTCATTGGGACTAAACTAAGACAACCAATAAGTTGGTTCCACTTTGCTACCCCCTTCCGGCTCACGTAGAGGGGACAGAACGACAATTCCGTCTGTTTTCCCAGCGGGGCTAGGGTTTCTCCGGAGAGGGGCTTTGGATCGCCTGAATACCACCAAATCCCATGTTATTCCATACCATGTGTGTTATAGTGTTTCATGGGTCTTGGATTCCCAATATTCCCTCTCTTTGTGTGTTAGGCCTTCGCCAGCGTCGGATTCTCTCTAGCGGGTTCCAAAACTATCTAGAGCCCGAAACTCCCGGATATGACGGAACAGGGGGAATCTTGACAATAGGTGGGTCCTAGAATTTTATTTGGTGTTACTTGGGTCTAAAATAACACAACCAAACAATTAGTTCCACTTTTCTACCCCATTCCGGCTCACATAGAGGGGCCAGACCGGCAGTTTCTTCTTTTTCTCCAGCAGACCTAGGGTTTCTCCGGGGAGGGGCTCCGCAGCGTCTGAATTCCCACCCAATACTAGGGTATGCCAAACCATGTGTGTTTATATTGTGGCATGGGTATTGGATGCCCAAGATTCTCTCACTCTTTGTGTTATGGCTTCACAGGCGCCGCATCCTCTTTCACGGGTTCCAGGACTACTTACAGCCCGAAACTCCCAGATCTCATGGAATGGGGGGGGGGGAATCTTGCCAATAGGTGGGACCTAACATTGTCTTGCGTGTTACTTGGGCATAACCTAACAAAACCAAGCAATTGGTTCCGCTTTGTTACCCCATTCCGGCTCACATAGACGGGCCAGAACGACAGTTCCATCTTTTTCCCAGCGGGGCTATGGTTTCTCTGGAGAGGGGCCTCCAGACCGTATGAATGCCACCAAATCCCACGGTATTCCATACCTTTTGTGTTATAGTGTGGCATGGGTATTGTATTCCCAAGATTCCCTTACTCCCTGTGTTATGGCTTCACCCGCGTCAGATTCTCTTTCGCGGGTTCTACTTAGAGCCCGAAACTCCCGGATCTCACGGAACGGGGAGAATCTTGCCAAGAGGTGGGACCTACCATTTTATTGTCTGTTATTTGGGCATAACCTAACACAACCAAGTAATTTGTTCCACTTTGCTACCCATTTCCGGCTCACGTAGAGGGGCCAAAACGGCAGTTCCGTCTTTTTCCCAGCGGGGCTATGGTTTCTCTGGAGAGGGGCCTCTAGATCGTCTGAATGCCACCAAATACACCATGGTATGACATAACATGTGTGTGTATAGTGTGTCATGGGTCTTGGATGCCCAAGATTCCCTCCCTCTCTCTCTCTCTCTGTTATGGCTTCACCGGCGCGTCAGATTCTCTCTGGCGGGTTACACGACTACTTAGAGCCTGAAACCCCCTAAACTGATGGAACTAGGGGAATCTTGCCAACGGGTGGCCCCAACCATTTTCTTGGGTGTTCCTTGGGCCTAACCTAACACAAACGAGCAATTGGTTCCACTTTGCTACCCCTTTCAAGCTCAAGTAGAGGGGCCAAAACGGCAGTTCCGTCTTTTTCCTAATGGGGCTTTGGTTTCTCTGGAGAGGGGGCTCCAGATCGTCTGAATGCCACCAAATCCCATGGTATGGAATACCATGTGTGTTATAGTGTGGCATGGGTCTTTTATTCCCAATATTCACTCTCTCTCTCTCTCTCTCTCTCTCTCTCTGTGTGTGTGTGTGTTAGGTCTTCACCGGCGTGAGATTCTCTCTCGCGGGTTCCAGGATTACTTAGAGCCTGAAACTCCCGGATCTGACGGAACTGAGGGAATCTTGCCAAGAGCTGGGCCCTACCATTTTATTGGGTGTTCCTTGGGCCTAACCTAATACAACCAAGCAATTGTTTCCACTTTTCTACCCCCTTCCGCCTAACGTAGAGGGCCAGAACGACAGTTTCGTCTTTTTTCCCAACGGGGCTATGCATGGTTTCTCCGGAGAGGGTCCTCCAGATCGTCTGAATGACACCAAATACCATGTTATTCCATACCATGTGTGTTATAGTGTGTCGTGGATGCCCAAGATTCCGTCTCTCTCTGTGTTAGGGCTTCACCGGCGTCAGATTCTCTCTGGCGGGTTCCAGGACTACTTAGAGCCCGAAACTCCCGGAACTGACGTAACTCGGAGAATCTTGCCAAGAGGTGGGCCCTAACATTGTCTTGGGTGTTCATTGGGGATAAACTAACACAACCAAGCAGTTGGTTCCACTTTTCTACCCCCTTCTGGCTCACGTAGAGGGGCCAGAACGGCAGTTCCGTCTTTTTCCGTAGCGGGGCTATGGTTTTTCCGAAGAGGGGCCTCCGGATCGTCAGAATGCCACCAAATCCCATGGTATGACATACCATGTGTGTTAGAGTGTTTCATGGGTATTTAATGCCCAACATTTCCTCACTCGGTGTGTTATGGCTTCACCGGTGTCGGATTCTCTCTGGCGGGTTCAAGATCTACCTAGAACCCGAAACTCCCTGATGTGACGAAACAGGGGGAATCCTGCCAACAGGTGGGACCTACCATCTTCTTGGGTGTTCATTGGGCCTAAAATATCACAACCAAGAAGTTGGTTCCACTTTTCTACCCCCTTCCGGCTCACGTAGAGGGGCCAGAACGACAGTTCCGTCTATTTTCCCAGCGGGGCTAGGGTTTCTCCGGAGAGGGGCTCTAGATCGTCTGAATACCACCAAATCCCATGGTATGTCGTACCATGTGTGTTATAGTGTGTCATGGGTATTGGATGCCCAAGATTACCTATCTTTGTGTGTTAGGCCTTCGTCGGCGTCGGATTCTCTCTAGCGTGTTCCAAAACTATTTAGAGCCTGAAACTCCCAGATCTGACGGAACAGGGGGAATCTTGCGAAGAGGTGGGTACTACCATTTTATTTGGTGTTACTTGGGACTAGAATAACACAACCAAGCAATTCGTTCCACTTTGCTACCCCTTTCCGGCTCACGTAGAGGGACCAGACCGGCAGTTTCTTCTTTTTCTCCAACATACCTAGTGTTTCTCCGGGGAGGGGCTCCGGAGCGTGTGAATTCCCACCCAATCCTAGGTTATGCCAAAATATAGGTGTTAGATTGTGGAATGGGTCTTGGATGCGCAAGATTCCCTCACTCTTTGTGTTATGGCTTCGTCGGCGCCGCATTCTCTTTCACGGGTTCCAGGACTACTCAGAGCCCGAAACTCCCATATCTCACGGAATGGCGGGAATCTTGCCAGGAGGTAGGCCCTACCATTGTCTTGGGTGTTCCTTGGGACTAGCCTATTACAACCAAGTAATTGGTTCTACTTTGCTACCCCTTCCGCCTAACGTAGAGGCGCCAGAACGACAGTTCCGTATTTTTCCCCAGCAGGGCCATGGTATCTCGAGAGAGAGGCCTCTAGATTGTCTGAATGCCACCAAATCACAAGGTACGCCATACCATGTGTGTTATAGTGTGTCATGGATCTTGGATTCCAAACATTCCCCCTCTCTCTCTCTCTCTCTCTGTTAGGGCTTCACCGGCGTCGGATTCTCTCTAGCGGGCTCAAGGACTACTTAGAGCCCGAAACTCCCGAAACCAACGGAACTCGGGGGAATCTTGCCATCAGGTAGGCCCAACATTGTCTTGCGTGTTCCTTGGGCATAACCTAACACAAACAAGCAATTGGTTCCACTTTTCTACCCCTTTTCGGCTCACGTAGAGTGGCCAGAACGACAGTTCCGTCTTTTTCCACATCGGGGATATGGTTTTTCCGGAGAGGGGGCTCCGGATCGTCTGAATGCCACCAAATCCCATGTTATGCCATACCATGTGTGTTAGACTGTGTCATAGGTCTTGGATGGCCAACATTCCCTCGCTCTGTGTGTTAGGGCTCCACCGGCGTCATATTCTCTCTACCGGTTCCAGGATTAGCCGAAAACTCCAGGAACTGACAGAACTTGGGGAATCTTGCCAAACGGTGGGCCCAACCATTGTCTTGGGTGTTCCTTGTACCTAACCTAACACAACCAAGAAATAGGTTCCACTTTGCTACCCCCTTCTGGCTCACGTAGAGGGGCCAGAACGACAGTTCCGTCTTTTTCCTCATCAGGGCTATAGTTTCTCCGGAGAGGGGGCTCAAGATCGTTTGAATGCCACCAAATCCCATGGTATGTCATACCACGTGTGTTATAGTGTGGAATGGGTCTTGGATGCCCAAGATTCCCTCTATCCCAGTGTTAGGGATTCACCGGCGTCGGATACTCTCTCGCGAGTTCGAGGACTACTTAGAGCCCGAAACTCCCAGATCTGACGGAACTGGGGGAATCTTGCCAAGAGGTAGGACCTACAATTGTCTTGGGTGTTCATTGGGCCTAACCTAACATAACCAAGCAATTGGTTCCACTTTTATATCCCCTTCCGGCTCACGTAGAGGGGCCAGAACGGCAATTTCGTCTTTTTTCACAACGGGGCTATGGTTTCTCCGGAGAGGAGGCTCCGGATCATCCAAATGACACCAAATCCCTGCGTATGCCATAACATATGTTTTAGAGTGTGTCATGGGTATTGGATGCGCAATATTCCCTCTCTCTCTGTGTTAGGGCGCACTTCACCGGCGTCGGATTCTCTCAGCATGTGCGAGGACTACTTAGAGCCCGAAAGTCCCGGATCTGGCAGAACTGGGGAAATCTTGCCAAGAGGTGGGTGCTACCATTGTATTGGGTGTTCCTTGTGCCTAACCTAACAAAAAGAAGAAATTGGTTCCAATTTTCAACCCCCTTCAGGCTCATGTAGAGGGGCCAGAACGACAGTTCCGTATTTTCCCCCCATCATGGCTATGGTTTCTTCAGGCGAACTGGAGGGAATATTATTACAAGTAGATCTAGATGGGTTATCCATGTAACTATGGCCTAACTTAACAGAACCAAGCAAAAAATAATAATGGTCTACCCCCTTTCGACACCGGTGATAGGTGTAGACAAAAATGTTGACTAGCATCCAACGGCTAGCAAAGTTCAAGCCACCAATCAACATGTAGTAGTATTCCACATAATTGACCCTTTCCAGGATTTTAGGAAAAATACTTTCAGGATTTTTTCACAATCTTTAGTACTAAATAATTGCATAAATGCTCAATTTTTGTAAACCACCCATCAGAATCGAACGGCTAGCAAAGTTTTCCGCAGTTCCGCCAAAACTTCGCGTCGCTCCGAAAAATTCTCGCCAGGACAACCCGCCCAAATTTTTTCGTGCGAGGATATTTTACTTCTCAGCCCTCTCGCACACAACTGGCAACCTTTAGCCTGGAGGGCATTTCTGTAATCGTTCCAAAACCCTGCCTTATCCCCTCGATCGGCCCTCTCGCCGAAAGAGAAAGCCACTATTTCAAAATATCCACTCCCCCTTGTCCCCAAAACGGATCCTCTATTCTCCTGGTCTCACACCTTGTCGTATAGCTCGCTTGCCAGAACTCCCTTGTCGCCGTCGAGATCACCCTCCAGATCTGCCACATCACCGGCCTTTTCGCCGTCCAGATCCTCCACCTCGCCGTTGTGTTCGCCTGTCTGCCACATCGTCTCCAACCTCGCCGTACGTTATCTTCCACCTCGCGTCGTGCTCGCCGGTCAGCCACCTCGACGCCGTGTTCGTCGGTCAGCCACCTCGCCACCGACCTTGCCGTACATCGAGATCTGCCACCTCGTCTCCAACCTCGCCGCAACATCACCGTCAATGTCTGCAAGGTGGCTGAAACGAGTGAAGATTGAAGGCGAGAAACACAGCAAGACAGAAGACCCTAAAGATGCAGGCAACTATTCTCTCTAAATTGCTTTTGTCTATTTAATTGTATTTTTTATGCTTCCTTATTATCCTGCTTATGTTCGATGCAATTAATCTTTCTAAATTGGTTGTCTGTTTAATCGTATGTTCGGTGCTTCATTTTTATCCTAATTATACTGCTAATGTTTGATGCAATAAATCTCTCTAAACGGTTTCTTGTAATGGAAATAGGAAGGGGGGCCTTCTTGCTTGGTAAAACTTTGCTCATTTGAAGCAATCTAGCTTGTATACTACGTATTAGGTTTAATGTCACTTTGCTTGTGATCCTATCAGTCTTAGTTAGGATCAGAATTTATATATATTACTTGCACTGGACTGTTCTTACAAGATGAGTGCCTTAATTATTTATGTTGTATTAGGTTCTTATGAAGTGTTATATCTGTACTTTACTTTTAGTTCTTTATTCATGTTAGGATCGCCACTACACCCCATTGAAGAAGAGCGTGCCAAAACTACCATGGCAAACAATGCAAAGATGCATGAACTGGGCGTAAAGCCAGCAAGTTTTCTTTCATGACCTATTGTACACCCCCCCCAAAAGACCACAAAGCAAGACTCTGGATCTCAGTACATGCTTGTGTATGATGTTGAAGAGGAATCAGATGCCACTGAAGGAGTCGTGTCATATCAATCACAATCCAGCATGGACAATGAGCTGTAGGTTATTCCCTAACCCGGTAGCTCAACATTCTTTCAGATATCGCAACAAATAGGGTGCAACTTTCTTATCTTCTGTTGAACTGTTTGATCAATGTGGCGCCATATATTTTGTGCTACTTCCTCTATTCCATACTATAAGAAGTTTTGGCAAGCTTATTAAGGCCGTGAAACCCACTTATAGTAATTAAGGCTGTCGTTGTCATTTCAACATGGTTTCCATCTATCTTCCCCACATGCTTGACACCTGCTATTCCATCTATGCTTCTCATCTGCTAGTTCATTACACACACAGTTGGTTGATTATAATATGCTAGTTTTCATCAATTTTTTGTACATGCTTGACATCTGCTATTTTCATCTATCTTCCTCACATGCTTGACATCTGCTGTTTCATCTATGCTTCTCATCAGCTAGTTCATGACACACACCGTTGTTTGACTATAATCTGCTAGTTTTCATCAATTTTTTGTACATGCTTGTCATCTGCTATTTTCATCTATCTTCCTCACATGCTTGACACCTGCTGTTTCATCTATGCTTCTCATCTGCTAGTTCATGACACACACCGTTGTTTGACTATAATCTGCTAGTTTTCATCAATTTTTTGTACATGCTTGTCATCTGCTAGTTTCATCTATGTTTTGTACATTCTTGTCATCTGTTATTTTCATCTATTTTGTTTGCATGCTTGATAGGAAAGCAAGAAAATGGTGATGTCTCGATCTGCTACAGAGGTTGAGGACGAGGATGATAGTGAAGTTGTCATGCCGAAGAGTGAAAAGCATACTTTCTCAAAGAAGGCCCATGTGGAATCATGTCTTTCACAGTCTGAGCCTGAACCACAGCTTGATGTGAATGTGCGCAGAACAATTGCTGATATGAGGACGACGAAAGTAGAATCCGAGCAACTGAGGCTGAAGTTTGTAGTTGATATGGAAGACATTCGGAAGCAACAAATTGTGCTAAAGAAATCTCAACTAGAAGAGGTTGCCCTACTTGAGATGCTGGCAGAGCAGATGCGTGGTCCTTGAAACTGTGGTTCTGTATATTGGTTTGATATTCTGTGAGAAAAACTAAGTATTTGATGCCTGTTATTTGGTTTCTTTTCTGCCTGTGTGCAATTGGCAATTATAACGATGATGTAACCACCCAAATAGCACCAAAACTGATATCATAGTAACGTAACGTAAAAATCCGTCAAGGAAAATACCGACACGTGGCGATGTATGCCCAGCCCACATGGCCTACTATGAGTGGGCGATTAGACGACGTAAAAATAACGTCCCCGGCACGGTGATGACATCACCCAAATCCGAGATGGAAAAAAACGTCATGGAAAAGACATTGCGTGGAACCATTTGGTTGGTGCACGTGCCACGAGTTTAGCGACGAAAAAAAGGCGCTGGGTAGCCTGCGACGAGCAGATTTCGTCCCAGAAGAAGGCGACGTGGCGTTATTTTGTTTCCATGTGGCGTATTTTGATTGGTCCACATGCTTTCGCCTTATTGGCCGAGACTCGCGACGGAAAAAAACGTCACTGGGTAGCCCGGGACGAACAGATTTCGTCCCAGAAGAAGGCAACGTGGCACCATTTTGTTTCCATGTAGCCCATTTCGATTGGTCCACATGGTTTCGCCTCATTGGTCAAGACTGGTGACGTAAAAAAACGTTCCCACGTTTTTCCACGTCAGCTCATTACGATAACGCCCGTTAGAAACTCGTTTGCCACGTGTTGCCTCATAGCGACGAAATAAAAACGTTAATGCTTATTGGGCATAGTCCGGACGGCCCAACTGGTGGCGACGATTTGCTGTACGTTACGGATAGCCTTAACGGTTTAGTGTTCATATAAACGTCGCGGAATCGTCCCTGACAGTCGATCTGATACGTTTTCATTCCGTCGCGCAAAACGTATCGGATTGCCCTTAGCGACGGTTTGGAGCCCATCCGCAACGGTATTGAAACGTCCCAGACCGCGCGGAATTTGGTAGTGTCTTGAGTGTTTACCTTCCACTGCCTTGCACTATGATCTAATACTATGCCGGTTTTTATGACAACTATGTTTTGTTACTATATCTTCCGAATGGTCTCATGAAGAACACGTGGTATTTTCACCACATAGTGGATACCAAGTTTTTGTTCTCCGATGGATGGTATGGTTTACTACCTCTCACAAACTTCCGAAGAGCATTTAGTACATCCACCAAATGATGGACAACCAATAAGATTCTTCCGGTACATTGGATACCGTCTATGGTTAGAACTCCATTTGGTTTAATCTACTGGTCTCAAGAGAAAGACTGCTCAAATAACTTGTACATCGCAGTGTAAATTAACTTAGACTCATCTAATTAGTAAAAAATATCTTCGAGTTTTCTCCAGTTTTTAACCTTTTCCTACAAGTGACTATAACCTATTCCGCTGGTGACTTCCTATGGTCCTTCAATATCTTTGGGTCTTGACTTCTACGGGAAGACTCTATAAGTTGACTTATCGAAATTCTACACATTTCCTTCTAGGATATAACTGCTGATGTGATTTTCTTCGCATAAGTTGTGGTAGATCTCCATGTGTTGATGAAATATGTCACCAAATCCAAGCAAGATGTGGAATGTGGTCCATTCCCATCAGTGGCATCATTGACTTCTACCTTCTTGACTTGTTGGTCTTCCAGAGCTTTGGTGGTGGCTTTAAACTGCTGATATTTCAGACCGCTACCATATTAATCCTAAACCCTCTAGACCAGTAACATCAAGAAAGAACTTAGTGTTTGCACATCATTTGCACATCAAGTTCCATCTTCATGTACAGATCTAGTCAATCAAAAATCCAAATAAGATCCAATAAATCCCAAATGCAGTTTATCACTCATGCATCAAAAGCCTATGGAATAATAGTAATTTGAGTAAAGCATCTCGAGTACCATGGCTCTTAAATGCTATACACTACAAGTAGGTATATAGTACCTTATAATCCTATTCTACACAACTAGTCTTTATCTTGGTAATTAATCCAATTGCATGCCTTACTGCAAGGGAATAAACCAAGACAAAATGATCCTATAGTGGTTGTTGTCTAACTTGGTTCCATATATGACTAAGTATCCTGTCAATTGAAGTACTTCATATTGATTATAATAAGCTTCTCATGGCATCTGTTGATCCTTCATGTTGTTGATCATGCCTTAGGAGTAGTACTGTAGCTTCCATCAATTCTTATGCCTTCTCCTATCTCTATACTATACTATAATGATTTACCTCTATACTGGATAACTAAGGATATGGTATATACCCCATAGTTACCAGAGTTTAATAAATCTTCATGATTCTCAATCATCCCTTCTTGATGACTCCCATACTAACTCAATACCATGTTCTACTCCATCCTATGCATTCATAGAGTGGGATAATCATCACTATAACTAATCATCTCTAACTATGCCAGAACACTTTCTTTCAATAAAACTGAGATATGGTATACTCTGATCTAAACATACCTAGTTATAAAGAAAATAGACAAGTAGATTTACTCAAGTTGAGTAAGAACATTCTATACAAGTATGATCATATCATTCTCAAGTGAATGATTATCATAGTTGTAAGAAATATGGTTTTGATAAGGTAGCTTCCTATAGTCTTTACCAACCTACAGATCTCCTAAAAGGTTTTAAACCTAAGTCACATTGCTCTAATACCAGTTGCGATGACCCAGCACACCACTTCATGTGTAGTGCGCAAGTCGTTGACATAATACTCACAGAAGGACTTATCCGTGAATATTACATCCCTCAGGGTGGTACAACAGAAATATAGCAGGTCCAAGCAAAGCTATAGGATACAAACTTCATTACAAAATCTTGAGATCTACCTTTGAAGAATCAAAGAAGGTCTCATACAAATGAAACACCAGAAGAAGCAATGCGAAGCTCGAAGATGGAGAATAACTCTAGCTTAGAACCTAATCCACTACAGCTGACGTCAGCCCTAATCTATGGCTTTTAAATAACTAAGTCCAAGAATGGACTCCACCTACACCTTGATAGCTTCTCCTCCACCAGCGTTGTTGATGACGATGCTTCACTGGCTAAGTAAGAGATGAACCCACCTACCTTCATGAGGTAGCGATGGCTTCACGATGACGACTTCCATAAGGGCTTGAACTCTAAGCAGGGGGTCAAACGGGAACGAATGAGTAACGAGCATTACTCAACAAGTTCATGATATACAGTGGGTAGTTTGATGCACTAACTACATCTTTAGACTCAAAAGAGTCATAAGCTAATGCAAGGTTTTGTAAATCTTTTTTTCAAGAGGTTGCTTTTAATACTGAAAACAATGCCCGCCAAGTCTTCAACAGGGCTAGAACTTCATGGAGTTTCCTTTCCTGCGGCGTTCGCAGCTCCTTCCCGGAACAGGGGGTAACATGCCACATCCTTTTACACTCAGCAGAGGTTTGTTACTTTACCCATAGGCGATCAAGACCATGTTGCAGAACAAGACATACGTTCATGTCCATACCCACTTAGGTGTGGGGCCCGGTTGTTGATCCAAGTCAAACCATGCTTCTACGCACAACACATGCCCACCCATTTCTGCCATGCAGGTTTAACCCCCGATTCCACCCCTCACGATGGATATCTGGGCGCCCTGGGAAGACCATCATAGACCCTAGAGTCCATGGGAATTAAGGTACACATGTGCATGTAGTCCCGCAAGACTTACATCGTACGTCTCTGACAACCCATAGACATGTGAACGAGAAAAGATCACAACTGGCTTACTCACCTCATACAAGACCCATGGTTAACGTGGTATTTACGGTGCAAAAATCTTGGACGACATTTGTGGTTAAATCCTAGGTAATACTTCCCCATGTAGAGGGAACCTTCCTTTGACCTATTCATCTTACCATGGTCCCATCCGCCCACCAAACAGAACACTACCACTTGGGTAGTCATTCAAGTAGTCATATTATTATAGAAAAAGGATCATGCATTCTTTTCAGAATAGGTGGTAATACGATAGGGCTTTTTGCAAATAGTTCATTATGATCTACTTCAAGGGATATGAGCAAGCGATGAACTTGCCCGAGATTGAAATAACAATAATAATCCATATCTTCGGGTTCGAGGGTTGCGTAGAGAAATCCCGAGATCTGAAAGATAGCAAAGTAGTCCCGGTAAGGACTACTGAAAACATTGGCAAGATGATACATGCATAGTAATGAGATGCATCGCAAAATACCCCAGCTTACAAGTGTAAGCTACATTTGATACAATATCTTGAACACATTGGTATTAGGTGACTTATGATTGTTTTATTACTTGTGGGGAGGATGTTGTTGCTTCTTTTAGACTTACATGTGTTTCAGTTTTGTTTAACAAGCAATTTTTATCATGTTTAGGTTATAAGTAGTTATCGCATGATTAAACAAGAAAACAATATCGTACGGAAACAACTTTCATCAAATAACAAACAAGTTTTCCTTTTTGATTAGATGAAAGGTGTGGAGCTAAAACAGAGGAACATAGTTGAAAGTGAGTGTATAACACAATCAACTCTACCACCAAATAACTTATTATTGACTATGATGAGATTTTAGGGGTGTGAAAATATTAGAGTTTTAATATTAAGGAAAAGAATGTTGTGGTAGTTATTTCTGGTTATAATGGAACATGATAGGATTCCATTATACTTTTAGAAACAAGTTCATAAGTTCAACAAAATGTTTTTTTTTGACACATTTGAGTTGGAAATATTTTTCTCTTTAATATGGTATAACATTTGGAGTTTTTTGAAAAGATTTGAATAAGTTCGTCATCTTCCAATTTTAAATGAATTAAATGACTAGGAAAAATATTGCACACATGAAAACTTATTCAAATTACTTTGAAAATATCATAGATGAGTTGTATTTCTTAGTTTGAGCAATTTGGTATATAACTTGTATTTTTCTGAATTATTTATTATTTTTCTCAATTTTAAATGATTTAATTTAAATTCAAAAAATATTTATTTTTAAACTTTCTCAAACATTTTTGAAAATTTGATAAACATTTAGATTTTATTTTCCTAATCATTTTCACATTTTACTTGTATTTTTTTGATAATTGGATTAAAACTTATTGAATTATTAAGTTTAATTCATTTCTACCATTTTAAATTGACACGTGCGGTCCACCTGTCAGGTATAAATTTAATTAAGCAATTAAAAGAAAAATAAAACTACGTATGACGTCATGATGACGTCACAAGTGACATCACAGGAACCCGAATCTCTCGGATGGATTCAAATCTTTTGAATTTGTTGGTTGCAACCAGATTTGAAGTGGATGGGGAGACATAAGGAATCAAGGCGAGTCCGTAGGTGGTGGTGGTGGAGTGACCGTATGGTCGCCGGAGCTCTACGAGCGGCGACCCTCCATGGAGGCGGATGATGGCTCACGAGGACATCAAGGAAATCGACCCCGATTGGAATAATTGAATGCACGATGAGGCGATGAAGCTCACGGGGAGCAAGGAGATGAAGTCGGGGAATAAAAATGTGGCCGCAATAGACCGGGATCTTCCATGATGACCGACGGACGGACATAGAGAAGATTGAGAAAGTTTCTCATTCCAGCGCGCTCCCGCAAGCGAGGATGGTTGAGGATGATTCTACGACGACGAGGAAGCTCCAGAGATTCTCCACGCTTCTTCCCGTGGCTCCTCACTCCGGCAATCGACGGTGGTACGACGAACTAGGGTTCGAGTTCTTCGCGCACAGAGCAGTAGAGGGAGAGGGGAAAGTGGTCTACCAGATAGAGGAGAGTGTGGGCATCGACGAGACGTACCTCTCTTGTCGAAGGAGGCAAGCACGAGGTGGCTAGGCGACGATTTCGGCAGCGACACGCACGGTGTCCTACTGTCCAGGGTTGAAGATGATTAATTTGCCAATACCCTCCTAAGTTTCTTGCATTTGACAACTTGACCCTTACTTTAAATGAACAACCCCATTTAAAATTGTTTTCAGGCACTTTCATTGGTCCAAAAATTATTTCAAAGACACCACAGTTCTCATCATAAATTAAGGATTCCAAATATGTATTTTATTTGAATTTTTTGCTACTTTTGATTTTTGTTTTTGTTTTGGTAATATTTTTAATCGATCATATTAAATTCAATTCTTTTAATGACAAAAATGCAACATTTCTGAATAACAAATTAAGCATTGAGACATGGTTTTCAACTAGGAACTTTCTTCTTTGGCATGCCAGCTATCTTTGTCAGCAAACAAAATTGTTTTCATTTATGTGACTAAGTCATTTTTATATTTTAGGTTCTTATTAATTCTAATTGCCATTTTAATTAGGTGAATGAGCCATTCTTGATAAATTAGGTATTTGATCAACTGGCGAACATGAGTGCCTTTTTCTCTTTTCAACACTTAATCTCAATAGAATCTTATTTGGTAATTTTCCACGCAGGTTCCAAGTATGGCTATTATCCCATGTTGGTTTTAGATACATGTAATCATTTGCATGTTGGTGTATGGATGAATTCTTGTTATTATCCATTTGTCTTATGGATGAGAAGGATCTAGAAAACAAGGTAGTTAAGCTTGTTCCTATTTACCTCAACATAACACAAGACATTTGAATGTAATGTATGTTATTCTTTCTTACTTGGTCATTGATTCCATTAAACATATTATTATTAGTTACTCATATCTAACGATCTTGACAAGGAATAGAGATTATAGGTTCTCTAATATTACCTAATGATTCACTGGATAATTTCTTATGCTCCCTTACTGAGGTAGTGTTGCTTCTTGTGGTCTTCTATTGCATGCAATATCCTTGTCTCTAGTTTCCACTTGTCTTCAGGTACTGACTTTGTCACTTGCAAGTAAGATCATCTCTTGGATTCCAACTTCAACTGTCTCACCCTTGTAGTGAAGACATCCAATTACCCCAAGCAAATATTTTACTTAGATGATTGTAAAAGAATGTGAATTTATTTTATGACATCAAGTTGCCATAAGCATATAAGAAGAATTTGTTGACAAGTTTGCAAGGCTTGTCCCCAAACTACTATGCATATACAAATAGCTGAGATACACTGGGTTATTCATCCTTCTGTTTGTCTGTGTATGTATACAAAAGTGATCTGTTAAAAAGGTGTACATGCTTGTTACCAAACTACTTCTATATAACACTAACATTAGAGTATCACACTCTTTCAAGAGGAGTTAATAAGATCAGATCAAGATATAAGAGTTTCCAAATACTCTTATGATAGATTGGAATAACACTTCTAAAACACTCTATAGAATCCTTCTGAAGATCTTCTTATGGTAGTTCCTCTTTTCTTGTGGCCTGCTTTTGTTGTAGAATGACTTCGAGAAGATTGGGAAACAACAAAATAATATAGTCTAGACAAGATAGAAAGATCTGGATTAAGAGTTACTTAATATTTTATTCTCCTTCCATATACTTCTTATTTTATTTCCCATAGGATATGTACTTGTCTCATATATGTTTGGTTTTACTTTAGTTAAAAACTTAATTCATCTAATAGAGGTTATAACTTGTTGTTATTCCACTAATGGTATCCACAGATACTTTAGTTGTTGAACATTGTGTTTAGATAGAAATGTAGAGTGCTTATGGAATGATCAAATGGTTCATTGATGTGTTGAGGTTTCATATGCTCACTTGTATAAGATGAATGAGACAATGAGAATATGAAGGTTATTGGATTTTAATGATTTAAGTCAAAGTTGTTAGTTGGTTTCTCAGAGTATCATGTTGTTACTTTATATACTCATCTCTTAATTATTTTGAGATATGTACATATTCCATAAATATGTTATTAATAAGAATTATGTCATTTCCCACTTGTGGGTTTTGAGTTAACACATGTTTCCTCATTTGTTTTCTATTGAACCTTTGTTATTTACTCGTAAAGGTTTACTTAATAGTTATAAGATGATTTATAAAAGGTGTATGTGAATTGATTTATTACTTAAAGAGTTCTTGTTTTTAGAAAGCACAATACCTCTACTGATGAGACTATTGAATTGTAGATTCCTAGTTTGTGAAAACAAGATCATTAAGTATGTGATTTGGATACTCACCCCTCTTTGAGTTCTAAATACCTAGTTTAATTCTCTCAAATCACTTATAGACTTGAGGTTAGAGTTGTTGGGAGTTTGTGCTTGGTCATAACCAATTATGGTTTTTCTTATCAAATGATTTGGTTTGTAAGATACATCTTATAAAGATCACTCCAAATGTACTCTTGATCAGATGATCTAAACCTATTTCGTCATGTCAAGTCAAACATTGGTCACTTTGCTTCGTTTAAACTTTCGCGCCAAAATTTCCCGTATTTTTAGATGCATGCTATGTAAATGCACATATATTACTTAGATCGTTATAACTTCCCAAGCACTGGGATGTTACAATAATCCCCGCTTTTTGGTCTACAAGAGGTATGTGTTAGAACCACCCCGTAACCATTACCGCATTACTCCTAGTTAGATCCTGGCTAGTTTTGGTGTTACCTATGTAGAATTGTTTTGTATTTCAGTTGTGAACCCCTTCACATCAAGCTGCCACTGGTGTGTATTCTTGATGATATCCTCGAGAATCTTTTCACCTTGTTATTTAGTCAGTTCCATGAAGCAACCTCATGCATTACAATCAAGAAAATCTCTCGATTTTGTATTCAATCCATAATAAAAAAATATGATAGACAATTTCTTCGCTAATTCCTTGAACTAGATTTTTTTATGAGGCAAAATATATTAAAAAAGCTTGAACTAATCCTTCATTTTTATCTCAAGAAAAACTCATAACTTCTTTGATTATATTAATTTTATTAGAATGTAGAGAGAATTTATGCAGAAAAACTCTAATAAGGTCCATAATAGACTTGTTAGGGAGTGTGTTGAACAAATATTTAGCTCTTCATGTTACATAATAACTAAATACTTTTAGTAGGACAAACTCCTTAGACAATCATTTTGGTTTGCAAGCTTCACAGTAATCCTCTAATTCCCTCAAATGGCGTTCCAAATCTTCATTTTCTCGTCCTAAAAAAGCATTCTACATAACATGGATAATAATACCAGAATCTATTTCATAAGAAGCATATTCAGAATCTGCATTAATGATAGGATTACCAATAAAATTTCTAAATGGAGCACTGAACTTCCTCAAATTATGTTCCTTCTTGGTGAAATAGTCATGTTATCAAATAACGTAGTTATGTTGATATTTTGAGATTTCTTAATACTATAAATAAGTTCCGGGACAAACTCCTTCCAAAACCTCAATGGGTATTATGGTAGGTAATTTCTACCTAATCTTGTTGACCCCATGTCTTCAACAGAAAACATCTAAATAAGACAAACATGTGACATGTCAAAAGACAAAACCCTTGGCGCTTAGCTCCCTGGCAATGACGCCAAAAAATAGTTTGATACCTACAAGTTCATAGATTTGTTATTGTACAATTTTGTGAAAGTATGATCTCCCGATTTATATCATTCCCACGGAGAGCTGATCTGACAAAAAGTTTTTAAAGGTTGTTTATGTCACACACAAGGTGTCAAACTTATGTGAATTGACTCATAGAGTTTATGGGCCGATTAAATCTACATAAAACAATGGTTGGTTGTATGGAAATAAAGAGACTAAATAATACTAAAAATAAATAACAAGTTAATAAAATAATGAGAGGTGGTGTTTACTACTTATGGAGGAATAGGTGCGGAGAGGGTTCAGTTCATGGTTCCTGTGAATGTGCCAAATGTAACATATTCTCGTCTATTGAGTAGTCGGTACACGAGTCACCCTATGATAGTTAAACATATCTATGCCTAGATTTATTTATCACTGTTGTCGTGCATTCCTGTCTCATATACCATGGTCAGTTCAGCTATTTAAAACCACTTTAAGTTTTCTGGCTTCTCATAATCCGCTTGCTATCTTCACTCCTGGTAGATATCTCCACCTATCACTTTGGATGTCACAAATTCGTTGAACAACAAGTACATATCTATGTAGATCTTCTTAGATCATGTTTTATAGGAATTATGCAAACCATAGACAAATAATCCTATAAACAGTATTGAAAAGACTCTCACAAATATGACGGAATAAATAGGCACTAACATATCTCACCAATCCGCTACACCCTCCACACCTAGGCGATTTACTCGCACATGAGAGGCATATCAGGCATACGCTCAATAGTTGAAAGGGAAAAAATTCATCTCAATATTACCCTAGAAAGCAACATTAATTCGTATATCAACAAGTACCAAAACAGGAGTTTAATCTAGATGGAGGTTCCGAAACCCCATTGTTATTACAATGGATCTCTCTCTCTCTCTATCTATCTATCTATCTATCTATCTATCTATCTATCTATCTATCTATCTATCTATCTATCTATCTATCTATCTATCTATCTATCTATCTGTCTGTATGCGGTGCAATAATGGTTGAGTGCATGATGTTGAGGAAGACGATCTCTGACAGGATCTTCCACCCGGATCTCCTCCTTGTTTCTGATCTCTCTGGTGGGTGATGCATATGTTTTTTTTCTTCCTCGTACCTTCAAGAAAGTTTCACCTTTTAAGAAGTGGAAGGCGACGCCGCTTGGTACAGTTATGGGTACGGTCGGTGGTGACCATACCACTGATTGTTAAAGCTCTCTGAGATTTGTTTTTAATTTCTCCTTTTTCAAAATTGCTTATTTTTCTCCTTTCATCATCAATATACTTCATTTCCTTCCTCATTGATATAAATCCTGAAATCTTCATCAAGAATTGAAACATCTCTAAACATGAAGTGTTTGGGGTTAATGTAAGAACAAAAACCAAATAGAACTTGGGGAAATGGCAAAGAAAAATCATGCATAAAATGTAGCCATCAGGCGACAAAGCGCAGCAACGCCGACTGGCGAGAGATATCGATCTCCAATTCAGCCTCCCACCCCTCATGGCCGCGATATGTCCAAGTGACGATGGCGCAATGTCTAGAATTCCCACGAATTGCGCCACTAAAACAGTTTGTTACTCAGTAGAAGAAGAATGAGAACTATGAGCGCGGATTTATGAAACGCGAGAGCAAGCCATTGGAGGGGAAGGTAAAATCTTAATCTCTCACATCCTTTTGCTTCGATTTCTCCAGAATTTTCATTTTGGACTCACATCTGAGTCTCTTGAATCCTTCATGTTTACGTTTTCAGAACCTGAAAAAATGTTCGCATTTCGAGAGGCTTAAAGTGTGTGTGTGTGGGGGGGGGGGGGGGGATTAATTGATTCAATGGGTACGCCATCAGGGATCTAAATCTGCCGTTAGCTGTGAAGAATCTACGCTCTGACATCGTTTCTCCCACGGTGGGGATGCATAACTAAAGGGGGAACTGGAAAAGTTGAACACTTAAGGAGATGATTGATCTGAAAAAACATGCTAATCTGATAGCTGCAACATTTTATTTTCGTATAATTGTTTTATGATTTGTTGACTTGTTGATCATCAGTCGTTGTCGGTTATTTTTAGTGCGCAATTTAATCCATGTAAGATGATTAAATGCAGCAAAAATTCGACCAATTTAATGCGAGTGTTCCAATTCAAATATTTTGTTGGCAAAAAGAAATCGTCAACTCAAAATTAAATTACGCAAATTTGGAGAATTATGCATGCAAATTAGTCATTCATTCACGTACCGTCCATGTAATTAGAATATTTTCTTGACGTGATGATTATGATAATTGTAGGAATTAGGCATTCACCTACAATACATACAAATAGAGAAATTTTTGAGAAAGACAATTAGAGATCTTTTTTTTGAGAGAGAGACGATTAAAAGTACTTCTTTGACGTGTAGAATTAGACATACAAAAAGAATTAGGTATTCATGCACCGTGCATATAATTAGATGAATTATGTATTACTTACCGTCCATATAATTAGAAATTACTTTTACGTGATAATCATTAGAATTAGACATTCATGTACCATATAATTAGAGGTTATTTTTCACGTGATAATTAGAAGAATTAGGCATACAGATATAACTGACGAAGGAATTAGCCATCCAGGCACCGTCCATATAAACATCACATCCCATTAAATTTAGAAGATCAAGAAGAATTAATCGTACAAATACCAATTTATAATCAAATTATATTTAATCTCTAAATCGGTCCAAGAGACCAATCAAAAAATAACAATGACCGAGCGAAGCACATCTATTAAATTTAATCATCAAATGAAATTTAAATTTTTGGAACTAATCTTTGCTTACAGTTGGGTTTATAAGCTGCTCAAACAAGCTGCCAACTAGAGAGGTAGGACTAAACATCACATCTCACCCGTGTTACTTAGCACTGTCAGGTCCCACTCGTCGTTACATCCCACGTAAAGAAAAACTAAAGCCCTGTGGCACCAACGAGGAGAACTGAGCGAAGTAGGTCACAAAAGTAGAAAAAAGGGTCGCGTGAGAGCAACCATACTGTGGCCAAAACCAAAATGACCAAGTAGACATCATATGGCACCTAAGCCAAATTTGTTCTTTATCCAGAGTGTGTAGTCATAGCCAAATAATCATTCACTTGGGCCCATAGTTAAGAAATACAATTCTAACTCGAGACGACGTGTGCATCAAGTTGGAGAGAGAGAGAAGAGCTATTGACAATAATTTTTTATTTGCTGTGAAGTTTTGGCCCTGGATTTTCTAGGTGTGGCTAGGCCAAATTATTTGGCATCCACATATTGATTTGGCAACCCCACAACATACAAAAGCGATGTCAAAAGCTAAATATGTGTTGCCCTGAGTTCAATGGCAGCATTTCACGCTTGCACAATTTTTTTTACAAATATAGACCCCGCCGAATCCTATAGCCAAAACGAACCCCTTCTAAAAAAGGTACTTTCCGCTAGTGCAGTTGGCGGAAGTCACTTCCCGCCGTTTGTGGGTGGAAGATGGTCGCGGTGATGCCAACTGTCCAATCACAAAGTACATTTCCGCCTATTGGGTTGGCGTCAAGTGGCTTTCCGCCAAATGAGATGGCGGATAGTAACACGTGTCGCCTTTTGTCCTCCCGTCAGACCAGTTTTGACAATAAAACTCGAATGGGTTAGTTTTAACAATAGAATTCGGCACGGGTCATATTTGTAAAAAAATCGCTTGCACAATTTCCGCAGTTTGCCTCGGATCGGACGGCCAGCAGTGCAACGAGCCGTCGCACCACTCACCAGTACGGACTCAGGACACGCGAGAGGCGGCGGCGGCCCCCCGGAAGCGGGGTCTCGGATAGCCATCGGGATGAGGTCCGCCGCGAGGCAAGCCCTGCTCCCGTCGCTACTGCCCGCCAACCCCGGCTCCTTCTTCCTCCGCAGCCAGCCCGGCCGGTTCTTGTCACATGCTCACGGCTTGCGGCCGTGTCGCTCTGCGAGCTCTCTTCCCGCCGGGGAGTACCTTCCTCCCTTGTTCAGGTGAGTGGAATCAGATCTGCAAGGCAGTACGGAGCTGGTTGATAGACCTGGTCATGGCAGGAGCTGATTGATGCGTGTTTTCCTGGACCTCTGCAGCGTGGCGCCGATGATGGACTGGACAGACAACCACTACAGGACGCTGGCGCGGCTGATATCGAGGCACGCATGGTTGTACACGGAGATGGTGGTCGCCGAGACCATTGTGCGACAGAAAGATAACTTGGTGAGTTTGCCGCTTTTGGCCTTTCTTGGTCCGGTGTAGTTACGCCTGAGTGTATTGCTATGCCCAATTTTCTTGATCCTTTTCCTCTATTTTTTTTTTGATCCTGACATGGTATTTTGATTAACGGTGGTTAGAGAGTGTTGTGATATAGTGATATTGATTGTACTAGACTACTAGGTGAGCTGCATCACGATTGCATAGTAAGAAATGTACAGTGAAATAATATGAGCTTCAATTGAGAAGTGAAGACAGATTAAAAAAGAAATGGGGGGTGATTCTTGGAGCGGGTTATTGCCATAAATACATGCAGTTGTACTGCATATTTCGTTCATTGCGCCATGGTACAACCCATGTTATGTGTGATTGTTAGCATGAACACGGTTTAGGTAACACGCCAAGCTCCACAACCATAGAAAATGGATCTCATACGAGAATAGGTACATCACCACTATTTCCTTTAGCACAGATCACCTAAATGGCGAGCTCCTTGTCCATAGAAATTTGGAATTTGTACATGTTTTTTTATCCTTATGGTCGATGGAGTTTGTGCAGGAAGTAGATGGCCAATAATGCAAATGAAGAGCTACTGGCTGTTTTCGACGTGCACATATAAACTAGTAACTGACAAGTAACAACTTCTGTAGAGAGCTTGATGTTAATCTCTTACTAAAGAAAAATGTTATATCTTAAATCTATTCAGAGTTAGCCAGTTACCTATCCCCTAACTATTTTGAAGAGATCACAAGAGAAATGCTCTTAAAATAATTGGTTAAAAATATACACAAATGTATCATAGCTTTGAGGATTTAACCTATTAGATTTTTTTGCTTTATGTGATAAATCTACATATGTTCTGCAATGTTAATGTGTACTAGTCATGCAGCTTATGGATTTTTATAAGGCACATGCAGTTCTTAGCCCTGTTTTCAGATTACTGATTCTGTGTAATGTAGTTCCTCTGATCTGCTGTTCACTGTGCACTGTAAAAAAATTCATTTCTATGAGCCATCTCAGGTACTTTTTTGAGTCACTTACGAGGATCTATCTCATTGTGGAGCTTAACTTGACATGTCCATTGGATTATTTCAGAACCAATGATGTCATACCGCTGAACCTTAGTGCATGCTGCATATTCTATTTGTAAATCAGCTGGGTTAAACTTCAGATATCTAGTTCATCTAGATTGCAATCTCTATGAACATTCTTTCATAGATTGGTGTAATCCTGAACAGTAATATAATACGTACTGCTTAAGTCAAAACTTCAGTTTATTCCATCATGTAAAGTCTGATGAATGCCATCAAAACATTTCTGAAGTCATGATTACAATAAATTATCCTCCATTGGCTTTTGACATGATAAAGCGGGTGTGGACTTTCTATGTGGTAGCTGACATGTGTAGGGACTACCTCAATTCGATACACATGTCACTGGTTTTGGTTGATATTACTATGTAAATCACCAGTATGACTTAGTTTTCATTTATATTTATTTTTGTTAGTTGTTCTTTTGTTGAAATGGATGGATCTATAAAATTAACCTACTCCATTTTGATATCATTATACACAAAAATACTCCCTCTGTACCAAAATGTAAGATGTTTTAACGTTTACTAGACTACACGTACCTAGACATGTTTTAGTGTAAGACACACGTGAATCTACACACTAAATGTGTCTAGATACGTTTTGTCTAGAAAATGCTAAAACATCTTACATTTTGATACGAGGGAGTAATATGCAAAGCTGGTACTTAGTTTAAAATTTCATATGCAGGATAGGTTTTTAGCATTTCCTGCTGAACAGCATCCTATTGTGTTGCAAATTGGTGGAGGTAATCTAGACAGTTTGGCGAAGGCAACTGAACTAGCAAGCGGTTATTCATATGATGAGATCAACCTGAAGTAACAGTCTCATTCATGTCTCACTTGATTATGCAGTACATTCTACTGTTTTGTATAATTTACACATTCTTGTGGACTTCTATTTTAGTTGTGGCTGCCCCAGCGGCAAAGTTGCTGGTCACGGTTGTTTTGGTGCTCGCTTAATGTATGATCCAGAGGTTCGCTTCATGAGTTATAAAACCATGGTGTAATATGAATACTTGCTCCTTTTATGTTCCTGCATTAAACTTGATATGATCTTCTGAAGTTTGTAGGGGATGCTATGTCAGCTATTGCTGCCAATTGTGATGTCCCTGTCAGTGTTAAATGCAGAATTGGAGTTGACGACCATGACTCCTATGAAGAGCTTTGTGAGCTTTCTTTCAAAGAACCTCAATTTTCCTTTGAACTCGCCTTAATAGGCTTTTCCCGGTATTAGGAAAAGAACTTGTTTACTGATAGCAAATAATGTGTTTCCGTAACAACGGAGCAAGTGAACATATAATATAATATTAAAAAAGAAGTAATTTTACATATATTCTTTCAGAATCTTAATTCGGTTTTTTATATATATCTATAATTAGCTAGCTTGTTTTATAGAGTATTACGACTTCTCCAGTTCTCTTTGGAAGTTTGTCTCTGTCTTGATGGTTACATATTTTCTGGTGTGCTGGGTGCTGACTGCTGACGTGGTGACATGCTTTTTGCACCAGGTAAATTTGTAGATAAGGTTGTTACCAAGTCACCAACTAGGCATTTCATCATTCATGCTCGGAAGGCATTGCTCAATGGTCTCAGTCCTGCGGAGAATCGGAAGGTTCCTCCTTTAAAGTATGCTTGCTCTTGATAACATTTTCATTTTGCATGCAAAGATATGTACCCAGCCTGTATCATCGAAGGCTTAATTTTGAACAGTCTTAGTACCTCGATATAGATTGCTATAATGGAATTTGTATTAGGCACACCTTTATTAAATCTCATGCTTTAGTAGTATTTCTATTTTTAATTTATTGGCTTACTTATGGGTATTGCTGCAGATATGAGTACTATTATGCTTTGTTACGGGACTTCCCAGAGGTACAGTTTACCCTAAATGGAGGCCTAACAACTATTGATCAAGTGAGTGACTATCTTTTTTTTTTTTGCTGTGAACAAATAGTTAACGATGGGAACGTCACATCCTAACTGTGTTGCTGCAATTCTTAGAAGTTCGTATATCCGTATGTACATTGAACAGCATATTTATTACTCCCTTCAATCCATATTAATTGCCGCTTAATCGGATGTATCTAGCACTAAAACATGTCCAGATGCACCGACTCAACGGCAATTAATAAGGATCGGAGGGAGTAGTTCAGATTGGGTCCGATTTCACTGGGGTAGCAAGGGTACTGCTGTCGGGTTTGGCTAGATTTCGTTGAATCTGCTCTGTCATTCAGTGTCTTCACATGAGCACCAAAAACTGACAAGTCGCTGCTGCCGTATTTCTTGTTTGCATTAGAAGCTCCATGACAGAGGTGGTGGGGCTAATTCCCCAATAGATACTGTCATCACCAGCTTGTTGGTGTCATACTCCGTAGACTAACTTGACCCCTAAGATCAAGACTTCTACCATGACCCCTCCTGGACCCACCATATATTGATGTCTGCTCCTGCTCCTCTGTCATGCTGGTTCTCCGCAGTAGGAGTGCACAACTTGGTGATTTCACATGGCACACTTTCTTTGACATTCATATCTTAGCGACTTTTGAACATTTCTATGCTGGAGAATCATTTGTTGTTACACATGAGGTTAAGTTATTATTATTTTTATGTACTGAGGTTATGTTATTGAAGTGGATTGAGTTGATATCTATAAGGATCAAGATAGCAAGCTATTGACCTTTTGCATGGCTGAATCGGGTTATTCTCCTAATGAGCACATTACTATCTAATTTATCAGGATTTGATTACTGTACAGTTTATTAGGATTACATCATCTATGGAGGAACCCAATAGAAATTCGTTGTTGTACATCATTTTGATGTCTTAACCTTGATTCACTTGTAACACTGCATTAGTCAGTTACGCTGAAGACCTTCAGTTTGTATGCAGGTTAGTGCATCCATTGGACAAGGCGCTGATCGAGTTATGGTTGGTCGTGCTGCTTACAATAAGTATGAATTTCCATTTTGATTGTAAAGAGATTCAGAGTTTCATGCATCTTTAGTAGTTTTCAAAATTCAAAGAGATTCAGAGTAAAATAAGACATATTAACACGGGCAAGCAAAACTCTGAAGTTCATTTGGAGAACCAAAAAGAGGGCCACATCCACAGCATGTATGAATGAACAGATTGTCATGTAATTACACATGCTCCTTCAACCAAAATGGTCTAACCAGGCTTCAGCAACTGTACTTGCCTGCTCAAGCAAAGGGGCAGGCACGTTGTGGAATGCACACCCAATTTGTTTGGAGGGTAACGAGGTAGCCATGTAATAGGTAGAGATGATGAATCAGCCTGATAAGAAGATTGTCCTCCGCACTTAGCCACAATGTGTCTTCAACCTAGCTGGTGAGATCTGCACTTGTCTAGCAATCAAGAGGCCATAAGTTCGACTGACAATTCTGGTAGAATCCTCCATGCTGTGTAGCACTAATAGCCAATCTTCTGCATGGTCTCCAATAGCTAATTCCACTAAATGGCTGCTAATGTCGAAACAATATTTTTTCAAGGAATTGCTGAAGAATAAACAAGAATTATAACAGGAGATCAAGAATGGTCCTTGAGCAAGAACACTTCAAATATCACCTTAAAACATTAAGGACCATCATATTAAATTGTAAATTCTCTTGATTATTATTTTTGTTTCTAAACTGTATTACATGTTATCTCGAGTGCATACATTTTGTACTTTGAGTTTTACTATTGTGAACTTCTATATTTCGCACTGAAATATATTTGCAGCTTTGAACACCTATTTTAAAATGCTGGGGCTGCCACTGTCTATGCAAAAGCTTTTGCTATTTTTCTGTGCTGGCTTCCATTTTGTAGGAACATTAAGCAGAATCATGGTGGTAGGTGCCCAACAGGGAGTATACACAATAGTACAAAATTTCAATTGCTTGTACACGGCCCGTATTGTAATTGCATCAGCCAATCCAAAAACGGACCACAGAGAACAGATCTGACCGAATGAATAAGTGAAATGTGACTAACAAGGAAACCTCGTCCGCTCTAGTAAAACTACCAATTTGTTCTACTTAAAAATACTTTGTTGGTGAATGTGGTGAAGGTTCCTCCCCTCCCACCTTCCTATCTTAATAAAATCCGTACCCTTTCCAACAAACAAAATTAACTTCTGATGTTTACTTTGTTTCTTTTTGTTTTGCTTTTTTCTGACGGAAACTATGTTGGATGCTAATTCCCATGTCAGTTATGTTCTAATAGTATCATTCTGGTGGATAAATGTTGCAGTCCATGGAATATGCTGGGGCACGTGGATAGTGAAATTTATGGCATGCCAACATATTGCTCTTCACGTCGCCAGGTTTAGCATTAAGCAGAGTCAATTTTGCATTTATAAGCTAATTCTTCTGTTGACTGAACTCCATTTTAGATCCTTGAGAGCTACCAAGTTTATGGTGATTCTATAATTGGACAGTATGGCATCAGCAGGCCAAACGTGAGGCTACTTGTTAAGGTGTGAAGGTTTCTCCTTTTCCTTTTTTCTCTCATGACCAGAGTTCGAATCTACATTTAACGACCCAAAGAGCGTAATTTTATGATCACGGGGAGCAGTGGTATTCAAGACTGGCTGTGCTATATTATTCTGTACTTTGTTGAAGTTGTCTTCCTTTGAGGACTTCAGTGTGTTCACCTTGTAATAATGTAATTTAGTAGAAATCAGATGCAAACAGTAGTGCAGTGTGAAATCATAATTATGGTTCACTCAGGATTTTTGGGCTAAATCTGTATAACAGTAGTGTATACCTTAAAATAAAAGAGGGTAAGCTACAGTGAACTTCTTGGAAGCATCGGCTGTGGTAAAGATTGTTAACCGAGTTGTCAGTTGCTAAATCAAAGATGTAGCAGTTTCAAGTGCTGCATTTTATATACTAATATAGTGTTATTTAGTTTAAGTTTCTTTTGACACCTGTATTAGCCTTTTCATTTAGTTCTTCGTCGGTAACTAACAGATTCTCTTGACACAGCCATTGCTACATTTGTTCCACTCAGAACTTGGCAACAGCTTGTGGAAACGTAAGGCTGATACTACATTGTGTCATTGCAAGGTAAGTTATCAAAATGACCACTCGTTGCTGCTCTTTTCACTTCTCCAACAATAGCAACATCCACAGTTCGACATGCCGTAATATGTTATTATGCTTCTATATAAGTTTAAATGATGTATGCTTCTCAAACTGTAAGTGATCTTGTTGTGTTTGGGTCATATTAGCTCAGGTTATCGTTGTATGTTCTACATCCCTGATTAAAACTTGACTGGATTTTTTTTTTGTCTGGCATAAGTATTTTTTCCACAGCTATGCAATTGAAATGGTTCCCCACTGATTTTTCATGCCAACATTATGTCAATGTTGTTTAATGCTAAGTGCATACAATCTCATTTCAAAATTTCAACCGTAGTTTTGAAATATTTTCTTAAATGCTAAACCCTTAGTCGAGAAATCTACATGCAGATACTTGTGTCGGTTGTGAAATAGTTCTTTAGATCTTATAAAGCTCTGTTGTGCTTCTTTGATGTGCAGACAGTTGCACAATTCTTGGAGGAAACTCTTGATGCCATTCCAGACTGTGTCCTTGACGCACCGATATCGAGAGAGCCATCTACGGAGCAAGCATACTTCGCCCATGTGGATTCTTTATTGCCGCCAAGATACACAAAACTGGCCAGTGGGAGCTACGAAAGCCCGGCACTGGTAACAGCATCCGCTTGAGCTTCCAGGAGAAGTTAAGGGATAGCGGAAGCGGCACGCAAGCTCTGGTTTCATTGCTGAGGAGCTGGATTATAGTTCACAGGGTAGATTGTTATTGAGAATGCCAAGTACAGCCTTACATTTTTGTTTAGCATGCCCCATCTTTAAGCTAGATAGCATGTTGTACTGTTATTACTCTCTTGGTGATGAAAACTGTAATGCATAATGGAAATGGAAATGGGTTTACAAAGGAATTGACGGTGTGATGGCTGGTTCCACGATCTGTTTTGGTCACAACAGAGTAAAGCCACTAGCTCACTTTGATGTGTTTCAGTGAGGCAAACATTAGTCGACAACAGGATCCGCAACAAGATCTGTATTTCAAGTGTGAACCGCTGATGTTGCTTGGATGCATCCCTATCAGAGCTGCCGTATGTAGTTATCCATCACTGCAATATCGAAGTAGAAACTCCCAAGATAGATAGGATCACAGGAATCTAAGTACGACGCATTTATCATATCTTTAGCCGAATAAGATCGAGAAGCTTATGGACATCTCTAAAGAGCATCTGTCTGTTCGGCTCCTCCCCCTTTTTTTTGAACAAGAGATGGGGTCGCAAGGACCCCGATGCTGCATGAAAAAGATACAGGGGGCAGGTACAGAAACTGCGTCGGCCGTTTTACAACACTCGCCCTGAGAAACCAAAGATTTGAAGATAAGGCCAACACAAATAGCAAAATAGACCCTAGAACTAACAGATGAAAAGTGACCAGGTCCTTGGTCTTCTCTGCCACCTCTCGCCGGCGATCTCCAGGCGCGGATGCCGAGAATCGAGAACAGAGGGCTCGAGAACTCTCCAAAACCGGCGTCAAGCCACTACCGCCGTCAACCATGAAGAGGCCGGGGACGCACCACTTGGCCTCATCAAGTCCCCGAGCCTCGGGACAGGGCTGGAGGACCTCCACTCGGGAGGAGAAGCTCGGGCCGCCATTTCGGCCGAGGATCATGCAGGCTCCCATGGCCTCCGTGTGATTCGCACAGGTATGCAGCTTGGGTCGCCTTGCAAAAAGGAGAAACAACACGCAGCGCCGTCTCCACTCCTCGCCTCCACGGCCAGCCAGAGGAAGCAGCACCACTCGCGACCACCTTGATGCAGAGCGACGAACTCTGGTTCCCAGAGCCAGAAACTAGCCCTCGGCCTTATGAGGGAAGGAGGAGTCGCCGCGATTCTTTTCCGTCGACTCCGACCACCGGGGCACCAGCAGAGAGAGGATCACAGCCAAAGGTTCGCAAGTGCGGCCCGGGCGCACAGGCGAACTCATCCTCGACGACATAGCGTCAACGCAAGCATAAGCAACAACAACAACTAGAAAGCAAAATCTAAAACTACCCTGTACATCCCGCGCGTAGCATCCCCCTCGACGCCGGCCGGCAAAGCCGCCGGAGACCGAGCAGGAGCTCGCCGAGTCTTCACTCTCGACTCTCAAGGAACTGAAGGAGGAAGGAAGAGGAAAAGAGAGACCCCCGTCCCCGCAAAGATGGCCACTCCGGCTCCTCCCCTTCTCGTGCTCCTATAGGTCCCGGAGCCTACTGTCCTGCGTGAAGGTCTTCACTCGTCGGGTGTTCGACGAATTGTCCGAATTCAATTTTTTCTTTTCCGTGTGATGAATTCGATATAAATGTGTTGACAATAGTCGTAAATATCTGTTGAACACAGAGATCAAATTGAGAAATTCCTTCGTCGATAGATCGAAGATCGGGCTGCCCCCATACCCAAATCCACAAGGATCTCATTTAGTATGGGTGGACTCTATGTGCAATGGCGGACCCAAAAAACTTCGGAAGCCTGGGCAAACAAACTTAATATGTTAAATTTTAGGACAAAATTGTTCTAATAAATCATAAAATGCAAACGGCTTGCCGTCGGCAAGCTTGGGTGGCTGCTCGGGCTGGAGGAATGCTAGGTCCACCCATGTCTACATGGTCATTGATTTTATCCATTTGATGTTTGTTTTTATCATGAACTATTCATGTTTGTAACATTTAATTTTCTATTATGTATGAACTATTTGTAATGGTTTTATCATGAACTGTTTGTTTTTATGTTTGGATTTCAAAAGTTGTTCAAATGTATCCGAGTTTCATTTGGATGTCATATGACAATTGTATGTAAAAAAAAATCAGAAAACTATAATATAGAGGTCCAATTTAGGGCATTCGATCTTGTGCGCATTTGATGAGTCTGTGAAAACAGTCAGGTATGCGATGTCTCCAAAACAATTTTAGATGCACAAATTTAGGGGGTATGCTAGAGATGCTCTAATCTTAGCACCCACCGCTACGCTATTTTTTTTGGGGATTGTTTTCACATTCCTTGGCATCTATAGGTGCCGCTAAGAGATTTTTCTTAAAAAATGAAAGCCGAGCTTCACTTCACTTTATTTTTAAAAATTCAAAATTTTGAAGTTTCATTAAAAAAAACATCCTAGATGTAGACAGTGACACATTATATTAATATGCAAAATCTTAACTCAAAATAATTCATATTATTAGCTCCACAAAAAAGATCTGACAGATCTAAAAGAGTTGAAATTTTACGCTGTTCACTACTTATTCACTACTTTAAATGTTAGATATTGTCATTTTTACGCAGCCCAAAATACAAGATATTTCTAGTTGAGAATTTATGGTTGGTAGAATACAACATTGTCTCTCTTTTTCCAGATTTTTTAAACTCCAAATATGATCGACGAAAAATCTAAAATAAAAACTTCATTTGTCCGCGCTTAGAATGTGGACAGTCGAAGATCAAATATTTTTCACGAATGTCGAATAATCAATTATATTATTTTGCTACTACCCCGTTCCATAAAATGAGAGTATGTTTTTTGTTTCATTCTAACTTCTTATAGTTAGCTTCACCCTACCTAGACAAGGTAAGCTTAAGACCTAAGGCCCCTCCCAATGCATCTTCTCTTAAGACATTAGCATTAGAGGAGTATTAAAAACTTAAGATACAACTAGTCCAATGCAATGTCTCATATGTGGTGTATTTAAATTAAATGATTTGGTGCTCATGCATACATATCGGGTGGGCTAGCAACATTTTTTTCTATAGACACATGCAAAAGTTGTATGTTAGCTAAAATACAACATTCATCTCTTTTTATTAACCGTCATGACACATCAGTAAAATACATATGAAACCATGATAAGAAACTTGGATTGGCATACGTCTAAGAACATCTCCAACAGATGATGTAAAATAAGGCGAGGAAAACACATTATAGGTCATCACTTTTTGGATATTAGGACACGAAATATAGGGCACCCGTTCCAGCTGATGTAAAATATGACACTAGTAGAATTCTAGATGATGTAAGACCCATGTGCTCTAAATTCTCACAATTGCAAAATATGTGTGATACGAACATGCAAACAATATATGAAAATAAATCTTGGCAAAAAAAAACTCAGACACATTTACGAATTTAATTCATCTCACACAAAATAAGTTCACGATGATAGCATAATTCAACAAGCAACCATACATAGTTCAACAAGAAATCATAGCATATTTCCAAAATCACACAAAGAAACACATAGTTCAAATAACGCGACATAGATATAAGAGCATTTCATTGGCCGCTTGGCTGCACGTTGGGGTTTCCCGGCTCCTTTTCCACGGTCGGCTGCGGCGGGACCACGAACTGGCCCGTGTCGTCCATGACCGGTGGCGGATGCTTTACATGGCCGCACGTGGTCTTCCTCTTCTGCTTCCCAGGGGCGTCCTCGGCGGTTGCCGACACAGTCGAGGCTGACCTCTTGGTGCTGGTTGGCTTGGCCTTGGCTGTGGGCCGTGATCCCTTGGGCATCCCTGTCACCGTCGCCATGTCGATGGAGTTCGGCGGAACCAAGGGACATGGCGGCGCGAAGATCCCACGACGGAGAGGGAAAGGAACAGGGCTAGGGTTTGGGGCGACGGTGCTTGTCTACGACATGGCAGCGACGACAGGAGGGCCGAGGGTGGTGTGGGCGAGGACGTAGGAGCCGTCCATAGCTGGGATTCGACCGGGGACAGTAGGAGCGGCCGCGTGGAGGAGAGGGAAAGGCTGAAGCGGGCGGTTGGTTGCGCGTGCGTGATCAAATTTGTTTTGGACCATGAGTTTGGTGATGTATATTTTCATCGCCCGCAAAATTTAGGACGTGATGTAAAACCAAACAATACTCCCTTCATCTCATATTAATTGTCTTACGACTAGACAAAAGTAGATGTAACACCAGACTTTGGTGACTTTGTTGCACATAACACAGAATTAAAGCACTTGTTGCGGCAAACACCAGTTTTTGTCTAATAAGTTGCAAACAACCCAAATAACTAATTTAGAGCCTTAAAACTGTATCTGACATGTGGGGCCATAGATCTTGTACAATATTCGCTTCTCGTACCGTACACAGCCGAGCGACCATATCCCTCTCGACCCGCACGAGGAAACATAGAGAGAAACCCACACGATGTCTCCATGAGGAAGGAAACATGGAAAGGGAAAGGGAACGACGGGGCGGGGGATGAAACCTGGCGGCACCGACGCCGACGCCGGCCACAAAGGCGGTGGAGGGCAGGCCACGGGGTCGCTGGATTTGGATCCCGTATCTGTCTCTTCCGCACACAAGCATGGAGCACAGTTGGTATCCAGAGTTGAAGGAGACGCCGGCGGTGGCACCGGGGACAGCATCGGCACGCGGGCAGAAGGGACGAAGTATTCCGACGGCTTGGTCTGGCTCAGTCTATAGACTCGATATTTTGTATGTGGGGTGAAACACTCTGATTGTAGTTTGTATGTGCCATATTGGAACCGGATGCTCTATTGGAACCTACATGCTGCTATATTGGACCCTGGTGCTCTCTATGATATACATGATGTTATATTTCCTCAAATATTTTTTTGTGTATACTGCACATATTTTTAACCGTTTTGCTGCCCTTTTCTAAATTTGTCGTATAAAATTTTTATACGGTAAAAAAATACGGGGCCACATGTTAGATACATTTTTAAGACCCTAAATCAGCTGGCTTGTTGCAACTTGTTAGATAAAAAATTGGGGTTTGCTGCAAAATATGTTTTGATTCTGTGTTTTGTGCAATGACACCAAAGCTTGGTGTCATGTGCAATTTTCCCTTTCTTTCCGTTTGATGCTGTTGGAGTCTTGGAGATGCTCTAAAGCGTTCAGTCCTCTTGTGCTGTTGTGCATGACAGCGACGAGGCGAGGACTGATCTCGCACGCGGCACCAACCTCCTGTCGAACTCAGCGCTTCAACGCGCTCTTCTTCCTCTCCCCAACTGCTCGCCGCATCGCCGCTCCAGCAGCCATGCGCATCTTCGTGCTCTCAGGGCAGAGCAACATGGCCGGCCGCGGCGGCGTGCACCACCGGCGGTGGGACAGGGTCGTGCCGCCGGAGTGCGTGCCGGGACCCTCCATCCTCCGCCTCTCGGCCGCACTCGAGTGGGAGGAGGCCTGCGAGCCGCTCCACGCCGACATCGACGTTACCAAGACCTGCGGCATCGGCCCCGGGATGGCCTTCGCCCGCGCCGTTCTCCCGCAGCTGCAGCCCACCGACGCCGCCGGGATCGGGCTCGTGCCGTGCGCCATCGGCGGCACGGCGATCTGTGAGTGGGCCCGCGGGGAGCGCCTGTACGAGCAGATGGTGCGGCGCGCGCGCGCTGCGGCCGAGTACGGCGAGATCGAGGCCGTGCTGTGGTACCAGGGGGAAAGCGACGCGGACTCGGATGCTGCCACCGCGGCGTACCAGGAGAACGTGGAGACGCTGATAGCCAATGTCAGGGCGGATCTTGGGATTCCGCAGCTGCCATTCATTCAGGTGATGGCCGCGTTCATTAATAGAGTAATTTGTCTTCATTCTTGGCGTGGTTGTTTTGACCCCAAGTTTATGGAAACTGGAGTAAACTGACCATCAATCCGGTTGTTCGCACAGGGCAATTTTGAACAAAAGAATGCTACTCTCTTAATCCGGTTGTTCGCACGGGGCAGGGGAGTAGTGATTTTTAGAGGAATATTAATGCACCTGAAAATGAATGATTACTCTCTTAATCTGGTTATCCGCTTGGGTAGCAATTCTGAACAAAGGAATGTTAATAATTTTGTAAGGAATATTAATGCACATGAAAATGAAGGAATTATTCTCCTCGTCCAGAAATAGAGGAAACATTTTGACTATATGTTCAAACATTTTTTGTACAGTACACTATTTTGTTAAGAATTACAAAATCAGAACCCATAGAAAGTACTTTTGAATTCAAATCATATATTGAACTAAATTTATTTAGAAGTTCAATTAGAGCCAAAAGGTCTTACGTTTCAGAACGGAGAGCAGTAATACAGGAAAACTCTAGGAATACTTAGTCATATATCCATAATACAGTATGATTTCCTTTTGCGTGATAGACAGACACAGACTTTGTTAGAATTGATACACAGCGTTCTGTATGTAACGTTAGGCCAAACAAGTCGATTTTCTTTCCAATGCCATTTTTAAGAATGTGTAAACTGCATTTGTGCACTTATTTAACTTCTTATTAATAGGATATATACAAGGATTGTGATATCTTGGGCAGAAACTTGCCACAATCCTCACCGGCTGCAAATGCCAAGAAAAAACAAGATGAACAACACACCTCTAGCCTAGTCTCGCACGGAGGTTATCGCAGCCGTTGAAAAGTATAGTTACCTGTTTCCTGAGTCTAGGTTTGACCCATCAACTATAATACAAACAAATCCTTGTCCTTCAACTTCTAAAAACGTATGCTTTTGGTCGCTCATCCGAGATTTAATGGTTTTGTTATGACGTGGCATGGTCTTGACTCAGACATGATACTGTAGCACAGTTTACCGTTGCCATAGCCACACCACCATCCAAGTCATTAAAAGAAAAGAAGGGAGTAGCATACCATATGAACCACTGTTTGGAAAAGAATTAGTAAGATGGTTCTCAGCTTGGCTGACTTGAAACCATAAGTGACAACACTACGTCACAGGTATTCTCAAACTATTATCCCATATATTGGGTATGTTGCTTCATACAAAATTATTTACAAAAGCTGCATATTTATGAAATTTGCTGAAGGTTGAAGTGGTTGTGCTGGAAAAAAAAATTCAAATAGCTCAACAGCAAAGGTAAGTTCTAAGAAGAATAAGTAAGGTGAAACACTACATCTGTATATAAAGGAGAAGAACACCATGGGCCCATGGCTTATTTATCTCAAAGCCTAAATTTTCTAGAGTCTATGATTTTCCTGAAAATCTGCCGACCCAAACTAATATATTGACTGGATAACAATGAACCGCAATACAATAGAAATGTTCCCATGATTTGCATTGAAAACAGAAGCTCGGAATGGAAGATGGGCAAACTGACAACGAGTGCATATTTGTTCCCTGGTCTTGGTTTTGTGCACAACTGGTGTCATTTCATTGATTCACTTCAGACCTGAACACATACACGCTGGAGGCATTTATGCTAGTCAAGACATAGACAGGGAGAAAGAGAGCGAAATCTGAAACCTGGATGAAGTGGAAAAAGATGAAACCTGGATTCCCACACATTGAGCCATCTCCCAGCTGTTCATTATTTGGCATCTAAAACATATACCATTGTATGAGCCCAAAGAATTGGAGTCTAAAGAACAAGGATTGAATCCTGAATGTATATTGGCTATATAGATGGATGACAAAAGGAAGCATTAAGTTGTTTGTCTTGTTTCAGTTTGAAGAATGTGCAGTGTGCATACATTGCTTACTTTCTTAAGTCAATAGTATGTATAAATGCAAACTGTTTTAGATATACAATCATGAGACCAAACAATCTATTTTCACAGCACACATATTGTTGGCTCCAAGCAAGTTCAATTTTCATGTTTCTATTGATCAGACTTGTTTAACATTAATGATATTTGTCAAAATAAACCAAGGGATATCAATCTTGCATCATCTCATATTCTCACCTCCTAAGAATTCAACTCTTTACATCGAATATACATTTCCATGACTTAAGTTTTGCTTCGTATACCCAACATGTTAAATTTTGTGAACAAGATACACTAATTGATTACACTGTTTCTAGAAAAATGATGTTTGCTTTACCAGTGATCATATTTCATTCCACTTGATATTATTTGCTATTTAGAGTACAATTTCTCTCACGATTTTGTATGCACTGAACAGGTTGCTCTCGCATCTGGGAATAAAAGGAACATTGAAAAAGTGAGGAAGGCTCAGCTTAGCATTAACTTGCCCAATGTTGTAACCGTGGATGCAATTGGTCTGGCATTAAACGAAGATAATTTGCATCTTACGACCGAGTCACAAGTAAAGCTTGGAGAAAGTCTTGCACAAGCGTATGTCGGTAACTTTCTACAAGCAAACTGCTAGGAGTCACGCAAATGTCATGTTGGGTGGACTTTTTCGAGGCTCTTGTGGTACAATCCTTGATGTTTGGCAATAATTTTATTACGATATTACCCATAAACTCTATGGAATGACAATATGAGTCAGCTGTCCTTCTGCCGATGTAGTTCTTCATTATTCTGTCAGTTGAACCCTCGTGTTTCTTGTTGATAGGTCTAGTGAAAAATCTGCATAAAAGTTAAACAACGTAGTAAGTACATCAAGAGAGTGTTGGGGGAAATACACAACCCATGTAGCAAATTTTGAGAATAGATTCTACCAATATATATGCAACGAAAGTATAAACACAATCACATGCACAAGAGACATAATAATACTAATAATACGTGGAAAAACCTCCTCACTTGAGGAGAAAAAACCGGATGTCAGCTGGCCCGTTCATGCAAGTTTCACTATGACCAATCTGTGCATAGAGTATTCTCTATAAGCTATAGAGATATACAACATATTTCAACATGTTTTCAAACGGCAACAAAAACAACAATCATAAGAGGCAAGATAACAACAAAACATAAATATCCCAATTGTTGTTCCCTCGGGTAATTATGTATGTATTCTCAAACCAACCCAAACAACATTAAACTTGGTAGACAAGCAGTCATATATGTTTCCAACATTCTCATCAAGTTTGAGCTAGCTTAATCCGACATCGTTTATCTGCTGTTCGTGTACGAAAACTGCCATGCTCTGAGCCATTTGAACTAATAAAACCTCTCTCTAACTCGATGCTGCATTGACCCAAATCTTATATCAGCTCAAGATCGAAATAATCAAATTAAAGAACAAACTCACCAAATTTGGAGTCAATACAATAATGTTTGAGCCTACTATCACGAGTTTGAAGACAACAGGCTAGGACTTAACAACCAGGACATAAAACACCTCTCATTTTTCTCTTCTCACGGGGTTGTGGTGTTCTTTTGTGTTACCCCAACCTCTCACAATGGTAGCCACTATCTAGTCTCACTTTGTGACACTCTCACACATCCACCAAGTGTGGCTAGGGTTTTCTTGTCTCCTCTCTCGAAGAGACACCTCGGCCTTGAATGCAACATATAATCCACAATTCCCATGTGTTGGACTTCATGGGACGAAGCTGAGAATTGAGCCGCCAACACACATCCATGTGGAGGGACATGACCCAAAAAATTCCCTCCTAACATCATGGCCTCACTATGTATGAGCAGCTGTGTCAGCGATCCGACGAAATATATCGAGATTCTCTCTTGCGGTGGACATATCAACACCATTTTCATAAGTGCACACTTTCTAAATCTGCATTTACTTGGAATTCAACATGTCTCAAATCTAATGATATCGAATATCAATAAACTTTGACCTTTGATGAAAACTTTCATTCTTACTTAGGTGAATGGAATTTTGGTTGTCACAAAGCAACACATACTTGTCTTGCGCAAAACCAAACTCACAAGACAAATGTTTTATCCACAATACCTATTATCCTACCTTTGATACAACAATAAACTCAGATTTAGTTGTAATAAGTAAACGTTCTGCTAGCAACATCTCTTGCCATGTCTGCATCTAAAAATGCAATTAGTTTGGGATCACTACCAGAAAAGTAAAGCTTCATATTAGTGTTGCCACTGAGATACCTCAAAATCAATTTCACAGTTTTCCAATGTGGTCTTCCTGAATCAAACATAAATCTTCCCATGATACTAATCGTATGAGCAATATCAGATTGTTGGCACATCATAGCATATATCAAACTGCCAACTTCTGAAGTATAAGGAACCTCCCGACTTTATTCCATCTCATTAGTGGAGGGATATTTCTTGGTTATCAACTTGGAATGAGTTGCTAATTGATAGCTCGATTCCTTTGCATTGTCCATATTGAACTTGCGATTTCTCAATATACTTCTTTTGAGACAAGTAAAACTTGTTGGATTTTCTGCCTCTCTCAATTCTCATATTGAGGATGCACTTTACTCGGCCTAAATCTTTTCTAGAAAATATTTTTCTCAACTTCCTCTTCAGTCTAATGATTCAGGAGACATTCTTGCCAACAAACAACATGTAATCAACATAGAAAACACAATGGTGTAAGATAAACCTTTTGTAGCCGTGCTCCCCCACAGATAGATTCAAACTTAATGTAACATTGTCTTGGTTCTTGTTTCAAGACATATAAACTTCTATTCAACTTACACACATAGTATTCTTTGCCTTTAATAAGAAACCCCTCAATCTACTCCATCTAGATTTCTTCCTCCAACTCACCCATAGCACAGCTGGCCTTCGTGGCCACGCCATGGAGGCTTATAGTAGAAACATGCGTCATCTGGTCATATTGATGTCCAAATCTTATTATTTCCAAAATATTGATGCGACAAAAATCACAGGACCGTTTGAGGTCTGGAAAGTTCCCGAAACACGAAAAATAGGGATCCCTGCTATCCATAGTTATAACCTAAATAAAGAGATCCCATGGATATCCCGTAAAAATAAAAACTATGGTGTAAACTAAAAGGGCACCCCTAAATTATTTTAGTTTTAATGACAACATGATTAGCAAACTAACCCTGTTCTTGAGCATAATATGTGTATTTTAACATGACACAACATGGTTTGTGATCCCCTCAAGATGAAAAGAGAAAATATATGGTGCTCGGCGTTTTCCTTTATTTGATTCGTTGGGAAACCGTACTATCGAGAGTGAACCATGTTCGGAAGGTATGGTGAAAATCAAATCATGTACAAAACTACAAAAGTATGCACCCTAACCTTCTTTTGTTCAAGAGATCACCCTTCAATCCGTTGTGATGGTGATTCTGGTTATCTAGGTACGGTTGTACCGCGGTTGTATAGCCCCCACAGCAATGGTGGAGGTCTAGGACCGGGGCGCTAATAGTACACAATGGTCAACTAGAGGGGGGGGGAGTGAATAGGTGACCTACAAATTTTAATCCCTTTTCACTTTTAGATGGGCTTTAGCAAGTAAACAACTTGGTTATTGATGCTCGTGATACACACGTTTGTTGGGAGACCCCAAGAGGAGGGTGTGATGAATACAGTGGTAGATATTTCCCCTTAGTTAGGAACCAAGGTTATCAATCCAATAGGAGAAAGAGGACCTTCGGAAGGTTGATGCCACCGACGGTGGTGCTGGCGCTTCATCGGTGTTAGCAACAACGTGGAACCTGCACACAACACAACCAAAATACTTTTCCCCAACGGTACAGTGAGGTTGTCAATCTCACCGATCTTGCTGAAAACAAAGATTAGACGTAAAGTGTGGAAAATAGTGTACGCTTGCAGAAAGTAAAGAAAGCAGGAAATTGTTGTGGATTGTTTAACAGTGTGGAAAAATGGACCAGGGTTCATAGTTTCACTAGTGGTGTCTCTCCATAAAAGATAGCATGCTGGGTGAACAAATTACAGCTGGGCAATTGACAAATAGAGGTTGCACCGTAGTGCAAAATATGGCATGAAGATTACTATGCTATTTAGTGCGGGCATTACAACAAGATACATAGACTGACATCCATCTGCATCTATGACTAATAATCCACCCTCAAGTTATCACATGAACCCCCTCAGGTATTAAGTTGCAAGCAACAGATAATTGCATTAAACAAAGCGTGTAATGTAAGCAATGATTATGCACGCGGGCACTCTCACCGCTGTTTTCTCCCTAATGGCAACAACACATCCTCCCCCTTCACGTTTCTGTCACTCGAGCAAGGCAACAAGGAGCCATGAACCCACAATCGAGCATAAATACTCCCTCTTGGAGTCACTAGCAACTACTTGGCCAAAATAACCACTAGCAACGGAGAGCATGCAAGATCACAAATAACATATGCAAATAAAGACTATAATCAACTTGGCATAAGGTCAATATTTATCGGATCTCATCAAACACAACACAGAGAATTACATAAGATCAATCTCGATCATGATAGGAAGCTCACGAGATCTAACCATGGAGGCATATGAGGAGAAGACAACCATCTAGCTACAGCTACGAACCCGTAGTCCAAGGATGAACTACTCGCGCATCACTCTGGAGGCAGGCATGGCTATGTAGAAGCCTCCGGTGATGATCTCCTCTCCGGCAGGGTGCCGAAAACAACTTCAGAACCCCCTGGTCTAGGGTTGACGGTGACGGCGGCTGCAAAACTTTCTCGGGGATTTTGATCAGGTGTCTAGGGTTTTCCATCCGGGGGGCTTAAATAGGCGAAAGGGCAAAGGCGATGGAGGCCGGGGGGGGCCCATACCCATAGCTGGCGCGGCCAGGGGGCCGCGCCACCCTATGGTGTGGCCCCCCTGCCGCCCCTCTTCGGCTCCTCTTCGGTCTTTTGGATGCTTACGGGGAAAATATGACTTTCGGGCTTCGAATTTTCCAATTCCGAGAATATTTCTAGAACAACTTTTCTGAAACTAAAAAACAACAGAAAACATGAAACTGGCTCTGTGGAATCTTGTTAATAGGTTAGTCTGGAAAATCGATAAAAATGACATAAAGAAGGGAGAAAACATGTAGCAATTGGCATAATATGATCACGGAGCATCAGAAATTAGGGATACGTTTATGACGTATCAAGCATCCCCAAGCTTAGTTCCTACTCGTCCTCGAGTAGGTAAACGATAAAACTATAATTTTTGAGGTGACATGCTACTAACACAAACTTGATCAATATAATGTAAAAGCATATGCACGCTGAGATCATAAAACTTTAAACACATGCATGATAAATAAAACCTTAATAATAAAGCATAGCAATTACTTTGCATCATGAAAAATAACTCAAATAAAGGATCATGAATAATAATGCAAAGAAAGGTAAACGTTTGTTTCAGGTATAGAGAAAGCATGGCAAAGTGATATTTCGATAGTTCTTAAGAGTGGGGCAAAACATAAATGCCAGGACACCTTCAAAGTTCAAAAGGAATACTAGAACAAATAATTTAAGAACAAATGATATCACATCATGAAGTAATTATTGATGCTTATGGGACAAATGCATATAGAACTTAGAATGACAAAAATGCTCTCTCAATTGTGCATAAAGTTAGAAGATGGAGACTCAACATAAAAGTAAAAGAAAGGCCCTTCGCAGAGGGAAGCAGGGATCACTCATGTGCTAGAGCTTTTATTTTATTTTATTAAAAAGAGGTATTAAAAGTTTGACACTCCTCCTATCCATCTTTCACAAACCATGGCTAACCGAATCCTCGGGTGCCTGCCAACAATCACATACTATGGAGGAGTGTCTATATTTTTGGAGATGTATGCTAATGTCAACGAATGGTAAATAGAAAATACAGTACGTCACAAGTCAACTGGATTCACAAGAGCGGCTCCCATGGTGAAGGACGCAACTTGTCGGGGGGTTACCCCCGAGTAGGGTAAAGGCAAGTGGTAAAGGCAACAGTCAGAAGAGAAGTTTGGTCGAGTAGCCGCCTACCCGGTACTTGCTACCCGGTCGACTGCTACTCGGTCTTACGAAAAGATGACCAGAAGGAGATATTAAGCGAGTTATGTTCGTTCGAGTAGAAGAGCTGGTCCGAGTAAGATTGGCGGGAATCTACTCGGGCCAGAAGTCAAAGGAGCCGTTCTGACACAGGATCCCGCGTATCCTGGGTCCGTACTTGGCACTATTCAAACTACTGTTCATCTGGGACCGGCCTGCCTGACAGTGACAGTGTGGAAGCAGGCCGTCGCAGGATAAGGGAGCCCTACTCTGTGTTTGGCACAGTGATACCAGACTGTCCCCTTGGTTTTGCCCAACGACTTTCCGGATGCAGCCAAGATTAGGAACCAAAGCTGTCAGCGGGAACTCGGAAGAAGGACGATGTGCACACTATGTCGACACTTGTCCGTGTTTGGACGTTTCCGGCTGGGCACCGTGTATATAAGGTGCCCCGCCGCCTCCTGCGTGAGGGATCGCATGCTGGGACACAGGAAACCCTAGATTCTTGACCTAGTTCATCACGTAGAGAGAAGATTGGCTACTCGGTAGCAAGAACATTGTACTGTGGCTACTCGGTGAGACACCAGAATACATAGAGAAAGGCAGGAGTAGGGGTTTTACCTCCTCACGAGGGCCCTGAACCTGGGTAGATTGTGTTGTTTGCAGTGTTCAGTTCTTACCTCACGCGGCTACTCGCCGCGTGATCCCTCCCCGAGCACCTCCAGCGTCCATCGTTCCCACATCTTTAGCCATCCTATGGCATCTGCCGTGACACCACCACGACAGTTGGCGCCCACCGTGGGGCAACCAGCGGCGCTGGCTGGAGTTTCTGTTCGTACGGGATCTTCTTCAGCGGAGCGCGTAGTCTGTGGCCTTGTCCATAGATTCGGCTCCTTCGACTTCGTCACCGACAACGCAGGCGACTTCGACGGCAAGGCCATGCCGGAGGGCGGCTCGGTAATCTCCTTCGGCTCTCACCTCGTCTACGTCGCCACCGTCGCCAACCGCGCGTACCCCGAGCTGGTGCATGACGCGGAGGACCCTCCTGCGGTGATCGCTGCTCGCGGAAGGCCCGCGTGCCGCTCTGCGGACCGCGATGAGGTGATGGTGACCGGCTTGGCGGCAAACGCTGGCGCAGCTGCTACTGGCGCCGCGGCCGTCATCGAGGATCTTGCTACCACGAGCGTTGGTGGCAGGACTCACAGGCCTTACGAGAAGGAGTGTAACCTCCCTCCCTCCACCACTCCGACTATTCCCGCGTCGGCTGGACGGAATGGTATGCCAACCCCCACCGACCTCGAGCTCCTGAGCATGAAGGAGCAGCTCGAGCGGCAACGCCAGGAGCTGCTCGCCGAGCAGGCGGAGTTGGACAAGGTTAGGCTTGAGTTGAGCCTAGACCAGCTTGAGTACAACAAGGCTCACGGCTTCACCCCAGTCACTAGGAGAGCTAGCAGAGTAGGCGCCACGCGGCGTAATCTTGGTGCCGAGATGGCGACAGTGGTAGAGGTTCCTGCTCAGTCCGCCACCGCAAACACTTCCACTAGGCCTAGGTATAGCACACCTGCCAAGACACTTAGAGCTGCAGAGGCTGTAGCTGCCGAGTTGCCTCGTCTCGACGGCGACGCGCGTGTTAGGCAGCAGGAAAGGCTCAACGAGTTGGTGTTGGAGGCTGCTAGGCAGAATGAGGAGTTCCGGAAGGCCAACCCGGGTGCTGGAGCTTCGCAGGTGGTGCACTCGCACGCGGCTAGATCTAATGATCAGGCCTCGTCTCCGCACCCCAGCCGCGAGAAGAGCCGCAGCGGACGTTCCGCCAGAGATAGGCAAATGCAGGTGTATGACCCGGCTGCTGCCGCGAGACAGCTTGCTGTGCCGCAGCAGCCCGGGCAGGAACACAATGCCGCAAGAGCAGTCTCTCAAGCCCATCAAGCTCAAAGCCAGGCCCGAGGTGGAGCACGCCCAGGTCCTTCTCAGCGTCCCGTTGCTCCGCCTACTCGGCAGAGGCAGCAGCCGCGCGCAGTGGCGCCAGTCGCCAACCCGGTGGAACAGCCTGCAGCTGTGCAGGTGGACAGATATGATGACGGTTACTCGGCCATGGAGATGGCTGGCTATGACATTCAGGACCGTGTTGGCGAGCGAGTGTTGGCGCCTGGAGATGCGAGGCATCAGCTGGACCGGATCAACTTGTCAGCTCGGTTGGAGAACACGGGTCCTCCTGGCCCCGAGTGCTTTGGCCCGTGCATCATGAACGAGCCGTCCGTGAAGAACTTTCAGCTCGCAAGGGGCACCAAGAGCTACAATGGCAGCACCAAGCCCAAAGATTGGCTCAATGATTACGTCACCGCAGTCCACATTGCGGGTGGCAATAGGAGATGGGCGGTGCGGTACGTCCCGCAGATGCTAGAGGGTCCAGCTCGCACGTGGCTCAACAACTTGCCCAAGCACAGCATAAATTGCTGGCTGGACTTCTCGGATGCCTTCGTCAGCAACTTCACCAGCACCTACAAGAGGCCGAATAGGCCACAGCAGCTATCCGCTTGCAGGCAGCGAGAAGACGAGACAGACCGCGAGTATCTTACTCGGTGGAGTACATTGAGGAACACCTGTGAGGGTGTGAATGAAGCACAGGCCATCACTTGGTTTGCGCAGGGATGCAGGCATGGCAGCATGTTGTGGCAGAGATTGCAGAGGGAGATGCCAAACACTCTGGCGGAGACCATCAAGATCGCGGATCAGTACACACTCGGTGATCCTACTCAGCCCCTGATGGACTCCTCTGAGCCGAGAAGAAACTTCAGCAACAGCAAGCGCAACGAGTTCCGCAACAAGCGCAGGGGTGACCGAATAGATACTCGGTACGACCCTGAGGAGGTGAATGCAGTGACTGTTGGAGCTGGTGGTAGCCAAAGGCAGAAACCTGCTGGAGCCTACGGGCAGAACCAGAACCAGGGCCAAGGCAACAAGAAACCATTCCGTACTCCTCAGTCGAGTAGCGGCAACTCCGAGCAGTCGAGGAAGTTTGTCTTTGACGACATGAAGGATGGCCCATGCAGTTTTCACACTCACCATCCCTCGAGGCCTGCTAACCACACCACTCGGCAGTGCGAATGGTGGGATGTGATCAAGAATGATGGCCTGCCTCCTCCTCCTCCTCTGCCAGCGGCCAATGCCAATGTGCAGCCTACTCGCGCACCCGCAGCTCGGCCGCCAGTGTACCCGAGAAGAGAAAATGTGAACCAAGTGGCTTTAGGAGCCAACCGTCACTTCAACAATGAGAGCTACCGCAACAACAACAACAACTACAACCGCAACAACAACAACAGAGGCAACAACAACTACCAAGGCAACAACAACAACGGCAACAATGGGGGCGGAGGCTCCAACGAGTACCAAGAGCACCATGAGAGCTACATGATCTTCACCTCTGAGCCAGTCGACAAGCAATCACAGCACAGGCGGGCCATGGAGGTCAATGCAGTGATTCCTGCCGTCCCTCACTACATGTATTGGTGTGACCAGGAGATCAGGTGGTCCCGAGTAGATCATCCCAAGGTGATGCCCAACCCGGGTAGCTATGCCTTGGTGCTGGATCCTACCTTCCTGGGTCCCGAGAAGAATGTGAGGTTCAGCAAGGTGCTAATCGACAACGGCAGCAGCATCAACATCGTGTACAAAGACACACTCGAGAAGCTTGGCCTGGCCGAGAACATGATGCTGCCCAGCAAGAACACTTTCCATGGCATTGTGCCCGGGATCTCGTGCAACCCGATTGGCCGAGTGTGGATAGATGTGCTATTCGACACCAGGGAGAACTGCCGCACAGAGCGCCTGTAGTTCGAGGTGGTTGATCATCAGAGCCCTTACCATGCTCTACTCGGCAGGCCTGCTCTGAGCAAGTTCATGGCCTCTACTCATGTTGCATATCTGAAGATGAAGATCCCTGGTCCCAATGGCATAATTACTATCTCTGGTGATTACAAGAAGTCCATGGAGTGTGCCTCTGCTGGTTCCCAGTTGGCGGAGTCGATGGTGATTGCTGCCGAGAAGAAGAAGATGTATGAGGTGGTGGCTATGGCGCAATCCGCGCAAGCTGGCGCGCAAGGCGTGCCGAGTACCCAACACGGGACCGCATTCCAGGCATCTCAGGAGACCAAGAAGGTCCAGGTCGACCCCGAGTTCCCCGACCGCGTAGCCATCATTGGCTCCGGGTTGGCGGAGAAATAGGAAAGCGAGCTCATCCACTTCCTCCGTGAGAATCGGGATGTATTCGCCTGGTCCAATGAAGATCTACCAGGAGTCCCGAGGGAGTTGGTTGAGCACTCATTACATGTGCGTCCTGACGCCAAGCCAGTGAAGCAGGCTATGCGCCGCTTCGGAGATGAGAGAAGGAAGGCCATTGGTGACCAGATCACCAAGCTGCTGATAAGCAATTTCATCATGGAGGTGCTGCATCCGGATTGGCTAGCCAACCCGGTCATGGTCGAGAAGAAGAAGGAGGATCCCAAGGCTGCCACTGCATGGCGCATGTGTGTCGACTACACCGACTTGAACAAGGCATTCCCCAAGGATCCCTTCCCGTTGCCTCGCATCGATCAGGTGATCGATTCCACTGCTGGTTGTGAACTGTTGTCTTTCATAGATGCCTACTCTGGTTTCCACCAGATTGCACTCAATCCTGCTGATCAAATAAAGACTGCTTTCATTACCCCGTACGGGGCTTATTGCTATCGTGTCATGTGTTTTGGCTTGAGGAATGCGGGTGCAACCTATCAGAGATGCATGCAGAAATGCTTGCACGACCAGCTCGGCAAGAATGTGCAGGTGTACGTAGATGACATTATCATCAAAACGAATAAAACACATACTCTGCTGGCCGACCTGGAGGAAACCTTTGATAACCTACGCAAGTACAAAATGAAGCTGAATCCGAGTAAATGCACCTTTGGTGTCCCGGCTGGCAAGCTACTCGGCTTCCTGGTGTCTAGTCGGGGCATTGAAGCCAATCCTTCAAAGATAAAAGCTATTGAGAGCATGGCTTTGCCGAGATCCTTGAAAGACGTGCAGAAATTCACTGGTTTCTTGGCATCTCTGAGCCGTTTTCTGGGACGAATGGGCGAGAAGGCCCTGCCTCTGTACCAGTTGATGAAGAAAAGTGACAAGTTTGTATGGACTCCGCAAGCGGATGTGGCATTCAACGAGCTAAAAGCAATGCTGGCTAGCGCTCCCATCTTGGCTAGTCCGCTACCCAAGGAGCCAATGCTGCTGTACATTGCTGCGACTAACCGAGTAGTCAGTGTGGTGATTGTGGTGGAACGAGAAGAAGAAGGCAAGAGTGTGCAGCGCCCAGTGTACTATCTCAGTGAAGTGCTGTCCAGCTCCAAGCAAAACTACCCGCACTATCAGAAGATGACCTACGGCGTGTACCTGGGCGCCAAGAAGCTAAAGCATTACTTCCAAGAGCATCCTATCACGGTTGTGAGCTCTGCTCCCATCTCGGATATCATGGGTAACAAGGAGGCGAGTGGCAGAGTAGCCAAGTGGGCAATCGAGCTGGCCGCGTATGCACCCACGTATGCGAGAAGAGAAGCCATCAAGTCTCAGATTCTGGCGGAATTCTTGGTGGATTGGGCCGAGGTGCAGTATGAACCTCCTGCTCCAGTTTCTAATTACTGGAAGATGCACTTTGATGGCTCGAAGGTGAAGGAAGGCCTTGGTGCTGGCGTAGTGCTTACGTCACCCAAGCGAGATCAACTCAAGTATGTGCTGCAGATCCACTTCAAGGCGTCCAACAACGTAGCGGAGTATGAGGCAGTGGTGCATGGCTTGCGAGTAGCCAAGGAGGTTGGCGTGCAGCGCATTATATGCTATGGCGATTCAGATCTGGTGGTGCAGCAAGTCTCTGGTACATGGGATGCTCTAGATGCCAACATGGCATCATATCGCTTCCTGGTACAGTCTATGACTGGATTCTTCGAGGGCTGCGAGTTCCAGCACATTCACCGAGCAGAGAACGAAGCGGCAGACGAGCTGTCCAAGTTGGGATCTTCTCGGCAATCCATCCCGGCAGGAGTTGCCTTGGAGCACTTGAGGAAGCCATCCATCAAGCCTTCTCCCAACTCGGAGTCCATATTTGTTCCTTCTCTGCCAAGTGAGGAATCTGATCCCATGGAGATTGACTGGGAGAATGCCGCAGGAAACCCGGGGACTGCCGCTCCCGACTCGGGGACTGCCGTCCTCTACTCGGGGACTGCCACTCCTTACTCGGGGACTGCTGTCCTTAACCCGGGGACTGTCGCATTCATTGAGGAAGTCCTTGCCAATCGATCTGGGCTTCAGAGAAGTGCTCCCATCCCTAAAGAGCAACCAGAGGCGCCTGTCCCGATGGAAGTGGACGAACCAGTGTTTCCCACACGGGAGACACCGAGTTGGGCTATGCCCATATTATCCTTTCTAAGGGACGGTACTCTGCCAGAAGATGAAGTGGCTGCAAGACAGATTCAGAGAAGATCCAAGGGCTACACTATAGTCCGAGATGTGCTACATAAGAGAAGTGCCACCGGCGTGCTGCAACGTTGTGTGGACCCAGCAGAAGAAGAAGAAATTCTGGTAGAGATACACCAAGGAGAATGCGGGCACCATGCCTCTTCTCGGGCATTGGTCAAGAAAGCTTTTCGGCATGGTTTCTACTGGCTCACAGCTCTGCAGCAAGCCGAAGATATCGTGAGGAAGTGCAATGGCTGCCAGATGTTCGCGAGTAAGATTCACATGCCTGCTTCCGAGCTGAAGACAATTCCTATCACTTGGCCATTTGCTGTTTGGTGTTTGGACATGGTCGGACCCTTCCAGCCGGCTAGAGGCAACATGACCCACATCTTGGTCATGGTGGACAAATTCACCAAGTGGATCGAGGTGAAGCCTATTCGGAGGTGCGATGGGGCCACAGCTGTGAAGTTCGTGAAGGATGTGATCCTGAGATATGGCTACCCGCACAGCATCATCACCGATAACGGCACAAACTTTGCAGAGGGAGCAATGGTGCGGTTCTGCAGAGATAAGCACACCCGACTAGATGTTGCGTCTGTTGCGCATCCAGCCTCCAATGGACAAGTGGAAAGAGCAAACGGCATGGTACTGGCAGGCATAAAGCCAAGGCTGATGGAGCCACTGCTGAAAACACCTGGGTGTTGGCTAGACGAGTTGCCAGCGGTGTTGTGGAGTCTAAGGACTACCCCTAACCGGTCAACCGGCTACACGCCATTCTTCTTGGTATATGGGGCTGAGGCCGTGTTGCCAATAGACCTAGAGCATGACTCCCCCCGAGTAACCCTCTACACTGAGGTGGAGGCGAGAGAAGCTCGAGAAGACGATGTTGACCTGCTTGAAGAAGCAAGAGAGCTGACTCTGTCACGTTCGGCTATCTACCAGCAAAACCTGCGGCGTTATCATAGCCGAAAGGTGAACCCAAGGGTTTTCCGAGAAGGAGACTTGGTCCTTAGGCTCGTGCAGCGCACAACTGGGATGCACAAGTTGTCTCCTCCATGGGAAGGGCCCTTCATTGTGAGCAAAGCGCTGCACAACGATGCATACTATCTTATAGATGCGCGCCCACCACAGGCGAACAGGGCAGATAAAGCTGGAGAGGAAACCAAGCGCCCTTGGAATGTAGCTCTACTCCGTCGTTTCATTCGTGAGCAAAGATGTGTATGTACCCTCTTATCCGAGTTGAAATTCTATTCTGCAATCTGAAATTGAACTCGGGGACTGCCCTCGTCCAAAATTGCTCTAAGTGCTTTTACTCGGCTTTGCCTTTTGCCTATTCGGTTGCTCTACTTCAAAATTCAAAGGTACATTGAGTACTGTGTTTAAACCTACATGCCAACTCTTCGACTTTGCTGCTGTCCGAAACCCGGCTTCATGGCAAGCAAGAGAACAAGCAAAAGGTCCATGAGCACAAGAAAAATTACTAAGGAAAGGAAGAGTGCAGGAACCGAGTAGGGTGCTTTTATTACTGTTCTGTGTCTTATCTTTTCGGCTAAGTGGTGGGCTGCGTTACTATGATTGTTTCTAAGCGGCTAAGTATCTGCAACTCTACTCTTTAACTCTTGTGACTCGAATACCAAAAAAGCAACAAGTTGCGGGTAGAGCTGAGACGAAAGGAGAGAGTGAATAAGAAATGCAACTCGGGGACTCGCATGATAACGCAACTCGGCATCGAGCCCAGGCTGAACAAATTGATTAAGTTGAAAATAACAAGTGGGAATAAAAATGAGTAGCAACAGAATAAATAGTCTGATACATTTGCACCCGGCATCCCGGGGATCTGATAAGTGTTTGAGAAATAAAGCTGCAGGGTAAACTCAGGTCGAGGCGGCGTTCTCGGTGCTAGCCTTAGCTGCCTTGTCTTCGGTAGTGGCAATGGTTGTGTCCGCCTCTGCACTGGCATCAACAGACTTCGCTGCTTCGTCCTCGGCGTTGGGCTCAGTGGCTACCTGGTCTGAAGTGGCCGTGTCCACCGAGACGGGCGTTGTCGCAGAGGTGGAGCCGCTGGCTTGGGCGCGAAGGTTGACGGTGTCGTCAAGGGCAGCTCCCGACGAGGTGCCGAACTCGAGCGCGGAGGTGTCGATCGACATCTCCACGTTCTCGTCCTCCTCATCGCTACCCGCGATGACCGCGGCCTTCCCCTTCCCGTCCTTGGCAGCTGGAGAGTCGAAGTAGCTCAGGTCCGGCTCGTCGGTGTCCGTCTCCTCGTCTTCATCCTCCTCCTCGCCCTCGTCCACCTCGGTGTCGGGCTCGGTGAGGCCGTCGATGAAGGTCGCCGTGTCGGCATACTGAGCGATCTCATGAGCAATCACCTGGCGAATAGCCACGCAGTCGGGGTCCTTCTCCCACTTGGAGTCTTGGCGCATCTCGCGGATGATCTGCATATTCAGGTTCTCGTACCAAGTGGTGACGAAGAGCAGCATCATGTCCGCACCTGCCCGAGCTCCAGAGGCGCGCCATTTCTTCAGTTCAGCTTTCACGCGCTGCAGCTTCAAGGCGAGCCCGGAGATTGTTGTCGGCGCGGAGTCCTCAGGCCAGAAGACGTTGTGGATCTGGAAGGCGACGCGCACCAACTCGGTGCCCACGCCCGCTAGCCGCGGACACTGGCTCTGCATAATCAGGATACTCTCCTCGATTTCTGCTCTGGTGTCCATAGGCTCGCCCTTCTCAGCACGAGCTGCTCGGACCTTTTCCAGGGCGGGCACGCTAGAAGATTCAAGGTTGGGAAAGATTCCTGCAAGAGCTATCGAGAAGATCAGAAACGGTAACAGAGTGGAAGCGTGAAACAAGAAGAACAGAAGAAATGCGCAGCCGAGTAGCGGAGAAGCGGAGAAAAGGGAACACTTACTGTTCAAATCATGGCGCAGCCCTAACAGCTGGGTCTTCCAGGCTTCCTCGTTGGATATATGCTTCTCTTGAATCAAGCGGAGCTCCTCGAGCTGAGTGAAGAGCCCAGCGTTGGTCTTCGTTAGCACCTCACACTCCTGTTTGAGGGTTCTCTCCCTCGCCTTGGCTGCTGCTTCGCTCTTTGCCTTCTCGGCAATTACTCTGTCCCTCTCAGCACCAATATTGATAGCATCCCGGAGCGCAGTCTGCAGCTGAACTTGGAGCTTCTCCATCTCGGTAGTATGCTCTTTCAACAACTCGACAGCCTGGCTGGACAGTTGCTGCTTCACCTCAGCCGGTTTGAGGCAATCCTGATGTTCTTCAACAAACTTATTATGATCTTCTGCGGAAGGCGAAGCGCGGTTAGCAGAGAAGCGAAAGAAAGAAACGCAGGAAAGGCCGAGTAGACGGCAACGTACCTTCCAATCTCTTGATGGTGGCCTGGCCACTCTCGACAAAGGCACGGCAGTTCTCGTGCTCGTCAGTTAGGGCCTTCAGCTTCCCTGCAGAGTAAAATTAGTTAGCGCAAAAAGCAAAAGCAGGCGTAAACACCAAACGCAAGAACCGCACAGCTAGAAGCGTACCTTCAACTTCAGACAACCTCAGAGTGCTGTTCATCACTTCCTTGTCGGCCTCCTCGGCGATCGTCTTCTCTTTTTCCAAGGCGGCAATGCGCCTCTTGGCAATGGCATGATTCCAGAGTAGCCGACGATGCAAGTTGGTCCGTTTCAGTATGCTATTCTGAGAAGTAAAAGAAACAAGAATCAGGCAAAGTACTTGAGATTCAACCCGAGAAGGTGGCTACTCGGGAGAGTGTCCGCCCACTCGGCCAGAATCTCGGGGACTGGGTGATGGATAAGGAAAAGAAGAAGAGTAGAAAAGAAGTGAAAATGCAACTCGGAGAGGATGAATGGGAGCTTACCACGTAGGATTGCTCGAGGTCTTCGGCGTTCTTGCGGTGGACAAACATCTTGGCAGCAAGTGTAGCAGAGGTGGTCGAGACGGTCATGGGTTTGCAACCCAAGTCCACCTTGTTCCAATCCTGACGCATATGGTCGATGTCGCCCAGATCGATGCCGTTCCAATTGGGGTTGCCGAGAACTTTGCTGTCCCACTTGGCATCGATGAAGCCGATCAAGTCGAGTACTTGCTCGAGGCTCTGGGACGTTATCGCCTGGTCTTGAACTCCCCGAGAAGCAATGGAGATGGACTTGTCTTGATTTGGGGCCGGGGGCCTGGAGTCCACTGCCACGGCTTTCCTCCCTTTCTGAAGAGCAAGATTCCGGTCCTTGGGGGAAAAGCCGACCTGGTGCTGATGGCTAACCTTCACCATGTAGTCAGGGTAGCAGGGCTGATCAGCTGCAGCGGCGGCGGCAGCAACCGCGTTGGGATCGCGAATAACCAGCTGACTGGACTGGCCAGTTGATGTTGGCGACGGCATGTCGGCAGCCCGCTTCTTTGTCTTCTCCTTCTAGGCAGTTGGCTTCGCGGCGACTGGCTTCTCGGTTTTCTGCTTCTCGGTCTTCCTCTCCTCAGCCTTCTCCTTCTCGGCAGCTTTCTTCTCGGCTGCCTCCTTCTCTGCAGCATCTTGGGCACTCTTGCTTGTAAGCGGCCTGGCCGGAGGGCTGGGTGCAGCCTCGGTTGTCTGCACCGAGGAGGAATCAGGCTGAGCGCTACCCTGATCTGTTGGTGGCGCCAGGGGCGCGCTATCCGGTGCGGCATCAGGCTGGGCGCTACCCTGCGCGGTGACTGGTTGCACGTCGCTCAGAGTGTAATGCCCAGTCGCGTCTTCTACCCGCTGCTCGGCAGCGGGATCCGGCTGTGAGGCATCCATTTCTTCTACCCGCGGCTGGGCCGCGGGGTCTTCTTGTCTAGCAGCCCCTGTTGCTGGCTGCTCCTCTCCTTCTTCCTGCCGCTCAAGGGCGGCGTCGTGGTGCATCTCGGTCTCTTGATCCTGGTTCTCCTCGGCGGTGTTGGCCGGAGGAGAAGGTGGCTTCTCTTGGTGAGCAGCGTCCTGCGCCTCTTGATCTGCGCGGGACTGCTGCTCCAGCTCGGCTTTTCGGACATCGGTGCCCTCTGATGATGCGTTGGCGGCGTTGTTCTTGTCGCCCTCGAGATCGATAACCTTGTCGACATTGATGGCGGTTTTCTTCTGGATCTCAGTGGACGCAAGAGCGGCGTCCGCGTCCAAGGGGTCTCTGAAGAGAAAATTGGGTTCAGAAATAAGAAGAAGGCAGAGAAAATCAAGAGGAGACGGCGAAGCAAAAAAGATTGGGAATCAACCGAGAAGAACTGAGTAAACAGAAGCGTGCAACCGAGAAGGAACTTACCCCTTGCGGCTAGGGATCGGTGGTCGTTTCCTCTTCACGATTTTCTTAGTCGTCTTCTCGGTCGTCTTCTTCTTCTTGGCGGGAGGTTCTTGGACGCCACTGCCTGTCCGTTTGCGGGTGGCAGGAGCGGCAACTGCAAGAGGCTTGACGACCTGGGCCGCCTCGTCCTCATCATCATCCTCGTCTTCGCCGCCAGCATCAGCGACATCTGTGAAATAGAAAGGAAGAAAAGCCCTTCAGAAGCAGAAAGCAATTGGTTTGCGTTGCTCGCGGTCAGAGGGGATAAATTCAATTACCTTCAACTTCATCATCGGACCAGTCACGAAGGGACGATTCCGCGGGAGGATCACCCGCCTGGGCGGCGTCAGAAGGATCGAGCTGGTCCGTGGTCTCGAAGGAGGCCTGGTCATCTTCCTCTCGGTCAGATGACCAGTTGCCCTCGAAGCGCTCACAGCTCTCAGCAAGCTGGCGGTCAAGGACCTGAAAGACAGAGAAACATTGCAAATTAGCCGAGTAGCGTGAAGGCATTCTACTCGGATGGGCGTGCAGACAGCAAGCACATTAAGCCTAAGTATTTCTCCTAAGTATGCTACTCGGCAAGGCGTGCAAACATCAAGCATACTAAGCCTAGGCAGTTCTGCAGAGTGCTCTACTCGGCGCGGAATGCAATTGCTAGTCGCGGCAAGGAGAGAAGGCTATCTACTCGGATTACATATATACTGGAAGCAGAGTAAGGAGAACGTACCCGTGGGATCGGCTTCGTGCGGCTGAAGGGGATGAACCCATACTGCCAGTTATCTCGGAGGCCCGTGGTCAGGATGGACCTTGCGTGCGCGGCGACGTCCGCGTTGCTGAGCTCGAACGTGGTCGTCCGAGTGCAATCGCGGGGGCCTCCCAGGTAGCACATTGGGTGGGAGCGCTGCTGCAGAGGCAACACCCGGTTCCGGATCCAGCAGGCGACGGGGTCATCGCTCTTGAGGCCCTCCCCGATTAGCTCAGCGAGCCGCTCCTCCATCTGCATGGCGTTGCGGTCGTTGGAGGGCTTCGTCTTCCAATTCTGCCCGGATGGAGCTCGGTTGCTCCAAGCAGGCAGATTGATGCGGTCCGTTACTTTTCCCCCCTTCGTGGCGGGGATATTCTTCACGTAGAGGAAGGATTTTTGCCACATACGGACGGAATCCAAGCCCTTGATGCGAGGGTGATTGGTTCCCGTCCGCTGCACCATCATGGCGCTGCCGGTGTCGGTTACCCGGCTACCAGCGGCCGCGCCATCCTTCTTCCCTGTGCTCTGCTGGCGGAGGTGGAAGTACTTCAGCCATGTCTGCACCGTGGGGCGGACGCCAAGAAAGGCCTCGCACACCACGGTGTGATAGGCGAGGAAGACGACTGCGTTTGGGGGGAGATGGTGCATCTGAACACCGAAGTGGTCCAGAAAGGAGCGGAGGAAATCGGATGCCGGCAGGCCGAATCCTCGCGCGAAGTGCGCGAGGAAGACGACATGCTCGCCCTCCCGCGGGGCCGGAACGAGTTCGCCGTCGGACGGCCGGCACTGAACACCAGGAGGAACCCTCCGGGTGTTCACGAGCCAGGAGCAGTCATCGACGGTGACATCAGAACCAGCCCAGCCGGCGCGAGCAGCCATGGCACCGAGTGAGAAAGCGGTGGAAGGTTTGGAAGAATCTGTTGGAAAGAATGAATCCGCGGCGACGCAAAGAGTTGCGCGGCGGCGGAGGGCTCGGTGGCGGAGAAGAAACAGAGAGGCGAAAGAAGAAAGTACGGAGGAAGGAGAAAAGGAAGTTACCGATGGGGGTATTTATACCCTCTCCTCAGATTACCGTTACCATCGGGGTAGTGGGATCGATCGTGGCCATAACTCTCGTGTGGTGGGGCCTGTGGCCGGTTAGAAACGCACACAAGCGCGGAACGCGCGTGTAACGGCCACAGTTGATCCCACGACCAGATCGTGACCTATTACTGCGCTTGATGGGACATGACGAGCCGGTGGGCCCACTCCGTGAAAACTGGGCGCGTGGCACGTCGTGTCCTGGGCAGCGAGACGTCGGGGTCGCGGATGCTTGACACGTGTCCAGTTGCAGCACGGAAGGCTGGATTGTGCTCCGCGCTGCAGAGATTCTTCTTGAGAAATTCTCTAAGTCCTTTTACTCGGGCGCAGAGAAGGAGACTAGCCCTATTCGGAAGAAAAGAGACCCAAGGTACTTTCCAGAGTGCTACTCGGAGGTTTCACTCGGCATCTTGAGGCTCAAGGGTGGTGTTGCAAAGATTGGTTTTAAGCTGGCAGAGCCTAGTGAACGAGTTCGCAAGACTCCACCAGCTTCGGGGACTGCTGTCGGGGGGGTTACCCCCGAGTAGGGTAAAGGCAAGTGGTAAAGGCAACAGTCAGAAGAGAAGTTTGGTCGAGTAGCCGCCTACCCGGTACTTGCTACCCGGTCGACTGCTACTCGGTCTTACGAAAAGATGACCAGAAGGAGATATTAAGCGAGTTATGTCCGTTCGAGTAGAAGAGCTGGTCCGAGTAAGATTGGCGGGAATCTACTCGGTCCAGAAGTCAAAGGAGCCGTTCTGACACAGGATCCCGCGTATCCTGGGTCCGTACTTGGCACTATTCAAACTACTGTTCATCTGGGACCGGCCTGCCTGACAGTGACAGTGTGGAAGCAGGCCGTCGCAGGATAAGGGGGCCCTACTCTGTGTTTGGCACAGTGATACCAGACTGTCCCCTTGGTTTTGCCCAACGACTTTCCGGATGCAGCCAAGATTAGGAACCAAAGCTGTCAGCGGGAACTCGGAAGAAGGACGATGTGCACACTATGTCGACACTTGTCCGTGTTTGGACGTTTCCGGCTGGGCACCGTGTATATAAGGTGCCCCGCCGCCTCCTGCGTGAGGGATCGCATGCTGGGACACAGGAAACCCTAGATTCTTGACCTAGTTCATCACGTAGAGAGAAGAGTGGCTACTCGGTAGCAAGAACATTGTACTGTGGCTACTCGGTGAGACACCAGAATACATAGAGAAAGGCAGGAGTAGGGGTTTTACCTCCTCACGAGGGCCCTGAACCTGGGTAGATTGTGTTGTTTGCAGTGTTCAGTTCTTACCTCACGCGGCTACTCGTCGCGTGATCCCTCCCCGAGCACCTCCAGCGTCCATCGTTCCCACATCTTTAGCCATCCTATGGCATCTGCCGTGACACCACCACGACACAACTGGTGTAGAAGGTCATCCCTCTTTCTCTTTTGGTTACACAATTATGCTTTAACTGATAAATCATGGGCAAAAATAGTGAAGAGAATTTGTATGCATTAATTTGGGGCTGGGCACCCCGCTGTCAGCTCTTCTATCATTTGGATAAGCGGATGAAGCCACTAATCCAGGGTGTGAAATCCAATCAACAAGTGAGATAAAGATTCTCTATTTACGTCCTCATGAGCAAAAACAGGAACATAAAGCAGGAGTAATTTTGAAGGTTTTAAAGGTAACACATGAGCAATTTACTTTGGAATGGCAGTTAAATACCACATGTAGGTAGGTATGATGGACATAATGGGAAAAACTTTGGTTTAAGGGAGTTTGGATGCACGAGTAGAGCTCATACTCAGTACAGGTGGAGGCTAGCAAAAGACTGGGAGCGACAAATCAAGATAGCATAAGAGCCATAATCATGCATAGCGACATAAGAATCATTAATTAAAACATAAGCAGTATCACAAGTTCAAAAACTAAGTGGTCATGGAGGCTATTCGTGACTGGTTTGTAGTCATAAACATGGTGTGAGCATGCGCCAAGTCAACCAAGTAAATCATTCGAAAGAGAATACCATATAGCGATGCTTTACTATGACAAGAACAACTCATGAATCTTTCAACACATATTAAACACTCTCAGCTATTTGAGGCTAATCATGCTACTCAATAACCACAAGTCTTTAAAACAAAAATAACATTTAGCATGGCATGAAAAAGTCCTAGTCACAGTCTATACAAGCTTCTACTAGTACTGTTATAAATTCTACCTCAAGCAACATTTTTCTTTTGTTTCTCCCAACAAGCACCATACAAAACATGCTTTAACAAAAATACTCTTTATTATATATCAAGAAAACATGAGAGTACTCAAATAATACTACTAAAACTAACATCTCTAATAAGAGATGTAGGCAAAACAGGAGCTGAATAAATGCAACAACCAAACAGAGACTAAGAATACAACGTATTCTCAAGAAAAAGCGGAGCGTGTCACTATCCAATAAAAGAATGCTGGGGTAAAAACAACCTTATTATGAAAGTAAAAAAAACTGAAAGAAAAAGCAAAAGAAAACTGAAAACAAAAATAAAAGACGCTCCAAGTAAAGCACATAAGATGCGACCGAATAAAAATATAGTTTCACTAGTAGTGACATGATAATTTGTTGATGAAGAAGGGGATGCCTTGGGCATCCCCAAGCTTAGACGCTTGAGTATTCTTGGAATTTTCTTGGATGTACCACCGGGGCATCCCCAATCTTAGGCTTTTCACTCTTCTTGATCACATCATATCATCCTCTTCTCTTGACCCTTAAAAACTTCCTTCACATCAAAATTCTCACAATCTTCATTAGCAACGTTAGTGAAATTGAAATAACAAATTCACATGGTTCAGTTTCAAAAAAATACTAGCACTCAAAAACACATTAGCTACTGTCGCAGCTTCTTTCAAAACTCTTTTTCTCAAAATAACACCAAAAGAAAGAGATTAAGATGCAAATGCGATAAATGGCAGAAATCTGTCAAAAACAGAACAGCAGGTAAAGATCGATTTTTTCAAAAATCTTCTGTTGCTCAAATAAAAAAGTGTTATTCTAATAAAAGTTGCGTATATAACTCAGAATTAAGCATAAAAAATATCAGGTCATTTTGAATTTTCGGTGATTTTTAGCGGAATTTACAGTGGACAGCAGAAATCTGTTTCCTGCGCAGAAATCTAAAATATAGTGTCAACTTTCCACTAGTGGCTTTACATGGCTCAACAAAAACACAAAATAAAATATACAGAGTGGTTTCTAAGGAAATAGAAAACACCCAGGTGCAATCACACCAAAGAAAACAAAATAAAATGGGTTGAAAACAGCGAAATAAAACGGGTTGTCTCCCGGTAGCGCTTTTCTTTAACGCCTTTCAGCTAGGCAAAAAAAGGGCAACTCAAGTATTTTCAAGTGAAGAAGCATCAACATCATATTTTTCTCTAATAATATAGAAAAAAGGTAGCTTCAAATTCTTTCTAGGAAAGTGTTCCAAACCTTTCTTGAGGGGAAGTTGATATTTAATACTCCCCTCTTTCATATCAATGATAACACCAACAGTTCTAAGAAAAGGTCTTCCCAAAACAATAGGACAAGAAGCATTGCATTCAATGTTCATAAAAACAAAATCAACATGGGCAAGGTTATTATTAACCATAATAAGAACATCATCAATTCTACCAAGAGGTTTGTTCTTAGCATTATCAGCAAGATGAACATCCAAATAAAAGTGTTCCAACGGTGGTAAATCAAGCATATCATAAAGCTTTTGAGGCATAACAGAGATACTAGCACCAAGATCACACAAAGCATTGCAATAAAAATTATTTACTTTTATATTAATGATAGGCTCCCAACCATCATCTAATTTCCTAAGGATAGATGTCTCAAGTTTCAACTTTTCTTCCCTAACTTTCATGAGAGCATTGGTAATATGTTTAGTAAATGCCCTATTCATGGCACTAGCATTGGGACTTCTAACAAGATTTTGTAGAAATATAATAACTTCAGATATATTGCAATCATCAAAATCAATATTATTATCATCAAAAGTAATGGAACCATTATCTCCTACATCTCTAAAAATTTCAGCACTTTTATCAGAAGCAATTTCAGCAGTGTTAGGCAATTTAGCACGTTTCACCAAAGGAGTAGGGACTTTTTAATACCAACTATTTTACCACTGATAGTAGGAGGCTTAATAGAACTTGGAACTTCAGTTTTAATAGTGGTTGTGATAGTACAAACTCTAGCAATATTATTCTTTCTAGCTAATTCATCTTCTCTTTCCCACCTAGCATGTAATTCAGCCATCAACCTAACATTATTGTCTATTTGAACTTGGATGGCATTCAAAGTTTTATTTTGTTTAACATCTTGTGGCAAAACCTTCGGCTTTAGAAAATCAACATTAATAGCAAGGCTATCTACTTTAGAGGCAAGAACATCTGTTTTACCAAGCTTTTCCTCAACAGATTTATTAAAAGTAGTTTGTGTGCTAATAAATTCTTTAAGCATGTTTTCAAGATCAGAGGTAGAGCTTTTATTATTATTGTAGGAGTTTCCATAAGAATTATCATAACTATTATTAGGAGGGTAGGGCTTATAATTGTTTCCACCAAAATTATTTCTATAAGCATTGTTGTTAAAACTATTATTTCTAATACAATTTACATCAACATGCTCTTCTTGAGAAACCAAAGAGGCTAAAGGAACATTATTAGGATCAACTTGAGCTTTACCATTAACAAGCAAGACATAATAGCATCAAGCCTTTCACTTAAAGAAGAGGTTTCCTCAACAGAATTTACCTTCTTGCCTTGTGGAGCTCTCTCAGTGTGCAACTCTGAATAATTTATCATCATATCATTAAGAAGCTTTGTTGCATTTCCCAAAGTGATGGACATAAAGGTACCTCCAGCAGCTGAATCCAATAGGTTCCATGAGGAGAAATTCAGTCCTGCATAAAAGGTTTGTATAATCATCCAAGTAGTCAGTCCATGAGTGGGACAATTCTTCACCATAGTTTTCATTCTTTCCCAAGCTTTAGCAACATGTTCATTATAAAATTGCTTAAAATTCATCATTTCACTTCTTAGGGATATAATCTTAGCAGGAGGATAATATTTTCCAATGAAAGCATCTTTACACTTAGTCCATGAATCAATACTATTTCTAGGCAAAGATAGCAACCATTCTTTAGCTCTTCCTCTCAAAGAGAAAGGAAATAATTTCAGTTTAATAATATCTCCATCCACATCTTTATATGTTTGCATCTCACATAGTTCAAAAAAATTATTAAGGTGGGCAGCAGCATCATCAGTACCAATACCAGAAAATTGCTCTTTCATCACAAGATTTAATAAAGCAGGTTTAATCTCATAGAATGCAGCAGTAGGAGAAGGTGGAGCAATAGGTGTACAAATAAAATCATTGTTGTTTATGCTAGTGAAGTCACACAACTTAGTATTCTCATAGGAACTCATTTTACCAGAATAAAAGCAAGCAAATAAATAACAGCTATGAAGTAAACTAATTTTTTTTTGTGTTTTTGATATAAAGAAATAAACTAATTTTTTTGTGTTTTTGATATAGAGAAATAAAAACAAGGCAAAAATAAAAACAATACAATAAAAAACAAAATAAAGAGATTGAGAGTGAGAGACTCCCCTTGCCAGAAGACTTCCTTCTCGCCGGCAACGGCGCTAAAAAATGTCCTTGATGCTCGTGATACACATGTTTGTTGGGATACCCCAAGAGGAGGGCGTGATGAGCATAATGGTAGGTATTTCCTCGTAGTTAGGAACCAAGGTTATCAATCCAGTAGGAGAAAGAGGACCTTCGGAAGGTTGATGCCACTGACGGTGGTGCTGGCGCTTCGCCGGTGTCAGCAACAATGCGGAACCTGCACACAACACAACCAAAATACTTTGCCCCAACGGTACATTGAGGTTGTCAATCTCACCGGTCTTGCCGAAAACAAAGATTAGACGTAAAGTGTGGAAAATAGTGTATGCTTGCAGAAAGTAAAGAAAGCAGGAAATTATTGTGGTTTGTTTAACAGTGTGAAAAAATGGACCGGGGTTCATACTTTCACTAGTGTTGTCTCTCCATGAAAGATAGCATGTTGGGTGAACAAATTACAGCTGAGCAATTGACAAATAGAGGTTGCACCGTAGTGCACAATATGACATGAAGATTACTATGTTATTTAGTGCGGGCATTACAACAAGATACATAGACCGACATCCATCTGCATCTATGACTAATAATCCACCCTCAGGTTATTATCCGAACCCCCTCACGTATTAGGTTGCAAGCAACAGATAATTGCATTAAACAAAGTGTGTAATGTAAGCAATGATTATGCACGCGAGCACTCTCACCGCTGTTTTCTCCCTAATGGCAACAACACATCCTCCCCCTTCACGTTTTTGTCACTCGAGCAAGGCAACAAGGAGGCATGAACCCACTATCGAGCATAAATACTCCCTCTTGGAGTCACTAGCAACTACTTGGCCAGAATAACCACTAGCAACAGAGAGCATGCAAGATCACAAATAACATATGCAAATAAAGACTATAATCAACTTGGCATAAGGTCAATATTCATCGGATCCCAGCAAACACCACACAGAGAATTACATAAGATCAATCTCGATCATGATAGGCAGCTCACGAGATCTAAACATGGAGGCATATGAGGAGAAGACAACCATCTAGCTACAGCTACGAACTCGTAGTCCAAGGATGCACTACTCACGCATCACCCCGGAGGCAGGCATGGTGATGTAGAAGCCTCCGGTGATGATCTCCTCTCCGGCAGGGTGCCGGAAACAGCTTCAGAACCCCCCTGATTTGGGGTTGACGGCGACGGCGGTTGCGGAACTTTTTCGGGGATTTTGATCAGGTGTCTAGGGTTTTCCATCCAGGGGCTTAAATAGGCGAAAGGGCAAAGGTGGTGGAGGCCGGGGGCCCACACCCATAGCTGGTGCTGCCAGGGGGACGCGCCACCCTATGGTGTGGCCCCCCTGCTACCCCTCTTTGGCTCCTCTTCGGTCTTCTGGATGCTTCCGGGAAAAATAGGACTTCCGGGCTTCGAATTTTCCAATTGCGAGAATATTTATAGAACAACTTTTCTGAAACTAAAAAATTGTAGAAAACAGGGAACTGGCTCTATGGCATCTTGTTAATAGGTTAGTCCATAAAATCGATAAAAATGACATAAAGAAGGGAGAAAACATGTAGCAATTGCATAATATGATCATGGAGCATCAGAAATTAGGGATACGTTTATGACGTATCAGTTATCTAGGTGTGCAACTAGGTGGACACCCTATGTGATAAGAAACAAGTATGCAACGGAAGTAAATGCAAGGCACAAGATAACCACAAGTGAAAACACGGAGACAAGGATATGTTTCCCGTAGTTACTTCTTAAAAGAAGTACGTCTACGTTGGAGAGGTAGGGAGCTACCTAGGCACTCTTCAATAGCACGGTTGTGCACACCTTGTTCTCCTTGAGCTTCTCCGGTGAGGGAGATTCTCGTTTCCACTATGAGGTCGACTTGAAGGTGTTGACCAAACCTTTACAAGGGGGTTGAGGCTACTCCACAAGTGAGATGGATGCTCTCAAAAATCCGAAGTTTCTTTCTCTAAGGTGGAAGCTACAAGCACTTGGGTTTCTCTAGGATGACAAAGCACTTGAAGAGAAAGGTTTGGGGTCTCCGTGAGGGCTAAGCCTCAACGTGATCACTTGTATTTATAATACATTGGCAGGTTTACACGTACATACGCATATAAACAGGACCGGTACTTAACAACCCCCCTCAATCTAAACCTCTACAAACTAGATTTAGATTGGTCCTGAAACGGTCCAACATCTGCCGGGTAGCTGGTTTAGTGAACACATCAGCTAACTGATCACTCGAAGATATGAACCTGACTTGGAGATCTCCAGCTGCAACTCTCTCGCGCACAAAATGAAAATCAATCTCTATGTGCTTAGTACGAGCATGAAACACTGGGTTTGCTGTCATGTATGTGGCCCCCAAATTATCACACCACAAGATGGGTGTGCGCTGCTGTGTGATGCCAAGCTCCTTGAGTAGTGATTCTACCCATATGGCCTCAGCAGCTCCATTTGCCAAAGCTTTGTATTCCGCCTCGGTGCTTGATCTCGAGACGGTGGGCTGCTTCTTCGAACTCCAAGAAATCAGGTTCGGTCCCACAAAGATGGCAAACCCTCCGGTGGAGCGTCGATCATCGACACATCCTGCCCAATCAGCGTCTGTAAAAATGCTGATGCCTGTGAGAGATGACTTCCGAAAACACAGGCCCGTGCTCATGGTGCCCTTAACATAACGCAATATGCGTTTAACGACTTCCCAATGTACCTCTGATGGCTGCGAGAGAAACTGACACACCTTGTTAACTGCAAAGGAGATGTCAGGACGGGTGAGGGTGAGATACTGAAGACCTCCAACCACGCTACGATATCGGAGAGCATCGTCAACACCAAGTGGTCGTCCACAATCACGAGCTAGCTTCTCGGATGGATCAAGTGGAGTAGAAGTGTGATTACAATTCTCCATGTTGACACGGTGAAGAAGATCAAGTGCATACTTACGCTGTGTCACAGTGAGCCCCCCTGAATTGAAGGACGCTTCTAATCCCAAGAAATAGTCCAGAGGGCCAAGATCCTTGATAGGAAAACTGTCCGAGAGAGAGTGCATCAGACGATCAACTGCAGCAGTAGAGGACCCGGAATGACAATATCATCGACGTAAACCAGCATATAGATCTGAACAGCTCCATGAGAGAATATGAACAACGAGGTATCGGCCTTGGAAGCGACAAAGCCAAGGTCAAGTAACCGAGCACTCAAACGTGCATACCAGGCACGAGGAGACTGTTTGAGACCATACAGAGCACACTGCAGTTTGCAAACATGAGTCAGATGCTAACGATCCTCAAAACCAGGTGGCTGCTGCATATAAACTTCCTCTGTCAGAAAACCATGAAGAAAAGCATTGCTCACATCAACCTGTCGGAGCGTCCAGCCACGAGAGACAGCCAGGGAGAGAACCAGACGAACAGTAGCGGGCTTCACAACAGGACTGAAAGTGTCACCGTAGTCAATGCCGTGTTGCTGGGTAAATCCTCGAGCAACGAGCCGCGCCTTGTGCTTATCAACAGAACCATCGGGACGATGTTTGGTTTTGAAAATCCATTTGCAGCTGACCAGGTTGACACCAGGGGGACGCGGCACAAGAGTCCACGTGTTGGTATGACGGAGAGAAGCAAACTCGTCAGCCATTGCATTATGCAGGCGGACTCACGAAGGGCCTCTCGGTGAGAGGTAGGAGCAGCGAAGAAAGCACGACGGCGAGAGTCGTAGCGAACTGTGCCGTCGGTGGGCACGAGTGGACGACGTGTGCCATCCCGGAGGCGGGTGGTCATCCGGTGATCAGGGGCATCGTCGGCCGTTGCGGACGGCCCAGTCGATGGCGTCGCGGCCAGCGTGAAGCTGGCAGAAGGCGACGCGGACCGGGCTGCATCATCCGGCCTAGCAGAGCCGGGCGGGACAGAGGAAGACGCCGCGCGCGCAGTTGGTGTGCCATCGGGCGCGGGCGAGGTGGACGGGCTCGGCGGCCCACGGGCGCGTGAGGGGGACGAGGCCGTCACGCGGGGCATGGGCGGCGAGGCTGCATCGGGGGTAGTGACATGCCCATGCACGTCGATCACGCGAGCAGCATCCGAAAGCGGAGGCGAGGAGACCTGTGGCAAAAACGACCAAGACGATGTTCCTGCAGGCAAGGGATCAGTAGACAAATAGGACAGGTCATAATTTCGCACGTGAGCACTCGTTGCCGGTTCGGTGGATGGGAAAGTGATGGCATGTGCGAGAGTGGAAACGTCCACCTGAACCCCTAGGGTGGCAAAAGGGAGAACAGACTCGTCAAAAACAACGTCTCGGGAGATATATATGCGCCCTGTGGTTCTATCGAGACATTTGTACCCCTTGTGCATAGGACTGTAGCCGAGAAACACACACAGTTTTGAGAGAAATTCGAGCTTGTGTGTATTATACTTCCTAAGACTAGGCCAACAGGCGCAAGGTGCGAAGAAAAGAGTAGTCGGGAGAAATACGGAGAAGGCGGTAAATGGGTGTGTCCTGGTGAAGAACAGGGGTGGGCATACGGTTGATGAGGTAACATGCAGTGAGGAAGGCTTCATCCCAAAAACGGAGAGGGAGAGAGGCATGCGCAAGCAAGGCAAGGCATGTCTCGACTAAGTGTCGATGTTTACGTTCCGCAACACCATTTTGTTGGGACGTATGAGGGCAAGACACACGGTGTGAGATACCGGTGCGCTGAAAGTAGCGATGGAGTTTGTGGTATTCACCACCCCAATCGGACTGAACGGCCTTGATAGTACAACTCAAAAGGCGTTCAACGTGCGCCTGCATAAAATACTTGCTCAACATCAGATTTTTGTTTGAGAAGATAAATCCAGTAAAAACGAGAGTAGTCATCAATGAAACTAACATAGTATTTAAAATCGCCCGAGGATGAAACCGCAGGCCCCCAAACATCCGAATGAATCAACTCGAGAGGAGTAGTGGAAACACGAGAAGATGCAGAGTAAGGCAACTGATGACTTTTACCACGTTGACAAGCATCACAAACTAAAACACTGTCTGAAGAGGAACACGGGAGATTATTTTTCCTAACAATATGTTGGACGACATTATTTGCTGGATGTCCTAGACGCTGGTGCCACTGTGTGGAGGAGACCTTGGCGGCGGCGAGTGCTTGGCGAGAGGATGAAGAGGACGCAACATGGTGGAACGGAATAGGATAGAGACCTCCTTGGCTTCTACCGTGAAGAAGAACCTCCTTCGTGGCCTTGTCCTTAACACAGAAAAAATGACGGTGAAATTCAACAAAAACGTCATTATCGGAAACAAGGCGATAAACAGATAGGAGATCTTTGCTAATGTGTGGGACATGTAAGATGTTTTTCAATTGAAGGGAAGAACCGGCTAAGGACGAGTGACCAATGTGCGAAATTGACAAACCTGCGCCATTGGCTACGTGAACCTGATCCTTCCCGCCGTAGCGCTCGTGAACGTTGAGACGTTCGAGATGACTCGTGAGGTGGTCCGTGGCTCCAGTGTCCATGAGCCAGGGAGGGGTGTCGTTGGAGCTGGTTGATGCCGAGTTCCCGGAGCGCTGGTTCGGAATCTGAAACTCGGGGTTGTAGCGATTGCGGCAATCCCCAGCTTCGTGGCCCCAATTGGTGCAAATCTGACAGCGAGGGCGCTGTCAGTTGCGGCCATTGCCACCGTTGCGGCCGTTGCCTCCGTTACCACCAGGGCGGCCATTGCCGCCGTTATTCTGCCGTCGGTCACCCCCGGTGTAGTCACGGGAGTAGCTGCCGTGGCCCCCTTGATCACCATAGGGGGCAGCACCCTGCTGCGGGTGAGCGGCATACGGGCGACCACCCCCGCCTCCTTGACCGGCGGGGTTGCTATTGAAGGAGCGCGGCTGGCCAGAGTTGGAGTAGAGGCCAAGCCGCGCCGCGGCGTTTGCCGAGGAAGACCAGTCCTCGGACGACGCGTCAGCATGCTGCGCGCGGATCATGGACTCATAGCTGAGGACATGAGAGTAGAAGTCCGAGAGGGAAACGTCGGAGTTATCTCGGATGATGGATGCAGCTAGAGGGTTGAACTCGGGACCGAGCCGGGGGAGCATGTAATCGACGATGACATCATCGTCGAGAGGCGAGCCGGCGGCCGCCATGGTGTCTACAAGGACACGGACCTTGTTCATATACTCGGCGGCGGAGGAGTCTCCTTTCTTCAACCCCTGGATCTCGCGCCGGAGATGACGCACGTTTGCACGGCTCTGTGCGCCAAACATGGAGTGGACTGCAGCCCAAACCGCAGCCGCGGTGTTCTTGCCAATCAGCTGGCAGGAGATGTCCGGCCCGATGGATCCAAGGAGGAGTCCGAGGACCCGTTGATCCTGCGTCCCACGTGGCATAGGCGGGATTCGGGACGGTGACAGTTGCATCACCCGTACCTTGGGTGATGGTTTTCGGCGGCGCCGTGGTCGTACCGTCGAGGTAGCCATGGAGCCCCGCACCCGAGAAATTCGGCAGAGTGAGAGCACGCCAGAGCATGAAGTTGGTGCGGTCGAGGCGCATGGCGGGAGCGGGGATCGGAGTAGCGACGGTGGCGGCGGTAGGGGAGACGACGGGCCCGAGGGTGGAGAGCTGCATCGCCGCGGAGGAGGGTGCCATCTCGGCGGCGGCGGCTAGGGTTAGATCAGGCTCTGATACCAACTTGAAGAGAAATGTTTGGGGTCTCCGTGAGGGCTAAGCCTCAACGTGATCACTTGTATTTATAATACATTGGCAGGTTTACACGTACATACGCATATAAACAGGACCGGTACTTAACAAAAGCAACCAAGAGATTACAAGATCCCAAGGGGTACTGTCGTGGGATAATCACGGCAGACGTTACCAGGGGTAACTTACTTTGGGGCAAATCGACTCTGGTGTTTGGGAGAGGGTTTATCTCAGGGGAAATCATGTTTTCAATCGATCTGGTAGCTCTGGCAATAATGTCGCCGAGTCTCCGATCTAAGGTTTCTACTATCAACTCTCGTATTACAGGATACTCGAATATCTGGTGAAGCTCTCTTTTCCTAACCCCAGGAGCCGGCTTATATCTTACCCGGCTCCTTGGCTTCCTATACAAGGCACACCCGGAATCCTACCCGGAAACCGCACACAACCCTAAGTTTCCTAATAGTAACCCCAAAGGCTGGGTTACAAGGCTTATGCTCCTTCTTGGGCCTTCTAGAAACTCCTCTTCCTCAAGCCGGGTCTTGCGCGATCCCCTTTTGGCCGGGTTTCACATTGGCGTTAGCCTACCGGGTTATCATCCCTCCATCAGTAGTCCCCAGAATAGCTTGGGCTTCTCGGGATCAACCATGAAGCACACGCTATTCCCTGCAAAACAATAAACATTCCAATTCATAAAATACCGGGTTAGGGTGCTTTGATAATAGCTAGGCCTTGCTCCATTGGCGGTCCATATAATAATCCGGTTTTTCCCGAGTCAAACATCACTTTTCCCGGGTCAACACTCCGAGGAAAACGCGACAAGACCCGGATTCGTACAGTTGTCAATCAGTCCGAATATCACGCTCGCAATCTCTTTCCGGATATCTCGCAAAGGGTATTTTGTTACTTACCCAAAATATACGGGTCGAATAACTTTTTTCCGAAAACTTGGCACTTGCCGCTTAAACCTAGGGCATCCCCCCCCCCGCACCAATAAATAGGCACCCAGGGGTCACCCTTATATCTATTAGCCATTTCCTCTTCTTCTCTCTTCGTCTCCACTCCATCTTGGCGTCCGCGAGCCCGAGCTCGAGCTCCTATCAGCGGCACCACACCGCCGCCCGCAAGGCCACCACCGGAATCACGCCGCCGCCGCCCGGCCGCCACCATCTGCGCATGCGACGCCGCCGTCGATTCCCGCCGCTGCGCCCTCGAGCAAGCCGCCGGAGATCCCAAGGGGCTGCCGCCGTCGAGCCATCCGCCGCCGCCGCGCTTCACCTCTCGATCCATCCGGTAAGTTTCCTCAACCTCTTAGATCTAGGTTTCAATTTCTTGCGGATAGATTAGATCTGATTTCATCCTCTAGTTCTCCGCTATTTCTCATTAGCTCGTCACGTTTTCGTAATCTCACACTTTTCATGGCTCACACTCAGTTATATCCGCGTGCATGCCTTTCAACACACTTTCACCATTTGCAATCACATATTTTCCCTCTATATGTTCTTGACTAGATCCAATCTGCCAATTTTTGCAAGTACTTCTCGTTAAGTCGGATAGCCGTAATTTCCGGGTCTCTCGTTATTCATACTTTGCAGTTGCCTCTTTTTTAGATCTACACACATGGCACCTAAGGCCAGCGCTAAGTTGAAGGGAAAACACCCGACCGGCAAGCAAAAGCCGAGTCAGTCGATCTCCGCCAACTGGGCGAGATCGACTGTAACAACGGCTAAGCTTGACGAGCTTACTGAGTCGGGTGTTCTGCCCGCCCGGGAGGAGATCCACTGGAGGATACGCGGCGAGGAGACTCGGCCCGCTTCGGGTCTAGATGAGGTGGTGATCTTTGTCGAGCACGTGATCCGGGGTTTCCGCCCCCGGGTCACCCTTTCTTCCGTGAGCTCCTGGACCACTACAAGCTCCGGTATTCGACATCAGCCCCAACTCCATGCTTAATATCACCCATTTCATAGTTTTATGCGAGTCGTATCTGTGCGTTCCTCCCAACCTATCTTTGTTTCTCAAACTCTTCCAATGCAAGCCATGCCGAGAGAGCGGCGATGGGGCCCTCCTAGTCTGTGGTGGAGTCTCGATCCAGAGGCGGAAAAACTCACTCATGCCGACTCTGAGTCTCCATTCCCACGCCAAACACGGGCAAAAAACCTTATTTTACTGCCAAGATACTTCCTCACCCGGCGAAAAGCCATTGCCGGGTTTCTCCAATGATACCCTCACCTTGTCAGATAACCTCAATTCCTTTGCCTCCGAGGCCGAGAGGCAGTCTATACAGCCTCTCCTCCATAAACTCGCTGTGCTCTCGGCCCAAGGTCTCCTTGGGCTCAATCTGATCAAAACTTGGGTAAGCTGCCGGATTCAACCTAACAGCACCCGGACGAAACTCATGTGCCACTACTCCGGGCACCTTACCGACTCTCTCCGATACTCGGAGAAAAATTACCCGGCTGGTGACATAAACAAGCTCATGAAGACCTTCTTAGCCGAGAAACTCGACGCTATCAAGAATATAGCCGGGCTTAACCCCTTCACCCGCTCTAACCCGGCTCCTCCAGTAAGAACCGGTTTACTCTCTTTATCCGATTGATATTTCTCATGCTTATATACTAACCCTTGCTTCTATATTACTTACACAGGAAGACGACGCGTTCTGGAAGATAGTCACCCCTCCCCCTTCAGAAAACTCGGAAAAAGACGAGGAGCCGGTTGATTCCGATGAAGGTAAAATCCGAGTCTTACTCATGTACTTCCTCCATCAACTTATTTAGACCAACTTTTTCCCCTTTCCGACAATGCATCTTGTTTGCCAGAACTAGAGGATAAGGAGGACACACAGTCGGACGAAAGCGAGGCTGAGCCGGAGGTGGAGGTTGGAGCAAAGAGGAGGACCCGGGGAGTTGTCTTCAAGGTGCCTTATTCCTCCATTGCCTCCAAACCATACTCGTACGCTAACATGTGCGAACTTAACCAATGCTTAATCGATTCATCGCACTTGAAGGAACCCGCCCCGACCAAACGTAGGGTAACCCGGAACTCTCCGGGTGATGATCCTCTTCACCCGGGCATCCCTTCATCGCCCGCTCGCCGAGCCGGTACTTCCCAAACTCATACATCTTATGTTCCTCGGAAATTTCCATCTCCAAACCACCCATTAGCCGGCCAACTTAGGGTCTCACTTTCCGACTCTTTATCAGCTTCTTCCGGGTCTAGCAACGATCTCCCGCCAGATTTCGTCGTGAACACCAGGTAACTTACCTTTCTTGCTATTCGATACACTAATTTTTTTCCATATCTTTCATTCATCATCTACTGATTATTTATTTCTCTTTCCCAGGGCCAAAGTCACGATTAGTGACCCTGAGGACATGGATGTGGATAACCCGGCTATGGAAGAGCCGAAGGTTGTTGTGCAGCCCGTAGCTGGCGGCGCAGAAGACGAACAAGAAGATTTGCTGAGAGACCCGATGGAGCAGGAAGCCGAGTTTCCGCTGCCGGGAGACGAGGACATCGAGTTCCTGGGATTACGGATGGGTGACCCCACTCCTAACACCCAGGCAACCCGGGTCAACTCCCCCAAGGAGGAAAGGACACCACCTCCGGGTAACCAGAACCCCAGCTCCTCCAGGCCCAAACTTGATGATCTTGACTTTGAAGGGAAGCTAACTGAGCTCTTCTCTCTGAAGACCACTGAAAGGGATATCCTTGAATCCCTAGCAGCTGAGCACCAGGTAACTTTAATCAATGTTGCTTGTATATTCATCTAGTCCCCAAGTTCCGGGTTAACTATGTAAAGTTTACTCGGTACTTTCATTACTATATAATTTGTCATACCCGGTTTTATCTTACATCCGACTGACTTTTCCTTGTCTACTTCCGCAGGCGCACGTGACCCGGTCTGAGGAGATTTTGGCGAAAACCAATGAGCTCCTCCAAGCCGAGATCAAGCTGCGGGAAGGGCTGGAAGCCGAGGTGGAGGACCTTGCCAAGGATGTGAAAAAGTACAAGAAGCGATCCCAGAACGCTGAGGGTGTGCTGAAGAAAATTTCGGCTCAGATTGCCGATACTTACCGCTCTTTACTTGGTAAAAATTTCTAACTTACTGATTATAACCCGGATATTCCTGTAAGGTTTATAACCCGGATCTTATTGCTTTAATTCTGCTGGTATCCTGTAGCTCCGGGTGAACAGGCTATGGATGACGATGATGTTGAGAAGCTAAAGACGATGAAGGCCGTGATCCGGCAATTCTCAGTGGGGACCAAATGGACCTTGGAGGCTTTGAAGTGGCCTGGGACTCCTGGCGGCGCGGACAAGATGCTCGAGGCGTGCTCAACTATCCCCGCCTGGATCGAGCACTGGAAACGCTCAGCCTGCCGAGTGGGAGTAACCCGCGGCCTTGCCTTGGCCAAAGCTTATTTTCCTAAGCTTGATCCGGCAACGCTCGTGGGCGGGTTCCCCGAGTTTAACAACGACGGGTCAAGGTTCACTGGCAAGGATTATAAGTTCATCCATACTCAGGTGCGTCACTCGGCAAGCTTGATAGCCGACAGTCTGAATGTGAGCAAGATCACCCCGCCCTACAATGCTGATGACAAGCCGGTTCCATCTGAACTCCCCAAGCCCTTCGACATGCTGGCACGGTGGAAGGAGGAAGCTGCCAAGAGGAAGGCCGAGGCCGAGAATGCGCCATCTACATCTACTCCGGCTGTTCCTCCTCCAGCTCGCGCCGATACTGCGTCAAACCCGGACAGGGAGGCGGGGAAGGCCACCGATGAGCATGCTGAAGACCCGGCCGCCAAGGACAATGTTGATGACTCGGCTATGGATGTCGAGTAAAGTTTCATTATTTCTCGCCTCAAACACTTATTCGGCCAATAGGCATTTGTGTAATATGCCTGATACCATTATTATTTTGATAGTGCGCATGTGCACTTCTCGATACAATTTCCCCGGTTTGTAATACGTTTGAACTTTAATAGCTATGGTGTCCCTTCTGGCCCCTCACCTTGATATGCTGTTTCCCAGTTTTGAACTTTTTTTGCTGCTTTTCTGATTTTCGCTCTTTTTCCTTCTGTGAGACTCGATTTCCGGGTCTCGGGATTTTTGACCAAGTGGACTTTATTTCTTAAGTCCCCAAGTCCCCAAGACTCGGATTTTTGGGCTTCAAGCTCGCTAGCTAGACAATTTGTTGCTTTTCTCAAATTCCCAAGTCCCCAAGACTCGGATTTCCGAGGCTAGGGAGTTGTAGTTTTCAAAAAGCAAATTGTTTTTGCTAAGGCCCCAAAACATAGAGTTACTCACGTAGGTTTGAAGTTATGCTTAATACATTGTGAGTTTCCGGCTGTTAACCTTGTACTCTGCATAACTTGTGGTTTGGATGACCCTTTTGATCTTCTTTGTTGTAAGCCGGCTTTCGCGTGGATATTCAGTGCTGCTATAACTTTATAAAACCAGGGTCAGGCAAGTCCCATTGGGCATCATGACTGATTGTGATTATATGTTAGCAAATCACGCCACATTATTGCGAGTCACATCAAGCTTAAACAAGAGAAACCAAGAAAATTTGGCTCTATTGTCCGGTTATAAGATTGTAACCGTACTTATTGCAAGGAATCGGTCCTTATAACTTAATGACATCGTGGCCGAGTCTTTGGGTTTGTAACTGTGCTATTCAAGCAATCAGCCCCCAGGACCTATATATACAATCTAGGAAAAAAATATAAAACTAATGTATTATAAGCAAACAAATAATACTTACCTGGTAAAGTAAAAAACAGAAAGATAAAAACTTAACAGAAATAAACAAGAAAGAAGCAAAATCATAGTTCAACCATCTCTTTATCATCCCTCCATCAGGTATGGTATGGGAAAACAATTTTTGTCTTGGTAGAAAGGTAGATATAGGCCTCCTCCATCAGATCCTTGAAGGGCATCGAGTTTGGTTGGAGGAGGAGGGAGATCGAAGCATTTTGAGCTCTTGAACAATGGAGGAGAGAGAGGAATGGACGAACTACTTGTCTAGAGGAAGAAGACAGCTATTTATAGCCTCCTCCAAGATCTGACCGTTGCTGCTCTCAAGGGACGGAATATTCCTGTGTTAGTACGGGAAATTTCCGGTGCTGCCAGGCATGATATTTGAAATCTCCGGGGGGGGGGGGGGGGGGGGGGGGCGGAATATTGAAAAATCCGGGGCCGGAAAATTCCGGCCAAACTTCCGCCCCCATCTCTGCAAGCTGGCAGCAGCATTGCATCCAGATTTTCGCTAAGGACCAGGGTGCTGGATATTTGCCCTGGAAATTTCCGGGCAAATTTCCGCCCCATCTTCTGCGAGCGGGAACCAGTGTCACCTCCAAAATCTGCTAAGGACCAAGGGGACGGATATTTGCCCCAGAATATTCCGGGCAAATTTCCGCCCCATGTTCTGCGAGCGGGCAGTAGCGAAGTGATGAAATTCCGCTAAGGACCAGGGGGCCAAATATTTGCCCCGGAAATTTTCAGGCAAATTCCTGCCCTAGTATCCGAGAGCGGGCAGTAGAAATCCAGCACTTCATCATTTAGAGCCTTGAGTAAGGCGGAATATTCCGGTGCTGGGGTCTGATATTCCGGCCTTTATCCACGGGAATTTCCGGTCCACTTTCCTGAATAATCCGGCTGCAGAAAGATGTTTCTTCAGAAAAATTTTGTGTATCTATTCGAGGATATTTATTTGAGCATATGAGAGGCCAGCTGTAGACACTTAAACCACATTTTTAGTAGAGGGGATACACATGTTGTTATCATCACCAAAATCATTAGAGGAGACATGAGCTTTCAATCTCCCCCTTTTTGGTGAGTGGTGACAACACGAGTATTTGCATAGTGATAATCTAACAATGCGATTGGAAATAAACAACACAGATAAGCATAACTAGGAGACATGCCTCCCAATAATATGAGTTCACAAATACGAATCCACGAATAACGAGCACGAAGTTCGAAAAACGCACGAGAGATAAAAAACAATAAAAAGAACATGCCACCCTAGCAAATCCCGCGATCTCTAGATCTTCTACCCCTTTGGCATCAGGATACCAAAAAGAGAGAAGGATGCACTACGTCCCAAGGAACAAGCTCTAGGCCATGGCATCATCATCCTCAACATCGGCATGCTCGGTGTAGTCTTCCTCCTCACTAACAGTGGTGATGTCATCATCATCAGACACATCGAGATCCCAGTCCACATCACGGTTGTTCCAGTTGCGGTAGGGAATCTTGGCACGTTGAGGAGCAGGAATGTTGAGCACATTGAGAGCTGTCATGATGGTGCGCTGGTTCTCAAGAACGGTGCGGCGCTCGACATATGCATCGTAGTTCTCCTTGTGGATGTAGACATTCATGCACGTCACCTTCTCAATGGCACGAACAATCCAGGAGCGCATCTTTGTACCTGGAGGAGGCTGTCTCATGCGAGGATCACGGTGTCCCTGACCAGTGGCACCAACATCATGTGCAGCATGCTGAGTGTGGGCGATCTTCTTGTACAGTTTCACATGCTTGTGCGTCTCACAGTCCAACTCAAGATCATCACGAAGATCAGCGGGATATATGGACTTGATGAGCTTCATGATGTATGGTGCATAAGGTGGCACCTTGCGATGGAAGAGAGCATAGTGGATCTCATTGAAGATGAAGTCCATCACATCAATCTTGTGGCGCTCAGTATCCTCAAGATCTCCCTCGGTGGAAGTCAGGAAGGCATGGTGACGTGGGGATGACTCCTGGACCTGTCGGGTGAGCCTACCCGGTCCAAGGCCCAAGACCTAGGCCCAAAGAGAGGTGTTATGCTACTAGAAGGCCCAACGAAGGCCCACCCGCAAGACTTGCGGGTCAAGACAAGAACTCCTATTCGTAGTCTACTAGGACTCGTGTAACCCCCTCCTGGCTGCATATATAAAGACAGGAGGGAGGAGAGAGAAAGACATCCAATTTCGGATACAATCTAGAAAGAGGAAGATACACGCCACAACTAGACTAGGCAATACACGGGATACCCCGTACGCCTCACCATGGCATCACCATTGTAAACAGCTCGACTATCTCGCCATAATACAGATCAGACAAGCAGGAGTAAGGGTTTTTACCTCTACGAGGGCCCCGAACCTGGGTAAATCTTGCCTCCTTGTTAGCCGTCGAGATCACCAGCGCGTATATCGTTTCTCTACTCGAAACCCTACCGGATCATCCGAGAGATTTGTCGACACGACTCTTCGACAATTGGCGCCTTCTATGCGAACGGCACGCGCTGGATCTACGGTCTCGCCGGCCTCATCTACATAAAGCTTCGGGTCCTCGACCCCATGGATTCGATCTACTTTCGGCTCCTTCAACTTCATCAAGCACTCGCCGGCGTCACGCACGGCCTTCATCGTCTACATCGACATCGTTCTTCACGCGCAGGTTAGCAGCAACATACATATTGCAGACGTCATCAACGGTCACTCGAAATTCATCTGGAAAATTCCTTCGGTGGAAAGATGCGAAATCAAATTATCTACCGGATCCAAAAAGAATCGGCGAATTCCGACGGTTAGATCTCCGTGGATGACCCGAACACTGAAGCCCTGTCCAAATCTGACGGAACTCCGCGCGACTTTGGGAAAATAATTCTCACAGTCGACTCGGACATCAAATCTAAGATCACACCGTTGAAAAGCTGAGAAATACAATCCCGCACGACTCTGTATTTTTTGAACCAATTCCAACGGTTAGATCTCCGTCAGCGGCTCGCACACTGCGACATGTTTTGGATCTCTGCGAGTTCGCGAATTCAAATCGCGGATCCGGATTCTATTTCGGCAATTTGCGAGTCGACACAAAGACCAAGCAACGTCAACAAAAGATGGAGACTCGCAATACTAGTGCTCGGGGGCTCGACATCAACATTGCCCTTCGTGTAAACACAATATATCCTCGCGACTCCGCCGCGTCGAGTCTTTCGGGTAAACATCGTGACTCAGACGCGTCAACTCGGTCCGCCGCGTCGAGTCCTTCGAGCGAACATCGCGACTCCGACGCGTCGAGTCCTTCGAGCAAACATCGCGACTCCGCCGCGTCGAGTCCTTCGAGCAAATATCGCGACTCCGTCGCGTCGACTCGGTCCGCCGCGTCGAGTCCTTCGGGAAGCATCGCGACTCCGCCGCGTCGACTTGGTCCGCCGCGTCGAGTTCTTAAGATAAACAACGCGACTCCGCCGCGTCGAGTCCTTCGGACAAACATCATGACTCCGCCGCGTCGACTCGGTCCGCTGCGTCGAGTCCTTCGGGAAGCATCGCGACTCCGCCGCGTCGACTCGGTCCGTCTCGTTGGGTCCTTCCGGGAAACATCGCGACTCCGCTGCACAACTCCGCTACATCGAATCGTCTCGACTAAGCGTCTCGAGGGCTGTCCTTCGTCGCAGCCACACTCGTTGCTCAGGGGCTATGCTGCAAAGTAGACGCACTCAAGAATTCGCCGCAGCCGCACTCGACACACGAGTCCGGTTCATCGATTCCAACGATATCACTTGGCACCGCCTCGTCGACTACGGCAGTGTCATACAAAGATAAGTTTACTCCTATACAAGTCGACAAATTTACTTTTTCATGTCTATAATCTATTGTGAAGCTACACCTGACACTCGGGTAAGACCCAAGGATCTCTCTTTTGGGCCTGGAATCACACTCAAGCTGCGTCCTCCGGTAAACTTTCGGTGTCAACAACACGAAGAAAAATCCTAGCGGACGCGCCGGGTACCCCTTTAGGTTAAGTTCGACTCGGTAAGACCTCAACGGCCCAGTCATAACGATCACCTTGCCGGATTCGAGTCGGGGGTCTCGAATTCGTGTAGGCCAGAACCGTTTTTACCCTAGATGCAATTAATTGGCCCTGATCTTTCGGGGGAGCCAAGCGACTGAGCCACATCCTTCTGCGAAAACAGCCAACACAAGGCACATTTATCACTCGATGCTCGAGTACGTGAGCGCTTCGTGCACAGGGTATACACCCTCAAAAACAGGCGATTGAATGACCAATCGAAGAATCAAGAACGAACTTTGAGTGCTTACCCGACTATTCTCAGTCGAATAAACACTCGGGGGCTACTGACGTGGGGATGACTGCTGGACCTGTCGGGTGAGCCTACCCGGTCCAAGGCCCAAGACCTAGGCCCAAAGAGAGGTGTTATATTGTGCTACTAGAAGGCCCACCCGCAAGACTTGTGGGTCAAGACAAGAACTCCTATTCGTAGTCTATTAGGACTCGTGTAACCCCTCCTGGCTGCATATATAAAGACAGGAGGGAGGAGAGAAAAAGACATCCAATCTGGGATCCAATCTAGAAAGAGGAAGATACAAGCCACAACTAGACTAGGCAATACACGGGATACCCCGTACGCCTCACCATGACATCACCATTGTAAAAAGCTCGACTATCTCGCCATAATACAGATCAGACAAGCAGGAGTAAGGGTTTTACCTCTACGAGGGCCCCGAACCTGGGTAAATCTTGCCTCCTTGTTAGCCGTCGAGATCACCAGCGCGTATATCGTTCCTCTACTCGAAACCCTACCGGATCATCCGAGGGATTTGTCGACACGACTCTTCGACACATGGTGCATGAGGTTCACCAAACCGCCACATATCTCATCACTGTTGCCACCGCTAGGGCAATGGTCTCCCGGAACATGCGCAAGAGGATGTCATAGATAGCATAGAGGCCCTTGGCAGAACCCACAACACCACGAGGACCATACAGCTTAACCAACTTGTTCTTCTCATACTCCATGCCATGGATGTGCATGCGAGCACCCCGAGGGACATTGAGGCCAGCAAACGGATACCCGAGCTCAGTAGCAAAATCATGGAACGTGGCAGTGAGTAAGTGGGGGCCAGAGATCCAGGAAATACCAATCTCCTCAGACTCATCAATAACCAGGGTGGAGAAGAACTGCTGGATGAAGGTGGTGTTGTAGGAGCATTGGGTCTCCATGAGATGGCGCATTCCAAGGAGCTCAACAAGATGGACAGAGTTGTTGAAGTAGGCAGGATTGGCAGCCATGTGTGCAAAGTTTATATACTTCATTGGGCAGTCTGGTTTGCTCATCACTGTGTAAACTTGCTTGAACAGAGTCTCCTACTCCACATGCCAGAAGCAGGAATCAATAGTTGGGTCCTGAGGACCCTCAGTGTACCAGGCATTGGAGCGCCATGCCTTGAACTCAGCTACAGACATGGTGGCCACATTGACTGTCGGGGGGTTACCCCCGAGTAGGGTAAAGACAGGTGGTAAAGGCCGCTTACGGAAGAGAGGTTTGGTCGAGTAGCCGATTACCGGGTACTCGCTACCCGGTCGACTGCTACCCGGTCTCACCCCAAGATGACCAGAAGGAGATATCCATCAGTTTCTACCATGTCGAGTAGAAGGTTTGGCCCGAGTACAATTGGCGGGAACATTTGGCGGGAAACTACTCGGGCAGGAAGTCAAAGGAGCCGTTCTGACACAGGATCCCGCGTATCCTGGGTCCGTACTTGGCAGCATTCGAACTACTGTTCACGTGGGGACGGCCTGCCTGACAGTGACAGCATGGAAGCAGTCGGTGGCAGGATAAGGGGGGCCTACTCTGTGACTAGGTACAGTGATACCAGTCTGTCCCCTAGTTTTGCCCAACGACTTTACAGAAGCAGCCAAGACCAACGACCAAAGATGTCAGCGGGTACTCGGAGAAAGGACAGTGTGCACATTATGTCGACACTTGTCTAGGATTTGGACGTATCCGGCTGGGCACCATGTATATAAGGTGCCCCGCCGCCTCCTGCGCGAGGCATGCTCCCAGAGGCTCTCACCTGCTCCCATAGTGGCTCACTAGAAACCCTAGAAACCCTAAGTTCTTGACCTAGCTCTACTCGGAGAGGGGCAGGGGGCTACTCGGTAGCGATATCATTTGTATTGTACCTACTCGGAGAGACACCGTAATACATAGAGAAAGGCAGGAGTAGGGGTTTTACCTCCTCACGAGGGCCCTGAACCTGGGTACATCGTGTTGTTTGTGTTGTGTGGATCTTACCTCACGCGGCTACTCGTCGCGTGATCCCTCCCCGGACACCTCCAGCGTCCATCGTCCCCACATCTTTAGCCATCCCATGGCATCTGCCGTGACACCACCACGACAGTTGGCGCCCACCGTGGGGCAACCAGCGGCGCTGGCTGGAGTTTCTGTTCGGACGGGATCTTCATCAGCGGAGCGCGTAGTTTGTGGCCTTGTCCACAGATTCGGCTCCTTCGACTTCGTCACCGACAACGCCGGCTGTTTCGGCGGCAAGACCATGCCGGAGGGCGGCTCGGTGATCTCCTTCGGCTCTCACCTCGTCTACGTCGCCACCGTCGCCAACGACACCTACCCCGAGCTGGTGCACGACGCGGAGGATCCTCCCGCGGTTGTTGCTGCTCGTGGAAGGCCCGCGCGCAGCTCTGCATGCTGCGCTGAGGTGATGGTGACTGGCTTGGCGGCGAACGCTGGCGCAGCTGCTACTGGCGCTGCGGCCGTCGTCGAGGAGGTCGACGACCCGCCCGCGGGTGGCAGGACACGCCGGCCCTACGAGAAGGAGAGCAACCTGCCGCCTTCCACGTCTACGGTCATCCCCGCGTCAGCTGCGTGAACCGGGATGCCCACTCCCACCGACCTCGAGCTCCTAGCCGAGAGGGAGCAGCTCGAGCGGTAACGCCAGGAGCTGCTCGCCGAGCAGGCGGAGTTGGAGAAGATCAGGTTGGAGCTGAGCCTGGACCAGCTCGAGTACAACAAGGCTCACGGCTTCACGCCGGTGGCCAGGAGGCCCAGCAGGGTAGGCGCTACGCGGCGCAACCTAGGCGCCGAGATGGCGACTGTTGCGGAGGAGCCCGCGCAGTCCGCCACCGCGAACACCTTCACAAGGCCAAGGTACAGCACACCCGCCAAGACGCTGCGAGCTGCGGAGGCTGTGGCTGCCGAGTTGCCGCGCCTAGAGGGAGAGGCGCGTCGCAGGCAGCAGGAGAGGCTAGGCGAGCTAGTGCTGGAGGCCGCCAGGCAGAACGAGGAGTTCCGGAAGGCCAACCCGGGAGCTGGAGCTTCGCAAGTGGTTCATTCGCACGCGGCTAGATCTAACGATCAAGCCTCATCTCCGCATCCTAGCCGCGAGAAGAGCCGCAGCGGGCGTACGGGTAGAGACAGGCAAATGCAGGTGTATGACCCGGCCGCTGCCGCGAAACAGGTTGCTGTGCCGCAGCAGCCCGGGCAGAAACACAACGCTGCGAGAGCAGGCTCTCAAGCCCATCAAGCTCAAAGCCGTGTCCGAGAAGCCGCACGTCCGGGTACTTCTCGGCAACCCGCAGCTCCGCCTACTCGGCAGAGGCAGCAGCCGCGCCCAGTGGCGCCAGTCGCCAACCCGGTGGAGCAGCCTGCTGCAATGCAGGTGGATAGGTATGATGATGGCCACTCGGCTATGGAGATGGCTGGTTATGACATCCATGACCGTGTGGGTGAGCGCGTGTTGGCGCCTGGAGATGCAAGGCACCAGCTGGACCGTATCAGCTTGTCGGCGCGGCTTGAGAGCACGGGTCCTCCTGGCCCCGAGTGCTTTGGCCCGCGCATCATGAATGAGCCTTCCGTGAAGGGCTTTCAGCTCGCGAGAGGCACCAAGAGCTACAATGGTAGCACCAAGCCTGAAGATTGGCTCAACGACTACGTCACCGCGGTCCATATCGCGAATGGCAACAGGAGATGGGCGGTGCGCTATGTGCCGCAGATGCTAGAGGGTCCGGCTCGCACTTGGCTCAACAACTTGCCCAAGAACAGTATTAACTGCTGGCTGGACTTCTCGGATGCCTTCATCAGCAACTTCACCAGCACCTACAAGAGGCCGAATAGGCCACAGCAGTTGTCGGCTTGCCGGCAGCGAGAAGACGAGACGGACCGCGAGTACCTTACTCGGTGGAGCACCTTGAGGAACACCTGTGAGGGTGTGAATGAAGCGCAGGCCATCACTTGGTTTGCGCAGGGTTGCCGACATGGCAGCATGCTTTGGCAAAGATTGCAGAGGGAGATGCCCAACACCCTGGCCGAGACCATCAAGATCGCGGATCAGTACGCACTCGGCGATCCTACTCAGCCACTGATGGATTCCTCTGAGCCGAGAAGAAACTTCAACAGCAGCAAGCGCAACGAGTTCCGCAACAAGCGCCGAGTAGATACTCGGTATGATCCCGAGGAGGTGAATGCAGTGAACGTCGGAGGCGGTGGTGGCCAAAGGCAAAAACCTGATGGAGCCTACGGGCAGAACCAGAACCAGGGCCAAGGCAACAAGAAACCGTTCCGCACTGCGCAGTCGAGTAGCGGGAACTCCGAGCAGCCGAAGAAGTTTGTCTTCGATGACATGAAGGATGGCCCATGCAGCTTTCACACTCATCACCCCTCAAGGCCTGCGAACCACACTACTCGGCAATGCGAATGGTGGGATGTGATCAAGAGTGATGGCTTGCCTCCTCCACCTCCTCTGCCAGCCGCGAATGCCACTGTTCAGCCTACTCGCGCTCCTGCAGCTCGGCCGCCAGTGTACCCGAGAAGAGAAAATGTCAACCAGGTGGCTCTAGGAGCCAACCAGAACTTCAACAACGAGAGATACCGCAACAACAACAACTACAACCGCAACAACAACAACAGAGGCAACAACAACTATCAGGGCAACAACAATGGCAACAATGGCAACAACGGGGGCAATGGCCCTAACCAGTACCAAGAGCACCATGAGAGCTATATGATCTTCACTTCTGAGGCAGTCGACAAGCAGTCACAGCACAGGCGGGCCATGGAGGTCAATGCAGTGATTCCGGCTGTCCCTCACTACATGTACTGGTGCGACCAGGAGATCAGGTGGACTCGGGCAGATCACCCCAAGGTAATGCCCAATCCGGGTACTTATGCTTTGGTGCTGGATCCTACCTTCCTGGGCCCCGAGAAGAATGTGAGGTTCAGCAAAGTGCTGATCGACAACGGCAGCAGCATCAACATCGTGTACAAGGATACACTCGAAAAGCTTGGCCTGGCCGAGAACATGATGCTGCCTAGCAAGACCACTTTCCATGGCATCGTGCCCGGGATCTCCTGCAACCCGATTGGCCGAGTGTGGATTGATGTGCTATTCGGTACTCGGGAGAATTGCCGCACTGAGCGCCTGCAGTTTGAAGTGGTGGATCATCAGAGCCCCTATCATGCTCTACTCGGCAGGCCCGCTCTGAGCAAGTTCATGGCCTCCACCCATGTGGCTTACCTGAAGATGAAGATCCCCGGGCCCAATGGCATCATCACCATCTCGGGAGATTACAAGAAGTCCATGGAGTGTGCCTCTGCTAGCTCTCAGCTGGCGGAATCGATGGTGATTGCTGCCGAGAAGAAGAAGATGTACGAGGTGGTGGCCATGGCTCAGTCCGCACAAGCTGGCGCACAAGGTGTGCCGAGTACTCAGCATGGTACTGCTTTCCAAGCTGCCAAGGAGACCAAGACTGTCCAGGTTGACCCCGAGTTCCCGGAGCGCGTGGCCATCATTGGTGCCGGGTTGGCGGAGAAATAGGAAAGCGCGCTCATCCACTTCCTCCGTGAGAATCGGGACGTGTTCGCCTGGACCAATGAAGATCTACCAGGGGTCCCGAGGGAGTTGGTTGAGCACTCTTTGCATGTGCGTCCTGACGCCAAGCCCGTGAAGCAGGCTTTACGCCATTTCGGGGATGAGAGAAGGAAGGCCATCGGTGATCAAATCACCAAGCTGCTGATCAGTAACTTCATCATGGAGGTGCTGCACCCGGACTGGTTGGCCAACCCGGTCATGGTCGAGAAGAAAAAGGAAGATCCCAAGGCTGCCACCGCATGGCGCATGTGTGTCGACTACACCGACTTGAACAAGGCATGCCCCAAGGATCCTTTCCCGCTACCTCGCATCGATCAGGTGATCGATTCCACTGCCGGCTGTGAGCTGTTGTCTTTCATAGATGCCTACTCTGGTTTCCACCAGATTGCACTCAACCCTGCTGATCAAATAAAGACTGCTTTCATTACCCCGTACGGGGCTTATTGCTATCGTGTCATGTGTTTTGGCCTGAGGAATGCGGGTGCGACCTATCAGAGATGCATGCAGAAATGCTTGCATGACCAGCTCGGCAAGAATGTGCAGGTGTACGTAGATGACATTGTCATCAAAACGAATAAAACACATACTCTGCTTGCCGACCTGGAGGAAACCTTTGCTAACCTACGCAGGTACAAAATGAAACTGAATCCGAGTAAGTGTACCTTTGGTGTACCAGCTGGAAAGCTACTCGGTTTTCTGGTTTCTAGTCGGGGCATTGAAGCCAATCCGTCTAAGATAAAAGCTATTGAGAGCATGTCTTTGCCGAGATCATTGAAGGATGTGCAGAAGTTCACGGGTTGTCTGGCATCTCTGAGCCGCTTTCTTGGCCGGATGGGCGAGAAGGCTTTGCCTCTGTATCAGCTGATGAAGAAAAGCGACAAGTTTGTCTGGACTCCGCAAGCGGATGTGGCATTCAATGAGCTGAAAGCAATGCTGGCTAGTGCTCCCGTCTTGGCTAGTCCGCTACCCAAGGAGCCTATGCTGCTGTACATTGCCGCGACTAACCGAGTAGTCAGCGTGGTGATAGTGGTGGAGCGAGAAGAAGAAGGCAAGAGTGTGCAGCGCCCAGTCTATTATCTCAGTGAGGTGCTGTCCAGTTCCAAGCAAAACTATCCTCACTACCAGAAGATGACATATGGTGTGTACCTGGGCGCCAGGAAGCTGAAACATTACTTCCAGGAGCATCCCATCACTGTCGTGAGCTCAGCTCCCATCTCGGACATCATGGGTAACAAGGAGGCGAGTGGCAGAGTAGCCAAGTGGGCGATCGAGCTAGCCGCGTACGCTCCCGCGTATACGAGAAGAGAAGCAATCAAGTCTCAGGTACTGGCGGAATTTCTTGTGGACTGGGCCGAGATGCAGTATGAACCTCCCGCTCCAGTTTCCAACTATTGGAAGATGCACTTTGATGGCTCAAAGGTGAAAGAAGGCCTTGGTGCTGGCGTTGTGCTTACATCGCCCAAGCGCGATCAGCTCAAGTATGTGTTGCAGATTCATTTCAAGGCATCCAACAATGTCGCCGAGTACGAGGCAGTTGTGCATGGTTTGCGAGTAGCAAAGGAGGTTGGTGTGCAGCGCATTATCTGCTATGGCGACTCAGATCTGGTGGTGCAGCAAGTCTCAGGTACCTGGGATGCTTTGGATGCCAACATGGCATCGTATCGCTTCCTGGTGCAGTCAATGACTGGGTTTTTCGAAGGCTGTGAGTTCCAGCACATTCACCGAGCAGAGAACGAAGCAGCAGATGAGCTGTCCAAGTTGGGATCTTCTAGGCAGTCCATCCCGGCAGGGATTGCCTTGGAGCATTTGAGGAAGCCATCCATCAAGCCTTCCCCCAACTCGGAATCTATCTTTGTTCCCTCTCTGCCAAGTGAAGAATCAGACCCAATGGAGATTGACTGGGAGAGTGCTGCAGGGAACCCGGGGACTGCCGTCCTATACTCGGGGACTGCCGCTCCTTACTCGGGGACTGCCGTTCCCTACTCGGGGACTGCCACTCCATACCCGGGGACTGCCACTCCCTACCCGGGGACTGCCATTCCTTACCCGGGGACTGCCACTCCTTACTCGGGGACTGCCGCCCTCAACCCAGAAGCTGTTGCATTCATTAAAGAAGTTCTCGCCAATCGATCTGGGCTGCAGAGAAGCGCTCCTACTCCTCCTGTGCAACCACCAGAGCCTGTCCCAATGGAAATGGACGAACCAGTGTTTCCCGTGCGGGAGACACCGAGCTGGGCAATGCCCATATTATCCTTTCTAAGGGACGGTACTTTACCTGAAGATGAGGTGACTGCGAGGCAGATTCAGAGAAGATCCAAGGGCTACGCCTTAGTCCGAGACGTGCTGCACAAGAGAAGTGCCACTGGTGTGCTGCAACGCTGTGTGAGCCCAGAGGAAGGAGAAGAAATCCTGGTGGAGATACATCAAGGGGAATGTGGGCATCACGCCTCTTCTCGGGCTTTAGTCAAGAAAGCTTTTCGGCATGGCTTCTACTGGCTCACTGCATTGCAGCAGGCTGAGGACATTGTGAGGAAGTGCGCCGGCTGCCAGATGTTCGCAAGTAAGATTCACATGCCAGCATCCGAGTTGAAAACAATTCCTATCACATGGCCGTTTGCTGTTTGGTGCTTGGATATGGTTGGTCCTTTCAAGCCGGCTAAGGGCAATATGACACATATCTTGGTCATGGTGGACAAGTTCACCAAGTGGATCGAGGTGAAGCCTATTCGGAAGTGCGATGGAGTCACAGCTGTGAAGTTTGTGAAAGATGTGATCATGAGATATGGCTACCCGCACAGTATCATCACCGACAACGGCACCAACTTTGCAGAGGGGGCAATGGTGCGATTCTGCAGAGATAAGCATATCCGACTAGACGTTGCGTCAGTCGCGCACCCTGCCTCCAATGGGCAAGTTGAGAGAGCAAATGGGATGGTACTGGCAGGCATCAAGCCGAGGCTGATTGAGCCACTGCTGAAAACACCTGGGTGTTGGCTAGAAGAGTTGCCAGCGGTGTTGTGGAGTCTAAGGACTACCCCTAACCGGTCAACCGGCTACACGCCATTCTTCTTGGTATACGGGGCTGAGGCCGTGTTGCCAATAGACTTAGAGCATGACTCCCCCCGAGTAGCCCTCTACACTGAGGTGGAGGCGAGAGAAGCTCGAGAAGACGACGTTGACCTGCTTGAAGAAGCAAGAGAGCTGACTCTGTCACGTTCGGCTATCTACCAGCAAAACCTGCGGCGCTATCATAGCCGAAAGGTGAACCCAAGGGTTTTCCGAGAAGGAGACATGGTCCTTAGGCTTGTGCAGCGCACAGCCGGGATGCACAAGTTGTCTCCTCCATGGGAAGGGCCTTTCATTGTCAGCAAAGCGCTGCACAATGACGCGTACTATCTTGTAGACGTGCGCCCATCGCAGGCGAACAGGGCAGATAAAGCTGGAGAGGAAACCAAGCGTCCCTGGAATGTAGCTCTACTTCGTCGTTTTCATTCGTAAGCAAAGATGTGTATGTACCCTTTCATCCGAGTTGAAATTCTACTCTGCAATCTAAAATTGTTCTCGGGGACTGCCCTCGTCCAAAATTGCTCTAAGTGTTTTTACTCGGCTTGTTCCTTTGTCTATTCGGTTGCTTCACTTCAGAACTCAAAAGTGCATTGAGTACTGTGTTTAAACCTATATGCCAACTCTTCGACTTCGCTGCTGTCCGAAACCCGGCTTCATGGCAAGCAAGAGAACAAGCAAAAGGTCAATAAGCACACGAAAATCACTAAGGAAGAAAGAGTGCAGGAACCGAGTAGATTGTCGGTTACTTTTTGTTCCTTGTTTTCGTCTTCTCGGCTAGGTGGTGGGCTGCGTTATCATGATTGTTTCTAGCGGCTAAGTATTTGCAGCCTTGTTCTTTGATTCTTGTGACTCGAATACCAAACAAGCGACAAGTCGCAGGTAGAGCAGAGATGAAAAGACAGGGTGAATAAGAAAAGCTACTCGGGGACTCGCATGGAAACACAACTCGGCATTAAGCCAGTGTCGCTCAAATTGATTAATGTCAACATAAACCGAGTGGGCATAAAAACTGAGTAGCAAGCAAGATAAAGGTAGTCTGTTACATCTGCTCCCGGCATCCCGGGGATCTGATAAAGTGTTCAAGTGAAAGAAAAGATTGCAGGTTGCTTCAAGTTGCAGAGGATATGTTCTCGGCGCTGGCCTTGGCGGCTGTTTCCTCGGCGGCGGCCTTGGCAGCAGTTTCTTCAGTAGCGGTGGCGGTAGCTGCTTCTTCGGTGCCGGCTTGAGTGGCATCCGCTTCCGTCTGCACGGCGGTGGATTCCTCCATCTCGGCATCCTCCTGGGTGGCCGCCTGCTCGGAAGTGGCCGTGGCCACCGAGACGGGTCCTGGAGTCGAGGAGGAGCCTGAAGCATGGCCAGGAGGAGGCACCGTGTCGTCGAGAGCAGCACCTGAGGAAGTGCCGAAGTCGAGTGGCTCGGAGTCGATGTGCGCCTCTTCGTCTTCATCGCTACTCGCGACGACGGTGGCTTTTCCCTTCCCGGCCTTGCCCTTGGGAGATTCGAAGAAGTCACCAAGCTCTTCCGCTTCCTCATCATCTTCTTCGTCCTCGTACTCGGTGTCGGGTTCGGGGACGCCATCGATGTAGACCTCCGTCTCGGCGCATTCTGCGACATCATATGCAATCTGCTTGCGCAAGGCCACGCTATCGGCATCAGTCTCCCACTTGGAGTCATTGCGCTTCCCGCGGATGAGCTGCATATCCAAGTTTTCATACCAGGACGCAATGCAGAGAAGCATCACGTCCGCACCAGCACGGGCTCCGGAGGCTCGCCACTTCTTCAACTCGGCCTTCACGCCTTCCAGCTTGAGGGCGAGCGCCCGCATGCTTTTTGGCTCAGGATCATGGGGCCAGAACAGCCGGTGGAGCTCAAAGCCCGCGTGCATCAAATCAGTCCCGCAGCCGGCCAGCTGTTCGAAGTAACCTTTGAGCACCACCAAGCTGTCCTCGATATCAGCCCTGGTGTCAATCGGCTCACCCAGCGAGAGGCGAACTGCTCGGGCCTTGGCTATCGTGGGCGCAGAGGTAGACTCAAGACGAGGCCAAATATCTGAAATAGCAAGTGGCAAGATCAAAAACCGAGAAAGAAAAGAGGAAGCCGAGAAGGAATAGGACCGAGAAGAAAAGATGCAATGAAGAAAAGAACTTACCGATCAGTTGGCGGCGCAGCTGCTGCAGCTTGGTTCTCCAGGATTCCTCGTTGTTAATCTGCTTTGATTGAACCTGGCGCAGGGTGTCCATCTGAGCGAAAAGATCAGCATTGGTCTTCTTCAGAGTCTCGCACTCAGCCTCGAGGGCCCTCTCCTTGGCCTTGAAAGTAGTCTCGGCCTTGGCTTTCTCGGCGATGGCCGCGTCCCTCTCGGCGCCAATCTTCACGGCGTCTTGGAGCGCGTTCTGAAGCTGGACCTGTAGCTTCTCCATCTCGGTGGTGTGGTCCTTAATCAGAGTAATGGCCTGGTCGGACAGCTGTTTCTCCACCTCTGCTGGCTGGACGCAATCTTGGTGCGCCTCAGCAAATGACTTATAATCTTCTGCGAAAAGACAAGATGAGGTCAGTAAACGGGCAGAGAAGAACCGAGTTCAAGGACATACCGAGTAAACAGCAAACTCACCTTCAAGTTTCTTTATCGTGGCCTCGGCGTTCTCCACGAAGCTACGGCATTTTTCATGCTCATCGGCCAAGGCTTTCAGTTTCTCTGCAGAGAAGGAAAGGTCAGTGCGTAAAAAAGCAGAAGCGGGCGTAACCATAAAACGCAGGAACCGCGTGGCTAAAGGCGTACCTTGCACTTCGGCCAGCTGTTGGGTGCTGTCGTTTGCATTTTTGCTCGCGGCCTCAGCAACTGACTTCTCCTTCTCCAGCGCAGCAATTCGCCTCCTGGCGATGGAGTGGTTCCAGAGAAGGATGCGGTATAAATTGGTCCGCTTAAGAACGCTATCCTGAAAACCGAGAAGAAAATGAGTTAGGCAAAGCAGAGAAGATTCGGCCCGAGTAGGAGGCTGCTCGGAGAGTATCCGCCTACTCGACCCAAATCTCGGGGACTGGGAGTGATGGTGAGAAAGAAGAAAGGCGAGTAGAAGAGAAGAAAATCCAACTCGGAAAAGGCAAAAAGACTTACTGCGTAGCTCTGTTCGATATCTTCGGCGTTCTTGCGGTGCAAGAACATCTTGGCTGCGAGGGTTGCGGTATCGGTGGAGACGGACATGGGCTGGTGTCCCAGGTCGATCTTGTTCCACTCCACGCGGTAGTGGTCGACGGAGCCAAGGGTCAAGCCGTGCCACTTCTCCTCTCCGAGAACCCCGCTGTCCCACTTGGCGCTGATGTAGCCGACAGTATCCAGTACCTGCTCAAGACCCTTGGAGGTTATTGGCTTGTCTTGGGGTCCCCGAGAAGCAATATTGACGGGTTTATTCTGGGCTGGATCGAAGGGAGGAGTATTCCTGGCTACTGCTTTCCTCCCCTTCTGAATAGCTACAGCTTTATCTTGGGGAGGGAAGCCGATGCTATGTTGGTGGCTAACCTCAATCATATATTCCGGGTAGCAAGGCTGGCCAGCAGCGCGAGCGCCCGCAGAGAGTGCAGCAGGAATCGGGCCGGAGTCGCGGATCACGAGTGCTCCGCCTGCGGATGCGCCTTGCTCTCTGGCCCTTTTCTTCGTCTGCTCCTTCTCGATCTTCTGCTTCTCGGGATCCTCGGGTTTCTTCCCCTCAGTCTTGGCCTTTGCCTTCTCGGCGACTGCTTCCTCGGCAGCTCGCTTCTCGGCTTTCTTCTGTTCAGCCCTGGCCTTCTTCTGCTCGGCCTTGGCTCTCTCAGCAGTTTCTTTCTCGGCTTTGGCCTTCTCGGCGGCTTCCTCCTTGGCCTTGGCCTCCTCGGCAGCCACCTTATCGGCAGTCTCCTTCTCGGATAGACCTTTCTTGGAACAGTAATCCCTCAGAGCATCAAGGGCCTGTTGCTTGGCTGCTCGCCCAGGAGAGCTGGAGGTGTCCATGCTCTGAGGAGACGAGGAGGAGGTTGGTGGTGTAGGGCCTTGCGCAGTCGGTGGCGTAGGGCCCTGCGCAGTTGGTGGCGCCGCTGCAGCTCCCGGCAGAACACCACTCGGTGCGCTGCCTGGCAGTGGGTAGACATCTGCTACGGTAGCATCCGCGGCGGTGTCATCTGTCACCAGCTGCTCGGCGGCAACGTTCTCTTGTGCGGCAGCCTCATTGGTGGGCTGCTCTACTTCTGGCCGCTCAAGGGCGGCGGCGTCTTGCTTTTCTTGCTCTTGATTCTCCTCGGCGTTGCTAGCCGGAGGAGAAGGGGGTCTCTCGTCGTGGACGGCGGTGTCATGTGCTGCTGGTTCTGACGCTGCTCCTTGTGCTGGGTTGGCAGCAGCAGCATTGGCGTCGCGGTCCTCATCGTCATCGTCCAGGTTGACCAGAGGTACTAGTTTCTTCTGGGCTTGGTCGGACGCGAGGGCTGCGTTCGCATCCATGGCAGGACTGCAGAGAAGAAAGGAATTAGGGATTGGAAGAAGGTTTGGAGGAAACCAGTACTACGCGAGAAGGAGGGCAAACGAGATGAGAACTCACGCAGTGGTGGATTTAAGCTGTCGTCGGGGTCTCTTGACAGTAACCTTCCTCTTCTTCTCGGCGGCCTCCTCCTTCTCGGCGGGTTTCCTTTTCTTGGCAGGAGGTGCCTGCGCTTCGCTGCCGGTTCGCTTGCGAGTCTCGGGAGGGGCAGTAGACAGAGGTTGGACGACAAGGGGCGCATCGCCCTCGTTCTCGCCCTCATCCTCGTCGTCCTTCTCCGCAGCGGCCTCATCTGAGAAATTCAAAAGAAAGGAAGGAAGAATCAGGAACAGCAATGCAAGGGGTTGGTGTTTCTCGGAAGCAAACAAGATAAAAATAACAATACCGTGAGAGCCTTCATCTGACCAAGTGCGGAGAGCATCGCGCTTGTCAGGAGCGGGGCTGCTCTGTCCCGCGTCATCAGAGGGCAACATGTCATCCTCCTCGCGATCGGCGAACCAGTTCTCCTCAAAAACCTCGCGACTCTCAATCAACTGTCGAGTAAGAGTCTGAAAGACAGAGAAGGATCATAAGTCAACCGAGTATCAGGATGGAACTCTACTCGGATAGGCGTGCAAACACAAAGCACATTAAGCCTATGCAGTTTTCTAAGTATTCTACTCGGACAGGCGTGCAGGCACAAAGCACACTAAGCCTATGCAGTTTTCCAAGTGTTCTACCCGGATAGGCGTGCACACACAAAGCATACTAGGCCTAAGCGTGAGTCGACTAAGTTCTCTACTCGGCGCATCAGGTGATTGCTAGTCGGGGCGGAAAGGGAAGCTATCTATTCGGAAAGCAGAGGCGAAAACAGAGAAGGAAGAACGTACCCGGGCAATCGGTAGCGTGCGGCTGTACGGAGCGAAGCCATACCGCCACCTCTCGGTGAGGCTTGTCTTCAGCATGTTCCTGGCATGATAGGCAACATCCACGTCGTCGATTTCGATGGTGGTGGTCCTGGTGCAGTCGCGCGGGCCTCCCATGTAACACATGAGATGGCAGCGCTCCTGCAGTGGGAGTACTCGGCGCTTGATCCAGCATATCACCGGGTCGTCATTCTTGAGGCCCAGCTTCTTCAACTCGCCGAGCCTATCTTCTATCTCGACGGCGATTTCGTCGATGTTGGGCTTCTCCTTCCAGTTCGACCCGAGTGGAGCACGGTTCCTCCAAGCGGGCAGGTTGATTCGGTCATCAACCACACCTCCTTCCGTGGCGGGGACATTCTTGACATAGAAGAATGTCTGTTGCCACATTCGGCAGGAATCCAGCCCCTGGATGCGGGGATGGTTTGTACCCGTCCGCTGCACCATCATGGCACAGCCCGTGTCGGTGGCGCGGCCGATACCTGCACCTTCTTTCTTCCCGACTGATTGTTGGCGGAGATTGAAGTACCTGAGCCACGTATCAGTCGTGGGCCTGATGCCGAGAAAAGCCTCACAGACGACGACGTGGTAGGCGAGGAAGACGACCGCGTTGGGCGACAGATGATGCATCTGCAGCCCAAAGTGGTCGAGGAACTTGCGCAAGAAGTCCGAGGCGGGCAGTCCGAAGCCGCGCTCGAAGTGCGACATGAAGACCACCCGCTCGCCGTCCCGCGGAGTTGGTACGACCTCGTCGTCGGGTGCCCGGCACTCCACGCCGGGAGGAACCCTCCTGCTGGACACGAGCCAGGCGAGATTGGCCTGGGTGACGGAGGAACCCGCCCAGCTAGCCTTGGCCATCCTTGCGAGTGGGAGGAGTGGATGATTTTCGAGTGGAGTTGCTCGGAGGACAGAGTCCGCGGCGGCGCGGAAGCTTGCGCGGCGGCAGAGGGCTCGGTGGAGAAGAAGAACAGGAGGCAGAAGGGGAAAAGAGCAGGGAAGAAGAAAAGGAAATTACCGCAGGGGTATTTATACCTCCCTCGCGGGATTACCGTTACCACCACGGTAGTGGGATCGACTGTGGCGTGTGGTGGGTCCTGTGGCCGAATAGAAACGCACGCAAGCGCGGGCTGCGCGCGTAACGGCCGCATTTGATCCCACCTTCAGATCGTGGCCAGTAATTGCGCGTGATGGGACATGACGGCCAGTGGGCCCACGGCGTGAAAACTGGACACGTGGCGTCGTGTCCTGGGCAACCAAACGACAAGGTCGTGGATGCTTGACACGTAGGCAGTGCCTGCGTGAAGGGCTGGATGTTGCTCTGCGCTGCAGAGGCTCAGTTTGCGAAATTTCGCTAAGTCTTTTTACTCGGATACAGAGTAGAAAGCAAGTGCTACTCGGAAAGAGGAGACTCAAGATACTTTCCGGATAGCTACTCGGAGGACCTACTCGGCATCTTGAGGTTCGATGGCTGGGATGCAAAGGCTGGTTTTAAGCTGGCAGAGCCTAGTGAACAAGTTCGCAAGACTCAACCAGCTTCGGGGACTGCTGTCGGGGGGTTACCCCCGAGTAGGGTAAAGACAGGTGGTAAAGGCCGCTTACGGAAGAGAGGTTTGGTCGAGTAGCCGACTACCGGGTACTCGCTACCCGGTCGACTGCTACCCGGTCTCACCCCAAGATGACCAGAAGGAGATATCCATCAGTTTCTACCATGTCGAGTAGAAGGTTTGGCCCGAGTACAATTGGCGGGAACATTTGGCGGGAAACTACTCGGGCAGGAAGTCAAAGGAGCCGTTCTGACACAGGATCCCGCGTATCCTGGGTCCGTACTTGGCAGCATTCGAACTACTGTTCACGTGGGGACGGCCTGCCTGACAGTGACAGCATGGAAGCAGTCGGTGGCAGGATAAGGGGGGCCTACTCTGTGACTAGGTACAGTGATACCAGTCTGTCCCCTAGTTTTGCCCAACGACTTTACAGAAGCAGCCAAGACCAACGACCAAAGATGTCAGCGGGTACTCGGAGAAAGGACAGTGTGCACATTATGTCGACACTTGTCTAGGATTTGGACGTATCCGGCTGGGCACCATGTATATAAGGTGCCCCGCCGCCTCCTGCGCGAGGCATGCTCCCAGAGGCTCTCACCTGCTCCCATAGTGGCTCACTAGAAACCCTAGAAACCCTAAGTTCTTGACCTAGCTCTACTCGGAGAGGGGCAGGGGGCTACTCGGTAGCGATATCATTTGTATTGTACCTACTCGGAGAGACACCGTAATACATAGAGAAAGGCAGGAGTAGGGGTTTTACCTCCTCACGAGGGCCCTGAACCTGGGTACATCGTGTTGTTTGTGTTGTGTGGATCTTACCTCACGCGGCTACTCGTCGCGTGATCCCTCCCCGGACACCTCCAGCGTCCATCGTCCCCACATCTTTAGCCATCCCATGGCATCTGCCGTGACACCACCACGACATTGACAGCAGCCTTGCCCTGTTGCTTGTTGGCCCTACAAGCTTCCCTGTCAGCATTCGCTGGCGCTCATACTCTTGTTGTTCATCATGCTGACGTTGACGAGTCACGACTTCGTCAACAAACACACCATCATCATTTTCTCGAAGGTGGCGCCATCGCTTGCAAGAGCTAGTCACCTTGGCGGGCCTAGAGCTTGAACCATCTGCGAGAAAAGCGAAAGCAAACCAAAAAGGAAAAGCAATAAACAACATCAAATAGGGGCTCATATCTTTTGAGGAGTGGAATAAGATATCTCTGTAAAAGATTCAGAGCAGGCCGGAAATTCCGACACTTGCTGAAATTTAAGGGGGGGGGGATTTCTGGCCCTGGAAAAATCGCTTTAGGGCTACGAATCCAAGCCTGCAACAAATCTAAAACAAGATGGGAGTGCAAAGGGAGGAACAACAAGTGATAAAATGGACTGGTAAAGGGAAGTTCCAACCCTAAAGTCTTGGGAGATCAAATCTACCGAGATCTAATCGACCGAGAGACCCTAGATTGCGGATAAAACATGACACATATCGGGTTCCATTGATGGGCATGAATGTGCGGTCTCTTGATCCGCAAAAGGTAGCCGGAGGACGGAGAAGGGAGGCGATGAGGCCTCCTAGAGAGCTTGTAGGCGGCAGCTGCGGTTGGGGAGGGAGTGGAGGCGAGGGGAGGGGAAAAGATCTGGGAAATCCCCTCCCGTCGCCTATTTATAGCCTCAAGCCGCTTACCCCGGAATATTCCGTTGTTAAGGATGAAAATTTTCGGAGGCCAGAGATTTCACCCGGAAATTCCGCCCCAAAAATCCGGGGTGCCTTCTGCGAGGGGGCACAATGGATTGGGGTTGAGTTTCAGGGGAAATCTTGAAACCCGGAAATTTCCGGGTTTAAGAGACGGAATATTCTGGCCCCCGGATATTTGTCCCGGAAATTTCCGCTCAAATTTCCGGAGTGCCTTTTGAGAGCTGGCACAAAGGAAATGAGGGAAATTTTCCAAGACAAGTATCATGTAGCCGGAAATTTCTGGGCCTTAGGCCAGAATTTCCGGTGTTCCCGCACACAAAAAGATTTGGCAAAATAAGAGATAAGATATGAGCCTCCAAAAACGAGAAAAACAAAAACAACGGCACCGAACACACAAACACGAAAAACGAAAAGAAGGAGCAAAAGAGACAATCAACATAACAAAGAGGGAAATGTTGGTGGTTGGAGCCACCGTGTTTGAGTGTATACCAAGGAGCCGTGAAGATATATCTTGGGCCCAAAAGCATGACTCACGTTAAAGCACAATAAGTCACAAAATGACTAGATATGCATGAAGTTTTGATTGTTTTGCGCATGATAGGAGGAGTGTTGGTTCACGAGTTGAAATATGCTACCCCTATGTCCATGCTGACATCTAAACCTAGATAACATGTGTAGTGAAGGTATCTATGCAAGGGTTTAAGTGAAGTTAGACACATCGATCACATTTAGTTCATTCCTCAAACCCTGAAACCTTGGTTCATCAAGGGCCTTCGTGAAGATATCCGCAAGTTGATCCTTGGTCGGCACAGAGGAGAGATCAATATCGCCCTTCTCAACATGATCCCGAATAAAGTGATGCCGAATCTCAATGTGCTTCGTCTTGGAGTGAAGAACGGGATTGTAGGCGATCTTGATAGCACTCTCGTTATCGCACAAGAGGGGGACCTTGTCAAAGTCGATACCATAATCTCGCAAAGTTTCCCGCATCCATAGCAATTGAGCACAACAATTTGCCACGGAGATGTACTCGGCCTTGGTGGTTGAGAGAGTTATGCAATTTTGCTTCTTGGAAGACCAACATACCGAAGAGAGACCAAGAAATTGACAACCACCGGATGTAGACTTCCTATCCGTCTTCTCTCCCGCATAATACGCATTCGAGTACCCGATGAGCTGAAAGCTTGAACCCTTGGGATACCAAATACCAAAGTTTGGGGTATGAACTAAATAGCGAAAGATGCGCTTAATCGCTTCAAAATGACTTTGCCTCAGAGAGGCTTGAAACCTTGCAGATTTACCTACGCTATACATGATATCGGGTTTAGATTCACAAAGGTAGAGCAAAGATCCAATCATGGAGCCGTATACATTTTGATCTACCTCTTTACCATTCGGGTCGGGTTTCAAGTCAATATTCGTGGACATGGGGGTTTTCATAGGCTTGGCATCATGCATGTTGAATCGTTTGAGAATATCTTGAGTATACTTGGCTTGCTTGATGAAGGTGCCTTTGGGGTGTTGCTTGATTTCAAAGTTAAGAAAATACTCCAACTCGCCCATCGTATACATCTCAAATTTATCCGTCATAAGCTTGCAAAACTCATCATTGAATGCGGTGTTAGTAGAACCAAAAATGATATCATCCACATAGAGTTGGCATATGAACAAGTCACCTCCAACCTTCTTTGTGAAAAGGGTGGGATCGATTAAACCAACATTGAACCCACGATCTTCTAGAAACTCTTTAATGTCCTCGTACCACACGCGTGGAGCTTGTTTAAGTCCATAGAGCGCTTTATCGAGTTTGTAGACATAACCGGGGTGGTTGGGATCCTTGAAACCCGGAGGTTGCTTGACATATACTAAATCATTAATGGGACCATTAAGAAATGCACTTTTAGCATCCATTTGTTGTAGTTTGAAGTTATGATGAGAAGCATATGCAAGAAAGATACAAATTGATTCAAGCGATCTACGTGAGCGAAAGTTTCACCAAAATCGACACCTTCGACTTGAGAAAAGCCTTGAGCCACCAATCTCGCCTTGTTGCGAATGACGATGCCATTTTTATCTTGCTTGTTGTTGAAGATCCACTTGGTGCCGATGACGTTCTTGCAATCCTTGGGTCTTGGCACTAACTTCCACACCTTATTGCGCTTGAAGTTGTTGAGCTCATCAAGCATAGCTTCAAGCCAATCTTGATCTTCAAGCGCTTCATAGACCTTATTGGGCTCAATGTGAGAGATGAAATCACGAGCCTTGCTAAAATCCACCAATTTTCTAGCCTTCTCTTTACCCTATGCGCTATAAACTCCTCCAAAGACTCCTTGGATATGGTTTGATCATCACCTTCATCATCGGAGTCATGTCCATCTCGTCCTTGATCTTGTTCCTCAATGTGAGATGGATCTCTTATGTGTTGGGTTCTATCACCAACATAAGTGTCTTGTCCTTGTCCTTCATTGTGAGCTTGGCCTTGATTATGAGCTTGGCCTTGAGTGTCAGCTTGGACTTGAGTGTTATCTTGGCCTTGATCGATGGAATGATCTTGATCATTAGCTTGGCCTTGATTTGTAGCTTGAGGGCTTGGTGCATTGTGTTGGGTAGCTTGTGTATCAATGGGTGTAGTCAATGGCTCCACTTGAGTAGAGCATAGTCCTTCTCCCGCCGTCATCCGGTAACCCTCAATGGGGATTATTTCACCAATCCCCAATCTTCTTATGACGATGGGAGGAACTGCATCTCCTACAACACCATGATCTATACGCCCCCCTTGGGACCCATTATCCTCATCAAACACCACGTCTATAGCTTCTTCAACTTTTCTGGTGGACTTGTTGTAGACTCTATAGGCGTGGGCGTTTGTGGCATAACCAACAAAAATACCCTCATATGACTTGGTCTCGAATTTTGACAAGCGTTTACCTCTCTTACGAATGAAGCACTTGCAATCAAAGACCTTGAAGTATGAAACATCCGGCTTCTTGCCCGTGAGAATCTCATAAGGGGTCTTGTTCAAGATCTTGCGGAGATACAACCGGTTGCTAGCATGGCAAGCGGTGGAGACGGCCTCGGCCCAAAAATTGTATGTAGAAGAGAATTCCACAATAATGGTCCTTGCCGCATCCATTAGTGTCCGGTTCTTTCTCTCCGCCACACCATTTTGTTGAGGGGTATAGGGAGTGGAATATCGATTAGCAATCCCCTCCCCTCTAAGAAATCCCTCCATGGTGTAGTTCTTGAATTAGGAGTCATTATCACTCCGGATCACCATAATGCTCGTATTGTGTTGGCACTCTACCAAAGTGATGAACTCGATGACCCTATTTTGAGTTTCACTCTTCCTCTTGAAGAAGTACACCCCAACAATATCTTGAATAGTCATCCACAATCACCAAGCAATATTTCTTGCCTCGAAGACTATCATATGATAGGGGACCAAATAGGTCCAAGTGAATGAGCTCGAGGATTCTTGAGGTGGTGATGTTGGTCTTGGTGGGGTGAGCTTCTCCATGTTGCTTTCTAAGAACGCAAGAGCTACACACACGATCTTTGGCAAACTTAGCATTCGTTAGTCCTAGAACATGATTGCCACTTTGAAGGTCATGCAACATCCTCATATTGGTGTGAGCTAACCGGCGATGCCATAGCCAAACCACATCAACTTTAGCCATTAGGCATGTCGCGACACACGTGTCTCCTTTAGAGAAGTCCACTACATACATGCCGTTCTCGACATGCCCAACAAAGGATACTTTAAGAGTCGTCTCCCAAGTGACAATAACATTCTATTTATTAAATAACGAGGTAAAACCACCTTTTGCAAGTTGAAGAAGCGAGATGAGATTGTAACCAAGGGACTCGACTAGGAGAACATTCTCAATTGATAAATCATTTGAGATAGCTACCTTGCCTCGTCCCAATACCTTTAGCTCGGAGTTATCAGAAATAGTGACGCAATTGAGATGAGGTAATGGAGGATTAAGATCACTCATTGAGTCCTTGCTTCCGGTCATATGTTGGGATGCACCACTATGCACCGTCCATTTGCCCGACCCGGAAGCACTTCCCTACAATAGATTAGTGTCTTGATTTAGGTACCCATCGTTGAATGGGTCCTATTTTGTTAGCAACAAGGGTCTTTGGAACCCAAATAGTCCAATGATAGTCATCACCATAAGAAGTACCAACATATTTAGCATACACATGACCATCTTTAGATTTCATAAGGACATAAGATGGATTATATTTGCCGGCAAAGTCATTATGAGTGGTGCTCCCCCTAGAGGTCTCACCACCCACAATGGCGTTGGTCTCCTTTTCTTTGACCACCGCTCCCTCTTTCAAAAATTTCACTCCTTGTGAGGAAGAGGTGACCTTCTTGTTGTTCTTGTTGTACTTCTTCTTTGACTTAGCTACATAGCCAAGTCCCTCCTTTCCATTCTTTACTCTTTGAGGAACCACCTCATTGAGAGTCTTCTCACTTCCTACAATATTATTTGCACCACAAGAACTACTAGGAAAAGTACTAATGCTAGTAGATGAAGAGGACATGACTTGCTTATTTGATTGTTGAGCTAGGAGATTGTCACGAGATTTGGTTAGCTTGTCATGAATTTCTTTAAGAGATGTGAACTCCTTTTCTAGTTTTTCATGACGAGCAACAAGTTCCTCGTGAGAAATTCCTAGCTTCAACTCTTCATTTTCAAGTGATTTAAAAAGATCAAGAGATTGTTCATTATCTTTCCTAAGCTTAGAGACACTCATAGCAAAGGTCTCTTCAAGACTAGATAATTCTTCCTCAAGGGAGGCTCAAATGGAACTCTCATTTCAAGAGCCTTTTCTAGCTCTTTATCATTGCAAGAGTGACCTCCATGGTTTTACAAGGTCATGATATTTTCCTCCTTTTCATCTACAAGAGAGTTAGCATCATCAAGTTGCCGCAAAAGGGCATTCACTTTCTCCTTAGTCTCACCTTTGAGGCTTGCTAGCATAATGCCTAGCTCATTTGCCTCACTATCCTCCTCACAAACATTTTCAACACAATCCAATAATGAAGGAGGGTTAGTGACAATGGTTTTGGAGTTGGGAGAGCATACCAAAGTGGCTTTTGCCATAATTCATGTAGGTCGGATAGCCGCAATCTCATTGGGGGATTCAAATAGAGAGACCGATGGAGATGAGGCGGTAGCTATGCGACATGGGCCACACCTACCACTTCATCTTATCCTTCATCTCCGGTGATATAGGTTTCCAACACCGCCCCTCCTTGAACGTAAAGATCCCTTGGAACTCTTCTAGCGAAGTTCTTGTTTTGTGTAGCCTTGGCCTTGTTCTTGCGGACAAGCTTGCCTTCATTTTCTTCTCTTGGCTCAAAAGGGCACTCCTTCAAATTGTATCATGTCCTCGATCGCTCCCCCTTCTTCTTGTAGTTCTTGTTTCGTGGAGGTCTTGGAGAGCCGGCCTTGTGAGCTTCCCATCTCTTCCAATATCCGTGCATAGCAAGGGAAATGCACTTATGAGAGTTGGTGTAAGTGTCCTCATAGTCTTACTCATCATCATCCTCCTCTTCAACTTCTTCAACTCGAGCCATTGCCTTTGACTTCAATGCAAGATTCGGTGACTTTCCCATTCCTCTTGAGCGAGCGAGAGCATCATCTGCACTCTTGTGCGATAGGGATATGGCAATGAATTCACTAAGAACACCAATGGAGTTGAGGGAATTGTAGTCCTCTCTTGTCCATATGCTACTGGAGAGGTTCTTCTTGAAAGGTGTAATTGCTTTGATGAACTTCCTCTTTATCCACTCATTGGAGATCTCTTCTTTTCCAAAGTGCCTCAATTGATTGGCAAGGGTGACAACTCTCCTATATAGCTCCTCGGGGGACTCATCCTCTTGCATAACAAATTTCTCGGACTTGTCAATGTCTACATCATACTTGGATGATTGGATACTAGCATTGCCTTGAAACAAAGTGTCAAGCTTGTCCCATGCTTCCTTGGCGGTCTTGCAACCTCGAATGTGAGTGAGATGCTCCCTTGGAAGAGCCTTTTGAATGATTACAAGGGCAGTCTTGTTGAGTTGAGATTCCACATCCTCCCTAGGAGTCAAGTTGCTTGGGTCATGAGGATGGAACCCATGAATCACACTCCTCCACAAGGCGGTGCACGAGACAGAAATATGTGACTCCATTTCAAACTTCCAAGAAGATAATTCATTAGTGTTAAGCATGGGAGGAAGTCCAACATTAAGAATGTGTGGCATCGAAACTATTGGATGAATGGAGTCATAATTTTGAGGTGGTGGAACTTTTGAGTTGGACCCCGAACCATTAGCCGCTTGAGACTTGGAGCCTCTGGTATTCTCCTTTGCCTTAGCCTTTTGTGTGGCTTGGCTTTAGCAATGTTGTCTTCGACTTCGGTATCGTCCGGAATAGTTTCCTCTTCCGAACTTTCCGCATCGGAGACATGGGGAGAATCCGTGTGCCCCTTAGGCTTACCCATCATGTTCTCCAACATCTTCTTGATGGAGGAAACCTCCGAACCAACACTAGAGCTAACCTTGGACAATTGGGTTTGAATGGTCACAACCGTTGTCTCTAGGTTAGCTATAGTCTCGACCATTTTGGAGAGCTCCTCCTTAGAGGATTCGGGATCATCTCTGTTGGCCATGATACTCTTAGGCAGTTAACACCGATATAAGAGCCGAGGCTCTGATACCAATTGAAAGTACACAATGGTCAACTAGAGGGCCGGGGGGGTGAATAGGTGACCTACAAATTTTAATCCTTTTTCACTTTTAGATGGGATTTATCAAGTAAACAACTTGGTTATCTAGATGTGCAACTAGGTAGACTCCCTATGTGATAAGAAACAAGTATGCAACATAAGTAAATGCAAGGCACGAGATAACCACAAGTGAAAGCACTGAGACAAGGATATGTTTCCCGTAATTCCTTCTTAAAAGAAGTACGTCTACGTTGGAGAGGTGGGGAGCCACCTAGGCACTCCTCAATAGCACGGTTGTGCACAACTTGTTCTCCTTGAGCTTCTCCGGTGAGGGAGATTCTTGTTTCCACTATAAGGTCTACTTGAAGGCGTTGACCAAACCTTTACAAGGGGGTTGAGGCTACTCCACAAGTGAGATGGAGGCTCTCAACAATCTGAAGCTTCTTGCTACAAGGTGGAAGCTACAAGCACTAGGGTTTCTCTAGGATGACAAATCAACCAAGAGATTACAAGATCCCAAGGGGTATGGTATGGGAAAACAATTTTTGGCTTGGTAGAAAGGTAGATCTAGGCCTCCTTGATACGTCTCCAACTTATCTATAATTTCTGATGCTCCATGATCATATTTTGCCAATTGCTACTTGTTTTCTCCCTTATTTATAGCATTTTTATACGTTTTCCGGGACTAACCTATTAGCAAGATGCCAAGTGCCAGTTCCCTGTTTTCTGCTGTTTTTGGTTTCAGAAAACTTGTTCTGCAAACATTCTCAGAATTGGACCCCACAAAGCCCGAAGTTCCTATTTTCCCCGGAAGCATCCAGAACACCGAAGAGGAGTCGAAGAGGGGCAACAGGGCCCACACTATAGGGTGGCGCGGGCCCCCTGGCCGCGTCACCTATAGGTGTGGGGCCCCTGGATCTCCATCGCCTTTGCCTTTTCGCCTATTTAAGCCCCCCGGATGGAAAACCCTACAGGCCTGATAAAAAATCCCCGAAAAGTTCCGCGGCCGCCGTCACCGTCAACCCTAGATCAGGGGGTTCTGAAGCCGTTTCCGGCACCCTTCCGGAGAGGAGATCGTCACCGGAGGCTTCTACATCACCATGCCCGCCTCCGAAGTGATGCGTCAGTAGTTCATCCTTGGACTACGGGTTCGTAGCTGTAGCTAGATGGTTGTCTTCTCCTCATATGCCTCCATGTTTAGATCTCATGAGCTGCCTATCATGATAGAGATTGATCTTATGTAATTATATATGTTGTGTTTGCTGGGATCCGATGAATATTGAATTTATGCCAAGTTGATTATCGTCTTTATTTGCATATGCTATTTGTGATCTTGCATGCTTTCCGTCGCTAGTGGTTACTCTGGCCAAGTAGTTGCTAGTGACTCCAGGAGGGAGTATTTATGCTCGATAGTGGGTTCATGCCTCCTTTTCTCCTTGCTCGAGTGACAGAAATGTGAAGGGGGAGGATGTGTTGTTGCCATTAGGGAGAAAACAGTGGTGAGAGTGCCCGTGTGCATAATCATTTCTTACATTACATACTTTGTTTAATGCAATTATTTGTTGCTTGCAACTTTATAACTAAGGGGGTTCGGATGATAACCTGAGGGTGGATTATTAGTCATAGATGCAGATGGATGTCGGTCTATGTATCTTGTTGTAATGCCCGCACTAAATATCATAGTAATCTTCGTGTCATATTGTGCACTACGGTGCAACCTCTATTTATCAATTGCCCAGCTATAATTTGTTCACCCAGCATGCTATCTTTTATGGAGAGACACCACTAGTGAAACTATGAACCCCGGTCCATTTTCCACACTGTTAAACAACCCACAACAATTTCCTGCTTTCTTTACTTACTGCAAGCATACACTATTTTCCACACTATACGTCTAATCTTTGTTTTCAGCAAGACCGGTGAGATTGACAACCTCACTGTACCGTTGGGGAAAAGTATTTTGGTTGTGTTGTGTGCAGGTTCCACGTTGTTGCTGACACAGGTGAAGCGCCAGCACCACTGTCAGTGGCATCAACCTTCCGAAGGTCCTATTTCTCCTACTGGATTGATAACCCTTGTTCTTAACTAAGGGAATACTCCTACCGTTGTGCTCATCATACCCTCCTCTTGGGTTTCCCAACAAAGTGCATCACTCCTCCATCAGATCCTTGAAGGGCATCGAGTTTGGTTGGAGGAGGATGGAGATCGAAGCGTTTTGAGCTCTTGAACAATGGAGGAGAGAGAGGAATGGACGAACTACCTGTCTAGAGGAAGAAGACAACTATTTATAGCCTCCTCCAAGATCTGACCGTTGCTGCTCTCCAGGGCCGGAATATTCCGGTGTTAGTACCGGAAATTTCCGGGGCTGCCAGGCCGGATATTTGAAATCTCCGGGGGGGGGGGGGGTATTGAAAATTCCGGCCAAACTTCCGCCCCCCATCTCTGCAAGCTGGCAGCAGCAGCGCATCCAAATTTTTGGTAAGGACCAGGGGTGCGGATATTTGCCCCGGAAATTTCCACCCCATCTTCTGCGAGCGGGCACCAGTGTCACATCCAAAATCTCCTAAGGACCAAGGGTCAGGATATTTCCTCGGAATATTCTGGGCAAATTTCCGCCCCATGTTCTGCGAGCGGGCAGCAGCGACGTGATGAAATTCCGCTAAGGACCATGGGGCCGGAAATTTGCCCCAGAAATTTCTAGGCAAATTTCCGCCCCAGTATCCGAGAGCGGGCAGTAGAAATCCATCACTTTATCATTTAGAGCCTTGAGTAAGCCGGGATATTCCAGTGCTGGGGCCAGATATTCCGGCCTTTATCCAGCGAAAATTCCGGTCCACTTTCCTAAATAATCCGGCTGCAGAAAGATGTTTCTTCAGAAAAACTTTGTGTATTTCTTAGAGGATATTATCGTTGATCATATGAGAGGCCAGTTGTAGACACTTAAACCACATTGTTAGTAGAGGGGATACCCGTGTTGTTATCATCACCAAAATCATTAGAGGAGACGTGAGATTTCAGGTGCGCCTGAGAGTGGTACACTAGTGCACTACTCTCAAGTTCTGCTCGGTATGTAGCCCGATTGTACCAACCGTCTTTGGCTTGGGAACGGGGTGGTGCAACCGTGTGCTCCGATCCGGTTCTGTTTGGTACTTGGACCAGTTATGCTAGGCCCCGATGTATCATCCTCCACGCTCAGGGTCCTGGGTGTTGGATGTATTCCCGAGAGACATTAATATATATTTGTTTCATGATTAAAGTTTTACTATGTTTTTATGTTATAACCGTTGTGGTCACTGGATGCGATCTTCATAGGAAAACCCATACGCAAATGTAGACACATAACACACCTTTATAACCCTTTGTAGCGTTTCTTAGAAAAACTTGTTAATATTAGATGACCACGTTTTTCTGGTCATGGACATATGCTTTGTCAATATTAACAAGAGCACATTTATTGTTTCAAAATTGTGGCTGGGTAGACCCAAGTAGTTGAGATACTACGAGATATGATTCTAGCATTGCTATAAATAGTATCGTCACAAGATACTTATTTTCTTTACTTCCTTTGACCATGAGAATATACGGTGGTGTTCACTTGAAAGTTCATTTTGATATAGTTAAGTATTTTCATCATGATAGTTCAAGACTGGGAATTACTCCTCTAGACAATAGAGATATACATATAGGATCCACTCAGTGTAATGGTATCTGTTAATAAGTCTGTGCAGACAAAAGCATGCCATTAGTCATGGTGATACTATAACACAGTAACGAATAAAAAGAATTATACCGGATATAGAGAATAAAGTATTTGGCGATTAAAGAGTTTAATCATGGTCTTGTAATTCATCTCGTCTCGAGGTATTGATTGGTATCATGAAGTAATGGGAATTTACTTAATAACCAACAGTTTCAGCACAATTTCTCCATATAACTTGTAGGAATCAATATGGATGTCCACGGTCCTAATGTTGATTATTGATTAGGAAATTGGTTTCCCGATAATGTATACTTGTTATTAAAAATGTGGGGTCACACACTTAAGCGCCAAAGTTAGTTGTTCACATTGGATGGTCTGGAGAAAAGAGCGGGTATCATCCGGATAATTACAGCGTGATAGAATTAACATTCAGAGAGATTATGGAGGATATGAGATATCCCGGGATGTCGGAAATATGTTTTTGACATAAGTAGATAAGGTCAATGATTTTATCTATAGGGTCACAGGTTCCGGAAGAGTTTTGGGAAAAAAAATGAAAAGGGGGTGCCGGAGAGGGCAGATCTCCCCCATGGCCGCACCCATCATCGGTGACTGCCAGGTGGGCCCAAGGGCCACAAGCATGGTGCATGAATCCCCCTGCACCTGCCTTGTTTGGTTTTGAAGAGAAAAGGAAAACACCAAGAGGAAAGGGAAAGATAAGAAGTAGAGGGAAAGGACTCCCTACCCCCCCTCATCCACACACACACACAAGGAAGGACTCCTTGTTGAACAAGGAGTTCAATTCGAGTTGGGGAGGGGCTAGTTGCCCTTGGACCGAGATACCCAATTCTATCTTTCTTTCTATCCTTCCAAAATGTTGGGATTTCTTTTAAGGGTGGTAGTTTGTAACATCCCAAGATTTTTGGAATGTTTAAAATGACTGAAATTTGAAAATTTTGTTTATTACTAAAATAAAGTAACCAAAACCAAAGAAAAATCAAATTAAAAAGAAATATTTTCACTGATTCCAAAGTAACTGGAATTGATAATCCAAATATACCTCTATTTTGTAAACCTTGAAATTCTTCAAATGAATATTTTGTAAAGAGACAAAAACTAATTGAAGTAAGATCTATTTCATAAAATGATTTGAATTCAAATATTGTTCTGAAAGTTTTTATATGTCATTTACAAACTTGATGACTATGAACCTTGATAATATGTAACCATTACAAATATTTTCTTTATAAAAGGCCCAAAAGTCATTGTTTTGGTTTTTCAATGGTTTATCAATGCTTTGAACAATAAAATAAGTTTCCAAGATTTGAATTGGGCACACAATAAGTTATTATATTTTATAAGCTCAATATTAAGGATTTTAAGATTTTTATTATTTTTGTAAAGCCAAAATTCTAACTATTAAAATTTTCTATTTTAAATAGCATTTATTACAATTTAAGAAATAATTCATATTTGAAATTTCAAAGTTTGAAATGTGTTCAAAGTTGCCCAGAATTTTTTTTAGTTCATAGTAATTTTAATTACAAAATTATAGAAATGAATTTGAGGTCATTTGAATTTATAAATTAAAAGATATAAAAGAAAGAGAAGAGAAAAAAAAAGGAAAGTGCTGACGTCATGTCGCCTTCAACCTTTAGAAACGGTAAGAGACCGTTTCCTCCCAATTTTTTGCCCATTGATTGCTTGTGTTTAAAGGCAGTAATCGGGCACCCCAAGACAAGCCACATAAAGCCCTGCCCCTTCTCTTCTTTTCCCCTCCGCTTTCCTGTTGAATTGTGCCGCCAGGCTACGCAAATAGCACGCTGGAGTTCTACCAGTCCGCCACCGTGCGAGCACGATTTCCAACGAGGTAAGCCCCTTTCCTGAGACCAGACCACACCCAAACGCCCCCTTGCCCTCATGCATCACACTGATGAGTTGTTTGATTTTGTTTTTGCGTTGTAGATCGGTCGCGCCGTGCACTCCCATGCTCACCCATGCCTGGGCCGTCACCGTCTGCGTGTCGCCGTCGACAGAGGACGTCTTGAAGCACACCGTTGCCACCGTTGGACTCCTCGTGTCGCACCGCACGCCGTCATCATCTTCGCCGTGCATGAAGACCACTGGAGCACAGTCGGCGTGGATTTCCCGAGCGCAGCACTGTCTCCACGTCATTTCCGGCGACCATTAGCGCCGCCCTGTGAGCCTTCCTCGCGGTCTATTTTTAGCCGCCCGATCTGTAACGTACGACCATGATTTTCCCTAGCCGAGCCCAGACAAAAGCTGAGCCCAACCGCAGCTCAAGCCCAGCCCCGAGACTACCCGCCCTGGCCTTTAGATCCAAATATAACGGTTCATGTTAGATAACTTATGCGAAGGGGTATCAGCCAATTAGAAGGCAGGAATTTTCTGGATTTGTTTCTAAATAGAAAACCCTTTGTAACATTTGTAGAAAAGAAGCCGAACCTTAGATCAGTCATAACTTTTTATCGAGAAACCAAAATTTAGCAAAACTTTTGAAAAGCTCTTGACATGTAGAATCTTTTTGTATTGTGTAATTTAAAATTTAACTATTTAATATTTTTCGAAGTTGAAATGAGCCATTTGGATGAAATTTGACATAGTTTAAATAATATAATTCCAAAATTTGCAAATAAAATATTTTTGGAAATCTTAGAATGTGTACTTTCATACCTACTGTCCGAAAATAATTTTGAACCAATTTAAATTTGATTTAGGATTATAATGCCCATTTGAGTAATTTGACCTAGTATAAAATTCTATAAATAATTTAAATATGGTTATTTCTACAAAAATGTTCTATTTAGTAACTTTAGACTAGAGAGATCAACACCTAAACCATATGGGCACTAGTAAACCCATTCCATTTAAGCTTGCTCTAAAAAATTTTCTTAGTGTTCAACAAAAAATGACAAACCCCTATTAGAAAAATTATTGTGTGACCATTTTGGACCAAAAACCTGTTTGATCATTGTGATCAAAGACCAACCATTTAACCCGTGGAACAGCCCTGCTAACTATTCAAGTTTGAATTATTTCAAATTTGAATTTGACCAACCATTGATTCAAATGGCAAACTCAAAACCCTATCACCGTAATTCTTTTGATTTGGAATTGTGTGATGAAAATAGACCAACCTTAACCAGAATGGAAACCCTAAGCCACACACTTTAATTCCTTTTGTTAATTGAATTAAGTGTTCAACCTTAAACCTTATTAGTACATCAATTTCTTTTGCGTATTGAGTGGTGTGATAACTCTTGACCAACCCAAGTGAACTCTTGGAACTTCCTTCACAAATATGACCACTTGAGTATAAATCCTTCAAACCCAATCCTTGACCAACCAATATCCTTTTTGGTAAACCCTAAACCTAATCATAATAATTTATTTTGTAAATTTAATTATTGTGATAAATTTTGACCTTGTCCTAACCAACTTGTTTAAACCATTTGCTATGATTGTTTACTTATGTATGCAAGGTGTTTATGAGTTGCTTGTTTATTGTTATTTATTTGTATTGTTTAGATTGTACGGAGAGGAACATTCTATTTGTGAAGAGAGTGTGATTCTACACCAATTTCAAAAAGACAAGTGACACACACCTATGATTTTTTATATGCATTAGAACTTTTTAGTAGCATGCATGAAAGGAAAAATCTTTTGTATGTATATTATGTAACGCTATTATCCCAACTAGTGTGTAGCCATACTTATTGACATGTTATTATATAACATTTAAGCTTAGTAGAAATGCTTAGCTATGCTTTTAAAATGACATACTTAATGTTAAGGATAAAACTACTACACTTAATGAATCACGTGGGTGGATATGGACTTGATTGGCTGTTGAGAGTTGAGTGTCACCTTGGGGCCATTTCTATGGTTACCTCACCTGAGGTGTTCACTTGTGGATTGCCACTCAGGAACAAAGGGATTTTATTTCTTTCCATATATAGATAGCTTCCAGTGCAACCTCTAGACATATGAGCTCTGTTGATCAACTAAGTTATGGGAGTTCAACCTGTCGGCTTGACAAGCAGATGTAGCAAAATATAGGTGGAAGGGGTCTTGCCTGTGGGTTGAATTCTTGCTTCTGAAAGATCTCATCCCAATCTTCTTCTTTCCTTAATACATTCTGTGTGTATAATATGTTTGGGATGATTGGGTCTAAAGGTGAAAGTGCACACACTCTGCACAATTAATAAATTAAGATCTTAGCCGTGTCCCCGGTTATGGACATCTATTAGCACTAGACAGGGAAATGACAGAAGAGTCTCATCGCCCTTTTTCAAAAATGTAAAACTTGTGAACAATAGTAGAAGGTTCGCTGGTTTCTATCAGTGGTACCGATTAATGATCAAAAAATATTATAAAAGCAGGAGAAAACTTGCTTTATGCAAACTTGGCCAAAACTTCACTTAGCCGAATATTCATGTAGACATAGTCTTCTCACATATATCCACCATAATGTCATTTGCCAATACAATAAATTATACTGACCCCTTTTGCCCGCATATTCAATATTGCAGATGGTTCTTACGGCGAGTGAGGATTTCGTTTTGATTCTCGACTCTGCAACCAATATGTTTGCATGTGATACATGAATATGCTGAGGCTCATTGATGTGTCATGTTTTCCGTTGTAGATCTTTATATCATGCTAGTCTTCTGAGACTATGCAAATTGTAATTAAGGTATATTGTAAAGTCCGGATCATGCGAAGTAATAAAATTTGACGCATTTGATGGTATTTCATATGAAAACTGTGGTGCTAGCTATTGATTCAGGGAGTAGCACAGTAACACAATGATCTCTACCTTATTTCAAAGGTGAGGTCGCTACAACCACTAGGAACCTCCAATATATAGGCCAAAAACCAGCAACATTGCACTCCATTGAGACAATTAGTAGCATAGGTGAACTGACAACGATGTCGCCTAGAGGGGGGGGGGGTGAATAGACGATTAAAACTTTTCCGGTTAAGGCTTGCTAAATGCGGAAATAAACTAGGTGTTTAAATTAACAAGCACACAACCTAAATATTCTAGGGTCAACTAGGTGCACCAACAATTTATGCTAAGCAAGACAAGTAACAAGGTGATAGAAAGATATATGACTTCAAGCTCGAAGGCTATCACAAAGTAAATTGCATAAGTAAAAAACTCGGGTATAGAAATAATCGAGGCACACGGAGACGATGATGTATTCCCGAGTTCGTCCCACAATGGGAGTACGTCTCGTTGGAGGGGTGTGAGCTCGCCACAAGAGGCCTACTCAACGCCACCAAGGCCTCACCCTATTCTCCGATGAACCCCGCCACAAAGGCCTAGTTCACCTTCCACTTTTGGCAACATTCAAACCCGAGGCACGCATCCACAACTTAATTGGAGGCTCCCGGTGTCACCACAATCTTGGGGAACACATCCACAACTCAATTGGAGGCTCCCAAGAACACCACAAGTCATCTAGGGTCCAAGATCCAAGAGTAAAAAGATCACAAACTTTCACTTCCACAAATCCTCGTGGAGAGACCAAACCGATGCAACCGATGCAAATGGCAAGAGCACAAGTGCTCAAATCCTCCACTCTCAAATTCCAACAAAGCAACAAATTCTTATGGGGGAATAAGAGAGGAAGAACAATGGAGAAACATCAAGAACTCCAAGATCAAGATCTACTAGGTATCCCTCACTAAGAAGGAGGATGGATTGGTGGAAATGTAGATCTAGATCTCCTATAACTTCTCCCTCAAAGATATGCAAGAATCATTAGAGGGATTGAGAGAGGAGCAAGCTTTCAAAGTCAACAATGGTGGAGGGAGAGAGGAAAAACGGGCTGGGAAAGTCTTAGGGACTTTGGGGAAGAAAGCCCCTTAGATAGGTGCTCAAAACTAGCCCTTTTTTCGCCCAAAAACAGCCCAGTCAGAATAATTCCGGATTGCGACAGAGAGATTCACGGCCAAGTCGAAATGATCCGGAATAATTCCGGATTGCACTAGAATGACTGAACACCGATACGAGAAATGCTATAACTTTTGCATACGGACTCCGTTTTTTATGTTCTTGGGCTCGTTGAAATCGCAACGACGAGAACTAAAAGAATATGCAGATAAACATCATTGTCCAGAAATGGAAGATAAAACCAAATGGGTAAAGGTTTTGACCTCTCAAATAGGAACAAGCGGTAAAACCTCCAACACGAAAACACACATAACTTTTGCGAATGAACTCCAAATTAGGTGAATTCAAATGGGTTGGAAAGGTAATAACAAGGACTATCCAAACAGAAAGGAATGGATAAGTTACCACATATGGAAGTTGTGGAAACATTATCAAATCTGAACCGGATATTTTCACCACCGAAAACGCTACGAGTTTTTCTTACCCAAACCGTTTTCGATAAACCTTGGCTTGCCATGAAGATCACGACAAGCACCAAAACCCCAAGAAGATAAAAGCCAAATAAGAACCAAGAAAAATGATATGCAAGTATGCAAAGGTTTGAGCTCTCCACAACAATTCGATCACGTTACTCACTTGAGAGTCCCTCTTGATAGTACGACTATCTATCCTATAACCCGGTCTCCAAAAGAAACGAGACCGGTAAAATAGAAAACCTATCAAGATTATACCTTTGCCTTGAGCATTCTACTTGAGCTAGATGATGACTATCTTGACTCTCTCAAGTTGGATCTTCTTTCTTGATCGTGCTTGCTAGCACAAGCTCCGCTTGATGAAGACTTGCAAGTTGCTCCAGCATACACCATTATGGGAGAGACCCTTGTCGGCAAATCTTCACAAGGCCACAATCTCCAAAAGGGTGGCAAGCATCAAGCATAGGATTTATTCTAGATGCTTCACTTGAGCTTCCACGTCAAGCTAGATGACGAACACCGCTTGACAACAACATAGACCATGGGCTATATCAAATCTTCCTTTTGGTTCATGCCCATGGAAACATACCTAACCACGCATAGAGATGCCACACACACATATCATGGGTTAGTTCACAAATCTATATTGACACCATACCATGAGATACATAATCCCACTTGGTATATCTTGTAACTTTGTGTGTTGATCACTTGCTTGATCAACCTTGTATCTTTTCTTCTCACTTCAAATGATGATGTCTTGAAGATAATAATGAAAGATCACCTATTCCTCTTCTTCAATTCACACTAGCAATAAGATCAACTCAAACCATGACCATTCTTCATATAAATCCTTGAATATAACAATGGCCATCAAGGAAGCTAATAGAGTTCAACACATGAACTCCATTATTTCCTATGGACAAGATCTACAAGGATAACTCAATGCAAACATTAGTCCATAAGGATTGTCATTAATTACCAAAACCACATATGGGGGCACCATGCACTTTAAATCTCCCCCATTTTGGTAATTGATGACAATCCCTTTTTACGAGGGTTTATATGATGAAATAAGCAACCATGCAAAACAAAGAGAAGGATGCAATAGCATGGAAGGCAAATGCTTAAGAACGAAACTAAAGCATAAAACCAAATTCCCTTACATCCTCTAAACTTCTCCCCCATTGGCATCTATTGCCGAAATGGGAAAAAAAGATTAGAAGGGCAATATAATAAGAGCTCCCCCATAGTGTATGCATTCCTCATGATATGAGTGAAATCAAGTGCATATATCCAACTACGAATAGATGGAGGAAGAACAAACTATATTGAGGATCCAAAGATTTACAAGAAAAGTCAAATTGAAGGATACTTTCACAAAGAAGCAACCAACCAAAGGATCTGAAAAACCGATTCACCAAAATTAATATTATGATAAGATCAACCAAGTGTTCTAGAAAATCAAGAGGGAACTCCCCAAGGTACATGCACAATGTTAGATTTGAATTACTATATAATGTGCACAACATGGAATCATCACTCCCTTCTAGATAATTTTGAACACAAACAAGAGCAAGAGAATATATTGGAAATTAAGCAAATCAACTTGCAAACAAACAAAAGTTGAGCAATTAAGATCAAGAAGCGATAAATAAAGACTTACTCAACCGAAATAGATGGGTGTGACAAGGAAAAACATTTTTAGGAGACTAATAGGATGATAAAATCATCAACATAGTCTTTCAATATATGAGGCAGATAGTACATATCATGTCTTTACCATACACACAAACCAATAAGGATACACATAGGTCCACAAGCTTATTAAGATGCAAAAGGAATACCAAATAAAAAGCAAAGCTTGTGCCTTTTAGGAACCACCAAGGAATATAAAGAAATAAAACGTGGTCACTAAAGAAATAGAATATCAATTAAAGATGTAACTATTCTCGTGTGTATAAGTTTCTAAGTGGACACCAATCACAAAGATATATATCCACAAGGAAACATGCACACACAAAATAGGTACAAATGTGAAGAACATGATATCCAAGAGAGGTTCATAAATATACCAATAAGATTTTTTCTTGAAAGCAAAGCGCTAAGCTTAGTTTTATCTTAAAAAGATATATATGAACAAGTCAACAAACTCATGAAAGCATCACAAATATCACAAGGGAAAAGTGATAGTTGAAATGCTTCGAGAAAGGTAACGCGTATCACAAAAAGGCAAATGGTTTTGAGAAAATATCAATATTGCATATGAGAGACTTCGTGTAGAATATGCTAGATTAATATACTTGGGATTGGTGAATCATTAAAGTGATTATAAATATCCCCTTGATATGTAATAATCCCGACTTACTCATATTTGCAATAAAGATGCTTTTGATAAGACAATTGCAAGAACCAAATGAAATGTAACAAATGGAATTCATGCCAAGATGCAACCTACACAAGGTTGAAGTCTAGAAATGTATGCATGGAATAGATACTTGTTACCGAGACGACATTGGTGATGAAGAGGATGCGAGTTTGATAATCATCGTAGATTGACTCCTATAATACCATGGTGAGAACACCTTCCTTATGAATGGAGCAAGCAACCAATGTATCTCCAATGTACCTAAAAACAAAAATCAAGTACAAAATGGTTCCCAAACTTATTGGGTCCAAAGTAGTTAGAACAACTACAATACATAGGACAAAATCCACATAAATATGTGCATATTAATATTAATTTGAATTTCATGCACATCTTAGCCGTTTAGGATTTGATGGAGTTTATCCTATATATTGGATCAACGAAAGTAAGCACTCCAAAATATATACATAGTAAATATACATGCACAAAACTTTCAAGAACCAAACAAGATACAAATTGGTCAAAACACCAATTAAACCAAGAAGGCACTCACACGAGTGAAAACCAAGAGAATTGTCCAAATTATATCAAAACCCAAATCAACACATGATTGACGAAACCAAATAAAGAAGATACCAAAGGAAAATAAGATCAAAGAATAATCCAACCCCTCTACACTTTTCATGATGGAACACAAAGTACCAAGATGAAAAATGTTTGTCTTCCAAAGAGACAAGTCATTGGGATAAAATACCAATTTCAAGACAACAAGTGTTCAAACGCATATATGGTAGCTCTTCCAAGATTAGTGCATTAATTATGATCTTTCATTTGAATAAAAAATGCACACAATGGAATCATTACTCTCCATATATTGTTCAAACACTAGTCAAGCTCAAGAAAGGCAATAAGATGCAATACCAATTTAAAGAATGGTGTTCTACTCAATGTAGGATAGCTTCTCCAAGAATAGTGCAACACAAAGAAGTATGAATATGAATCAAAGTGCACAATAATGGGATCTTTGCTTTTCCTAACACAAGAAAGCATAAAACAAATTTTGAGTAGAACAAAAGGAAGACACAAAGGAGTTTGAACCAAAACAAATCCTTGGCAACAAACAAGGCATTTTTTAGAGCAAAGGCCAAAGTAAATATGATTAATAAACTTACCACAAATTATTATCACTTGTCAAAGACAAGAGATATATGGAGAAATTTCTCGGTGGTAGATTTGTTCACAATCATATTTACAAAACATAAGCATGTGACAAAAGATAGGAATAGAAAAACATGCTTATATAGAGATTCTTGAAGGCTTCTAAAAATAATCGAATATGCAAAGCACCAAGAAACTCTCTTACAAACAAGATACCAAAATAAAAGGCACAAAAGATATTTTAAGCAAATATGGAACTTGTTTGAGCAACATGCCACAAAGGAACAAGATAACTAATAATATCAACTCTAGGTGGCAATACCTCACATGTTCACATTTTATAGGATTGTAATATGCACATAGCTTATTACTCCCCCATAAGGTGATAATCCATTTTTTTAACAAGAGGCAAAGAAAATAAATCCAACTAGACAAATTTAATGGATAGTAGAATTTGAGGTTCTCATGAGAAAGACATACTACATAGAGACTAGACAATATTGATGTATCAAAACTAAGTGGTTTTCCTCATGTACACACATTTTAGGATAGTAAAGTGCCAAGAGCATATTACTCCCCCAAAATGAGATAGTCCATTAATCTCCCAAAGAGCCAACTAAAAAGGCAACAATAGCAATGAAGGCTCAACACAAAACACACAAGTACATGGAGTGCAAACCAACAAACATGTCGCACCCTGACTTCTAGAGGATACTCACAGTCCGCTAAACAGTAGAACAAATGGCTTACGGGGCATACCGGCACCCGCATCTCAATATGAGCAGGCCAACACGTAAACGTGTGACAACCATTCTCTATTATCCATCGTCTGCGTAAACCATCCCATAGAAATCAGGACACTTCCGTTGACGTACTTCATAACATACACACATGGTACGTCAACGGCATTAGAACAACTGATATCACAACATATCTCTAAGACACAAAAGATTGAAATAAGTTGCAAATAGCTCTCACTAGAGCAGAGATAGCAAATACAATCATCCAGAGGACACATGTCCCAACAATTCATCATTACAACACAGCGGAAGCATCCAAAAGGGTCTGAGTACAGACAAGATCCAAATAGGCCTAAGAGGCCGGAAACGAAAAGACGGAGCCCATCCACGATGTCTCGGATCCTGCCTAGGTCCGCTATCTACTCGTCAGCAGCCTCGTCATACTCCACGTAGTAGCCACCATGGGGATCCTCGGAAACGTAGTCTGCGGAAACCACAGCCCCAAAGGGGTCAGTACATAAACGTACTGGCAAGCAAGACTCACAAGATACCAAAGTGTACCCGTCAACACCAAGCACAGATGCTTTGGGTTCAACGGAAGAAAGGGGTGATACAAAAGATGCGGCAGCGGGCTGCACTAACCAACTACAGATACATACTACAACTTCCGTCTAACAGAAAGGAGATAAGATAGCGTATCGTAACCAACTACAACTAACTCCAAACAAACCCATCATGGATCTCGCCCCTTATCCAAAGAAGCAATCCGAGGATAACTCACACAGTTGGATTAATGATGGTTCAGGTTATTGTGTCAATAAGCATATTACTAGTCAGAATGTTAATCATTAGGTGTAAGTTGTCTGAGTACTTGTTAGCCAGTACTTTCACCAAGTCATCCATAACCGCGGAAAACACGGCTTCTCGAGAAGATTTAACCCTGCAGGGGTGCACCAATTTGGCCGTACACGTAAGAATAACCCGCCAGATGGAATGCCTCCCACCAAGCGGGGCACTCAACACAACTCAACTCTTCTTCGCATCAAGCCCAAAGAACCCCGTGCAATTGAGCGCACGGCTAATCAAGCCCCACGAAGAAAAGGGGACCCTCATAGCACTCTAAGAACGTGTCTCCCTAAATGCCGACTACAAAAGTTCCACCCTGGCCTGGGTTCGCAAATACATATGCATGCGGCAAATGGAAAATCCGAACTAAATGAGGCGATTTGGACGAGATGCGAATCGAATCAAATTGAGGGGGGCGCCCATACACGCTTCCCACATGCGGATAGTGCGCTCATCATGGATCAGTAGACAAGACCCTTTTCCTAATTAGGGTCGACACTAGCAGGCCTCAAAACCACGCCGGGCCTCCTGCCGGTGCCTTATCATCAAATTAGCATTACCTCAAACATTAACAGGTTGATTGTTTAAACATCGAGCCCCAGAACATGATAAATAAGGTAACAGTAATAACAGACAGCAGACTCGAGCATACACAACCCTAAGCATGCTAGTAAGACACAGGCACAAGCAACAGGGTTATAGGTGTAGAGGAGAGGCTATACAAGGTATACAGGATGACATGTGATAGGATCGAACACAAGCAACGAGTCTTAAGGCTAGCAGAATAGACAACGGAAAGTATCGGTATCCAGTGTGGAAAGGAACACAATGGTTCATGTGAGTGAATACTTGCCTGCAAACTCAGCAGCCTGGTACTGAGCTAACTCCTTAGAAGTAGTGTCGTAAACCTCGTCTGTCTCAGCGTCGTCGTCTAATCGAGAAGAAGCAAACAAACAACACAGAGAGACAAACAATCAATAACATGGCATAATGCACAATCATGGGATGATGCATGACAATTTAATTGATGCATCAAAATAAGCTAGTTGACATGGTAACATAATTAAATGGACCCATATGCAATTTGGGTTGCACATGGAAAACCCATGAGTTATGGTTGGATTAAATGATCTACAACTAAACAACATGTGAAAGTGGATTATCATGATGCATGGATGAGGAAAACAAAAGAAAACAACAATAGAATCAATTTGAAATAAAGTTTACTAAGTTTGGAATTTTATTTATTAAGTTATGAAATTTTGGTTTCTTATAGGTCTTACACAAGAATTTGTTGTTTTCACCAATTCTAATTATCCAAGATAGCTAACAAAGTTCATATTTGGAAAGAACACAAAAATTTAGGTGGAATACATGTTTCAATTATTGAAAAAGGAATTAGAATGATTTAATTATGAATTAAACAAGTTTAAACAAGATTTAAAAGGATTTAATTCAAGTATGAATTTATTTGAATTTTTATTTGTTCAAAACATTAATTAAAATTCATATTTGAAAGATTATAATTTTCTGGTTTGAAAACATATTTTATATGTTCAAAAAGAATTTAATTTGACCAAGTTATGAATTTAGCAATTTTTAAATGATTTAAACAAGGTTTAAATTATTTAACCAATTTTAATTATTCAAAACATGGAACAAAGTTTATATTTGAAATAGTGGTTTAATTTGACATGGAAACATATTTTATATGTGACATTTGAATTAAGTTTGAATTTGTTATGAATTTAACCAAATGTAAAAGGAGTTGTTTGAATTTGATTTTTGAAACAATTTGGAATGTTCAAAACAGAAAACAAATGCTTTAGTCATGTAGAGAATTTAATTTGGTGCAGAATACATATTTCATTTGTATTATTTGGATTTGAATTTCAAAAGTTATTTGTATTTTGAATACAGGGACTAATCTGTAAAAGCCAGGGACTGAAATTAAAAAAGAAAGGGGCAGAAACTAATCTCACCCCGCAGTGGCTCAGCCCAGGCCACTGACGAGGGGGTCCTGGGCCACGGTGGCGCCAGCTAGAGCGGCTGGGGGACGACGTGGCCTCCAGGGCCACTGTCGTGCGGGCCCAAGCGCGTGCGCGTGCATGTGAAAAAAGGGGAGGCTAAATGCCTCCCGTGGGGATCGAACCCTGGGCTCGGGCTCGCGCGAGCAGCGCTGCTGCCAATGCGCTGGCTCGAGTTTCTTGTCAGTAGGGAACGCGCGGGGAGGATATGGTTCAGTTACGTGTTAACTGTATTTTTTTGCAGTTCAGTTACTGAACCAGCGACAGAGGAGGGCGGCCGGCGGCAGTGATCATCTGCTGCTCGCGGTGGCTGCTGGGCTGCATCGTGTGCGTGTGCTAGGGTGTCCAGGGGGTGGTGCGTGCGCCGTGGAGATACAGAGAGAAGGAAGGAGGAGGGCAGGGGTGGTGCTCACCGTGGTGAAGAACAGAGGGAGCAGCTCGGTACAGGAGGTGGCCGGCGACGGGAAAGAGGATGGCGGCGGCGATCCACTGCCTCTCGGGCTCAACGGCGGTGTCGAGGAGGACGAAGACGCTACGGGGAACCCATTCCCGCCGCTAACCTGCGCGAGGACTAGCCCTATCGGCGGCGATCATCGGAGTTCAAAGGTGGTGGTTCAGAAAAGGAAGAGAGCGGCGGAAGGAGGAGGGAAACGACGGCGCTCGATGGAGAGAGGAGGGAGAAGGGTTAGGGCAGAGGGGAGCTCGAGGCAGCTAGGGTTAATAAGGAGGTGGGGAGGAGGAGCTCGGCCGTTCCCTGCCTCTGTACCTGACGTGGACAGCACGGATGTGCTGCCGTACAGAGGTAGGAGGAGAGGGGGGGGGGTACCAGGCCGTGGGGAGATGGTGGGCTGGCCTGCCCCCTCTCCCTCTGGTTTTTTTTTTTTCTCTTTTTTTTTGCAGAAATAGAATAGGAAGAAAAGAGTGGGTTTTTAGGATAGGAAAAATTTAGGAAAAATTGTTATAGGTTGTTTATTACAACAGCAACAGTTTGCAAACTTTTGTTTTTCAAATAATTCAAATTTGTTGTTGTTGTAGTTTATTTGAATTTGATTGAATTGAAGTGATTTTGATAATAAATGAAATATTGAAAGTAATAGTTTAACTAGTTTGAACCTTCATGTTTGTTTGAAACAAATTGATTGGAAGTGTTTTGTAATTTTCATAAATTTCAAATGGTTGCTGTTTGGAATTTTAATTGAATTTGAATGCAAATTGAATTAATTGAATTATTAAAAAGAACAATTTAATAGTTTGAGCTTTATATTTTAATGGAAACAAATAGTTGTTTTTATTTGAATATTTTTATTTGAAAATTGTAACAGAACAAGTATGAACAAAGGTTTGAAATTTGATTTGAAAATTCAAATGGAAAACAAGGGAAAACAGATGGAAAACAAAGAAAAACAAATGCAATGATTAAGATGCCATGATGCAAAACAAAAATAATCAAGAAGCAAAACATTCTAGGGGTGTTTTTTCATACTTGGGATGTTACAAAACGCCCCCTTGAAGGAATCGCGCCCCGAGATTCCTACTGAGAAGAGAAAAGGTCCGGATACTTCTTGCGAAGATCCTCTTCGGTCTCCCATGTTGCCTCTTTATCGGAATGATGGGACCACTGCACTTTCAAGAACTTGGTGCTCTTGTTGCGAGTCTTACGCTCGGTCTCATCGAGAATTTGAACAGGGTGCTCCTCATAAGAGAGATCTTCTTTCAGTTCAATGGAATCATGATCAACTGCACGATCTGGATCTTTGAAACACCTCTTGAGCTGTGACACGTGAAACACATCGTGCACCTTGGATAGTTTTTCTGGAAGTTCAAGACGATAGGCATTTTCCGCACGCCTTGAGAAATGTTGAAAGGACCGATATATCTTGGTGCAAGTTTTCCTTTTACACCAAAACGATGAGTGCCTCTGAGGGGAGTTACACGGAGATATGCTTTGTCACCAGGTGCATAGATCATATCCCTGTGCTTGCTGTCATAGTAGCTTTTCTGACGAGACTGAGCAATCTTGAGATTGTCACGAATGATGCGAACTTTCTCTTTGGCTTCCTTAACAATGTCAGGGCCTAAGAGTGAACGTTCACCAGCTCCAGACCAATTGATTGGAGTCCTGCATCTGCGGCCATAGAGAGCTTCAAATGGTGCCATGCCTAGGCTTGCCTGGAAGCTGTTGTTGTAGGAGAATTCAGCATATGGAAGACATTCCTCCCATTTCATGCCAAAGGAGAGACCACATGCTCTGAGCATATCCTCGAGAATCTGATTGACTCTTTCGACTTTCCCTTGAGACTGAGGGTGATAGGTTGTGCTGAATAGAAGTTTGGTGCCCAATGCTTCTTGAAAGCTTTTCTAGAAATGAGAAGTGAATATGCTTCCACGGTCTGAGCTTATTTCCAATGGAACACCATGAAGAGGAACAATCTTTGCGGTGTAGAGCTCTGCTAACTGGCTAGCTGAGATTGTTTCTTTGACAGCAAAGAAGTGAGCTACTTTAGTGAGACGATCAATGACAACGAAGATTGCATCGTTGCCCTTCTTGGACTTTGGAAAACCAGTGACAAAGTCCATTTCAATCATGTCCCACTTCCACTCAGGGATTTTCAGAGGTTGGAGAAGACCTGCTGTTTTCTGATGGACTGCCTTAACACGTTGACAAACGTCGCATTCAGAAACGTATTGAGCAATTTCACGTTTCATGCCAGGCCACCAATACAGTGTCTTGAGATCCTGGTACATCTTTGTACTTCCAGGGTGTATGGAGAGAGGAGTTTCATGAGCCTCCTTGAGAATGACATCTTTGAGACTTTGAACTTGAGGAACTGCAATGCGTCCTTCGAAGAACACAGTTCCCTTGTCATCAATTGAGAAGGACTTGAATTTCTCCTTGCCTTCTTTGATGTGTTCTACCATCTTCTTGATTTCAGCATCGCGAAGTTGTTCAGAACGAATCTTGTCCTCGAGAGTTGGACTGGCTGTCAAGTTTGCAAGATAGCCTTGAGGGACTAGACCAAGGTTGAGCTTCTGGAATTCTTCATGAAGAGGGGGTTGGCTTTCCATGATCATGAGATTATTGCAATACGACTTGCGACTGAGAGCATCGGCCATAACATTAGCCTTGCCTGGAGTGTAAGAAATGGTAAGATCAAAGTCCTTAATCTTTTCAATCCATCTCCTTTGCCTTAGGTTTAGATCTGGTTGAGTGAAGATGTATTTCAGACTCTTATGATCAGAAAAGATTTCAGTGCGGTTACCCAACAAGTATTGTCTCCATTTCTTGAGGGCAAACACAACTGCTGCAAGTTCTAGGTCACGTGTGGGATAATTGAGCTCATGTGCGTTCAACTGACGTGAAGCATAAGCCACAACTTGGCGTTCTTGCATAAGAACTGCACCTAGACCTTGGAGAGAAGCGTCACAGAATATTTGGAAAGGTTTGGAAGGATCTGGGCCAACCAGAACTGGTGTAGAAGTGAGTTTAGTCTTCAGGAGATTGAAACTTTCATCACATTGTGGAAACCAAACGAACTTCTTGTCCTTCTTTGTGAGGTCAGTGAGAGGTTTGGCAATCTTGGAGAAGTTTTGGACGAAGCGACGGCAATAGCTAGCCAAGCCAGGAAAACTTCTTACTTGCTTCACCGTCTTTGGAGGTTTCCAATCAAAAATTGCTTTAACCTTTTCTGGATCAATGGCTATGCCCTTGGCTGAGATGACATGACCAAGGTAAGCAACTTCTGAGATCCAGAACTCACATTTGGAGAACTTGGCATATATACGATGTTCGCGAAGCTTCATGAGAGTGAGACGAAGGTGTTCTTCATGCTCTTGCTCGGATTTTGAGTAGACAAGAATGTCATCAAGATATACCACAACGAACTTGTCGAGGTATTCATGGAATACAGAATTCATGAGTCGAGAGAATGTCGCCGGTGCATTGGTTAGTCCAAAGGACATGACGGTGAATTCATATAGACCGTACCGAGTGGTGAAAGTTGTTTTTGGAATATCTTCCTTTCTGATCTTTATTTGATGGTAACCCATTCTCAAGTCCAACTTGGAGAATATTGTGGCTCCAGCAAGTTGATCAAAAAGATCATCGATACGAGGAATTGGATACTTGTTTTTGATGGTTTTCTCGTTAAGAGGACGATAGTCAACAACGAGTCTCTTTGTGTGATCCTTCTTCGCAACGAACAGAGTTGGGCAACCCCAAGCCGAGGAACTAGGTTGAATATAACCTTTTTCCATGTACATGTCAATTTGTTCCTTTAACAACTTCAGCTCGGGAGTTCCTATCTTGTAAGGATGCTTAGAGATCGGAGCATTACCTGGCTCAAGTTCGATCACGAACTCAACAGCTCTGTCCGGAGGCATCCCTGGCAACTCTTCTGGAAAGACGTCAGGGAATTCGCAAACCACCGGAACATTTTCAAGTAAAGGTAGAGGTTTTGCATCGAGGGTGCATAGCTGAATGGAACTTGATTCATTTGGAGAATAGACTATCTGGCCAGAAGGGTGGAACAGAGTTATTGACTTTTGAGCACAGTCAATCTTGCTTTATTAGCCTTCAGCCAATCCATACCAAGAATGACATCAATGTCAGAACTTCCCAGCAACATGAGTGAAGCAAGGAATATGTGGCCTCCAATTAGGATTTGATTATCCTTACTTATCTTGGAAGTCAACATTTGAGATCCCGGTGAGTGAACAGTGATTTGATTGCTTAGTGGAACCACCATTAAGTTGTTTGTTGCGGCAAAAATCTTTGACACAAAAGAATGCGATGCTCCGGTATCAAACAACACTTTAGCTGGAAAAGAGTTTACGGCTAATATACCAAGAACGACGTCAGGAGCTTCCTCAGCTTTGTCGATCTTGACATGATTCACCCTTGCGGTCCTCCCGACAGGCCTGTTGTTGGAGTTGAAGGCCTTAGGCGGGGGAGCGCGCACCATTGCCTGGTTTGTGTTGGGACGAGGTGGTGGTGGAGGTAGCTGCCTCTGCGTGCACTTGTCAGCGTAGTGCCCCGTCTGCTTGCACTTGTAGCAAGTGACGACACGAGGAGGCCCTGGCCTTGGCTGCCCCATCGAAGCCCTCTGATCATGCATCTGAGCAGGGTTGGGTGGGCGGGGAGCGAAGCCTGGAGAAGCTTGGGCATATGGAGCCCGAGTGACAGCACCATTTGGCACCCAGATGCGGCGCTTCTGCGGAGGGGTGGTCATGTTGGAGGAGGAACCACCCTCACGCGAGTGCTTGCGAGACTCCTCGAACGCCTTGCGCCCATTTTCTTCATTAAGCGCGGTGTTAACGAGCTCCTCGAAGTTGTTGGCCTTGATATTGGTGAGGGCGTACTTGAGTTCCGGGTTAAAACCTCTGCGGAACCTTGCCATCTTCTTAGCCTCAGTGGACACCTCATCACCAGCGTAACGAGCGAGGCGATTGAACTCACTCTGATAGCCGATGACGTCCAGCTTGCCCTGCTTGAGTGAGCAAAACTCTTCACGCATCCTTTCCATGAGACCATCTGAATGTGGTGCTTCAGGAAGGCTTCCTTGAAACAACCCCAGGTGATTGGATAGCCAGCTCTCATGGTCTGGTAGTTTTCCCACCAAGTAGCTGCCTGACCCTTCAGCAGATAGGAGGCATACTTGACCTTGTCTTCCTCCGCAACGTGAGCAATCTCCAGAGCCTTAGCTATCTTACAGATCCAGTCATCAGCGTCCAGAGGCTCGCGTGTGGCCACGAAATCTCTCGGACCCAGACTGAGGAACTCCTTGATGCTGACTCGTGGAGCCGTCTGGTTGTTGTGCTGATTAGTCTGAAATTAGGCCATCTGTGCCATGACTTGGGTCATCTGAGTCAACAACTCCGTGATTGGCGGTGGCTCAGGCGGGCTGTTCCTTGTTGGCGGCATCCTGAATGGAATGCATTTTAGCACAACAATAGAAAAGGATAGACTTGGAAACCGAAAGAGAGATTATTCCGACGCATGAATAGATAACCAACAGGTACATCATCACATGTTCAAATACATCAGAATATCAAACACACCACAAATGGTTCGAATGCCAAAGGATAACTAAACATAGCTAAGAATGGATACATCGGTACTCTCATGCTCATCACGCAGGACGACGGCTAGGAGTACGGCGAGAGGTACGGTGAGGAGCACGCCCACGAAAGTAGGTAGAACGACGATCCACGTAGATCTGTCGTGGTCTAAGAGCGACTCTAGGTGTGGTGAAGTACATAGCGTCGACTCCCTGTGCTCCAAAGCGTGGAATCCCAGTGTAACCAGCACCGAGGTTAAGAAGTGGACCTCTGATCGGCTCGTAACCTCCAGCATCTGGCAGACGACGTCCAACTGGCTGATCGAAACGTGCAAAGCGCTCGTCTCCAACAAAGTCTGTGGTGTAAGTCGCCAGACTAGTCAAAGCAAGGTAGAGCTGCTCTCTGACTGAAATCAACTCCTGAGATAGTGTGTTGGCAACTGCGTCACTGTGCCTCACGAACTGAGCGGTGGTGTGCAGCCTCGAGTTATCATGCTCGGAGACATCCAGGTTATCGTAGAGAGTGAAGTGAGCTCCCTCCGAAGTGATGTAACCACGGGGGATGTGGCGATAGATAGAATCGTCAAATCCCCAGTAGTCAGCACGAAGGACGGTGAGACTCACATAAGTTGCCTGCTGCACGGCCATATCCACTATGGAACCTACTGCCTCGTAGCGGTGGACTACGCTCATGCCATCATCTGACAGAATGTAGACGATAGCCTGGTAGTAGGTCTGGTCAAACTCTCGCTGCTGCTCGTAGACCTGGTACTCTGGTGCCCAACGGAACCCCAGATAAGTGACCATGTCTCTCAGCATCTCCGGATAACCGGCAGTGCTCTCGCAACGAGTCATACGAACCACCTGCGGGTAGAACCTGAGATCCATCTGCAGATGATCGGGGAAGTTTTGATTAGACGCCGGTAGAAGAACTGGAGTGGCAAGCAACAACAAGGTTTCAACGGACGAAAAGGATGTTGAGAAGAACAGGATATCGAAGCAACATTGGGGAAACACGAGACCAAACACTCCTCAGGTACTACGGAAAACCCCATCCGGGCTTCTAAAGGATAAATATCTACTGCTTAAGGAATAGAGGATCTGCTTCCGGGGCTTACACGCCTCCGTTCTCAATCGTGAGTAGGCAACATGATAAATCATGTCACAACCACCTCCATTCCTATGGTCTAGTAGATATAACTATCCTAGAGAAACCAGGATACGTGAAATCCTAACTTGAAAGTTAGATGAGAAGAGAAAACAACGTTGCACTTCCTTACCAGAAAAAAGGGAGGGTGGGTGGGGAAAGAAATAAAAGAACAGAATTCCTACTCTCACGTTTCATTTTTCCTATATAGCTACAAAATAGTTTCTAGACTCAACTGCGACCAGTAAAAGGGATCCTACAGGAAGACAGGCTCTGATACCATTTGTCGCACCCGGACTTCTAGAGGATACTCACAGCCCGCTAAACAGTAGATAAATGGCTTACGGGGCATACCGGCACCCGCATCTCAATGTGAGCAGGCCAACACGTAAACGTGTGACAACCATTCTCTACTATCCATCGTCTGCGTAAACCATCCCATAGAAATCAGGACACTTCCGTTGACGTACTTCATAACATACACACATGGTACGTCAACGGCTTTTGAACAACTGATACACAACATATCTCTAAGACACAAAAGATTGAAATAAGTTGCAAATAGCTCTCACTAGAGCAGAGATAGCAAATACAATCATCCAGAGGACACATGTCCCAACAATTCATCATTACAACACAGTGGAAGCATCCAAGTGTCTGAGTACAGACAAGATCCAAATAGGCCTAAGAGGCCGGAAACGAAAAGACGGAGCCCATCCACGATGTCTCGCATCCTGCCCGGGTCCGCTATCTACTCGTCAGCAGCCTCGTCATACTTCACGTAGTAGCCACCATGGGGATCCTCGAAAACGTAGTCTGCAGAAACCACAGCCCCAAAGGGGTCAGTACATAAACGTACTGGCAAGCAAGACTCACAAGATACCAAAGTGTACCCGTCAACACCAAGCACAGATGCTTTGGGTTCAACGGAAGAAAGGGGTGATACAAAAGATGCGGCAGCGGGCTGCACTAACCAACTACAGATACATACTACAACTTCCGTCTAACAGAAAGGAGATAAGATAGCGTATCGTAACCAACTACAACTAACTCCAAACAAACCCATCCTGGATCTCGCCCCTTATCCAAAGAAGCAATCCGAGGATAACTCACACAGTTGGATTAATGATGGTTCAGGTTATTGTGTCAATAAGCATATTACTAGTCAGATTGTTAATCATTAGGTGTAAGTTGTCTGAGTACTTGTTAGCCAGTACTTTCACCAAGTCATCCATAACCGCGGCAAACACGGCTTCTCGAGAAGATTTAACCCTGCAGGGGTGCACCAATTTGGCCGTACACGTAAGAATAACCCGCCAGATGGAATGCCTCCCACCAAGCGGGGCACTCAACACAACTCAACTCTTCTTCGCATCAAGCCCAAAGAACCCCGTGCAATTGAGCGCACGGCTAATCAAGCCCCACGAAGAAAAGGGGACCCTCATAACACTCTAAGAACGTGTCTCCCTAAATGCCGACTACAAAAGTTCCACCCTGGCCTGGGTTCGCAAATACATATGCATGCGGCAAATGGAAAACCCGAACTAAATGAGGCGATTTGGACGAGATGCGAATCGAATCAAATTGAGGGGGGCGTCCATACACGCTTCCCACATGCGGATAGTACGCTCATCATGGATCAGTAGACAAGACCCTTTTCCTAATTAGGGTCGACACTAGCAGGCCTCAAAACCATGCCGGGCCTCCTGCCGGTGCCTTATCATCAAATTAGCATTACCTCAAACATTAACAGGTTGATTTTTTAAACATCGAGCCCCAGAACATGATAAATAAGGTAACAGTAATAACGGACAGCAGACTCGAGCATACACAACCCTAAGCATGCTAGTAAGACACAGGGCAACAAGCAACAGGGTTATAGGTGTAGAGGAGAGGCAATATCAGGGTTACAGGATGACATGTGATAGGATCGAACACAAGCAACGAGTCTTAAGGCTAGCAGAATAGACAACGGAGAGTATCGGTATCCAGTGTGGAAAGGAACACAATGGTTCATGTGAGTGAATACTTGCCTGCAAGCTCAGCAGCCTGGTACTGAGCTAACTCCTCGAAGTAGTGTCGTAAACCTCGTCTGTCTCAACGTCATCGTCTATTCGAGAAGAAGCAAACAAACAACGTAGAGAGACAAACAATCAATAACATGGCATAATGCACAATCATGGGATGATGCATGACAATTTAATTGATGCATCAAAATAAGCTAGTTGACATGGTAACATGTTTAAATGGACCCATATGCAATTTGGTTGCACATGGAAAACCCATGAGTTATGGTTGGATTAAATGATCTACAACTAAACAACATGTGAAAGTGGATTAGCATGATGCATGGATGAGGAAAACAAAAGAAAACAACAATAGAATCAATTTGAAATAAAGTTTACTAAGTTTGGAATTTTATTTATTAAGTTATGAAATTTTGGTTTCTTATAGGTGTTACACAAGCATTTGTTGTTTTCACCAATTTTAATTGTCCAAAATATCTAACAAAGTTCATATTTGGAAAGAACACAAAAATTTAGGTGGAATACATGTTTCAATTATTGAAAAAGGAATTAGAATGATTTAATTATGAATTAAACAAGTTTAAACAAGATTTAAAAGGATTTAATTCAAGTATGAATTTATTTGAATTTTTATTTCTTCAAAACATTAATTAAAATTCATATTTGAAATATTATAATTTTCTGGTTTGAAAACATACTTTATATGTTCAAAAATAATTTAATTTGACCAAGTTATGAATTCAGCAATTTTTAAATGATTTAAACAAGGTTTAAATTATTTAACCATAATTATTCAAAACATGGAAAAAAGTTTATATTTGAAATAGTGGTTTAATTTGACATGGAAACATATTTTATATGTGACATTTGAATTAAGTTTGAATTTGTTATGAATTTAACCAAATGTAAAAGGAGTTGTTTGAATTTGAATTTTGAAACAATTTGGAATGTTCAAAACAGAAAACAAATGCTTTAGTCATGTAGAGAATTTAATTTGGTGCAGAATACATATTTCATTTGTATTATTTGGATTTGAATTTCAAAAGTTATTTGTATTTTGAATACAGGGACTAATCTGTAAAATCCAGGGACTGAAATTAAAAAAGAAAGGGGCAGAAACTAATCTCACCCAAAGTGGCTCAGCCCAGGCCACTGACGAGGGGGTCCTGGGCCACGGTGGCGCCAGCTAGAGCGGCTGGGGGACGACGTGGCCTCCAGGGCCACTACCGTGCGGGCCCAAGCGCGTGCGCGTGCATGTGAAAAAAGGGGAGGCTAAATGCCTCCCGTGGGGATCGAACCCTCGGCTCGGGCTCGCGCGAGCAGCGCTGCTGCCAATGCGCTGGCTCGAGTTTCTTGTCAGTAGGGAACGCGCGGGGAGGATATGGTTCAGTTACGTGTTAACTGAATTTTTGTGCAGTTCAGTTACTGAACCAGCGACAGAGGAGGGCGGCCGCCGGCGGTGATCATCTGCTGCTCGCGGTGGCTGCTGCGCTGCATCGTGTGCGTGTGCTAGGGTGTCCAGGGGGTGGTGCGTGCGTTGTGGAGATACAGAGAGAAGGAAGGAGGAGGGCAGGGGTGGTGCTCACCGTGGTGAAGAACAGAGGGAGGTGCTCGGTACAGGAGGTGGCCGGCGACGGGAAAGAGGATGGCGGCGGCGATCCACTGCCTCTCGGGCTCAACGGCGGTGTCGAGGAGGACGAAGACGCTACGGGGAACCCATTCCCGCCGCTAACCTGCGCGAGGACTAGCCCTATCGGCGGCGATCATCGGAGTTCAAAGGTGGTGGTTCAGAAACGGAAGAGAGCGGTGGAAGGAGGAGGGAAACGACGGCGCTCGAGGGAGAGAGGAGGGAGAAGGGTTAGGGCAGAGGGGAGCTCGAGGCAGCTAGGGTTAATAAGGAGGTGGGGAGGAGGAGCTCGGTCGTTCCCTGCCTCTGTACCTGACGTGGACAGCACGGATGTGCTGCCGTACAGAGGTAGGAGGAGAGGGGGGTACCAGGCCGTGGGGAGATGGTGGGCTGGCCCAACTGGGCTGGCCTGCCCCCTCTCCCTCTGTTTTTTTTTCTTTCTTTCTCTCTTTTTTTTTTGCAGAAATAGAATAGGAAGAAAAGAGTGGGTTTTTAGGATAGTAAAAATTTAGGAAAAATTGTTATAGGTTGTTTATTACAACAGCAACAGTTTGCAAACTTTTGTTTTTCAAATAATTCAAATTTGTTGCTGTTGTAGTTTATTTGAATTTGATTGAATTGAAGTGATTTTGATAATAAATGAAATATTGAAAGTAATAGTTTAACTAGTTTGAACCTTCATGTTTGTTTGAAACAAATTGATTGGAAGTGTTTTGTAATTTTCATAAATTTCAAATGGTTGTTGTTTGGAATTTTAATTGAATTTGAATGCAAATTGAATTAAGTGAATTATTATAAAGAACAAGTTAATAGTTTGAGCTTTATATTTTAATGGAAACAAATAGCTGTTTTTATTTGAATATTTTTATTTGAAAATTGTAACAGAACAAGTATGAACAAAGGTTTGAAATTTGATTTGAAAATTCAAATGGAAAACAAGGGAAAACAGATGGAAAACAAAGAAAAACAAATGCAATGATTAAGATGCCATGATGCAAAACAAAAATAATCAAGAAGCAAAACATTCTAGGGGTGGTTTTTCATACTTGGGATGTTACAAAACACAAACTAGATTACTCAAGATAGGTAAGTAGTAGGAACACCATATACAAACACATGCTATAAACAAAACCAACACATGCAAGAGGGCAAGTAACTTTCAATGTATATATGAATTAAATACAAGTTACAGCAAGGAGGAACATTGGGAAGAGATATATATAATCCAAGTGACTTGGCTTTAGGAAATATAATTTATGAAGATCCCTTAATTTTTCATGAGATAGCCAAGTCTCCAATGCCCTCCAACAACACATATTGATCAAGTTTGAGCTTGTTGGTCCCCAACAACGTTGGGTACTAAGAGGTTAGTCACAATAGGTTTGGCAACCCAAATAGTTCTTTTCTTGACACCACTTGGAGTACCAACATACTTGGCAAACACATTGCCCACATTATCCTTTCGAATGGAATAAACATCATCAACAAGGATAGGGTTGGATAATGTACCATTAGTGCATGAAGAAGCAAAGTGTCCCTTCTCACGACAAAGGTAGCAACATCGACTCTTTTCTTTCTTATTGATAGGCTCCTAAACTTGAGGAGCATTGGCTTGAGTCTTCTTAGGAGGTGGTCGTTGTTCAACACGTGGTTGAGCATGAGATTGAACAAGAGGCCGCTTCCCTAGTTGCTTCTCACTAAAACCCGCCTTCTTCAAAGGGCAAGATCTAACATGGTGCCCTTCAATCTTGCACTTGAAGCAAATGATCTTGGTCGAATATTTTTCTTGTTCTTGGCCCTTCTTCTTGTCAACCTTGGACTTGTTCTTGATATTTGAGTTTAATCCAATTCCACTCTTGTCATTGGGAAGTCTTCGCACCATCAACATCTTGTCAAGGGTGGAACTCCCTTAATGACACTTTTCCAAGTCTTTCTTCAAAGAAGTGACTTGGGCCTTGAGCTCTTTAATTTCCTCTACATGGTTAGAATCAACACAAGAGCTAGATGAAGTAGATGCTTCATTGTTAGAGCAACAAGGAAAGGAAAGCAATTCATCACAAGATGTAGAAACATTATGAGAGGATGAATTACTAATACTAGCACAAGGCAATATAGCATTACTAGAAAATATTGTGCTAGTAACCACATGAGGCTCACAAGATGTTACCTTTGTAGTGATAGCCTAAAGAGCTAACTTTAGCTTAGTATGGGATGCTAGAAGATCCTCATGAGAGCTAGATAGCTTTTCATGGCTTTCTTCCAACTTCCCACACTTGCTAGTCATCAAATCAAGTTGAGCCCTTAGCTCAACATTCTCCTTCAAAATAGATGCTTCACAAGATGTGGAGTTAGTAGCACAAGCATCATTAGTAATAGAAGAAGACAACTTGGCAAGCTCATTATTTAACCTAGTGTTTTCCTCAATTAGTTTAGCATTGCCAACAAAAAAATCAACCTTTTTATTTTTAAGCACTTTATATTTAGCATTAGTATGGTCACGTGCTTTAGTGAGATAGTCTATTTGTTCATTATAGAGCTCCTCAATAGATTCAAGTTTATCCTCAAGAGTAACTCGGAGCTCATACTCTTTCTCAAGAGACATAGTGAGGGATGCCTTCTCATCGGCATCACTTCTTTCAATCTCACCTTTCTTCTCAATGATTTTAGTGCTATTAATAGCAAAAGACAAAATTTCACCCAAAGGAGTGATAGCTTTACTACCTTTAGGGAGATCAAGAAGAACCAACTCACCCTTCTCCATTAAAAAGACCTCATCCTCATACTCTCCACAAAATAAATCATCATCCTCATCATCACAAGATGTGGTGGGTTCCAAAGGTGGAGATAACTTTGAATCCTTAGCCATAAGGCACAAGTGAGGATATGAAGGTGATGAAGAGAGAATGCATGAAGTTCCATTGAGGTCCATGTCTTGTTCCAACAAATGTTGGGATTCTTCTACATTTTTAGCCACACAAGTACTAGAGGAAATGGAAGCATTGTCTTCATGAAAACAAGACATAGGAAGCATATCATCATGAGATTTAGTTAAACAACTATTACATGATATGCAAGGACTATCAACACTAGCATGTATGGAACTTTGAGTGCTAGAAGATATTAAGTCCAAAGATAGATCATTGCAATGGGATAGAGATGAAGTATAGTCAATAGAAAATTCACTATCCAAAATGCAATTTCTATCACCACTCACCATATCATTACCTTGTAACAAATCACATGTTGGTGGAGTGGAGAAAGATGTGAACTCATCACGGCCGGAAATGTATGAAGAACAATCATCCTCAATAATGTTGGACACATCATATATATCTTGAAGTTTTGTCCATAGCTCATGAGCGTTCCGAAAAGGCATGATTGAACCAATAACTACATCGCTAAAAACACACAAGAGACCATTAGATACAAGAGTATCGAGATAAGAGTTTTCCTCATCCTCTAAAGATAAATCTTGAGAATACTTTGGAGGAGGAAAATCCATATCTACAATTCTCCTTACATACTTTGGACCCATGTCCTCAAGAAAATTAAGAATGCGAATTTTCCAAACATCATAATTTCTACCATAGAATATAAAAGTGGGATCGTGCTCTATTTCTCTAAACGACATCGTACTCTCTAGGATGTAAAGCCTAATAAGAGAGCCCAGTCTCTGATACCAATTGAACTGACAACAATGTCGCCTAGAGGGGGGTGAATAGGCGATTAAAACTTTTCCGGTTAAGGCTTGCTAAATGCAGAAATAAACTAGGTGTTTAAATTAACAAACACACAACCTAAATATTCTAGGGTCAACTAGGTGCACCAACAACTTATGCTAAGCAAGACAAGTAACAAGGTGATAGCAAGATATATGACTTCAAGCTCGAAGGCTATCACAAAGTAAATTGCATAAGTAAAAAAGCTCGGGTATAGAAATAACCGAGGCACACAGAGACAATGGTGTATTCCCGAGTTCCTCCCACCAGGGGAGTACGTCTCGTTGGAGGGGTGTGAGCTCGCCATAAGAGGCCTACTCAACGCCACAAAGGCCTCACCCTATTCTCCGATGTACCCCGCCACAAAGGCCTAGTTCACCTTCCACTTTTGGCAACCTTCAAACCCGAGGCACGCGTCCACAACTTAATTGGAGGCTCTCGGTGTCACCACAATCTTGGGGAACACATACACAACTCAATTGCAGGCTCCCAAGAACACCACAAGTCGTTTAGGGTCCAAGACCCAAGAGTAACAAGCTCACAAATTTTCACTTCCATGAATCCTCGTGGAGAGACCAAACCGATGCAACCGATGCCAATGGCAAGAGCAGAAGTGCTCAAATCCTCCACTCTCAAATTCCAACAAAGCAACAAACGCTTATGGGGGGATAAGAAAGGAAGAACAATGGAGAAACACCAAGAACTGCAAGATCAAGATCTACTAGGTTTCCCTCACTAAGAAGGAGGATGGATTGGTGAAAATGTAGATCTGGATCTCCTCTAACTTCTCCCTCAAAGATATGCAAGAATTATTGGAGGGATTGAGAGAGGAGCATGCTTTCCAAAGTCAACAGTGATGGAGGGAGAGAGAAAAAACGGGCTGGGAAAGTCTTAGAGACTTTGGGGAAGAAAGCCCCTTAAATAGGTGCTCAAAACTAGCCCTTTTTCGCCCCAAAACGGCCCAGTCGGAATAATTCCGGACCCCAGAATAATTCCGGATTGCAACAGAGAGATTCACGGCCAAGTCGGAATGATTCAGAATAATTCCGGATTGCACTAGAATGACTGAACACCGAAACGAGAAATGCTATAACTTTTGCATACGGACTCCATTTTCGATGTTCTTGGGCTCGTTGAAATCGCAACGATGAGAACTACGAGAATATGAAGAGAAAAATAATTGTCCAGCAATGGAAGATAAAACCAAATGGGTAAAGGTTTTGACCTCTCAAATAGGAACAAACGGTAAAACCTCCAACACGAAAACACACATAACTTTTGCGAATGAACTCCGAATTAGGTGAATCCAAATGGGTTGGAAGGGTAATAACAATGAATATAAAAACAATAAGGAATGGAGAAGTTACCACACATGGAATTTGTGGAAACATTCTCAAAGTTGAACCGGATATTTTCACCACCGAAAACGCAACAAGTTTTTCTTACCAAAACCGTTTTCGATAAACCTTGGCTTGCCATGAAGATCACGACAAACACCAAAACCCCAAGGAGATAAAAGCCAAATAAGAATAAAGAAAAATGATATGAAAATAAGCAAAGGTTTGAGCTCTCCACAACAATTCGATCACGTTACTCACTTGAGAGCCCCTCTTGATAGTACGACTATCTATCCTATAACCCGGTCCCCCAAAGACACGAGACCGGTAAAATAGAAAACCTATCAAGATTATACCTTTGCCTTGAGCATTCCACTTGAGCTAGATGATGACGATCTTGACTCTCTCAAGTTGGATCTTCTTTCTTGATCGTGCTTGCTAGCACAAGCTCCGCTTGATGAAGACTTGCAAGTCGCTCCAGCATATACCATTATGGGAGAGACCCTTGTCGGCAAATCTTCACAAGGCCACAATCTCCAAAAGGGTGGCAAGCATCAAGTATAGGATTTATTCTAGATGCTTCACTTGAGCTTCCACGTCAAGCTAGATGACGAACACCGCTTGACAACAACATAGACCATGGGCTATATGAAATCTTCCTTTTGGTTCATGCCCATGGAAACATACCTAACCACGCATAGAGATGCCACACACACATATCATGGGTTAGTTCACAAAGCTATATTGACACCATACCATGAGATACATAATCCCACTTGGTATATCTTGTAGCTTTGTGTGTTGATCACTTGCTTGATCAACCTTGTATGTTTTCTTCTCACTTCAAATAATGATGTCTTGAAGATAGTAATGAAACATTATCTATTCCTTTTATTCAAGACACACTAGCAATAAGCTCAACTCAAACCATGACCATTCTTCATATAAACCCTTGAATATAACAATGGCCATCAAGGAAGCTAACAGAGTTCAACACATGAACTCCATTATTTCCTATGGACAAGATCTACAAGGATAACTCAATGCAAACATTAGTCCATAAGAATTGTCATTAATTATCAAAACCGCATATGGGGGCACCATGCGCTTTCAATAGGTTGCACCGCCAAGAGGAAAACTATCCAAAGAGTGCACAAAACACCTTGGATGCTGCCCAATCGCCTCCTCCAGGGCATTGTGAAGATGTGTCACTATCGTCACAAAACAGAGATAGAAAGCTCCATTCCGGACCATTGCCAACACCATGAGTGACTATTGGCTTTGTCCTTGCAACATATACAATACTCCACCGCCGAGGATAATGGGGTGGCCGCCCCAAGATCCAAGCTATGTATATGCGGACCAGCTGCGAGGGCCCTTGCATCGCAAGGAGATAAGCTACCGCCGTAGTCCATCAAGCAGGTTTTGCTTGTTGGCTTCATACTGTACCGATGAGGTGGACGGGAAGATGAGGCATGGCGGTCAGGGTTTTGCCCTCAAACAAGGCATTGTCCAGGTATATTACAGTAGCCGACAATAGATTCAATATCGCTTGGTTTCATACCAACATTTGATTTGACAATCTACGGCTAACCAAGATAATATTTGGCTCACGGTGACATCAAAACGAATGAACGAAGACTATGCCCTTATCAATTATAGGCAATTCATATTTGAAAAGGGAGGTTTAAAGTGATAAGTTTTTTTATTCTATAAAAGGTAGACCGAGGGTTAGCGCGATGGTTGGCACAGGCTGATACGTGCTAGCCCGCCCAGGTTCGAGTCTTCGTACTCACACATGGTGTCGTTGCACCTTTCTTCTTGATGACATTATCGCTAGGGTCTTCCCCTTATGCCTAGTTTTTTTAAATTCTATAAAAGGTCCGAAGCGCAACAATCCTTGAGTTGTTAGAGCATCTATAGCCATTCGCCCCGGGGCCTTTTTCGGCGCAAAATAGCGCCTCCTGGTGGCGCCCATGCTATTTCTCGCCCTGGGGGCGACAGTTCTCAGCCGTGCCCCCAAGCGAACATGGCGAAATTTGTCAAAAACTATGAAAACGGCGAAAATTTGGCAAAATACTAGACGATTTCATTGAAGTTAGCCGAATATAGGCGATTTTTACATACTAGACGTGATTTAAAAAAATGGCCTTGTACATCTTGGTGTAGTCACCGTCGTCGTTGTCATCGGAGTCGCTCGGCGGCTCCGCCTTTGGGGCGTTGCTGCTGCTTTGCCTTGGGTCGCTGAGGTACATCGACGGGGGAGGGCAAGCGTCGTCATCGTCGCCGCTGTCGGAGATGAGGATGACATCGCCTGCCGACTGAGAAGTACCTCGCCCTTCTCTGATGACGAGGGTCTGGCTCTGAGTCCGCCGACGCGACGGCGCTTCCTCTGACTCCATCTTGACGACAACAAGAGGAATGGGAGCAGCCGCCGACGTGCGGCGGTTCTTCCCCCGCCTCATCTGCCGCTTAATATGGTCGAGGACCCGGGCGAGAGTGTGCCCGGGTTTGCTCCACCGGATGCGGCGGCCCTCGGCGTTGTTGCGCCCCAAAATAGGATCGTGAGTGGGGATCTCGGCGAGCTACGCCTTGAAGGGCTCCTCGAAAAACGCCGTCTAGGAGACGTCGTTGGCGGGATGACACTGAGGCTGGCGTCGCTCCTTCAGCGGCATGCGCGCCCGGATCTTCTCGATTTTGGCGACGCGCTCGGGGCCGGTCGGTGGCGGAGGCACAGGTACGCCGCCTGCGCTGAGCCGCCATGTCCTCGGCGCGCTAATGCCCGGCGGCGCGTGGAATTTCGCCTCGTACAGAAGCCTGGCCTCCTAGAGGTGCATGGTTCAGCGGCCGAAGTCATTGGCGGCCGCGTGGAGGAGGGTGTGCCTGTGAACCATGGCGAAGGGAAAGGCAAGGAGAATAGCGATGAGAAGCAGAGGAGAATGGCGAGGAGAACGAGGGTCGGGTTTATGTAGGGGCGAGCGGGCGGGATAGACGAAACGGCAGCGGCAAACGCCATAACTTCGGCACGTGGGCGATTGGACTGCTCCGTCGCCGCGTGTCGTCTTGACTGACCGGAGGCGTCAATGCGCACGGCAGCCGAGGCGATAACGACGACATATATCTCTCTCACTGACAGGGCAGGGCCACAGGCGAGGGAAACAGCGTGAATTGCTTTCGCGCGGTTTCGCGCCATTTCCACTTCATCCGGCGCTCCAGTTGCCCCCCGGCACGCTGGGTTTGGCCTGGGTTCGCCGGACAATGTTTTGACCCAATCCAACCCTATTTAGCCTTGTGGGGCGCGACTGGGCGGAAAAAACGGAGGCAGATGAAAATAAAATGGCCTGTGGCCTCCTGGCAGCCTTATGATGCTCTTAGCGGTAGCAATTGGCAACAATATAAAAATAAAACCCGACAAGATAACCAGGACGAAAGGTAACATCATGTCCATAGCAAAGAGATGACCAAACAATGACGATGGATGGATACTTAAGTTGGTATCAACAACAACAGGAATTGAATGCAAGACCACAATATTTGCGTGTACATATATGGATGGGTAGGATAGAAGAGTGACTGACATAACTGGATGACCATGTTTGCTACCACTTGAGTTGTTATCAGAGCTAGAATGATTATCATGAAGAAATCATATCATAATAACTATGAATTGCTTCTAACTTGTCGTTTTCCTCATCCTTGGTTGACTGATGGAGTATTTAATTATTGAGGGAGCTGGTACGGATGGCGGCAAATCACTCGGAGCGCGCGGCGAAGCGCTCCACCTTGGGATCGGAGAGGTTGATGCCCACCATGGCCTCACCCAGGTCGCAGCTGACCTCGGCGAGCACATTGGGGTCGCTGTAATGGGTGACGGCCTGCACAATGGCGCGGGCGCGGCGCGCTGGGTCGCCGCTCTTGAAGATGCCGGAGCCGACGAAGACACCGTCGCAGCCGAGCTGCATCATGAGGGCCGCATCTGCTGGCGTGGCAACCCCGCCGGCGGCGAACTGGACGACGGGCAGGCGGCCGAGCTGCTTGGTCTGCATGACTAGGTCGTAGGGCGCGGCGATGCTCTTGGCGTAGGTGAAGACCTCGTCGTCGTCCATGCTGCGGAGGGCGCGGATGTCGCCCATGACGGAGCGGACGTGGCGGACGGCCTCGATGACGTTGCCGGTGCCGGCCTCGCCCTTGGTGCGGATCATGGCGGCGCCCTCGCGGATGCGGCGGAGCGCCTCGCCGAGGTTGCGGCAGCCGCAGACGAAGGGGACGCGGAAGTTGTGCTTGTTGATGTGGTGGGCGTCGTCGGCGAGCGTGAGGACCTCGCTCTCGTCGACGTAGTCGACGCCGATGGTCTCGAGGATCTGGGCCTCGACGAAGTGGCCGATGCGGGCCTTGGCCATGACGGGGATGGTGACGGCGCGCTTGATCTCGCGGATCATGCCGGGGTCGGACATGCGGGCGACGCCGCCCTCGGCGCGGATGTCGGCGGGGACGCGCTCGAGCGCCATGACGGCGCAGGCCCCGGCCTCCTCGGCGATGCGCGCCTGCTCGGGGTTGACGACGTCCATGATGACTCCGCCGCGGAGCATCTGGGCCAGGCCGACCTTGACGGAGAACGGGGACGACTTGGGCTCAAGCAGCGTGCCGGAGGCGCCGTTGGTGTTGTTGCTGCCGGTGCCGTAGACCGTGACAACGCCGGTGCCGTCGGACGCCATCTAGGTTGTGCGGCGAGAGGAAGCGAGAAGAGGCGGCGGGATGGGGTTTTTTTTGTACAAGAGCGGGATGGGGTTTGGGTAGGGGGTGTGGGATGCGCGGTTGGGGTGTGGCTGGCTGCGATCTTATACCGATGGATGCGGAGGTGCGATGGAGGGGCGGACGGCCCAGATGTGTCCACCCTGCCTTTAGGGTGGGCCAGGCCAGCAGCACCACTCACTCGTCAGTGCCCTGCCGCGCCGCCTGCCCAGCCATCACCAACCAAATCCAATCGCACCTTCTCTACCCGCACGCATGCTTTCGAATATCTCTCGTCACTCGCATGCATATGGTCTTCTCTGCCTGGAGCTTTGTTGATTTAATTTCTCCCAGAGAAGAGAATTTCCCGCGTTGAGCTGGTAGCTGCTGCTGAAAGTAAATAAAGTGTGACTCGGACGACGGCTACGTCCCCTGGCTACCTTCTGGTCCTCGACCGCAACAACGTCCCCATCATTGGATATGTCTGGCTCCCCATGGATGCACCGTGCTTGGCTCAGCTGCCTCCAACAAGTTCACTTCGCACACCGCAGTTCATCCCCAAATCAGAAGAAATCAAAAGTAAAGAAAAACGCCGTGCATGCATGGTCCCAGGGGAGCCCCTCCATCCCAAGAGACAAATTGTTCATTTCTATGTAATCATCATCGTTTCATTCGTACCCATGCACCCAAGTAGCAACCGAATCTTATCGATTAAAGATAATATCCTATGTAGAGTGAAAGGCTAAGACCTAGCCTTAGTTAGTCGTGCCTGGCAATGATCTTGCTGAAGACATTGTTCGATGAATTCAGACTTTGTTCAAATGAAAGCTCAATTTTTTTGATTAGGCGAGGACAATGTTGGTGTTTTGTTTCCTTCTTTAAGGCGTCTTTTTTAAAGAATCCCGTCTGTTGTCTGGGTGTTGTATTTCCTGCTGGTTAGAGTGTTGGTGTAGCATGTGTTTCATCACCACGACGGCCAGGGGCGAACCTAGACAAAAACTTCAATGGGGGCAATTCAGATGAGTTGGGGCAATTATAGTATAAATTCAAATTTTTTCCGAAACTTTTTCTTTCAAATATAAACAAAATACACTGAGATTTCAAAAACTGAGTGGGGGCCACTCAGCTCTACATGGGTCCGCCCATGACGAGCGGGTCTTTGTTTTATATTTCTCTATTTTTTTTCTTCACTATGTGTATCCATGTTGTCTTTCGACAACTGGTTGGTGCACAGACTGGGTGTAAATTGATATCTTTAATATTAATATATTTTTTTTTATAAAAAATGTAAGGAGGCATGGGCGTAAATACGGGTGGATACACGACATGTCACATGTTGGCAATAGAAGAAAGCAAATCTGACATGCCACATTCTTCAGCATATAAAATATGGACTGTAGAAGCTTTTCGGAAAAAGGAAGCGTTTTGTAATTTCTCTCAATCTACAAGTACCACGTCATGGTTGTCAGACTTTTCCATCTTTTAAGCGATTTATTTATTTATACCAACCCTCTGACATCGTTGATTACGTAAGCACGATATAGGTGGAGTAGACAAAATAGTGACGGATACCATCACTAAAAGATCTCTACAAAAATCAAAGGAAACATCAAAGTACTTCCAAAATCGTTCTCTCGCGTGCCGCTGTTCGCATCACACGGTCCATTAACTCCTCTAAGGGCCTCTTTGATTCATAGCATAGGAAAATCACAGGAAGAGTGAAGGGATAAAAATAGAAAAGTATGGCATGTGTAATCCTTCCTTGTGCATAGGATTGAAAGAAACTTTCCTCTGGTTTTTCTTTCCACCATTCGTATGAATCTAAGGGATGAACAGTAGCATATAGGGAAATTTTCCTAACCCTTTACATTTCCTGCATGCTTTCTCCAAATCGAAGGAGCCCTAATGAAGAAATTGAAGTTTTTACCTAAGAGCATCTCCGGCCGGGTGCCTCTTTGCCCTCTCCCCCTAAAGATCTTTGGGTGAGTCCAACGAAAAAGGCGGTCAGTTGCTCGTCCCATTTGTCCTTCCGTTCGGTCATGTCCCATTTATCGTCCAGAGAACCCAACCCAACCCCGTCACCCTGGGGTCACATCGAGGCCTTCGGACGACTCGCGACACCTCGTCATAAGCACATAGAAAATCCTCATTACCCCCTCCCCCACATACACACGCTCCCGAATTGCGGTGTTGCTGCGTGCCCACAGCCGGATCACGGCCGATCCTCTTCCATCCGGCAATAAGAACAAGGTCCTCTTGATTGCTAAATTTCCCCGATCTTCCCCTTGGCGTTGCCCCAACGAAACCCTCTTCTTCATCGTCAAGTTCATCCTCGGCTTCTTCGGTGGGTACCTCGGTCGATCCACGAACTCCGTAGAACCAAAGTTCATGGTTTCGAAGAATGATTCATCGTCCAAGCTACATAGAGTACACAAACTACAAATTAAACACAAACTAATGGATAAATGACGCCGCCATGACACCGAAGGCGCCGAGTCCGCTAAAGGCAACAGTGAAGGCGAAGTCGGCGACCGGCACGCTCGCTGTCAAGCGCCGCCTGCAGAAGCCGCGCCCGTCCAATTCGAGGCAGACGGGCATGCCAGACGTCGCATAGGCCGAGGACTTAACCGGCGCCATATCGGCACTATGGAGCGCAACAGGAGTCGGGGGAAGAAGGAGACTGAGCAAGCAGTCGCGAGCATCGCTGCCATGGCAGCCGGCCTCGGTGGGAGCAGCCCCGTCGGTGGTTCGAGGAGTTCTTCGCCCTCCGACTCGCCATTCCACATGGCCGACACGCCGAGGTCGTAGTGGAGGTTCTCGTCGGGGACCAGGGCTCTCGTCCAAGAAACATGTCTCTTGCGATGCCAAGTGGGCGGACACCTTCAAGAAGGCGAACAAGAATTTCGAGCTCGCATTGTTCAATGTCTCGACGAAGAAGAGGCGGAACGACTTCATGATCCTCGCCACTGACACATCCAAGCTCGACCCACTTGCTCGGGCGGCACGTGAGCGCCTCCGTGGCGACATCTACGTCGAGATGGGACTTGCGCCGACATCGTCTCATCATCCTCCACGCATGCCACAACATTCTTGGCGCGCACGGCTCCCACACCGAAGCCCACCTCGGCACCCACCATGAGCGGAGGCGACAGCGACGACATCCCATGCGACACACAGGACGGCGAGTTCACCGGCGGTGAATACCTCGGCTCGACCCCCGTCATCGGCTTTCTCGGCTCCAACAACGTGATCGACCTCACGTGATTCGACATTGCCGACCTCGCGTGATTTTCGAACTCGTTTCGCAATAACGGGATAGACAATGAATTTGTGGCCTAGAATTTAAATTATGTGCTAAGAATTTGAATTCACGACTTTGTTTTAAGTTAACTAGCAAACATGCCCGTGCGTTGCAACGGGAAAGAGAAAAATTGTGTCGAGGACGCACGCAAGCTTAGTCAAGACTTTTTTATCCTACATGTAAACATAGTTCACAAGTTTAGAAACAGATAGCAAAATGATATCACAATAAAACTCATATTAATAATAGAGCATTGCTTAGGATTATTTTCGCAAAGAAATATCTCTTTCTATAATGTGCATTGTTCCGTGTGCATCAAAGAAAACAAATATAATCTGAACTAAAAAGACCAAACATAATCATTTGCAATATGTTAAGAGATTTAGTTACCGGTCTAAATACCACGGTAACTGGACAGTAACTGGAATTCTCAGTCCCTCCGGTAAAATACTTTACCGGACGAAAAATCCCGGACCATTTGAATTTAGGTCGAATTCTGCCTTCCAAAATGTTTTTTTTAATGTTATAAAATTTGAGTTCAAGTTTGTTTTCACACCGGTATCCAAATCCTTGAATATTGGTGCGAACTGTACCAACTGTCCACTTTTATATTCTCGTCCTATCTTATTTTTTCTTTCCTTCTAATGTAGTTTAGTGCTCTAGTGCTCCCCCGTGCATTCAACAGGAAGAAAACATGTATAAACGACAACACAAAGACTTAAGAAGACATGTATTGTTGTTCACATTTTAGTTTTATCCAGGAGTATAATGTGGCAGACCTCTTTAAGCAATATATTATGTCCAACGTGCCAGCGTGAAAATTAAGCAAATTGTTCGTGCGTTGCAACAGATCTATAATTAACTAAATATTTTGAATTTAAACTTTACTCTAATTGCCAGAATGCTCTTTTGGTGCATTAATCTCCTTTTCTTTTCATGTCGTCAAACTATTCGATCAAGCTCTATCACATCGTGTTTTGTTTAATTCTTACCTTCTAAAATACTTGCAATGGCTTTTCTTCACCCTGTTATTTTCTTTTTTTATCACAAAAAAATAAACAATGCGCATAAGTCTATGTCGATTGAGAAATAGGATAATGCGCCCATTTCTTCTTCCCATCTGGCATGGCCGCCATCTTCTCGGCCGGCCGTCGGCGCGCTACGTGACATCTCGACATCCCGCCCTAATCTCCTCCTCCGTTGGTACACAGACATGTCCGCCATCCCTCTAAATCCCCCTAGCCATGGTCGTCTTATTCGGGCCGACAGCCCCACCCCCGCAAGAAAAGTTCTTTACTCGCGTTGGCCACGGCCAGCCGTGGAAGCTCCACTCAGTCCTCATCTCCGCGGTCACCGCCGAGGACCTCCATCTCGTCCCCTCTCTCTCCTCCTCTCTCGCTTTGTTGGTATGATGATTTGACCAAGCGCTAATCTAGTTCTCTGTTAACCTAGAGTTAGCAAAGGCAAAAACTAAAAGTTAAACATTGAATATTCAAATCCGTAGGCATAAGTGTTTTATTTTAGCGCATAGCAACAGACCGATCGCATGTATCAACAAACCGTGAACCTAAAGACGGATCGTTGGTTTATTTTTAATATTTGATTGACATGATTGTCTTATTTTTGTCGCGTGCGATCGAGGGGTGAATCTAGAAAATTTTGGCGACGAAGTCGGCTACTTTAGTGCTATGCACGTCATGCTAATATAGTTGAGTATTATACCATGTCATCTCCCTTACGAATATTATTGCATTAAAAAATTCAAGGCGTGTCATTTAGATGTTGTGCTAAATCCAAAGTTTTACAAATATTATAAAAAAATCAAGTCACAACTCAGCAAATAGTTATCTCAAGAACTCATTTCTAGCATAATGGAGTATGGAGACAATAAGAAAAACATGTTATATTCACAAAAATTATATATAAATAATTAAAGCTAATAGAAGTATTGATAATAGAAACACGTGAATCGACTCACTCATATTTTACAATTTTGATTCACTTTTTTTACATTCTTAAACCGTTCTATCACTATATCCTTACTAATAGTGAAACCATATCCTCCCTTCGTCTCAAATTAAGTGTCACAAAGATAGAAAAAATAGATTTACATAGACATACTTTAGTATTAGATACATTCCACTTTTCTCTAACTTTGTGACAGTTAATTTGACACGAAGGGAGAATTACTACGTAAAACTGGCGAGACAGCCACGTATGGTATGTACAAGTTCTCCAGTTAAATATACTCGCCTTATCGCATCAAGTTTCTACCCTAAACGAGTCAGTAGAATTTACAAGTTGCCCCGAAGTTCTTAAATTACCTTGTGATATTTTCTTCCCAACAAAAAGCGATCCATAATATATAAAAATATATGAAAAGATGATGCGAATTTTGAATTGAGTGTTCATGAAACAACATGGTGTCTAGACTGATTACTCAACAAAAACCGAACCGTACGAACATTGCCTAGAAGTGAATTTGGCAGGGCATTACCAAAACTCGGTAGAACAGACACTGCACAATCGGTCCTGCATAGCGGAGCTTTAGATGCGGCGATGCCGTTGTGAGAAATTGAGATTTTTTCGCGGTGACGCACGCTGAAACCTACTAAGCTAGCTGTGCTCCTAATTAGGAACTTTTTTTCGAGAGCCTATATCTTTTTTTTCTTAGAATCTTCTATCAGAACTACGGACGGGAATAGCTCAATCCTGTCGTGAATGTACGTAGAGAGGGCCATAGATTATACCGACCAGGCCCATGGACTCTGGCTAGGTTTCCAATTTTAAAGCGAATAAATCTGAAGATGGTCTGGTGCTTCTGCATTGTGCAACCTGTTTTTGATTAATAAATCTGAAATGGTTAGTGCAATTTTTGGGATGGGGTCAGAGGCAAAATTTACGTAGACTGATTTATAATTCGGTGACAGCGGTTGGTGTCAGCTGCACCCAGCGCTGATACATGAGATCCGCCCGCGCGATCAGTCTCCGTACATGTCACCTTTTTTATGGCGCCTGTAGCAAATGCTACCGATCCCTGGTAGGCATCGCTAGTTTCTTTCTCCCTCGTGATCCGGTCGCAAACCGACTGCTGGTTGCCATGCTCCGTGTCCTACGCGATCATACTCCTGGAAACCTGGACCGATCCGTGCCCTACACGATTGCTAGTTATGACTTTTTCTTATTTTTTTTTCACGCGTGGTGTTTTCTGCGCAGGACGTATCCGATCGGGAGATGCTTTATGTCGTGTTTTGTGGTTTCTAATTGGTATGACTTAGCGGTGGAAGGTGGGTAATTTGTGTCAATTTTGAGGGTAGTTTCAATGACCTACCAAACCAAACCAAACCAGGGAAGCCTTAACGCCTTTATTATTAGGTATAGATTTTCATTTGGACAATTTAAAATTTCAATAAAAATTGCTTTGGAGCGTCTCGGGTAGGGCCGGCGACTAGGCAGGGCATCGCCAATCGGCTACGTCCCGTCCGGACACGCCCCAAAATACCCCCGCTCACGCCTAGCCGAATGACGAATGGGACGTCCGACTGGAGATGCTCTAACCATCGCATGCATTTTTCGATCGGAACCAAGCTAGCTAAGCAACTTTTGAACTGAGTACGGAAAAGATAGTCCCTACATCATTGGCTATGTCAGGATTAAACAACAAGCTTAGCAAAATGTGTTCCCTCAATCTACAAGCGGCGTCATACTTGTTAAAAATTTCGATCTCTTAAGATGTTTATTCCCTCACAAAAGACTCGAAAGAAATATCAAAATAATTTTAAACCGTGCATATTCGACGTGGGGTGGCAATAATCTTACTGGATAGTTCAAGGACAACTTCTCTCTCACATATATGGGGGCGGGTGGCCAGTAACCCGTGGGCTCAACATGGGCACCACATTAGAGCATCTCTAACAGCAGCCCTATATAGAGCAGGATGTATAAAACCTGCCATATAGGGCAGAAAAGGGAAAAAATCGGTCTCTAATAGCTGCACTAAATATGCCGGAGGCCAAAAAAATTTAGAACATTGCTATATCAAGGTGACTTAAATTTGGGGCACCGAAGGGGCTACCCCAAATTCACAATCCCACGCGCGCGCAGCTAACTGCCAGGCTGAAGCTTCCCTCGGTTGCGCCTCCGCCGTCTCCATCCCGTCCCACCGGCGACCACCGTGCCTGCCATGGACGGCAACGACACGCCTCCCCCGATGCTCGCTACCCCATCCGACGGCAAAACGACGGTACCTTGTTTCTTCTCATCGTGTGTAGAATGGGATGGCACAAAGAATGTTCTTAGGCCGTGTGAAGAAGGGTGGAAGGAAGGGAAAGGCATTCACTTTGCTTCATTTTTGGGCGGTGCTTGAGAATGACGAGAAGTGGAAGAACCGTGACATCTATGAGATCCCCAATGGAAATAAAATAAAATTGAAGAGTCAATTAGATGATCCTGTGGATGTTGATGAGGATGTGTCTAATGATGATGAGGAAGAAGAAAGCAAAAGGAGCCCAACTTGCAACTCATGTGCAACGACAAAGAGCCCCGTTGGGAGAAATGCGGCGAAAGAGAAGATGAAGGGAAAAAGGCCGGCGATGATGACATTCAAAAATCTTTGGATGCCATTATGTCAACTCGCAAGGAGATGAACGAGGAGAGGAAAGGACTTAAAAATTAAGCAAATTGATGAGCTCAAAGAAGTCGAGCTACGCAAGGCGGCGACCAAGGAGAGGATGGCGGTGGCTGAGGAGAGGAAGGCGGCGGCCAAGGAGCTAAAGGCGGTGACCGATGATATAAAGGTGGACATGGATGAGAGGAAGCTCGCGATGGAGGAGTCTCATAAGGCTATGGAGCTCGAGCGTCAACTCATGTTCATGGACACAAACACAATGGATGAGAAACAAAAGGCATATGTGGATATGTGTCGTGATGAAGTGTTGAGGACGAAGCAAATGATGGTCGGCCACATGGGAGGAGCCATGGGAGGTGGTGGAGTTGGTGGCATGGGGAGCTTTGGAGGTGGCTTTGGAGGTGGCTATGGAGGTGCGAACTTTCGAGGTGGCACGAGTGGTGCTACGGTAGCAAGCAACAAAACCAACAATGCCTACACCACCAACACCAACATGCCCAATGACACCATGGAGGAAGAAAAAGAAGCAACCAATGACGATACCACCGAGGAGGATTTTATGTTTGTTGTTCATGTTCTCATTGTTATTTCTGTGTTATGAACCGTGATCTACCGTATGCTTGAACTATGCTATGATTATGTGAAATTGTGTTCGTGTTGATTCAATATTTTTTTTCTCGATTGTGATGTTGTTTCATGCAAAAAAAAATGCATAGTTGAAGCATAGTTTGGCCGCAGTCGTGCCCTATATAGGGCAACCATTGGAGCAGTGTGGTGTCCTATCTTGGTCTGCTGGAAAAGCAGCAACCGTTTTGCTGCCCTAAAACAGAAATAGGGCAGACCTATAACATCCAAAGTGGCTGCCCTGTATAGGGTTGTTGTTAGATATGCTCTTAGTCCCCATGGGTACTCGATGAATACACGTCTGACTCGTGGACTCCAAATGAGACCTAAGTAATTTCTTACACCCTAGTCATCAAAGACCAATAGGTCCAAATCTTAACCCACCACCAGTTACCTCTCGCCTTCTTTCTCAACATCAAGTCCAACATGTTATGGGTGTTGCGCGGTAAAGTTTAAGATGTTGTTTACTTTGATCTACTGCATTTTATTGGGTATTTGCACTAAATTCTATTTAATTTTCCATTTAACCCTAGAAAACGGAAAAAACTTCATTTTTATATTTTTACGTTTCAAAAAACCTTCAAGAATCCAAATAAAATAGGAAAAATCCAGTATACTTCCCTTGTTTGCGCATGGATATGGAATTGGGATCAATCATTAGGGTGTAATTGCGCATGGGTATGGCTATACCTAGCTTTTCATCCTAGTTCTACAATAGTTTATGCAATTCCTCTTTGCTACTCACTTGCAGATGGAACACTAGGTGAGAGGTGTTTTTAGCTAAGTGATAGAAATATCAAGCACATCATTTGAAGTAACTCCACTAGGGATAAAAATAGGGCATGTGCTTGCAGTATTTAGTGTGAGAAAGAGCGGACTCATTTAGGCATTTGGTTCTCAAAATCTTATCATAAAACTTTAGGAAATAATATGTTTTGTACTTAATCCTTAGCACGTGAACAATCCACTCGCTTAGAAAGTATTAGTGGGATGACAAAATACCACATAATTTTGGTATTTCAATATGATGCCCATATGAATGTTTCAATTTATATTATGATATTTTCATTTGTACAAATTACTTAAAGATGTGTTTTATTTATGCCACCATCTAGAGCATATTAATATGAATTATTTATTGGCAATGACCTTAATCATTTTGCCTTAAACCCAATAATGATCACACATGTATGACAAGCCATTTTGTGATGCAAGTTTTATCAAAAGTTTCTTAAATACAAGTTTTATCAAATGTTGACTAACAAAGAGCATGTATTTGTATATCTGGTCTCCAATCTCTCTTCGAACGCGAGTCTGTTTCTCTCTCCTATGGCTAGGGAGACTCCCATGGAGACGACCTGCTTCTAGGGTTTGAATCCTCGTTTGAGTTGCTCTTGGCGAGAGCGATCTCGATTACGCGCCTCCCATCTCTCCAGTGTGCCCTAGAGGACCCCGTACCTCTTTCTTGCCGATTCAGGACGATCACGGGGCGTTCCTAGATTGATGCCTGTCCTTGGTCGGTGGGACGAGTTCAACGGGTGTTGACAATGACGGGCACTGGGGAAGGCAGCGGTGGTGGAAATTCTGGGGCGCTAGCCCCTGTGAAGGGAGTGGTGATTGTGAATGATGGTCGTGCAGATCGGAGTGCCTCACCGGTAGAGCAGACTAACGGATCTCAGAAAGTTTCGGAGATGATGGGAAAACTCTGGCTGACAGCAGCAGAGGCGGCAGCGGTGGTTCTCGAAAACAACATCGATCACGTCCCCATGCACTCTAAGTGGGCGCTCGTCGGCAAGGTTCTTTCCCCAGAGACTCTGCATATCAGCACTATCGCTGCAGCGCTGCGGCCTGCATGGGCTAGCCCGTGGGGTCTTTTCTGAATCCAGCTGACGACAATCTCTTGATCGTGGAGTTCGGCACGAAGGTGGACAAAACACGTGTTATAGAGGGCCCACCATGAGTGGTCGGCAAACACGTGGTGTTGATTCGTCAGTTTAACCCAGATCTCAAGCCTAAGGACATGACCTTCAATGGCATGAAGATTTGGGCCCTGTGAAGGATATGGGGGAGGTGCTTTTACGGTGGGACAAAAATGGAAGTCCCAGCCGGTTTACAAACAGAAAATTATGACTACAGCTGGGAACAAAAATGCTAATGAGTTAGCTGTGGTGGTGGATCCGATTGAAAAGGGTAGGGACATCACACCTGCTCTTTCCAAGGAGGACTCAAGCAATGATTCAAGAAAGAAGATGAGAACGGATAGTGATGATCGATCGGCGGATCAGGCGGGACCTGTGGTATAGGCCCGCCGGATGCAATGATTTACCTATGCTGGAACTGTCGTGGACTTGGGACCGACACGACAGTTGGAGAGCTTTGCTGGTTGATGGAGTGTAGACACACGTTCGTTGGGAGACCCCAAGAGGAATGTTTGATGAGCACAACAGCAAGTTTCCCTCAGAAAGAAACTAAGGTTGAATCGACCAGTAGGAGGAAGGAGTACCTTCAGAAGGTTGAAGCAGCAGAGATGGCAGGGCGCACTACCGGTTCAGCAGCAACGTGGAACCTACACAACACAATCAAACCACTTTGCCCCAACGAAGCAGTGAGGTATTCAATCTCACCGGTTTTGCTGAACACAAAGAGGTTAAATGTATGGTGTGGAAAACAGTATGAAAGCAGTAGGCGTTTTATCAGTATGAGGAAAATGGACCGGGGTCCACAGTTCACTAGTGGTGTCTCTCCGTGAAAGAAAAATAACATGTGTGGTGAACAAATTACAGCTGGGCAATTGACAGAAATGAAGGCTGCACCGTAGTGCATATGCAAGACATAAATATTACTATGTGATTCATGCGGGCATTACGACAAAATACATAGACCGTCATGCAACTGCATCTATGTCTAATAACCCACCCTCCGAATATCATCCGAACAAACGTTGGGTATTAAGTTGGAAGCAACAGATTATCGCCGTAAGCAAAGTGTGTAATGTAAACAATTTAAAGTAGGTAAACACCATTGTTTTATCCCTAATGGAAACATCACATCCTCCATCAGTCACGTTTCTGTCACTCGAGCACAGATGCAAAGGAGACATGAACCCACTATCGAGCATAAATACTACCTCTTGGAGTTACTAGCATCTACTTGGCCAGAGCATCTACTAACAATGGAGAGCATGCAAGATCATAAATAACATATGCATGAAGATAATAAGATATATTGATAATCATAAGACATAGCATTCAACATTCATCAGATCCCAGCAAACACAACATGTAGCATTACATAAAGATGATCTCGATCATGTTAGACAACTCACAAGATCTAAACATGAGGTACAAAGTGGAGAGAACAACCATCTAGCTACTGCTATGGACCTGTAGTCTAGGGATGAACTACTCACGCATCACTTCGGAGGAGGGCATGGTGGTGTAGACCCCTCCGGTGATGAATTCCCCTCCCGGAAGGGTGCCGGGGAGAGCTCCAAAACCCTCCCGATCTCGGGATGACGATGATGGCGGCCTCGGGTGTTTCTCGAGAAAAAGTGGGATCCTTCTAGGTTTACGTCTCGGGGGTATAAATAGGCGAAAGATCAAAGGCGGTGGAGGCCGGTGGGCCCCACACCACCCCATGTTGCGGCTAGGGGTGGGCACGTTGCCCTATGGTGTGGCCCCCCTTCGGGTCTCTTTGGGACTCCATGGAACCTTCGGAAATTCTAATACTTCTGGGCTTTGAATTTTCCAATTCCGAGAATATTTCGAGAACAACTTTTGTGAAACTAAAAACAACAGAAAACAGGGAACTGGCTCTGTGGCATCTTGTCAATAGGTTAGTCCGGAAAATTGGTAAAAATGACATAAAGTGTATAGCAAACATGTGAGAAACAATAAGAAAACAACATGGAACATCAGAAATTAAGTCTACGTTTATGACGTATCAACATCCCCAAGGTTTGCTCATACTCGTCCTCGAGTAGGTAAATGATAAAAACATATAATTTCTGAGGTGACATGCTACCAACATAAACTTGATCATCAATAATGTAAAAGCATAAGTAAGCTGAGATCATAGAACTTAAACACAAAACATGATAAATAGAATTTTAATAATAAAGCATAGAAATCATCTTGCATCATGAGAAGTTACACAAATAAAAGATCATGAATAACAATGCAAAGAAAGATATACGTTTGTTTCAAGTATAGAGAAAACATGTCAAAATGATATTTCGCTAGTCCTTAAGCATGGGGCAAAACATAAATGCCAGGACACCTTCAAAGTTCATGAGGAAGACTAGAAAAAATAATTAGAGAACGAGCAATAACACATCATGAATCAATTAATAATGTTTCTGGGACAAATGCACATAAAACTCAGAATGGCAACTATGCTCCCTCAACCGTGCATAAAGTTAGAAGATGGAGACTCAAGATAAAAGTAAAAGAAATGCCCTTCGTAGAGGGAAGCATGGATCACTCATGTGCTAGATCTTTTATTTTATTAAACTGAGGTATAAAAACTTGACACTCCTCCCAACCATCTTACACAAACCATGGCTAACCGAATCCTCGGGTGCCTGCCAACAATCACATACCGTGGAGGAGTGTCTATATTTTAAGAGAGGTCTATGTTTATGTCAACGAATAGTAAACAAAAAATACAGTAAGTCACAAGCCAACTAGACTTCACGAGAGTGGCTCCCATAGAAGGACGCATCTGGGTAGAAGGTCATCCCTCTTTCTCTTTTGTTTACACAATTATGCTTTGACTGATAAATCAGGGGCAAAAATAGTGAAGAGAATTTGTGTTATTAATTTGGGGCTGGGCACCCCGCTGCAAGCTCTTCTATCATTGGATAAGAGGATGAAGCCACTCGTCCAGGGTGTGAAAGTCCAATCAACAAGTGAGATAAAGATTCTCTATTTACGTCCTCATGAGCTAAAACAGGAGTAATTTTGAAAGTTTTAAAGGTAACACATGAGCAATTTACTTCAGAGTGGCGGTTAATTACCACATGTAGGTAGGTATGGAGGACACAATGGTAAAACTTGGTTTTTGGGAGTTGTATGCACGAGTAGAGCTCATACTCAGTACATGTGGAGGCTAGGAAAAGACTGGGAGCGACAAATCAAGAGAGCATAAGAGCCATAATCATGCATAGCGACATAAACATTATTAATCAAAGCATAAGTGGTACCATAAATTCAAATACTAAATGATCATGGGGCTATTCGTGACTGCTTCATAGTCATAAACATGTTGTGAGCATGCACCAAGTCAACCAAATAAAACATTCAAAGGAGAACACCACAAATTTATGCTTCAATATGACAAGAACAACTGATGATTCCTTCAATGGCACATTAAACAATTTCAGCTATTTGAGGCTAATAATGCTACTAAATAACCACAAGGCTTTAGAACTAAAATAATCTCTGGCATGATATGAAAAAGTCTAGCCACAGTCTATACAAGCTTCTACTTGCACCATTAAAAATTCAACCTCAAGCAGCAATTTCTTTTCCCAACAAGCAACATGCAAAACATGCTTTAACAAAAACTCTCTAAATGCTACAACAAGCAAGCCTTAGAGGACTCACATAACACTATTAAAAATAACGTCTCTGAACTAGAGATGCAATGAAAACAAGAGCTAAACAGGAATTTTTGCAGCAACTAGAAGAAAAACTAAGAATACTAGCATAGCAAGTATTCAAACAAAAAAGCAGAGTGTGTCTCTCTCCCTAACAAAGAATGCTTGGTTCCAACTATATTATTGGAGCAAGGAAAACAAAATAAAACAAAACAAAACAAAAGAAAAACAAACAGACGCTCCTAGTAAACTTCATATGATGTGACCGAATAAAAATATAGTTTCATGAGAAGTGACCCGATAGATAGTTGATGAAGAAGGGGATGCCCAGGCATCCCCAAGATTAGATGCTTGAGTTTTTTTTTAAATATGCTTGGATGAACCACGGGGTAGTCCCCAAGCTTTGACCTTGCACTCATCTTGATCACATATATCACCTCTTCTCTTGACCCTTGAAAACTTCCTTCACACCACACTCAAACAGTAATTTGCATTAGAGGGCTAGTGCAACAATTAAAAATCCATTGGTTCTGTATGGCATAAGTGCTATTGATACTTTTAAACAGTGGCTACAGCCACTGATGTTTCATGAAGCAAAGAAATCCACTTGATACCGCAAAAGAGCAAATGCAAGAAAAATGGCAGAATCTGTCAAAACCAGAACAGTCTGTAAAGACGAATTTTTTCGAGGAACTTACGTTTCTCAGATCGAAAAATTTAAAGAACGAAAAAGTTTCGGAATTAGCCGAGGAATAAGAAAAAGAAATTTCAAGCCATTCTGATTTTTATATGATTTATACTATTTTGTACGGTGGACAGCGGAAATCTGTTTCCTACATAGAAATCAGAAAACCAACTCCAACTCTCGTCAGAAACCTTACTTGGCACTACTAAAACATGAAAATAAAGATAAAAAGGAGTTTCTACAGAAGTATAAAACCCCTTGAATCAAATAAAACAGAGAAAAACAAAGCAAAAATAAACTATGGGTTATCTTCCAAGAAGTGTTTTTCTTTAACGCCTTTTAGCTAGGCCCAGAAAAGTGGAATCAAGTATTTTCAAGTGAAGAAGCATCCAAATTGTAAACTATTAGAATAATGGAATGAAAAGGCAACTTCATTATCTTTCTAGGAAAGTGTTCCATACCTTTCTTGAGTGGGAACTTAAATTTAATATTCCCCTCTTTCATATCAATAACAGAACCAACAGTTCTAAGAAAAGGTCTTCCCAAACAATTAGACAAGAAGCATTGCATTCAATATCAAAGACAACAAAATCAACAGGGACAAGAGTATTATTTACCATGATAAGAACATCATCAACTCTCCCCAAAGCTTTCTTTCTAACATTATCAATAAGACGAACATCCAAATAACAAGGTTCCAATGGTGGTAAATCAAGAATATCATAGAGTTTCTTGGGCATAACCGAGATACTAGCACCAAGATCACATAGAGGATTGCAATAAAAATCATTCACGTTCATTTTAATAATAGGTTCCCAACCATCATCTAGCTTCCTAGGGATAGAGGCTTCACATCTTAATTCATCCTCTCTAATTTGCATGAGAGCATTTGTAATATGTTTTGTGAAAGACATATTCATAGAACTAGAATTAGGACAACTATCAAGCTTTTGTAAGAACTTAATCACTTTAGTTATGTTGCAATCATCAAAGTCAAGATCATTTTTATCAGGAACATTTTTAGCAGTTTCAGGCAGTTTTGCATGTAACATCTCAGATTTTTGGAAAGTCCAAAAATCACTAAAAATTGAAACGTTTTCTTTTCATGTTAAGCATGTCACCAACAAACCAAATAAAAGGAAGAAAGAAAAGAAAACAATATGTAATTGAGTAAAGAATCCAAATTTCCCTAATTCCACAAACCCTAAAAGCTCATTCAAAATAAATATTCAAAGAAATAGTTTTCTCTTGGAAAACCTTATTTTATACCATGTTTTGAAATCAACTATTGCTTTGAAAATGTTTTATAGCCTTTCAAACTATAGAGTTATTACCTCTAACAGTTCCTATGCCTCAAAATTATTTTCTGAGAATAACAACTATTTATATTGATATGCAAATTTTATTCCAAGTTTTAAACATAAAGTGGTATCCATAAAAAAAATTTGATTTGAAAATAACATAAAAATAGGACTTGAAGCAATATTGAAGCTTTTGGAATTTTTCTAAATTTTATTTAAGCCACTTTTATAATTATTGAATTTTCTATTCTAAAAATGGAATTTTGTAAATCATCCATATTTTAAATTATAAATTATAAAATTGAGTTGAAAAGACTTTGAAAAATAACATATGACTAGTATAATGTTTCTGAAATTTAATAAAACCCCATTTCTATTTATTTTTATTTTTTCTATTTTAAAAATGCTTTTAAGCACTAATAGTGAATTAATTATATTTTTCAAAAATTTAAAAAGTGAAAGGTGTTGAAATGTTTATGAAAATGTTCTAAACTAAAAGAATTTATTTTTAGAAATTTTTAGAAGCTAATTTGAGGTTAAATGGATTTACCATTTAAAAGATATTAAAAACAGAAAAAAGGAAAAAAGGTAGAAAAAATGATGACGTCATGCTGACGTCATCATCGTCTTCAAGCAGTGGAAACGGAAGAATTGCCGTTTCTTCTCGATTTGATTCCGCGCGTTTATGCGCATCAATGCCAGCCCCGATCCCTCCCCTTTAAAGCCCTGCTCCTGCTCTCCCTTCCTCCCACTCGACCCCTCGAATCAAGCCCCTAGGCCGTCACAATCGCTCGCCGGAGTTCGTCTGTTCTGCCGCCATTCGTCGATGATCCCGACCACCGTAGCCATCCTCTCCGCCCCCTTTTAGCCTCCTTCTGTTCCCCTCCTCCTGGCGCATCTCACTGTGGCATTTTTCTCGTTTTTGGTACAGCAGATCGACGCAGCCGAGCACGGCTGCATCTCGCTGGAGTCGGGATCCCCTCCGTCCGCTTGGCGCCAGTGCTCCCGGAAGCGAGCAACCGCGCCATGGCCACCCGCGAGTCCGGCGTGACGCGCTGATCCCCATGGTGCCATCCCCGTGCCATGAGCACCACCGGAACCTCGCCGCCGTCCGCTCCCATGGGCGCAGCGCCGCCACCCGCCATTTTCCGGCGAAGAGCCGGTGGTAAGATCCCTCTCCCCCACGAGATCTATTCCGCACCGTAGGATTTAGATCGTGAGGCCACCGTTAGACCACTTATTCGAACCGGTATCGGCGAATCAGGAGATGCCAAGTGGCAGCCCAGTCAGCCGCACGCCGATAGCTTATCCACCGCTCGGCGCAGCGTGAAACCCGCCCAAGCCCAGCCCCTAACCGTCGCCCTGCGCGACAGATAAGACCTTTTTGGTCCAGCCTGTCTCTGGTTTTAATTCCGAATAAAAATAAAATTGTAAAATTGCAGAATAGTCCCTAGAACTTAGAAACATCATATCTTTTTAACCATAAGGACAAATTTAGCAAACTTAGACTTTTTGGAATCAGCACAACATGTAGAATCAAATTTAAATATTCTTGTTTGATGAATTTTGGCATAATTAAAATTCTACTAATCGACAAAATGCAAATAAAATATATTTGAAAACCTTAGGATATGTACTTTCACACCCTCTGTCTCAAAATAATTTATGATCAAATTAAAATTGAATTTAGATTTAAGTGGAATATTTTAGTATTTTTTACATAGATTTAATTCTATAAATAATTATATTATGGTTTCTTAACCAAAATTGCTCCATTGGGTAACCTTGAACCAGAGACATTAGTGTGTAACCCTTTTGGACACCCTTGGACCATGACCATGTGTTTTGACCAAAAATGCATCATAGTGAACCACTAGTTGATCATGCTTAGATTTTGTTTCTTTTCCGTCTACCATTGTTTTTTGTGGCCATTTTTGAATCCAAGACCAAGTCCCTAGTATGTAAACCATATAAGAGACCAAGTAGTGAACCTAAAACACTAGTAACATAGTTTTCTATCTACTTCTCCGCTCTCCCATTCTTGATTCAAGAATCCATCAAGCTAGAAAATGGAAAACAAGACTCAAGCAATAGAAGACACTTCACTTTCAACTTGGTGGCAACAAGTAGAGCTACAAGGAAGATCAGTGAAGAAATTGAAGGGAAGACTTAGACTCCACGACAAATAGAAACAACTCAAGGAAGTACAAGTGTATGAAGAAATCAAGAAGAAAACATCTTCCTCTCTCTATATCTTTCTTATTTCCCTTCTTTCCAAATGGACTTAGTGATCTTTTGTGCCCATCCCACCTTGGACCAACTAGTGAGAAGGCCAGGAAGAAATTTATCAAGACCAAAGAAGAATCCATCCAAGGAACAAGACTACAATAGAAGCATGAAGATGATCTTCAAGAAGCCAAGCATGTGAAGACTTGGAGCATCCACACAAGTTGAAGAATAATAAGTTGTTTTGTCCAACCATTGACCCAAATGGAAAATATCAAGACTTTAACTTGTTATCTCACTTGTTATGAAGTTTGTTGAACCTATACCTACCTTAACCAAAAATGGAAGGAGTAACTTATATCACTCAAATGTCTTGATGGAAATGACTAAGTGTTACACATTGTTATGTGTTACTTTAGTTGAAATAGTGAGGTCACCTTGGTGAACTCTTGGAACTTCCTCGACAAGTATGGTTATAATAAAGTTAGTTTTCTACAAACTCAACCTAGTCCTTCCCAAGTAAACCCTTGGAAACCCCTTAACAATCTATTGAACCAATATAGGATGAATCTTTCAGTACTCAAACCTTGACCCTGTCCTAGCCAACTTGGTTACATCTCTTTTTTCCATGATTGTTGCTTTGTATGTTTTCTTCACTTATGTGTTTGGTTGCTACAATGATTGTTTATTTTGTTATTGTGTTTTCAATGAATAGATTGTACGGAGAGCAATGATCTTTTGTGAAGAGAGTGTGATTTCTTCACCAACTTCAACAAGGCAAGTAACACATCATTCAACTACCCATTATTATCTATATGCATTAGTTGATTTTGAGTAGTATGCATGATAGGAAATTTTACTAAGTTATATTATGCTATGCTATATCCTAGTAGTGTTTATCCATCCTTATACATTGTTATCTTGAAGCCTTGGTACTTAGTTGATGCTTAGCCTTGCTACAAAAATGGTTTTACTTGATGTTGTGGGAAAACTCTAAGTAACAAACTTCAATGAACCACATGGGTGGATTGGTAATGCGGGGCTGTTGATAGTTGACTGTCTCCCCGAGGGGAGTTCACTTGAAGGAATGGCACCCAGGAACAAAGTGAGTATGATGTTCCCCAAGTTTAGATTGCTTCTAGTGCAACCTTTAGTCATATGGGCTCTGTCTTGATTAACTAAGTTACGAGGGTTCAGCCCGGGCTTGACAAGGAGATGTAGCATAATTATAGGTGGAACGGGTCTTGCCATTAGGTTGAATTCTTGCTTCCGAAAGATCTCATCTCAATCTTCTCCTTTCCTTAATGCACTCAGAGTGTATAGGATGTTTGGGCTGATTTGAGTCTGAAGGTGAAAGTGCACAAACTCTGCAGAGTCAACAAACTAAGATCTTAGCCGTGTCCCCAGTTATGGACAACGATGAGCACCTGGACAAGGAAGGACGGAAGAATCACATCACCATTTTCAATAAGTAAAATTTTGACCAAGTGAACAGTAGTGGTGGTGCTTGGATTTTAGTCCAATGAGGCCACCCTTTGAAAAGAAAAGTTTTCTTTTACAAAAGAGATAGGAGAAAACTTGCTTTATGCAAACTTAGCCAAAACTCCACTCAGCCAAATAAGCATGTAGTATTAGTCTTGCCATTTATATCCACCATAGTGTTATTTGCCAATACATTAAATTGTATTGACTCCCTTGTGGCTGCATATTCCATATTGCAGATGTTTCTAAAGACGAGTGAGGATTTCGTTTAGGATCTCGAGAGTATCGCCAACATGTTTTTCCTATGGCACATGAAGAAGATGGGCTCAATGTTGTACTTTGTTTTCCACTATATTTCCTTGTTTTCTACTAGTCTTCTAAGACTATGCAAGTTGTAATACTATTATGTAAAGACTGGATCATGCGATGTAATAGAATTTGATGCATTTGCATGATATTTCATCTTGTAATGTGGTGCTAGCAATTGATCTAGGGACTAGCACACTAACACAGATGTTCTTACATTATTTAAATGTGGGAACGCTACAAAATGGTATCAGAGCATTGTGTTGCCTATAGGATTCGAGACCCTTAGGTTTGGAAGCAATTTTTGATCATGTTATTATCTCCTTAGAGTATTTTGGATCCTAGCGGGATAGTGAGATGAAGCGGCCCGGACAACTTAACGTGTCCACGGACACGAGACCGTTCCTGATTGGCTTGCGGGTGCATTGTCCTTCTCACTATAGTGAATATCCAATTTGCAACACGTTGTTAATAACCCATTGATCACCGTAGGATTGAATTTTTTTTATGTTCAAACTTGCTAGAAACAAAATAATCATTTTAATTCTTCTCATATCATCTCATCTATTATCCACCTTCAGAATTTTCTGGATGACCTACCTCTTCAATACCATCAAGACAGGAATGTTGATTATACCAAGAAGTGCTAGAAGTATTTTCACCACATGAAGACCTACACTCAAGATTATTGAAGAACTCGAAGAAAAACATAGACTTCCCAACAATCAAGAACATCTCAAGACAATGAGAGAAGAATTTGAAGAAACTCAAGAAGATATAGATGAGACCACCAATCTAGTTACTTTGTTAAAACAACGTTAACGTGTTAGTGTATTTATCATACCAATGAGTGTGGTATGACAATATTAGTTTGTTTTCTATAAACCTTGTTGTTTGGTGTGATGATTGTGTTGCTATATGTTTGTTATGTGCAAGATGAGTTTCCTTGATCTGTTGTGAATGGGGTAGGAATTTCCATAGTCTCTTTCTAAATCTCTACTCATCCCTACTAGACTAAACCCAACACCATACTCATTCACCAACCATAGTGAGAACCATTTGGAATCCTACAACCTTTACCCTATTGAGACACAAGCCATCCCATTTGAGGAATGCTAGCCTCAAATTGCTTTCTTCTGTGTGAAGGAACAATCACATCCATGATCAATGCCAACTACATCCTAAGGAGAAGCACCAATCAAAAAGAGAAGATAAACAAGTGGACACAAAGTTGCATGAGCTATGAATACTTTGAAGTTTCCCCCTTCACCAAGAGAAGAAACAATGAAGAAGGACACAACTATCCAGTTTCTGTTTCAATAGAGTTTTACGCAACCCACTAGTGGAGAAATGATAGTTAGCTCAAGTTTGTCTTACAGATTGGAAACTTTATGTTAGACAAGTAAGGTGACCTAGTGCTATTAAAGAAGATTCATCAATCCGAGTACAAGGTAATGATTGAGTGCAACACGGATTGGCCCCCATGGTGATTACTCACATTATTTACTTTTGCTATGAGGAATGTTAAATCTGAGTGACATACCTATTAGAGAGACGACGATGTTAAACCTGAACCATAGAATGGTAGAATACAATAATGACCTTACATTAGTGTTACTGAAAACGTACTATTTTCGGTGAGGATCAAGCCAACCTTGGAGCTATCAAGCCATGGAAGATTTTTCCTACCATGAGAGTTTCGTTAGAAATAGCATGGTGCTTGCTTTCAAGGATGACAACAACAAGATGGAAGATTTCGAATGACATCAAAATACCAAGTTGAAGGCGACCCAAGGACTTTTGATAGACCAAAGGAGTGACCCCTCAGTGTCAAAGGTAGTTCAACATAATTCTGTTGGTTTGTAACAGTACCATGAGGGAAAGTTCTACTCAAGCCATCTTGAGTGAAAACCACACTCCAAGCCTATGTGAATGGCCACATCCTACTGGAAGAATTTATTAACCCATGGAATTCTAAAGGTTGTATACTTGGATTCAAGACACCAATACCTACAAGGAGTTGATATTTTCCATGCAAGAATACTATGGATAATGAAGTATGACTCCAGCTGAAGATATAGTAAAACTAGCAACCAGTTAGACAGTTTTTAGACTACCCACAAAAGTTACTTTTAAGGGTGGTAGCCCACCTAGTTTCTCTGGAACCCAATTATCCAAACCTAATCTTTCTTTCTAGCCTTCCCAAATCTCGGGACGAGATTTTTTTTAAGGATGGTAGTTTGTAACATCCCTGGTTTTTGGAAAGTCCAAAAATCACTAAAAATTGAAACCTTTTGTTTTCATGTTAAGCATGTCACCAACAAACCAAATAAAAGGAAGAAAGAAAAGAAAACAATATGTAATTGAGTAAAGAATCCAAATTTCCCTAATTCCACAAACCCTAAAAGCTCATTCAAAATAAATATTCAAAGAAATAGTTTTCTCTTGGAAAAACTTATTTTATAACATGTTTTGAAATCAACTATTACTTTGAAAATGTTTTATAGCCTTTGAAACTATAGAGTTATTACCTCTAACAGTTCCTATGCCTCAAAATTATTTTATGAGAATAACAACTATTTATATTGATATGCAAATTTTATTCCAAGTTTTAAACATAAAGTGGTATCCATAAAATGTTTTGATTTGAAAATAACATAAAAATATGACTTGAAACAATATTGAAGCTTTTGGAATTTTTCTAAATTTTATTTAAGCCACTTTTATAATTATTGAATTTTCTATTCTAAAAATGGCATTTTGTAAATCATCCATATTTTAAATTATAAAATTGAGTTGAAAAGACTTTGAAAAATAACATATTACTAGTATAATGTTTCTGAAATTTTATAAAACCCCATTTCTATTTATTTTATTTTTTCTATTTTAAAAATGATTTTAAGCACTAACAGTGAATTAATTATATTTTTAAAAAATATAAAAAGTGAAAGGTGTTGAAATGTTTATAAAAATGTTCTAAACAGAAAGAATTTATTTTTAGAAATTTTTAGAAGCTAATTTGAGGTTAAATGGATTTACCATTTAAAAGATATTAAAAACAGAAAAAAAAGGAAAAAGGAAAAAAAATGATGACGTCATGCTGACATCATCATCGTCTTCAAGCACTGGAAAAGGAAGAACTCCCGTTTCTTCTCGCTTTGATTCCGCGCGTTTATGCGCATCAATGCCAGCCCCGATCCCTCCCCTTTAAAGCCCTGCTCCTGCTCTCCCTTCCCCCACTCGACCCCTCGAATCAAGCCCCCAGGCTGTCACAATCGCTCGCCGGAGTTCGTCCGCTCTGCCGCCATTCGTCGATGATTCCGGCCACCGTAGCCATCCTCTCCGCCCCCTTTTAGCCTCCTTCCGTTCCCCCCTCCTTGTGCATCTCACTGTGGCATTTTTCTCGTTTTTGGTACAGCAGATCGACGCCTCCGAGCACAGATGCATCTCGCCGGAGTCGGGATCCCCTCCGTCTGCTTGGCGCCAGTGCTACCGGAAGCGAGCAACTGCGCCATGGCCACCCGCGAGTCCGGCGTGTCGTGCTGATCCCCGTGGTGCCATCCCCGTGCCCTGAGCACCACGGGAATCTCGCCGCCGTCCGCTCCCATGGGCGCAGCGCCGCCACCCGCCATTTTTCGGCGAAGAGCCGGTGGTAAGATCCCTCTCCCCCTCAAGATCTATTCTGCACCGTAGGATTTAGATCGTGAGGCCACCGTTAGACCACTTATTCGAACCGGTATCGGCGAATCAGGAGATGCCAAGTGACAGCGCAGTCAGTCGCACACCGATAGCTTATCCACCGCTCAGCTCAGCGTGAAACCGGCCCAAGCCTAGCCTCTAACCATCGCTCTGCGCAACAGATAAGACCTTTGTGGCCCAGCCTGTCTCTGGTTTTAATCTAGAATAAAAATAAAATTGTAAAATTGCAGAAGAGTCGCTAGAACTTAGAAACATCATATCTTTTTAACCATAAGGAAAAATTTAGCAAACTTGGACTTTTTGACATCAACACAACATGTAGAATCTTTAAGCACTGTTCAAATTCAAATTTGACAAACTTAAATTGGTTCAAATTTAAATATTCTTGTTTGATGAATTTTGGCATAATTCAAATTCTACAAATCAAAAAATTGCAAATAAAATATATTTGAAAACCTTAGGATGTGTACTTTCACACCCTCTGTCTCAAAATAATTTATGATCAAATTAAAATTGAATTTAGATTTAAGTGGAATATTTGAGTATTGTTGATATAGATTTAATTCTATAAATAATTAGATTATGGTCCCTTAACCAAAATTGCTCCATTGGGTAACCTTGAACCAGAGACATTAGTGCGTAACCCTTTTGGACACCCTTGGACCATGAGCATGTGTTTTGACCAAAAATGCATCATAGTGAACCACTAGTTGATCATGCTTAGATTTTGTTTCTTTTCTGTCTACCATTGTTTGTTGTGGCCATTGTTTAATCCAAGACCAAGTCCCTAGTATGTAAACCATATGAGAGACCAAGTAGTGAACCTAAAACACTAGTAACATAGTTTTCTATCTACTTCTCCAGTTTGCCATTCTTGCTTCAAGAATCCATCAAGCTAGCAAATGGAAAACAAGACTCAAGCAATAAAAGACACTTCACTTTCAACTTGGTGGCAACAAGTAGAGCTACAAGGAAGATCATTGAAGAAATTGAAGGGAAGACTTAGACTCCACGACAACTAGAAACAACTCAAGGAAGTACAAGTGTATGAAGAAATCAAGAAGAAAACATCTTCCCCTCTCTCTCTATCTTTCTTATTTCCCTTCTATCCAAATGGACTTAGTGATCTTTTGTGCCCATCCCACCTTGGACCAACTAGTGAGAAGGCCAGAAAGAAATTTATCAAGACCAAGAGAAGAATCCATCCAAGGAACAAGACTACAATAGAAGCATGAAGTTGATTTCAAGAAGCCGTGCATGTGAAGACTTGGAGCATCCACACAAGTTGAAGAATAATAAGTTGTTTTGTCCAACCATTGACCAAAATGGAAAATCTCAAGACTTTAACTTGTTATCTCCATTGTTATGAAGTATGTTGAACCTAAACCTACCTTAACCCAAAATTGAAGGACTGACTTATATCACTCAAATGTCTTGATGGAAATGACTAAGTGTTACACATTGTTATGTGTTACTCTAGTTGAAATAGTGAGATCACCTTGGTGAACTCTTGGAACTTCCTCGACAAGTATGGTTATAATAAAGTTAGTTTTCTACAAACTTAACCTAGTCATTCCCAACTAAACCCTTGGAAACCCCTTAACAATCTATTGAACCAATATAGGATGAATCTTTCAAAACTCAAACCTTTACCTTGTCCTAGCCAACTTGGTTACATCTCTTTTTCCATGATCGTTGCTTTGTATGTTTTCTTCAGTTATGTGTTTGGTTTCTAGAATGATTGTTTATTTTGTTATTGTGTTTCAACGAATAGATTGTACGGAGAGCAACGATCTTTTGTGAAGAGAGTGTGATTTCTTCACCAACTTCAACAAGGCAAGTAACACATCATTCAACTACCCATTATTTTCTATATGCATTAGTTGATTTTGAGTAGTATGCATGATAGGAAATTTTAGTAAGTTATATTATGCTATGCTATATCCTAGTAGTGTGTATCCATCCTTATACATTATTATCTTGAAGCCTTGGTACTTAGTTGATGCTTAGCTGTGACGCCCCGGGATCGGGCACAATGCAGATTTAAGCATTCCCGCCAAAATCCACATAATAACCGATTCCAGGTTGCCACTTGTGATAACATTACAACAGTTCACGAGTAATCCACAACAACAACAGAAAAGATATATACAAGATGACTCAAACGAGTCAGGGATACAACTGATACAATACAAAGATCCAAATAACAGCGGAAGAAACAACATATCGTCCGTCTACGGACAAGATACAACTTGGACTAAGAGTCCTGAAGATAACCGAGAGCGTCCAATCCCTGCCCAGGCCAAGCCGGAGAGATTCCCAAGCTAACGTCGTCAAACTTCAAACCTGTCGACTGCAATGTTGAATATGCAGCCATGAAAAAGGATTCGTGGGTCAGTACGGTTAAGTACTGGCAAGTGGATAAACCATACTCACAAGATACCGGCGTAGCCAGTCATCACAAGATACAAATACTTTGGGTTCAACGGAAAGGAAGGGATTATTGCAAGTAAGCGGCAGCGGGCTGCACTAACCAACTACAGGGACTCACTACAACATCCGGCTAAGAGAGGGGGATAAGATAGCGTATCGTAACCAACTACAACTACTCACCAAACAATACCCATCCAATGTTACCCCCTACTAAGGAAGCAACCCAAGGATAACTCACACTGTTGGATTAATGATGGATCAAGTTATTGTGTCAATAAGACTATTACTAGTCAAAATTAGCATTAGTTAGGTGTAAGTTGTTCTGAGTACTTGTTAGCCAGTACTTTCACCAAGTCAACCATAACCGCGGAAAACACGGCTTCTCGAGAAGATTTAACCCTGCAGGGATGCACCAATTTGGCCGTACACGTAAGAATAACCCGCCAGACGGGGGATCAACCCACCAAGCGAGGTACTCAACACAACCCAACTCTTCTTCGCATCAAGCCCAAAGCACCACGTGCTGTGCGTGCGCGGCTAATCGAGCCCCACGAAGAAAAGGGGACCCTCATAGCACTGGAAGACCACGCCGCCCTAAATGCCGACTACAAAAGTTCCACCCTGGCCTCGGGTTCGCACCTGCATATGCATGCATCAAATGGAAAGCCCGAACTAAGTGTGGCGATTTGGACGAGATGCGAATCGAATCAAGTTGAGAGGGGCGCCCATACTCGCTTCCCACATGCGGTTAGTGCGCTCATCATGGATCAGTAGACAAGACCCTTTTCCTAATTAGGGTCGACACTAGCAGGCTTCAAAACCACGCCGGGCCTCCTGCCGGTGCCTTATCATCAAATTATTATTACCCAAAACATTAACATGTTGTTGATTGAATTGAAACCCAACTATCAAACTAAACAGGTGATACGAAAGGAACAACAAGACTTGAGCGCAAACAACACTAAGCATGCAACTACGACACGAGGTCCAACAAGGTAAACAAACAACAGTTAATAGGAAGTGGAAGGAAAAGGCTATATCATGGCTGCAAGGTAAACAATATGATAGGATCGAGACACAAGCATCGAATCAACAGGCTAGAATAAGAACAACGGAAAGAATCGGTAACAAGTGATGAAAGGCAGCCATAGGCAGCAAGTGAGTATACTTGCCTGAGATCCAGCAAGTAGAGGTACATCCACAGAACTTGTCGTTGCTCACATCATCTCAATGTCCTATCCGGGAAGAAGCAACGAACCTCGAACAAACACCGGATGCAACAATTACTACTACGGCAAAAGATCCAGCATGATCAAGATATGGATGCATGACAAGTTTAAGGATGCATCAGAATAAACTAGTTGACAGGATAACATGTTTAAATGGACCCATATGCAATTTGAGTTACATATGAAAAGCCCATGAATTATGGTTGAAACAATTGTTTTACAGCTAACCAACAGGTGAAAGTGGTTTAGTATGATGCATGGATGAGGAAAACAACAAGATAACAACAATAGAACCAATTGGAAATAAGGTTTACCCATTTTGAAATTCACTTATTAAGTTTTGGAATTTTGGTTACTTAAAGGTGTCACGCAAGCATTTGGTTGTTTTCATCAAGTTAAATTGTTCAAAACAGATAACAAGGATCATATTTGATTAGAACACAAAATTTTGGGTGGATTACATGTTTCAATTATTGAAAAAGGAATTACAATGATTTAATTATGAATTAAACAAGATTAAACAAGTTTTAATTGAATTTAATTCAAGTTTGAATATTATTTGAATTTTATTTGTTCAAAACATAAATTAAAATTCATATTTGAAAATTTTATGTTTTTCTAGTTTGAAAACATATTTTACATATTCAAAAATAATTTATTTTGAGCAAGTTAGGAATTTAGCAAATTTAAATGATTTAAACAAGGTTTAAATTATTTAGGCAATTTTAATTATTTAAATCATGGAACAAAATTTATATTTGAAAAGGTGGTTCAAAATGGCATGGAAAACATTTTTTATTTGTGTGATTTGAATTAAGTTTGAAATAGTTATGCAATTAATCAAATTTCAAATGAATTGTTCGAATTTGAAATTTGAAACAATTTGGAATGTTCAAAACAGAAAACAGATGCTTTGAATAGGTAGAGAATTAAATTTGGTTCAAGAAACATATTTTATTTGCATTATTTGACTTTAGGAAATAAAAGTTATTATCATTTTGAAATTAGGGACCAAACTGTAATGACAGGGACCTAAAAAGAAGGAAAAGGAATCGCAGAGGGGCCCCTGGGGCGTTTTTCACCCAGGGCAACCTAGCCTAGGCCTCTGCAGTGCGGGGCCAGCGCCACCGTGGCGGGTGTGGGAGGTGAGATGGCTCCCAGGGCCACCGACTGGTGGGCCCTGGCCCCTGCGCGAATAAATCGCAAAAGGGGGGGGGGGGCAGTGCGCCCGCGGGGGCTCGATCCCTGGATCGCTGCGCTGCGCGCCGTGGAGCAGAACCACTGCGGTGTTGCCGGTGCTTGTGATACCCTACGGGGTTAACTGAACAAGAGGTAAACATCGAGTGTTTAACTGAACTTTCAGACGAACAAGCTACAGACTTTCTGCTGCAGTTTGCGACAGAACAGAAAATAAAAGGAAGGGATCGCTGCGCGTGAGGGGATCGATCCCAGGTGCTCCCAGCGTGACCACGACGAGCGCTACCACTGCGCTGCTGCGAGATCGCTGTTGCATCTCGAGCAAAAACGAGCACGTACTGCTGCTGCGCGAGAGGGGTTTCTGACGGACATGCACAGCCTGAACTGCAACCACGACGATAACAGAGGAAGAAAGCGGCGAATCGGGGGGGGTACCTGGCGATGAACTCTTCGGCAAACTTGGCGAGGACATAGTCCTCGTTCCATTCCCCTAAACAGATGAACCTCGAGGTGGTCGTGGCGTCACCGCGATGAGGAGGCAGTGGGGGGGGGGGGTGTGGTGCACTGGTTGGGGTTCAGAACAGAAGGAATCGGGGGGGGGGGGAAGAGAGGAGAGATGGCGGCGCTAGGGCGAGAGGGGAGGGCTAGGGCTAGCAGTGGGGGAGAGGTGGATGTTTTATGGGCAGTGGAGCTCGGTACGGCAGCAATCGGAAGAGGGGAGGAGATGATCTTACGGTGGAGGAGGTGTCGTACAGAGGGTGACATCACGAGGAGGAAGACGACAACCTCCTCGAAGGGGTACGGGCCAAACGAGAGGAGTGGGCTTAGGGAAAGGAGAAAATGGTTGTGGGCTGGCCTGTTTCTCTCAGCTCACCCCTCTCTTTTTATTTTTATTTCTTTCCTTATTTTTTTTTGTAAAGGATGAAAGAGAGGGAGGGATAGAAATAGGATTTGGGGGGGTTTATTTTATGAAATATTTTTATTACTTTTCAAAACAGAAATGTCAAGGAAAAGTTAGCATTGATTTCAAAACTTTGAGATATTAATTGGATTTTTAAATTGTGATTTCAATTTCCATTAGTATTCATAAGGAGTTGATTTTTTTAAACAATTTTTATTCAATGAACTCAACAATTATGAAAACATTTATTGAATTTTAATTGTTTGCAAAAATTTAGTGTTTGAACCACAATTGGATCATGTCCATTATGATTGATTGGATTTGAATTTGAATTTGCCATTTAGGGTGTTGATTAAAGGGGGTTTTGATTTAACAAACAATTTAAACAAATCAACTTCAAAACTATTGGAAACAATTGAGTTGTTTTAGTTTGCAATTTTTGAATTGGAAATTTTGAACAATGTTTGAAAGTTTAATTTGGTTTGAGTTTTCCAGTTGTTTTGAAAACAGGATGCAATGCTTATGTGATGCATGTGATGCAAGCAAAAAGAAAACAAACAACTTTCTACTTAGGGTAACACCCCAGGTGTTACAGACGACACCACTAACAAGGGATTGCGCCCTCGCAATCCACCTGCTAACCCGGGAGGGGAAAGAAGTTCGACTATCGGTTCTTCATGCTTCCAGCTGATCTCCTCGACACCACTAACAAGGGTTTCTCGACACCACTAACAAGAGATTCTTGCTCGGAGTGACGACGATGTTCTCCCACCAGGAATCTTCCGATGATCGAACTTATTAGGTTAAGGGCTCAGAAAACGTCCACCCACGTAGGATCCTAACACTTTGAAAGATAGACAAGGGGGGAGACTCCAAAACAAATAAGATGGGAGGGGAAATAGAATAGATATAAGGAGAAAAACAAGAATCCTATTGAGAGGTTTTCCAAAATAGTTTAGCAGAAATAGTTTTCGACACTCTAGAAACAACGACCGTTAGCGAGGTTATCCTACAGGCTTTCCGTTGCTTCGATAACCATTCGTATCGAAACAATATCTCGGAACCAAGGCTCTGATACCATTTGTGACGCCCCGGGATCGGGCACTATGCAGATTTCAGCATTCCCGCCAAAATCCACATAATAACCGATTCCAGGTTGCCATTTGTGATAACATTACAACAGTTCACGAGTAATCCACAACAACAACAGAAAAGATATATACAAGATGACTCAAACGAGTCAGGGATACAACTGATACAATACAAAGATCCAAATAACAGCGGAAGAAACAACATATCGTCCGTCTACGGACAAGATACAACTTGGACTAAGAGTCCTGAAGATAACCGAGAGCGTCCAATCCCTGCCCAGGCCAAGCCGGAGGGATTCCCAAGCTAACGTCGTCAAACTTCAAACCTGTTGACTGCAATGTTGAATATGCAGCCACGAAAAAGGATTCGTGGGTCAGTACGGTTAAGTACTGGCAAGTGGATAAACCATACTCACAAGATACCGGCGTAGCCAGTCATCACAAGATACAAATACTTTGGGTTCAACGGAAAGGAAGGGATTATTGCAAGTAAGCGGCAGCGGGCTGCACTAACCAACTACAGGGACTCACTACAACATCCGGCTAAGAGAGGGGGATAAGATAGCGTATCGTAACCAACTACAACTACTCACCAAACAATACCCATCCAATGTTACCCCCTACTAAGGAAGCAACCCAAGGATAACTCACACTGTTGGATTAATGATGGATCAAGTTATTGTGTCAATAAGACTATTACTAGTCAAAATTAGCATTAGTTAGGTGTAAGTTGTTCTGAGTACTTGTTAGCCAGTACTTTCACCAAGTCAACCATAACCGCGGAAAACACGGCTTCTCGAGAAGATTTAACCCTGCAGGGATGCACCAATTTGGCCGTACACGTAAGAATAACCCGCCAGACGGGGGATCAACCCACCAAGCGAGGTACTCAACACAACCCAACTCTTCTTCGCATCAAGCCCAAAGCACCACGTGCTGTGCGTGCGCGGCTAATCGAGCCCCACGAAGAAAAGGGGACCCTCATAGCACTGGAAGACCACGCCGCCCTAAATGCCGACTACAAAAGTTCCACCCTGGCCTCGGGTTCGCACCTGCATATGCATGCATCAAATGGAAAGCCCGAACTAAGTGTGGCGATTTGGACGAGATGCGAATCGAATCAAGTTGAGGGGGGCGCCCATACTCGCTTCCCACATGCGGTTAGTGCGCTCATCATGGATCAGTAGACAAGACCCTTTTCCTAATTAGGGTCGACACTAGCAGGCTTCAAAACCACGCCGGGCCTCCTGCCGGTGCCTTATCATCAAATTATTATTACCCAAAACATTAACATGTTGTTGATTGAATTGAAACCCAACTATCAAACTAAACAGGTGATACGAAAGGAACAACAAGACTTGAGCGCAAACAACACTAAGCATGCAACTACGACACGAGGTCCAACAAGGTAAACAAACAACAGTTAATAGGAAGTGGAAGGAAAAGGCTATATCATGGCTGCAAGGTAAACAATATGATAGGATCGAGACACAAGCATCGAATCAACAGGCTAGAATAAGAACAACGGAAAGAATCGGTAACAAGTGATGAAAGGCAGCCATAGGCAGCAAGTGAGTATACTTGCCTGAGATCCAGCAAGTAGAGGTACATCCACAGAACTTGTCGTTGCTCACATCATCTCAATGTCCTATCCGGGAAGAAGCAACGAACCTCGAACAAACACCGGATGCAACAATTACTACTACGGCAAAAGATCCAGCATGATCAAGATATGGATGCATGACAAGTTTAAGGATGCATCAGAATAAACTAGTTGACAGGATAACATGTTTAAATGGACCCATATGCAATTTGAGTTACATATGAAAAGCCCATGAATTATGGTTGAAACAATTGTTTTACAGCTAACCAACAGGTGAAAGTGGTTTAGTATGATGCATGGATGAGGAAAACAAAAATATAACAACAATAGAACCAATTGGAAATAAGGTTTACCCATTTTGAAATTCACTTATTAAGTTTTGGAATTTTGGTTACTTAAAGGTGTCACACAAGCATTTGGTTGTTTTCATCAAGTTAAATTGTTCAAAACAGATAACAAGGTTCATATTTGATTAGAACACAAAATTTTGGGTGGATTACATGTTTCAATTATTGAAAAAGGAATTACATTGATTTAATTATGAATTAAACAAGATTAAACAAGTTTTAATTGAATTTAATTCAAGTTTGAATATTATTTGAATTTTATTTGTTCAAAACATAAATTAAAATTCATATTTGAAAAGTTTATGTTTTTCTGGTTTGAAAACATATTTTACATGTTCAAAAATAATTTATTTTAGGCAAGTTAGGAATTTAGCAAATTTAAATGATTTAAACAAGGTTTAAATTATTTAGGCAATTTTAATTATTTAAATCATGGAACAAAATTTATATTTGAAAAGGTGGTTCAAAATGGCATGGAAAACATATTTTATTTGTGTGATTTGAATTAAGTTTGAAATAGTTATGCAATTAATCAAATTTCAAATGAATTGTTCGAATTTGAAATTTGAAACAATTTGGAATGTTCAAAACAGAAAACAAATGCTTTGAATAGGTAGAGAATTAAATTTGGTTCAAGAAACATATTTTATTTGCATTATTTGACTTTAGGAAATAAAAGTTATTATCATTTTGAAATTAGGGACCAAACTGTAATGACAGGGACCTAAAAAGAAGGAAAAGGAATCGCAGAGGGGCCCCTGGGGCGTTTTTCACCCAGGGCAACCTAGCCTGGGCCTCTGTAGTGCGGGGCCAGCGCCACCGTGGCGGGTGTGGGAGGTGAGGTGGCTCCCAGGGCCACTGACTGGTGGGCCCTGGCCCCTGCGCGAATAAATCGCAAAAAAGGGGGGGGGGCAGTGCGCCCGCGGGGGCTCGATCCCTGGATCGCTGCGCTTCGCGCCGTGGAGCAGAACCACTGCGGTGTTGCGGTGCTTGTGATACCCTACGGGGTTAACTGAACAAGAGGTAAACATCGAGTGTTTAACTGAACTTTCAGACGAACAAGCTGCAGACTTTCTGCTGCAGTTTGCGACAGAACAGAAAATAAAAGGAAGGGATCGCTGCGCGTGAGGGGATCGATCCCAGGTGCTCCCAGCGTGACCACGACGAGCGCTACCACTGCGCTGCTGCGAGATCGCTGTTGCATCTCGAGCAAAAACGAGCACGTACTGCTGCTGCGCGAGAGGGGTTTCTGACGGACATGCACAGCCTGAACTGCAACCACGACGAGAACAGAGGAAGAAAGCGGCGAATCGGGGGGGTACCTGGCGATGAACTCTTCGGCAAACTTGGCGAGGATGTAGTCCTCGTTCCATTCCCCTAAACAGATGAACCTCGAGGTGGCCGTGGCGTCACCGGGATGAGGAGGCAGTGGGGGGGGTGCACTGGTTGGGGTTCAGAACAGAAGGAATCGGGGGGGGGGGAGAGAGGAGAGATGGCGGCGCTAGGGCGAGAGGGGAGGGCTAGGGCTAGCAGTGGGGGAGAGGTGGATGTTTTATGGGCAGTGGAGCTCGGTACGGCAGCAATCGGAAGAGGGGAGGAGATGATCTTACGGTGGAGGAGGTGTCGTACAGAGGGTGACATCACGAGGAGGAAGACGACAACCTCCTCGAAGGGGTACGGGCCAAACGAGGGGAGTGGGCTTAGGGAAAGGAGAAAATGGCTGTGGGCTGGCCTGTTTCTCTGAGCTCACCCCTCTCTTTTTATTTTTATTTCTTTCCTTATTTTTTTTGTAAAGGATGAAAGAGAGGGAGGGATAGAAATAGGATTTGGGGGGGTTTATTTTATGGAATATTTTTATTACTTTTCAAAATAGAAATGTCAAGGCAAAGTTAGCATTGATTTCAAAACTTTGAGATATTAATTGGATTTTTAAATTGTGATTTGAATTTCCATTAGTATTCATAAGGAGTTGATTTTTTTAAACAATTTTTATTCAATGAACTCAACAATTATGAAAACATTTATTGAATTTTAATTGTTTGCAAAAATTTAGTGTTTGAACCACAATTGGATCATGTCCATTATGATTGATTGGATTTGAATTTGAATTTGCCATTTAGGGTGTTGATTAAAGGGGGTTTTGATTTAACAAACAATTTAAACAAATCAACTTCAAAACTATTGGAAACAATTGAGTTGTTTTAGTTTGCAATTTTTGAATTGGAAATTTTGAACAATGTTTGAAATTTTAATTTGGTTTGAATTTTCCAGTTGTTTTGAAAACAGGATGCAATGCTTATGTGATGCAAGCAAAAAGAAAACAAACAACTTTCTACTTAGGGTAACACCCCAGGTGTTACAGACGACACCACTAACAAGGGATTGTGCCCTCGCAATCCACCTGCTAACCCGGGAGGGGAAAGAAGTTCGACTATCGGTTCTTCATGCTTCCAGCTGATCTCCTCGACACCACTAACAAGGGTTTCTCGACACCACTAACAAGAGATTCTTTCTCGGAGTGACGACGATGTTCTCCCACCAGGAATCTTCCGATGATCGAACTTATTAGGTTAAGGGCTCAGAAAACGTCCACCCACGTAGGATCCTAACACTTTGAAAGATAGACAAGGGGGGAGACTCCAAAACAAATAAGATGGGAGGGGAAATAGAATAGAGATAAGGAGAAAAACAAGAATCCTATTGAGAGGTTTTCCAAAATAGTTTAGCAGAAATAGTTTTCGACACTCTAGAAACAACGACCGTTAGCGAGGTTATCCTACAGGCTTTGCGGACCCGTTGCTTCGATAACCATTCGTATCGAAACAATATCGGGAATCGGAACCAAGGCTCTGATACCATTTGTGACGCCCCGGGATCGGGCACTATGCAGATTTCAGCATTCCCGCCAAAATCCACATAATAACCGATTCCAGGTTGCCACTTGTGATAACATTACAACAGTTCACGAGTAATCCACAACAACAACAGAAAATATATATACAAGATGACTCAAACGAGTCAGGGATACAACTGATACAATACAAAGATCCAAATAACAGCGGAAGAAACAACATATCGTCCATCTACGGACAAGATACAACTTGGACTAAGAGTCCTGAAGATAACCGAGAGCGTCCAATCCGTGCCCAGGCCAAGCCGGAGGGATTCCCAAGCTAACGTCGTCAAACTTCAAACCTGTTGACTGCAATGTTGAATATGCAGCCATGAAAAAGGATTCGTGGGTCAGTACGGTTAAGTACTGGCAAGTGGATAAACCATACTCACAAGATACCGGCGTAGCCAGTCATCACAAGATACAAATACTTTGGGTTCAACGGAAAGGAAGGGATTATTGCAAGTAAGCGGCAGCGGGCTACACTAACCAACTACAGGGACTCACTACAACATCCGGCTAAGAGAGGGGGATAAGATAGCGTATCGTAACCAACTACAACTACTCACCAAACAATACCCATCCAATGTTACCCCCTACTAAGGAAGCAACCCAAGGATAACTCACACTGTTGGATTAATGATGGATCAAGTTATTGTGTCAATAAGACTATTACTAGTCAAAATTAGCATTAGTTAGGTGTAAGTTGTTCTGAGTACTTGTTAGCCAGTACTTTCACCAAGTCAACCATAACCGCGGAAAACACGGCTTCTCGAGAAGATTTAACCCTGCAGGGATGCACCAATTTGGCCGTACACGTAAGAATAACCCGCCAGACGGGGGATCAACCCACCAAGCGAGGTACTCAACACAACCCAACTCTTCTTCGCATCAAGCCCAAAGCACCACGTGCTGTGCGTGCGCGGCTAATCGAGCCCCACGAAGAAAAGGGGACCCTCATAGCACTGGAAGACCACGCCGCCCTAAATGCCGACTACAAAAGTTCCACCCTGGCCTCGGGTTCGCACCTGCATATGCATGCATCAAATGGAAAGCCCGAACTAAGTGTGGCAATTTGGACGAGATGCGAATCGAATCAAGTTGAGGGGGGCGCCCATACTCGCTTCCCACATGCGGTTAGTGCGCTCATCATGGATCAGTAGACAAGACCCTTTTCCTAATTAGGGTCGACACTAGCAGGCTTCAAAACCACGCCGGGCCTCCTGCCGGTGCCTTATCATCAAATTATTATTACCCAAAACATTAACATGTTGTTGATTGAATTGAAACCCAACTATCAAACTAAACAGGTGATACGAAAGGAACAACAAGACTTGAGTGCAAACAACACTAAGCATGCAACTACGACACGAGGTCCAACAAGGTAAACAAACAACAGTTAATAGGAAGTGGAAGGAAAAGGCTATATCATGGCTGCAAGGTAAACAATATGATAGGATCGAGACACAAGCATCGAATCAACAGGCTAGAATAAGAACAACGGAAAGAATCGGTAACAAGTGATGAAAGGCAGCCATAGGCAGCAAGTGAGTATACTTGCCCGAGATCCAGCAAGTAGAGGTACATCCACAGAACTTGTCGTTGCTCACATCATCTCAATGTCCTATCCGGGAAGAAGCAACGAACCTCGAACAAACACCGGATGCAACAATTACTACTACGGCAAAAGATCCAGCATGATCAAGATATGGATGCATGACAAGTTTAAGGATGCATGAGAATAAACTAGTTGACAGGATAACATGTTTAAATGGACCCATATGCAATTTGAGTTACATATGAAAAGCCCATGAATTATGGTTGAAACAATTGTTTTACAGCTAACCAACAGGTGAAAGTGGTTTAGTATGATGCATGGATGAGGAAAACAACAAGATAACAACAATAGAACCAATTGGAAATAAGGTTTACCCATTTTGAAATTCACTTATTAAGTTTTGGAATTTTGGTTACTTAAAGGTGTCACACAAGCATTTGGTTGTTTTCATCAATTTAAATTGTTCAAAACAGATAACAAGGTTCATATTTGATTAGAACACAAAATTTTGGGTGGATTACATGTTTCAATTATTGAAAAAGGAATTACAATGATTTAATTATGAATTAAACAAGATTAAACAAGTTTTAATTGAATTTAATTCAAGTTTGAATATTATTTGTTCAAAACATAAATTCAAATTCATATTTGAAAAGTTTATGTTTTTCTGGTTTGAAAACATATTTTACATGTTCAAAAATAATTTATTTTGAGCAAGTTAGGAATTTAGCAAATTTAAATGATTTAAACAAGGTTTAAATTATTTAGGCAATTTTAATTATTTAAATCATGGAACAAAATTTATATTTGAAAAGGTGGTTCAAAATGGCATGGAAAACATATTTTATTTGTGTGATTTGAATTAAGTTTGAAATAGTTATGCAATTAATCAAATTTCAAATGAATTGTTCAAATTTGAAATTTGAAACAATTTGGAATTTTCAAAACAGAAAACAAATGCTTTGAATAGGTAGAGAATTAAATTTGGTTCAAGAAACATATTTTATTTGCATTATTTGACTTTAGGAAATAAAAGTTATTATCATTTTGAAATTAGGGACCAAACTGTAATGACAGGGACCTAAAAAGAAGGAAAAGGAATCGCAGAGGGGCCCCTGTGGCGTTTTTCACCCAGGGCAACCTAGCCTGGGCCTCTGCAATGCGGGGCCAGCGCCACCGTGGCGGGTGTGGGAGGTGAGGTGGCTCCCAGGGCCACCGACTGGTGGGCCCTGGCCCCTGCGCGAATAAATCGCAAAAAGGGGGGGGGGGCAGTGCGCCCGCGGGGGCTGGATCCCTGGATCGCTGCGCTGCGCGCCGTGGAGCAGAACCACTGCGGTGTTGCGATGCTTGTGATACCCTACGGGGTTAACTGAACAAGAGGTAAACATCGAGTGTTTAACTGAACTTTCAGACGAACAAGCTGCAGACTTTTTGCTGCAGTTTGCGACAGAACAGAAAATAAAAGGAAGGGATCGCTGCGCGTGAGGGGATCGATCCCAGGTGCTCCCAGCGTGACCACGATGAGCGCTACCACTGCGCTGCTGCGAGATCGCTGTTGCATCTCGAGCAAAAACGAGCACGTACTGCTGCTGCGCGAAAGGGGTTTCTAACGGACATGCACAGCCTGAACTGCAACCACGACGAGAACAGAGGAAGAAAGCGGCGAATCGGGGGGGTACCTGGCGATGAACTCTTCGGCAAACTTGGCGAGGATGTAGTCCTCGTTCCATTCCTCTAAACAGATGAACGTCGAGGTGGCAGTGGCATCACCGCGATGGGGAGGCAGTGGGGGGGGGGGTGGTGCACTGGTTGGGGTTCAGAACAGAAGGAATCGGGGGGGGAAGAGAGGAGAGATGGCGGCGCTAGGGCGAGAGGGGAGGGCTAGGGCTAGCAGTGGGGGAGAGGTGGATGTTTTATGGGCAGTGGAGCTCGGTACGGCAGCAATCGGAAGAGGGGAGGAGATGATCTTACGGTGGAGGAGGTGTCGTACAGAGGGTGACATCACGAGGAGGAAGACGACAACCTCCTCGAAGGGGTACGAGCCAAAAGAGGGGAGTGGGCTTAGGGAAAGGAGAAAATTGCTGTGGGCTGGCCTGTTTCTCTCAGCTCACCCCTCTCTTTTTATTTTTATTTCTTTCCTTATTTTTTTTGTAAAGGATGAAAGAGAGGGAGGGATAGAAATAGGATTTGGGGGGGTTTATTTTATGAAATATTTTTATTACTTTTCAAAACAGAAATGTCAAGGCAAAGTTAGCATTGATTTCAAAACTTTGAGATATTAATTGGATTTTTAAATTGTGATTTGAATTTCCATTAGTATTCATAAGGAGTTGATTTTTTTAAACAATTTTTATTCAATGAACTCAACAATTATGAAAAACATTTATTGAATTTTAATTGTTTGCAAAAATTTAGTGTTTGAACCACAATTGGATCATGTCCATTATGATTGATTGGATTTGAATTTGAATTTTCCATTTAGGGTGTTGATTAAAGGGGGTTTTGATTTAACAAACAATTTAAACAAATCAACTTCAAAACTATTGGAAACAATTGAGTTGTTTTAGTTTGCAATTTTTGAATTGGAAATTTTGAACAATGTTTGAAAGTTTAATTTGGTTTGAGTTTTCCAGTTGTTTTGAAAATAGGATGCAATGCTTATGTGATGCATGTGATGCAAGCAAAAAGAAAACAAACAACTTTCTACTTAGGGTAACACCCCAGGTGTTACATTAGCCTTGCTACAAAAATGGTTTCAATTGATGTTGTGGAAAAACTCTAAGTAACAAACTTCAATGAACCACCTAGGTGGATTGCTAATGCGGGGCAGTTGATAGTTGAGTATCTCCCTGAGGGGAGCTCACTTGAAGGAATGACACCCAGGAACAAAGTGATTATGATGTTCCCCAAGTTTAGATTGCTTCTAGTGCAGCTTTTAGTCATATGGGCTCTGTCTTGATTAACTAAGTTGCGAGGGTTCAGCCTGGGCTTGACAAGCAGATGTAGCATAATTATAGGTGGAACGGGTCTTGCCATTAGGTTGAATTCTTGCTTCCGAAAGATCTTGTCTCAATCTTCTCCTTTCCTTAATGCACTCAGAGTGTATAGGATGTTTAGGCTGATTTGAGTCTGAAGGTGAAAGTGCACAAACTCTGTAGAGTCAACAAACTAAGATCCTAGCCGTGTTCCCGGTTATGGACAACTATGAGCAGATGGACAAGGAAGGACGGAAGAATCACATCACCATTTTCAATAAGTAAAATTTTGACCAAATGAACAGTAGTTGTGGTGCTTGGATATTAGTCCAATGATGCCACCCTTTCAAAAGAAAAGTTTTCTTTTACAAAAGAGATAGGAGAAAACTTGCTTTATGCAAACTTAGCCAAAATTCCCCTCAGCCAAATAAGCATGTATTATTAGTCTTGCCATTTATATCCACCATAGTGTTACTAGCCAATACATTAAATTGTATTGACTCCCTTGTGGCTGCATATTCCATATTGCAGATGTTTCTAAAGACGAGTGAGGATTTCGTTTAGGATCTCGAGCCAACATGTTTTTCTTGTGGCACATGAAGAAGATGGGCTCAATGTTGTACTTTGTTTTCCGCTGTATTTCCTTGTTTTCTACTAGTCTTCTAAGACTATGCAAGTTGTAATACTATTTTGTAAAGTCTGGATCATGCGATGTAATAGAATTTGATGCATTTGCATGATGTTTCATCTTGTACTGTGGTGCTAGCAATTGATCCAGGGACTAGCACACTAACACAGATGTTCTTACATTATTTAAATGTGGGAACGCTACATTGCATTTTTACTAGCAGAAGTGGGAGTGTTTCCAACACCAATTACTTTACCATTGATAGTAGAAGGTTTTCTAGCATGAGAACCTTCAGTTTTACTAGTGGTGGTAATGGTGCAAACATTAGCTATATTATTCTTTCTAGCTATTTCATCTTCTTTTTCCCATCTAGCATGCAATTCAGCTAACATCCTAACATTATCATCAATTCGAATTTGGATCGCATTTAAAGTTTTGCTTTCTTTAACATCATGAGGCATAACCTTTAGTTTTATAAAATCAACATCTAGAGCAAGGCTATCAACTTTAGAAGCAAGAACATCAATTTTGCCAAATTTTTCCTCAACAGATTTATTAAAAGGAGTTTGTGTACTAATAAAAAATTTAAGCATGTCCTCAAGATCAGAGGGTACACTTTTATTGTTGTTGTAGGAATTACCATAAAAATTACCATAACCATTTCCATTATTGGGAGGATATGGCCTATAATTCTTGCTACCAAAAATTATTCCTGCATTGTTGTTGAAATTATTATTTTTAATGAAGTTCACATCAACATGCTCTTCTTGAGCAACCAAAGAGGCTAAAGGAACATTATTTGGATCAATAGGAGCATGGCCATTCACAAGCATAGACATAATAACATCAACTCTTTCATTCAAAGAGGAGGTTTCTTCAACAAAATTTACCTTCTTACCAGTTGTAGCTCTCTCAGTGTGCCACTCAGAATAATTTACCATCATATCATCAAGAAGCTTTGTTGCTGCCCCCAAGGTCATGGACATAAAGGTTCCTCCAACAGCTGAATCTAGAAGATTTCTTGAAGAAAAATTCAGACCTGCATAAAAGGTTTGGATGATCATCCAAGTAGTCAATTCTTGAGTGGGACAATTCTTTACTTAAGATTTCATTCTTTCCCATGCTTTAGCAACATGCTCATTATCAAGTTGCTTAAAATTCATAATGCTACTTCTTAAATATATAATCTTAGCAGGAGGATAATATTTTCCAATGAAACCATCTGTACACTTAGTCCAAGAATCAATACTATTTCTAGGCAAAGATAGCAACCATTGTTTAGCTCTTCCTCTCAAAGAGAAAGGAAACAATTTCAGTTTAATAATATCCGCATCTACATCTTTATATTTTTTGAAGGGAATATGCCCGAGAGGCAATAATAAAGTGGTTATTATCTTATTCCTTGTTTATGATAAATGTTTATTTCTCATGCTAGAATTGTATTAAATGGAAACGTTGATACATGTGTGTCTAATAAACAAAAAAAGAGTTCCTAGTAACGCCTCTCATTTAACTAGCTCGTTGATTAACTGATGATCAAGGTTTCCTGATCATGAACATTGGATATTGTTAATAACGGGGTCATATCATTGGTAGAATGATGTGATGAACATAGACCCAAAGCGAATATAGCAATGCGATCAATTCATTAAGTTTACATTGCTATATTAAGCATACGAAGTAACTCTAATGCTTAGACCATGAGATCATGTCAATCACTAACACCGGAAGAGTGCTTTGAGGTCATCAAGCGTCACACTGTAACAAGGTGACTATAAAGGTGTCGTTGGGTTTTGGAAAGTATTAGTTGAGGCTCATGGATCAAGAGTGGGATTTTTCCATCCAGATGACGGAGATATATACTCTGGGCCCTCTCGGTGATATCACATCGACACCGCTTGCAAGCACGTGACTATGTCACAAGGATGTCATATCACAGAACGAGTAAAAGAGTACTTGTCGGTAACGAGATTGAACTAGGTATGGTTGATACCAATGATCGGATCTCGGACAAGTAAAATATCGCGAGACAAAGGGAATTGGTTACTACGTTTATGGTTCACACGATCACTAGTTTCATCGTTGAATGTGTAGGAGTCATTACGGATCTCCAGGTCCCTCTGTTGACTAATGATCGGAGAGGTGTCTCGATTATGTATACATTATTCACGAACCGTAGGGTGACACACTTAAGGTTTGATGACGCGATTGAGTGGATACGGAATATCGGAGAAAAGTTTGGACAACACCGAAATTGTTTCGGGGAATATTGAAATAGTCACCGGAATTGTTTCGAACAATATTGAAATGGTTCAGGGTGGTATATGTTAATTTTTGATTAACAAATAGTTCAAGAGGGTAAGTGTTAATGTTTGTTAATAGGATTAACAAATATTAAAATAAAGAAATGAAATTGTTTTATTTATTTATTAAAGAAAACCCTTGGAATTTTGAGTGGGAATTGATGAGACAATGAGTGGGTTGAGTGGAGACTCCACCCACATGATGAGGGGAGAGGTGGAGGCACCAAAATTTCATGGCTGCCTCCCCCTCCTAGGGGTTGGACCTCCCTCTCCCCACACACTTGGTGTTATCTCGACCTCCCTCGTCCCGCTAATCCACCTCATGTTCATGCGCTTGGCGAAGCCCTGAACGAATTTTTATCCACCACACCATGCCGTCGTGCTGCTGGAATTCCGAGGGATCCTCTACTTATGCTGCCCCGCTGGATGGAGGGAACAGAGGTCGTCGTCGAGCTGTACGTGTGACCGAGTGCGGATACGCTGTCGGATTGCAGCGCTCATCTTCGTGATCTTGAGATCGACGTGAGTACGAATACGCCAACAGCGAGATTTGATCTCATAACGCTTTGTGTATTCAATGGTATGTTCTCTTTAATACTTTCTCTATGCCCGTTGCTTTTATCTCCTAGATTAGATCTTGGCCCTTCGTGTATCTCTCGCGCAGGAAATTTTTTGTTTTCAATGCAATGAACCCTTCAGTGGTATCAGAGCCGGATGTGTGCGTAGATGTTTTGTACGGGTAGAACACATAGGTGTATGTGGGCGTTGATGATCATGTTATTGCCTCCTTGAGTATTTTATGATCTTAGTGGTATAGTAGGATGAAGCTGCCCTAGACTAACTTTACGTGTAATATGTACGCGAGACCTGTCTCACTTGTGGCTAAGGGGGTGTCCGTTTCTCCTACTATAGTTAAGATCTAATCTACGAAGGGTTGTTGAAAATATGTTTATCAACGTTGTGGTTCATGTTCGTAGGTATGAACGGTTCTATCCTCGAAAGCCCAAGCCACCTAAAATATGAAAAAATAAATTAGAGACGTCTAACTTGTTTTTGCATGGCATGTGATGTGATATGGTCAATGTTACAAATTTGATGTATGAGATGATATATTTTGTAAATTATTCACATACCGGCAGGAGCCATATGGTTGTCTTATTATTTATGGCCTGCATGTTGTATGTTGTAATTTTGATGGACAGTCAAGATGGAGGTGTCATGGACCTTGGTGCCACGCCGGTGGAATGATGGAGATCATACCATGATGCACAAGATGGAGATCAAGTGCAAGAAGGACCATATCATATCACATTATCCATGCATGTGATGTTAATCCTTTTATGCATCTTATTTTGCTTAGATCGCGACGGTAACATTATAAGATGATTCCTCTCACTTAATATCAAGATAATAATGTGTTTTCCCTTAGTATCGTTCGTCGTTTCGAGACACCACGTGATGATCGGGTGTGACAGACTCAACGTTAGCATAAAACGGGTGCTGACGAGCCTAGCATGTACAGACATGGCCTCGGAACACACGCAATACTACGGTTCTACTTGGCGAGCCTAGCATGTACAGACACGGCGTCAGAACACGTAACCGAAAGGTAAAGCATGAGTCATATGCATTATATGATGAACATGTCGATGTTCGCCTTTGCAACTACATCATCTCACGTGATGATCCGTTTTGGTGTAGTGAATTTGGTTTGTGTAGTCACTAAAATGACTAGAGGGATGCTGTTTTTGAGTGGGAGTTCACGTAGTAATTTTGAATTAACTTGAACTTACTTTATCATCAACAACCAATCAAAGTGAATTTGCATAAATTCTAGTATTCATTGGCATCCACACTACCAAATTCCGTGCGGTCTGGGACGTTTCAATAACGTTGCGGATGGGCTGCAAACCGTCGTGAAGGGCAATCCGCGACGGAATGAAAACGTATCAGATCGACTGTCACGGACGATTACGCGACGTTTATATGAACTCTAAACCATTAAGGCTATCCGCAACGTACAACAAATCGTCGCCACCAGTTGAGCCGTCCGGACTAGGCCCAATAAGCATTAACGTTTTTATTTCATCGCTATGAGGCGGCACGTGGCAAACGAGTTTCTAACGGCCGTTAACGTAATCAGCTGACGTGGCAAAACATGGGAACGTTTTTTACGTCACCAGTCTTGACCAATGAGGCGAAACCATATGGACCAATCGAAATACGCCACATGGAAACAAAATGGTGCCACGTTGCCTTCTTCTGGGACGAAATCTGTTAGGCCCGGGCTACCCAGCGATGTTTTTTTCCGTCGTGAGTCTCGACCAATCAGACGAAAGCATTGGACCAATCAAAATACGCCACATGGAAACAAAATAGCGCCACGTCGTTTTCTTCTGGGACAAAATCTGCTCGTCGCGGGCTACCCAACGCCTTTTTTTCGTCGCTAAACTCGTGGCAAGTGCACCAACCAAATGGTGCCACGCAACGTCTTTTCCATGACATTTTTTTCGTCACAGATTTGGGTGATTTCATCACCATGCCGGGGACGTTATTTTTACGTCGTCTAATCGCCCACTCATAGTAGGCCACGTGGGCTGGGCATACATCGCCACGTGTCGGTATTTGCCTTGACGGATTTTTACGTTACGTTACTATGATGTCGGTTTTGGTGCTATTTGGGTGGTTACATCATCGTTATAATTGCCAATTGCACACAGGCAGAAAAGAAACCACATAACAGACATCAAATACTTACTTTTTCTCACAGAATATCAAACCAACATACAGAACCACAGTTTCAAGGACCACGCATCTGCTCAGCCATCATCTCAAGTAGGGCAACTCCTTCTAGTTGAGATTTCTTTAGCGCATCTTGTTGCTTCCGAATCTCTTCCATATCAACTACAAACTTCAGCCTCAGTTGCTCGGATTCTGCTTTTGCCGTCCTCATATCAGCAATTGTTCTGCGCACATTCACATCAAGCTATGGTTCAGGCTTAGACTGTGAAAAACATGATTCCACACGGGTCTTCTTTGAGAAAATATGCTTTCCACTCTTCGGCATGACAACTTCACTATCATCCTCGTCCTCAACCTCTGAAGCAGTCGAGACATCACCCTTTTCTTGTTTGCCTATCAAGCATGCAAAGAAAATAGATGAAAATAACATATGACAAGAATGTATAGAACATAGATGAAACTAGCAGATGACAAGCATGTATAATAAATTGATGAAAACTAGCAGATTATAGTCAAACAACGGTGTGTGTCATGAACTAGCTGATGAGAAGCATAGATGAAACAACAGGTGTCAAGCATGTGAGGAAGATAGATGAAAATAGCAGATAACAAGCATGTACAAAAAATTGATGAAAACTAGCAGATTATAGTCAAACAACGGTGCGTGTCATGAACTAGCTGATGGGAAGCATAGATGAAACAGCAGGTGTCAAGCATGTGAGAAAGATAGATGAAAATAGCAGATGACAGGCATGTACAAAAAATTGATGAAAACTAGCATATTATAATCAACCAACTGTGTGTGTAAATGAACTAGCAGATGAGAAGCATAGATGGAATAGCAGGTGTTAATCATGTGAGGAAGATAGATGGAAACCATGTTGAAATGACAACGACAGTCTTAATTACTATAAGTGGGTTTCACGGCCTTAATTAGCTTGCCAAAACTTCTTATAGTATGGAATAGAGGAAGTAGCACAAAATATATGGCGCCACATTGATCAAACAGTTCAACACAAGATAAGAAAGCTATACCCTAGTTGTTGCGATATCATGAAAGAATGTTGAGCTACCGGGTTAGGGAATAACCTGCAGCTCATTGTCCACGCTGGATTGTGATTGATATGACACGACTCCTTCAATGGCATCTGATTCCTCTTCAACATCATACACATGCATGTACTGAGATCCAGAGTCTTGCTTCTTGGTCTTTTTTTTTGGGGGGGGGGGGGTACAGTAGGACATGAAAGAAAACTTGCTGGCTTTATGCCCAGTTCAGGCATCTTTGCATTGTTTGCCATGATAGTTCTAGCACGCTCTTCTTCAATGGGGTGTAGTGGCGATCCTAACATGAATAAAGAACTAAAAGTAAAGTACAAATATAACACTTCATAAGAACCTAATATAGCATAAATAATTAAGGCACTCATCTTGTAAGAACAGTCCAGTGCAAGTAATATAAATTCTGATCCTAACTAAGACTCATAGGATCACAAGCAAAGTGACATTAAACCTAATACGTAGTATACAAGCTAGATTGCTGAAAATGATCAAAGTTTTACCAAGCAAGAAGGCCCCCCTTCCTATTTCCGTTACAAGAAACCGTTTATAGAGATTTATTGCATAAAACATTAGCAGTATAATTAGGATAATAATGAAGCATCAAACATACGATTAAACGGACAACCAATTTAGAAAGATTAACTGCATCGAACATAAGCAGGATAATAAGGAAGCATCAACATACAATTAAATAGACAAAAGCAATTTAGAGAGAATAGTTGCATGCACCTTTAGGGTCTTCTGGCTTGCTGCATTTATCGCCTTCAATCTTCACTCGTTTCAGCGTGCTTGCAGACATTGACGGTGATGTTGAGGCGAGGTTGGAGACGAGGTGGCAGATCTGGATGTACGGCGAGGTCGGTGGGGAGGTGGCTGACCGGCAAACACGACGTCGAGGTGGCTGACCGGCGAGCACGGCGCGAGGTGGAAGATAACGTACGGCGAGGTTGGAGACGATGTGGCAGACAAGCGAGCACAACGACGAGGTGGCGGATCTGGACGGCGAAAAGGCCGGTGATGTGGCAGATCTGGAGGGTGATCTCGACGGCGACGAGGGAGTTCTGGCAAGTGAGCTATACGACAAGGTGTGAGACCGGGGGAATAGAGGATCTATTTTGGGAGGACAAGGGGGAGTGGATATTTCGAAATAGTGGCTTTCTCTTTCGATGAGAGGGTCGATCGAGGGGATAAGGCAGGGTTTCAGAACTGTTACCGAAATGCCCTCCAGGCTAAAGGTTGCCAGTTGTGTGCTGGAGGGCTGAGAAGTAAATTATCCTTGCACGAAAAAAATTGGGCGGGCTGTCCTGGCGCGAATTTTTCGGAGCGACGCAAAATTTTGGCAGAACTGCGGGAAACTTTGCTAGTCGTCCGATGCTGATGGGTGGCTTACAAAAATTGAGCATTTATGCAATTATTTAGTACTAAAGATTGTGACAAAATCCCGAAAGTATTTTACCTAAAATCCTGGAAAGGGTCAATTATAGGGAATACTACTACATGTTGATTGGTGGCTTGAACTTTGCTAGCCATTGGATGCTAGTCAACTTTTCTTTCTACACCTATCACCGGTGTCGGAAGGGGTAGACCACTGTTCTTTTTTGCTTGGTTCTGTTAAGTTAGGCCATAGTTACATGGATAACCCAAATCTAGATCTACTTGTAATAAGATTCCCTCCAGTTCGCCTGAAGAAACCATAGCCATGATGGGGGAAAAGACGGAACTGCCGTTATGGACCCTCTACATGAGCCGGAAGGGGGTTGAAAATTGGAACCAATTTCTTGCTTTTGTTAGGTTAGGCACAAGGAACACCCAAGACAATGGTAGCACCCACCTCTTGGCAAGATTTCCCCAGTTCCGTCAGATCCGGGACTTTCGGGCTCTAAGTAGTCCTCGCACATGCTGAGAGAATCCGACGCCGGTGAAGTGCGCCCTAACACAGAGAGCGAGGGAATCTTGCGCATCCAAGAACCATGACACACTCTAACACACATGGTATGGCATACGCTGGGATTTGGTGGCATTCGGATGATCCGGAGCCCCCTCTCCGGAGAAACCATAGCCCCGCTGTGAAAAAACACGAAATTGTCGTTCTGGCCCCTCTACGTGAGCCGGAACAGGATAGCAAAGTGGAACCAATTGCTTGGCTGTGTTAGGTTAGGCCCAATGAACACCCAATAAAATTGTAGGTCCTACCTCTTGGCAAGATTCCCCCAGTTCCGTCAGATCTGGGAGTTTCGGGCTCTAAGTAGTCCTCGAACTCGCTAGAGAGAATCCGACGCCGGTGAATCCCTAACACTGGGAGAGAGGGAATCTTGGGCATCCAAGACCCATTCCACACTATAACACACGTGGTATGACATACTATGGGATTTGATGGCATTCAAACGATCTTGAGCCCCCTCTCCGGAGAAACCATAGCCCCGATGAGGAAAAAGACGGAACTGTCGTTCTGGCCCCACTACGTGAGCCGGAAAGGGGTAGCAAAGTGGAACCAATTGCTTTGTTGTTCTAGGCTAGGCCCAAGGAACACCCAAGAAAATGTTTGGGCCCACCGTTTGTCAAGATTCCCCCAGTTCCGTCAGTTCCGGGAGTTTCGGGCTAATCCTGGAACCGGCAGAGAGAATATGACGCCGGTGAGCCCTAACACAGAGAGCGAGGGAATGTTGGCCATCCAAGACCTATGAAACAATCTAACACACATGGTATGACATAACATGGGATTTGGGGCATTCATACGATCCGGAGCCCCCTCTCCGAGAAACCATAGCCCCGATGTGGAAAAAGACGGAATTGTCGTTCCGGCCACTCTACATGAGCCGGAAAAGGGTAGAAAAGTGGAACCAATTGCTTTTTTGTGTTAGGTTAGGCCCAAGTAACACGCAAGAAAATGTTGGGCCCACATGTTGGCAAGATTCCCCGAGTTCTGTCGGTTTCGGGAGTTTCGGGCTCTAAGTAGTCCTTGAGCATGCCAAAGAGAATCCGACGCTGTTGAAGCCCTAATAGAGAGAGAGAGGGAATCTTGGGAATCCAAGACCCATGACACACTATAACACACATGGTATGGCGTACCTTGGGATTTGGTGGCATTCAGACGATCTAGAGGCCCCTCTCCGGAGAAACCATGGCCCCGCTGGGAAAAAATACGGAACTGTCATTCTGGACCCTCTACGTTAGGCGGAAGGGGGTACCAAAGTGGAACAAATTGCTTGGTTGTATTATGTTAGGCCCAAGGAACACCCAAGACAAGGGTAGGGCCCACCTCCTGGAAATATTCCCGCCATTCCGTGAGATCTGGGAGTTTCGGGCTCTGAGTAGTCCTGGAACCCGTGGAAGAGAATGCGGCGCCGGTGAAGCCATAACACAAAGAGTGACGGAATCTTGGGCATCCAAGACCCATGACAACATCTAACACATATGGTTTGGCATAACCTAGGATTGGGTGGGAATTCAAACGCTCCAGAGCCCCTCCCCGGAGAAACCCTAGGTCTGCTGGAGAAAAAGAAGAAACTGCCGGTCTGGCCCCTCTACGTGAGCTGGAAAGGGGTAGGAAAGTGGAACTAATTGCTTGGTTGTGTTATTTTAGGCCCAAGTAACACCAAATAAAATGTTAGTACCCACCTCTTGGCAAGATTCCCCCTGTTCCGTCAGATTCGGGAGTTTCGGACTCTGAATAGTTTTGGAACCCGCTAGAGAGAATCCGACGCCGACGAAGGCCTACCACACAAAGAGAGGGAATCTTGGGCATCCAAGACCCATGACACACTATAACACACATGGTATGGCATACCATGGTATTTGGTCCTATTCAGACGATCTATAGCCCCTCTCCGGAGAAACCCTAGCCCCGCTGGGAAAACAGACGGAACTGCCTAACTGGCCCCTCTACATGAGCCGGAAGGGGGTAGCAAAGTGGAACCAAATTCTTGGTTGTGTCAGTTTAATTAGGACCAATGAACACCCAAGACAATGGTGGGGCCCACCTCTTGGCAGGATTCCCCCTATTTCGTCACATCCGGGAGTTTCGGGCTCTGAGTAGTCCTTGAACCCGCAAGAGAGAATCCGACGCCGGTGAAGCCATAACACACCGAGTGATAAAATGTTGGGCATACAAGACCCATGAAACACTATAACACACATGGTATTTCATACCATGGTATTTGGTGGCATTCAGACAATCCGGAGGCCCCTCTCCGGAGAAACCATAGCCCCGCTAGGGAAAAAGACGGAACTGCCGTTCTGACCCCTCTACGTGAGCCAGAAGGGGGTAGAAGAGTGGAACCAACTTCTTGGTTGTGTTAGTTTAGGCCCAATGAACACCCAAGACAATGGTAGGTCCCACCTCTTGGCAATATTCCCCGAGTTCCGTCAGTTCCGGGAGTTTCGGGCTCTAAGTAGTCCTGGAACCCGCTAGAGGGAATCCGACGCCGGTGAAGCCCTAACACAGAGAGAGAGGGAATCTTGGGCATCCAAGACCCACGGCACACTATAACACACATGGTATGGAATACGATGGGATTTGGTGGCATTCAGACGATCTGGAGGCCCCTCTCCGGAGAAACCATGCATAGCCCCGCTGGGAAAAAAGACGGAACTGCCGTTCTGGCCCCTCTACGTTAGGTGGAAGGGGGTAGCAAAGTGGAACAAACTCCTTGGTTGTATTAGGTTAGGCCCAAGGAACAGACAAAAAATGGTAGGGCCCACCTCTTGGAAAGATTCCCCTAGTTCCGTCAGAACCGGGAGTTTCAGGCTCTTAGTAATCCTGGAACCCGCCAGAGAGAATCTAACGCCGGTGAAGCCCTAACACAGAGAGAGCGACTGTATATTGGGAATAAAAGACCCATTACACACTCTAACACACATGGTATGCCATACCATGGGATTTGGTGTCATTCAGACGATCCGGAGCCCCTCTCCAGAGAAACCATAGCCCCGCTGGGAAAAGACGGAAATGCCGTTTTGGCCCTCTACTTGAGCCAGAAAGGGGTAGCAAAGTGTACCAATTGCTTGTTTGTGTCAGGTTAGGCCCAAGGAACACCCAAGAAAATGGTTGGGACCACCCGTTGGCAAGATTCCCCGAGTTCCATCAGTTTAGGGAGTTTCGGGCTCTAAGTAGTCTTGGAACCCGCCAGAGAGAATCTAACGCGCCGGTGAAGCACTAACACACACACAGAGAGAGAGAGAGGGAATATTGTTAATCTAAGACCCATGAAACACTATACACATACATGGTATGGAATACCATGGTGTATTTGGTGGCATTCAGACGATCTGGAGGCCCCTCTCCAGAGAAACCATAGCCCCGCTGGGGAAAAGACGGAAATGCCATTTTGGCTCCTCTACGTGAGCAGGAAAGGGGTAGAAAAGTGCAACCTATTACTTGGTTGTGTTAGGTTAGGCCCAAGTAACACCCAATAAAATGGTAGGTCCCACCTCTTGGCAAGATTCCCCCCGTTCCGTGAGATCCGGTAGTTTCGGGCTCTAAGTAGAACCCGCAAAAGAGAATCTGACGCCGGTGAAGCCATAACACAGGGAGTAAAGGAATATCGGGCATAAAATACCCATGCAACACTCTAACACACACAAGATATGTAATACCATGGGATTTGGTGGCATTCATACGATCTGGAGGCCCCTCTCCAGAGAAACCATAGCCCCGCTGGAAAAAAGACGGAGCTGCCGTTCTTGCCCCTCTACGTGAGCCGGAATGGGGTAGTAAAGTGAAACCAATTGCTTGGTTGTGTTATGTTAGGCCCAAGTAACACCCAATACAATGGTAGGTCCCACCTCTTGGCAAGATTCCCCCCATTCCGTGAGATATGGGAGTCTTGGGCTCTGAGTAGTCCTGGAACCCGCGAAAGAGAATGCGGCACCGGTGAAGCCATAACACAAAGAGTGGGGGAATCTTGGGCATAAAAGACCCATGACACAATCTAAAACACATGGTTTGGCATACCCTAGGATTGGGTGGGAATTCAGACGCTCCGGAGCCCCTCGCCGGAGAAACCCTAGGTGTGCGGGAGAAAAAGAAGAAACTGCCGGTCTGGCCCCTCTACGTGAGTCGAAAAGGGGTAGAAAAGTGGAAATAATTTATTGTTTGTGTTGTTTTAGGCCCAAGTAACACCAAATAAAATGGTAGGAACAACCTTTTGGCAAGATTCCCCCTGTTCTGTCTGATCCGGGAGTTTCGGGCTCTAAATAGTTTTGGAACCCGCTAGAGAGAATCCGACGCTGACGAAGGCCTACCACACAAAGAGAGGGAATATTGGGCATCCAAGACCCATGAAACACTATAACACACATGGTATGGCACATACCATGGGATTTGGTGGTATTCAGACGATCCAGAGCCCCTCTCCGGAGAAACCCTAGCCCCGCTGGGAAAAAATACGGAACTGTTGTTCTGGCCCGTCTACGTAGCCGGAAGGGGGTAGTAAAGTGGAAGTAATTGCTTGGTTGTGTTTGGTTATGCCCAAGTAACACCCAAGACAATGGTAGGGACCACCTCTTGCCAGGATTCCCCCTGTTTCGTCACATCCGGGAGTTTCGGGCTCTAAGTAGTCCTTGAACCCGCCAGAGAGAATCCGACGCCGGTGAAGCCATAACACACCGAGTGAGAAAATGTTGGCATCCAAGAACCATGGAACACTCTAACACACATGGTATGTCATACCATGGGATTTGGTGGCATTCAGACGATCCGGAGCCCCTTCTCCGGAGAAACCATAGCTCCGCTAGGTAAAAAGACGGAACTGCCGTTCTGGCCCCTCTACGCGAGCCTGAAGGGGGTAGCAAAGTGGAAAAAATTGCTTGGTTGTGTTAGGTTAGGCCCAATTAACACCCAAGACAATGGTAGGTCCCACCTCTTGGCAAGATTCCCTCGCTTCGCTCGAACATTGATCTGTTGACCAGAAGTCAACCTTTTGGTCTACCCCTATGACCAGCGTCCGAAGGGGGTAGACCTCAATACTATTTTGCTTAGTTGTGTTAGTTTAGACCTAAGCAACATTAATAACCAAAATCTAGCTATACTTTTAACAATATTCCCTCCGGTTTGCCCGAATGGGGGAGCATCGACGGTTCGAGACCTATAAGTGTAGTGCATAACCTTCCTATGTGATGCCGGTGAAACTAGTCACACCTATGGGTAGTATATTGGCCCCTCCCCACCTCGATCCTAGCACAGGTTTATAAGTATTCTTAGTGCCCCACCATGGTTTACGTAGGATTCCGACACTTTAGAGCCCAACGCTTCACTAGAACATTGATCTGTTGACCAGAAGTCAACCTTTTGGTCTACCCCTATGACCGCGTCGGAAGGGGGTAGAACACAATAATATTTTGCTTGGTTGTGTTAGGTTAGGCAATAACTACATAATAACCAAAAATCTAGCTATACTTTTAACAGTATTCCCTCCGTTTTCCCCGAAAGGGGATGGGCATCGACGGTTTATAACTAAACTGGAGTAGTACATATATATTAGTAAGTATAGATCATTACATTCTAATTAAAAATACGGCGGGAAATATAAATTAGGCCTAAACTATCCTAGACGCTGGTCCGGCAGTCCTCCTCGTCGTCGCTCGCTGCCATGCTGGCCTGGTCATCGTTTGGCGCCATGGACGGTGCACGCGTCGTAGCATGCGTCCCGTCGGAGTAAATGACGCGACATGCAAACCGCAATGACCCTGGCGCCGCTTGGGGAGCCGGGAAGGCTGCATACCGCGTTAATGCTAGGCGTGCGGCAGAAGCGAAGCACCATCCCGTCGCCTGGTGCAGGTCGCGTAACCACCACCTGCACGACGCCGTGTGCATGTCCAAGGTGTGTGAATGCAGAGGCGTGTTGGCACGTAACCACATGTTCGTCACCTAGGCTGCATACACATGGTAGTTGTGTTGGCACGTATCATTATTTGTAGTGAACTTGACAAAGATTGGTACCACGTTTCGCAAGCAAACACGTGCCATATCATTAAGTACGCGTACACGTATAAAACGGTATGCTCTTTTCTACACGTACGATAGAGCCTTTGGTATTCGCTGACTTGGTGGGGTGAGCTTTGTGGTGAATTTGGGTCACTGATTGGTGGCCCTGCGGCGTCCTGGGCCCCACTTGCCAGTGACTAAATGTCACATCATTCTATGTTGACTAAGTCAGCCAGCGCGTTCCCACCATGCATGCATGCGCACACGACATGGCGACCAGTCGAAACGGGGCGGCCTCGAAACGACACTATGTATATAAAGCTCCTGCCGCATCACCTCTCTCCCCCATCCATTCTCCCCCATTTCTAGCAAAAAACTCCACTCCGCATCGTCTCCCAGCCCTCCTTCTCTCCCAACTGCCGAGCGCACAACCGCGAGGCGGTTCCGCAAAATGGAAGGTTCGCAGCAGTAGAACGACGGCGGCGTCCCTTCTGTTGTCATCGCCGCAGGAGCCGCCCATGGCGGTTCCAGTTCGTCGCAGCCGCAGGATGTCGTCGCCGTCGCATGTTCTTCGGCCGGCCATGCCGCTTTGAGTACACCGCCTGCTCCTGCCGCGGTGGAGGCGCCTGCTGCTTTCCCTCTCCTGGCAGATCTGGGTGATCCCTACGGGGATCGCCCGGTGTTCGACGAGGACGTCGACTACCAGGACACTGAGGTATCTATGTCCAGGTCGGCTTAGTTTATTGTCAAAGATCCAGGGTTTGTGCATGACTGCACGCAAGTTCGGGCTTCTAGTGTTTGTAGTTGCATGTATACTTTGGTTTTTTTTTGTAAAGTTTGGGCTTCTGGTGTTTGCGGTTGCATCTGTTCTTTAGGGGTTCGAGGTTTTTCGTATTCGGGATTAAAAGGTTTGTAGTTGGATCTGTACCTAGGGGTTCGAGGGTTTTTTGTACACGCAAGTTCAAGATTCAGAGGTCTGCTTGCATCTGTACTTAGAGACCAAAGGAAAAAACGTTGTAGAAAAATAGACATGTACTAGACAGTAAATTGACAATATAGATGTCCTGAATATAGATGTCCTGCTGTGAAACTAATAACATCTATGCATGAATCTTTTTAAATGATCTTCTATATAGAGTTATGTATGATCAAATATAGATGAGAGTTGATTCAGAGGTTGTAGTTGCATCTGTACTTAGGGGTTCGCAGGTTTTTTGTATTTTAGGGATTCAGAGGTTGTAGTTGCATCTGTTCTTATGGCTTCTAGTTTTTTGTGTGCATGTTAGCATGCATGTGAGTTAGAGATTCTACGTTTTTTGGAAGCATTTTCAATTTGTGTAGTTATTTTGCCTCGCAGACACTCTTGACATATTATGAATTTGTTGCAAAATCACATATTGTACCCCCGTGCATGATAATTACTTGATCCAGTTTATGCATATAATTAAAGAACGATTCTTGTATGATTTTTTTTTTCTCGTAAGGTATAATAATATGTCTTGATTAGAATATTAATCTGTTGAATATTATCTTAGATCGTCAATGAATTCCTGATGTGTTATTATCTATTTTTGTGCATTAGTTCACCAAATATATATAGTGTAAACTGTAATATTGTATAAAATTCGACACATTTTTCTCAACATTGATGTCCTCTTTAGGGCGCATCTGCTAAATAAGTTCCTTGATGAAGTGTATGCAAATAAATGAAGAACTATTTCTTTATGTTCTTTGTGATCTGGTTAGGTATATTACTCTTTTGCCAATAAGATTGTGTTGCTAACTTTTGTTTTATTGCAAATTTGCAGGAAGAAGATCTAGAAGTCGGCTCGGATGAGGACGATATGGCTGCGAAGAGCAGACATGTCCAGAGGAAGCTACAGGCGGGCACCATTCGGTACCGTCGTTACGGCAACTTGTTCTGCCCTTTCTGTGTAAGAAAGGTAGGCAACGATCGCCACAGCTTGATCCAACTTTCCGTCGGTGTGGGAAATGGCTCTGAGTATCGTGCGCCCCATGTTAGGGCCAAGCACGCTGCCTACGGTGTCTTCCTGAAGAAGCTGCTTGCGCAGGATATCCTCGCAGGTCTTGCGGAACCTCCTCCTCGGCCTTTCTCCAACGAGGCCACGAGGGCCGTGAAGGCTCGGAAGCGGGAGAACATGTTCCGCGCCCTTACTTCAACTAGGCCAGGAGGGCCATGAAGGCTCGGAAGCGGCAGAACATGATGTAGCTGCTGCTGGTGCGCTCGTTGTTGCAGCTTGCACGCTGTGTTTGTGTTATCTCTTACTTCTGGTAGTGTCGTCTGGTGTGTGCATAGTAAGAACTTTTAAAGAACCTTTATCATGTTGGTATGTAAGAACCTAATATGTATATTATATCAGTATATGTTTATTAACCCGATCATGTTTTAAGGATGTCAAAAGACTTATTAGTCATGATTTAACCCGGTCGATCAATGAATTGTCACATCCCTTTACTACTGGATCATGCCTAATAAGCCAATAGTTGGTGCAACATCACAAATGTGAGTAACAAGACTCGATCTCTGGTGTGTGGAAATGAGTCAGCCCCTCCCCCCACCACTAGGCACTGTCTTATTTTGCAATTATTTGCTAACTAAAATAAAGAAGAATCCGAAGAAGTAGAATGAAAATGCGATAACATCCTAAGACTCTTTTCCTTTTGGTTCTTTTTTTATTTTTTTTATCTTGAATCCGAAAAACAAGAATAAATTATTACTAACAGCCGTGCACCAAATCTCCACGGAATCAGCCTCACGCAGGGTCCCACTCGCCAGCGTCTACGTGCCAAATATCCACCACACCGCGCTCCTCGCCCACTCGGATACTCCTCCACTGAAAGCGACCTCCACAGAAAGCCTCCACTTCGCCCTCCCGCCCAAGGGCGGCTGCCACGGCTTCGCCCTCCCCCGTCCTCGGCGTCGTTCTCAAACAATGACTGGTAAGCCATGGTTCCCTCCCTTCCCCATCCTCAACCAAATGATGCGATGTAGGTTAGATGCCGGCAGATCTAGGTTTGATACCGGCGGACGTAGGTTAAATCCCGGCGGATGTAGGTCACCTTTGATGTTTTAGGTTACCACCGGCCATGGATCTAGCTCACGCTACTGTTACAGGGCCCTTGGAGATCGTTTCCCCCACCCAGATGGAGATCGACCTAAACAAGGCCTCGGAGCTCGCAAAGCCCCCTGTTATTCAGATAGCCGAGGTAAATAGCATATAAATTAGCCCTGTAGCCAAATGTTCTCTTAAGATTCATCTATCTCCTTTTGGCTTCCTCGACACTACTTTGATTTTTATTCTTTTCGTAGTTGGCTATAGGACCACAGTGCAGGCTGTGACTTCTGCAACATTGTCGCGTACTGAAATTCAGAAATTGGTGCAGCCGTCAGTTGAGACAATTCAGAAATTGGTGCAACAGTCAGCTGAGACAATTGAATCTCATCGTCTCTCTGAAGTTTGCAAGCTGGCTGATGATACCAGTGCTGAAAAGCTAATCTGTTTCGTCTGCTGCAAGGACAGGCTGGACAGGGCGATGAAAGCTTAAAAAATGCTAGCACTCGAGTTGGAACTGCGGGAAGCTATATGATCATGCACGGCTTGGTTACTAAGCTTGATTCTAAGCTGAAGAGTGCGAAGAAAATTTTGAAAGTAGCTGAAGAGAAGTGCGACATACTCCAGAGGGGAAAAGACACCCTGTTGGAGAGTGCGAAGGACACCAATGTAAAGTTGAGATACATTCTTAGTTTCTTGCAAGTTCATGGAATGAGGTAAAACTACTTTGCTCTTTAATTAGATTATGTCAACCTGCAATGCTTGCCAATGAGTCTGGCTGTTATTCATTTCTCTATTTTGTTGCATGTGCCGATGATTAAACTGTGCAATGCTAAAATCCAAAGGATTATTCCCCAGTACCTAGTAGCGTTTACACGTACATTATTTGTTCATGCTCCCTGGTCCTGTGGAGCTTGACCCTTTGGACTTTCTTTTGCAATGTATGTATGAGGCTTGCTTATTTTATGTTCATTCTCTGTTCTGTGTGCTGATGATTAAACTCTGCACCTTCTCTCAGTGAGATATTGGCACTTACCTAGTGTTGTGTACAACTACATTTGTTCTGCATCTTTCTTGGTAAGTGTTCGATGATCTCATTGATTTCTGTGTGCTTCTTTACTATGAGGCCCCAATTGTGATTTTATCTGTAATTCATGAGCCATATTGGTTCTGCATATTCCTTGTCAAGTGTTCGATAATTTCATTGATTTGTGTGTGCTTGTTTACTATGAGGCCCCTATCTAGGCTTGGTTCTCTGCCGATGATTAATATGCAGCAATGTCTCCAACAGTTGGCGTACCATAGAAAAAAGAGTGCCATATTTGTGTTTGATCAGAGTGCAGATGATTAAACTGTGCAATGTTAAAATGCAGAGGGAGACTCCTCTAGACCTAGTAGCGTTTACAAGGACATAGTAGTTTGTTTATGCCACCGGGTCTAGCGGTTTATCACCTCTGTACTTGTGTCATTTGTACACGTGAGGCAGTTTTGTCACTCATCTTTGTATGTTTGGAAGTATATCTGCTTCTTTTTTGTAGATGTGCTAAACATGTATGATGCTTTTCTACTAGTGTTTCTGTGGACGCGGTTTCGGAAAGTTCCAGTGGATGATGTGAACCTCTGGATGTGGCTTCGGAATGCATGCTGGCATAGGAAAATATCCATTGGATGATGTGAAACTGTGGATGTGGCTTCGGAGTGGATGTTGGCATAAAAAAAGTTCTGATTAACTGTGGACCTGTTGTTGAACCTTTTGTGACGCTAATTTCAGTTACTATAAATCTCCTATGATTCGGAGTGCATGTAACCAGGATGATGGCGCGGAACAGACATCAAAGAGGGCGAGAAGGCAGTATATTAGTACTGGTACTAGGGTATCCGTTGTTGCAAATGTAAAACCATGTCAATTCATTTCCATTTTGGAGTGCATTTTATAATTTAGATCTCCTATATATTCGGTAATTTGGTTGACACTCGCTACGTGGGATACCCGGCCAGCTCTCCTCTCCACTCCCAAACTGTGGATAATGCAGCGGCTCCCCATACGGGCGCAGAACGCTCTCCTCTCTACTCCCAAACTGTCCGTTCTGTGCCACACCTCTCTACTCCCCTTCGCTGTGCGCAGATCCACCGGTACCATGTCTGCCGGTCGCGAGGAGGGCCGCCAACAGTAGATCCCCACGTACTTTCCCCGGGGCAGCGTGCAATGCGCGGAGCGTGCGTGTGCCCGCGAGGCATAACGGCGCGAGGTGCATCAGGCAAACTCGTCCCGCGCACCACCACCTCCGGCTCCACCCGTTGCACCGTCGGGCGTCAAGGAGTAAGAAGAGGAGGAGTATCTCGCCGTAGAGTACCACAACAAGGCCCTGCAGTGGCCCCACATGCAGGCGAGGATTTCAGCGTCCTTAGAGAGTTTCGCGGCAGAAGAGCTCCGGCAAGTGAGGCTCGCTTGGCTTTTCACTATCAAGCTAGAGGCCGACACCGCGGAAGCGATCCGCCATTCGATACAGAATGAAGATGCAGCAGCGCTGGCGGAGGCGCGGCGGCGCACCCTTGGCTAGGACGCTATGTACGGTGTCTATCCTTTTCTTTTTGTGATTTGTTTCAGAAACGGCTTGTTCACTGTTAACTGTGATGATTCCGAAGATTATGTGCATGCTTAATTTCGAAGATTATGTGCATGCTTATTTACCGTGGATGACAAGTGGGGTCCAGGCATCAACTGGTCGGTCGTAGCCAGTCAAAGCAGTCAAACAGGACAGGATGTGTGGCCCCAAGAAAATTCGCGACGTTCTACGTGACCAGGCAAGTTTCGTCGAAGGCAACTGGGCTCTTAGTGGGCTACTTGGCCGGAGACGAAAATCCGTGATGTAAAACTAGCAAAAGGTCGAGCAAAACCAGTCTGCGATGGACCAAACCAATACGTCGAGAGAAAACTCCACTCTTCAGCCATTTGCGACGAAAACGCTCAACATTATCAAAACGTTCCGCTCAAAATGTTTCGGATCGCACGGAATTTGGTAGTGCCACAAACTACCTTACACTTAGATTGTTAATTGAGATATAACTGTTATGATCTGGTAAAACCATTTAAGATTGGTACCGTATTAGTGAAATTTAAAAATGAGTCCTATTGTAGTTTTTCAGTATTTCCTACCTAAGCTCCATATGATTAATGAATGATTGATCTAGAGAGCAAATAATTCCTACTTAGAATCCAGAGTCATACTTGCTTCCATATTACTTTATCTTCAAAATAATGTTTTGTTGATCAAGGTGATTTAGGAACTGAAAAGAATTGTTTTCAGAAACAATCAAGTGAAAGATATATTGATATCTAGAAACTTATTTGTGGCAACATGACTAAGTATAATTTAGCGTGACAATGTGTGCTTATATTATTTGAATATATGCAATGATTCAAGACGCTAGGCGTTTGAATCTTCCAAGAAGCTGGGCGCTAATATTATCCTCTAAATTCCTTCCTTTGAGCTATAGTAGCTTCATCACAAAATTGTTATGATGGTATGGATTAAAAGTATAGGTAAAATAGTTTATCTTTCTTGAGGATTGCTAATAGTGGAATCCAGAAGAATGCTATTAATATGGTGATATTAGTAGAACAATCAAACTCAAAGTATGACTCAATGGGTGATAGTATATGACTAACATGCCAAGGAAAATGTGCTAGTATGACTAGCGTTGTTTGATGTTGAATGATTCTTCTTGTAAAGAAAAGTAAATACTGAAAATATAAATACAAAAAGGTATATGGCAGAAACGAAAATAACTGGAAAAGTCCAGCTCAGGAGTATATGCTTGATATACAAGTTATAGATGTACTACTAGTTAAACAAAGTATTTGTTTTGGGTATTTTGATACCATATTGGTTGGTATGAGTTTTCATAGAAAGCAACGCAATGCAAGAAATACAAGGGCCTAAAAGGAACTAGTAGTAGATGTGGGATCGATCACGACAACAACATAAATAAAGTGTTATTGTGTTCACTGTCTTATCGAACCAAAACAATCAAGATTTATTTTAAGAACTTAATAAGTTGTTATTTTGTTCCGGTCTTTTGTGAGAACAAATAAGATTGTTCAAAACTATGACCATGTTCCATAATTGATGGATGAGTTAATAGAAATCGTGTTAGTAAAGTAAACATCTATAAGACCAGATGCTAAACGTTGCAAGAAGTAAAATAATTTCACTTAAATTGTGACACCACCATTTTAGTTCATATCGGAAAGGAAAACATGAAGGAACTCCATGTTGATGGACTTCCGGAGTCATTTTGTTTTTAATAAATTGATGCTTGTGAGACCTCTTCGAAAACATGACTAAAATTTCGTTCATAGGCCAAAGTAGAATGAACGACTAATTTAGTGGAGATTATACATATTGATGTATATAGTCCATTATGTGTAGTCGTGTGTGGTGGATTAATTTTTCCTTCATAAAATTTAGTCGATGATTTGAGTAGATATATGAGTATATCTATTTAAAGAGAACGGATTTTGACATTTTTAAATTGGTTCAAACTGTTGTTAGTATGAAGTAAAAATCATCGTAACAAGATAATAAAGTATTTATGATTGGATCATAAATGATAAAGTTTGAGTTACAAGTTTAGCAAAACATCGGAGGAGCTGCAGAATTTTTCTACAACTTATACTTCTCAAATACCCCCCACATTAGTTTTGGAGTGTTTGAGAGACATAATCAAACCTTGTTGGACATGGTAAGATAAATAAAAATGCCATTATAATTTTGTAGTTTATACATTAGAGACAACCGATTTTATACTGAAAAGAGTGCCATCATGATCCGCTAAAATTGACACCATATAAGTTATGGCTTGGGTAGTGACCCGAATTTTCTTTTTCTTAAGTTTTGGTATGCATAGCATGTGTAAAACGTTTACAACCAAAATAGGATAAATATATGTTATAAGGATATCCCAAAGAAATCATTGGGTATTTCTCCTATCACCAAACCAAAGACAAATGTTGTTTGTTAGAAAGGGTTGATTTCTCGAGAAAGTATTTCTTGCAAAACAAGTGAGTGGGAGGACAGTAGAAACTCAACGAGATTAGAGAATCTTTGTTATCATGTCAATAGTAGCGCAGCACTGGAAGTTGTTCCGGGGTTTCCTATTTTGACTAAGTAGAAGGCACTACATGTGTTGTAGATACTTTGAATGAGTTTGAGAACTGAACCACAAAAGTCCTAAAACTTTGTACTTAGACCAACTTGGGGTTTGAGAGTGAAGTGTTTTTTTGACCACGAAGAACCTGAAACTTGTAAAGGAAGCAAATGATGGGCCCTGACTTCGTAAAATTGGCTATGAGTCATTATATCCGCGATAGTATCCCTATATGAATATCAAGTATGTGACTTGGTAGTCCTTTCGATAGGCATGATGCCTACCGATAGCAAAAAGGTTTATGTAGCAACAAAGACATCCTTTGAAAGTTGTGCTTGTCGAAAAGATGTTTTCGACAAAGTTCAACCTACAAGATTTTGATCTTCCGTAGTGATACTTTAGTCCTTGCGGATAGTTCTAGCAAAAGTTACATATTATGATATGGCAGTTGAATAACAAAATCAACTCTCCTCTCTAGGAAGTTTGATCGAGGATGTGTACTTGACACAGTCTGAGAGTTTTGTAAAATTCAAAAGGTTCCCGTAAAGGTATGCAAACTTCAATGGTTGAAGTGAGCATAACGAAGTTGGAATCTTTACCTCAATGAAGTTATCAAAAGAGTTTGATTCCATCATGAACGGTGAAGATGCTTGTAGAGTTACGAGAAATTAAGTGGGAGGGCTAAGACATATTTCTAATGCTTTATGTAGATGATATATTGTTGATTGGAAAATATGTATTTTAAATTAACACGGTTAAGATTTTCATATTGATGAAAGGCTTAGGAGATATTGGGCATCAAAATCTATAAGAGATGGATTGAAGCGCCTGATATGGTTGAGCCAAAATTACATAGATTAAGTATTGAAGTAAGTCAATATCGAAATGACAAGAAGGGGTTCTTGCCACATGGAAAAAATTGAGCAATATTCACGTGTTTTGATAACCAGATGAGTCATGTGCTATAGAATGTTATAGCAGGATAATTCATATGATGATTAGACAACAGTGGGAGAGATCCTTATGCCATTTTTAGAAATGCTAAGGATATGTTTTCCTATGTACTAATAGTCTTGTCATCTATTCAAGTAATTTTATCTCAATTAAAATATGTGATGAAGGGTAGCACAATAGGTTGGAAGAAAGTTTGAAGCTGGATTTGAATGAGTTTCAAAATTAAAGTATTGTGACGGGTACTAAAACAAAGGCTAAGTATATCGTTGTATTGACAACAAATAATAGGAGTATTTTGTGTCAATGAGTTCTTTATGGGGCTTGGTGAATTTCCAAGATTGCTGACACTATAAAGCTACATTTTCACAATGTTAGTAACATTAGTTTAAGCTGAGGAATTAAGGTCTCACCGGTTGACCAAATATATACAAAGCCATCTTATTAGAGAATGAGTGATGTGTGTAGACACAAAGACATGCAAATACAATAGGACCTGAACATGTCAGATCTTTTTGATGAAGTTTACCACATGCGAAGCATGGTAATAACACTGGAATGCCATATGTGTTAAGTGCTTACAGACTAGATTATTGACTCCAGTGCAAGTGGGAGACTGAAGGGAATATGCCCCGAGAGGCAATAATTAAGTGATTATTATCTTATTCCTTGTTTATGATAAATGTTTATTTCTCATGCTAGAATTGTATTAACTGGAAACGTTGATACATGTGTGTCTAATAAACAAAAAAGAGTTCCTAGTAACGCCTCTCATTTAACTACCTCGTTGATTAACGGGTGATCAAGGTTTATTGACCATGAACATTGGATGTTGTTAATAACGGGGTCATATCATTGGTAGAATGATGTGATGAACATAGACCCAAAGTGAATATAGCAACGCGATCAAGTCATTAAGTTTACATTGTTATATCAAACATACGAAGTAACTCTAATTGTTAGACCATGAGATCATGGCAATCACTAACACCGGAAGAGTGCTTTGATGTCATGAAACGGCACACCGTAACGGGGTGACTACAAAGCTGTCGTTGGGTATTTGGAAAGTATTAGCTGAGGCTCATGGATCAAGAGTGGGATTTGTCCATCCAAATGACTGAGAGATATACTCTGGGCCCTCACGGTGATATCACATCGACACCGCTTGCAAGCATGTGACTAGGTCACAAGGATGTCATATCACGGAATGAGTAAAAGAGTACTTGTCGGTAACGATATTGAACTAGGTATGGTTGGTACCAATGCTCGGATCTCGGACAAGTAAAATATCGCGAGACAGAGGGAATTGGTTACGGCGTTTATGATTCACACAATCACTATATTCATCGTTCAATGTGTAGGAGTCATTACGGATCTCCAGGTCCCGCTGTTGACTATTGATCGGATAGGTGTCTCGATCATGTCTACATTATTCACGAACCGTAGGGTGACCCACTTAAGGTTTGATGACGCGATTGAGTGGATACGGAATATCGGAGAAAAGTTTGGACAACACCGGAATTATTTCGGGGAATATTGAAATGGTTCAAGGTGGTATATGTTAATGTTTGATTAACAAATAGGTCAAGGGGGTAAGTGTTAATGTTTGTTAATAGGATTAACACATATTAAAATAAAGAAATGAAATTGTTTTATTTATTTATTAAAGAAAACCCTTGGAATTTTGAGTGGGAATTGATGAGACAATGAGTGGGTTGAGTGGAGACTCCACCACATGATGAGGGGAGAGGTGGAGGCACCAAAATTTCGTGGCTGCCTCCCCCTCCTATATAAAGAGGTGGTTGGACCTCCCTCTCCCCACACACTTGGTGTCATCTCCACCTCCCTCCTCCCGCTGATCCACCTCATGTTCATGTGCTTGGCGAAGCCCTAAACGAAGTTTTCTCCACCACACCACGCCGTCATGCTGCTGGAATTTCTAGGGATCCTCTACTTCTGTTGCCCCGCTGGATCGAGGGAACGGAGGTCGTCGTCGAGTTGTACGTGTGACCGAGTGCGGAAGCGCTGCCAAATTGCAAAACTCATCTTCGCGATCTTTAGATCGACGTGAGTACGACTACACCAACAACGAGATTTGATCTCATAACGCTTGGTATGTTCTCCTTAAGACTTCCTCTATGCCCGTTGCTTTCATCTCCTAGATTAGATCTTGGCCCTTCGGGTATCTCTCGCGTAGGAAATTTTTTGTTTTCTATGCAGCGGACCCTTCATTTTTTGCATCTCACATAGTTCAAAAAAATTGTTAAGATGGGCAGCAACATCATCAGTACTAACACTAGAAAAATGCTCTCTCATAACAAGGTTTAACATGGCAGGTTTTATCTCATAAAAACCATTGTTTTTTGTGCTAGAAAAGTCACACAACTTAGTGTTCTCAGGAGTAGTCATTTTAACAAGACTAAAAACAGGAATAAAACTACACCTAGAATAAGAACTAATTTTTGTGTGTTTTCGATAAAGAGAAGCAAACAAGACAAAATAAAAATAAACTAAGCAAAAAAAAAACAAAGTAAAGAGATTGGAGGTGACAAACTCCCTTTGCAGAAATTCTCTTCCTCCCCGGCAACGGCGCCAGAAAAATTCCTGATGGAGTGTAGACACACGTTCGTTGGGAGACCCCAAGAGGAAGGTATGATGATCACAACAACAAGTTTCCCTCAGAAAGAAACCAATGTTGAATCGACCAGTAGGAGGAAGGAGTAACTTCAGAAGATTGAAGCAGCTGAGATGGCAGGACGCACTACGGTTCAGCAGCAACGTGGAACCTACACAACACAATCAAATCACTTTGCCCCAACGAAGCAGTGAGGTTGTCAATCTCACCGGTTTTGCTGAACACAAAGAGGTTAAATGTATGGTGTGGAAAATAGTAGGAAAACATTATGAAAGTAGTAGCAGCGGTATGAAAGCAGTAGGTGTTTTATCAGTATGAGGAAAATGGACCGGGGTCCACAGTTCACTAGTGGTGTCTCTCCGTTAAAGATAAATAACATGTGTGGTGAACAAATTACAGCTGGGCAATTGACATAAATGAAGGCTGCACCGTAGTGCATATGCAAGACATAAAGATTACTATGTGATTCATGCGGGCATTACAACAAAATACATAGACCGCCATCCAACTGCATCTATGTTTAATAATCCACCCTCCGAATATCATCCGAACAAACGTTGGGTATTAAGTTGCAAGCAACATATTATCGCCGTAAGCAAAGTGTGTAATGTAAACAATGTAAACTAGGTAAACACCGTTGTTTTCTCCCTAATGGCAGAGTCTTCGCCTTTAGAGAGAAATCCGTGTCCGCCCCAGCAAGAAAACGTATGCGCTAACGCGCAACGGCTTTCGCGCTCATCCCTTGCTTCAAAACTACAGGTTTTAGCCCTCCGTTTGCTGGTCGCCAAAGACGAGAGCTTCGCCTTTGGAAGCGCCAGTAGCGTAGGGCGACCGGGCCAGCCGAGCCCCTCTGAATTAGTTGACGGCTTTGATGACTCGACGGTGAGTATTAAGGAAAGGAGAGCGAGGGGAAGAGGGGGCAGCCCTCGGCCAACATCACATCATCCATCCGTCACGTTTCTGTCACTCGAGCACAAATGCAAAGGAGGCATGAACCCACTATCGAGCATAAATACTCCCTCTTGGAGTTACTAGCATCTACTTGGCCAGAGCATCTACTAATAACGGAGAGCATGCAAGATCATAAATAACATATGCATGAGGATAACATGATAGATTGATAATCATAAGACATACTCCCTCCGTTCGGAATTAGATGACTTTTGTTTGCCTAAATATGGATGTATCTATATACTAAAAGATGTCTAGATACATCCGTATTTAGGCAAACACAAGTCATCTAATTCCGAACGGAGGGAGTAGAATTCAACATTCATCAGAGCCCAGCAAAGACAACATGTAGCATTACATAAAGATGATCTTGATCATGTTAGGAAGCTCACAAGATCAAAACATGAGGTACAAAGTGGAGAGAACGACCATCTAGATACTGCTATTGACCCGTAGTCCAGGGATGAACTACTCACGCATCACTTGGGAGGAGGGCATTGTGGTGTAGACTCCTCCGGTGATGTACTCCCCTCCCGGCAGGGTGCCAGGGAGAGCTCCTGAATCCTCCGATCTCGAGATGACAATGACGGTGGCCTCGGGTGTTTCTCGGGAAAAAGTGGGATCCTTCTAGGGTATACGTCTCGGGGGTATAAATAGGCAAAATAGCAAAGGCGGTGGAGGCCGGGGGGGCCCCACACCATCCCATGGCGCGGCCAGGGATGGGGCGCGCCGCCCTATAGTGTGACCCTTTGAGGCCCCCTCTAGGTCTCTTCGGGACTCTATGGAACCTTCGTTAATTCTAAGACTTACGATCTTCGAATTTTCCAATTCCGAGAATATTTCCAGAACAACTTTTCTGAAACTAAAAACAACAGAAAACAGGGAACTGGCTCTGTGGCATCTTGTCAATAGGTTAGTCCGGAAAATCGATGAAAATGACATAAAGTGTATAGAAAACATGTGGGAAACAATAAGAAAACAACATGGAACATCAGAAATTAAGGCTACGTTTATGACGTATCACTGGTTAGTGAATACGCATCTTCCTACCCTCCTCTTTTTATCTGAGCCAAAGATAAGGGATAACAAAGTATGGAGTTTCATGTGGTCACTCGGTTACTCTGGTTGTTTTGCCGTCAGTTACGTGGGACTAAGTGGCGCTTGTGTCTTTTTTGGTTATCGTTGATGTCAGTCTCCATCCAGGGTTTCAAATAACATGTTGATGACTCCCAAGTGCAGGAGATCAATTGTAGTACCTTTCGATAAGTATTTGAGTGTCGAACCCACGAGGAGCTGAAGGTAAGCTATCTATTCTTTAAAGACCTATAACCCTCTTATATGGCTGTTTATGCAAGGCAATAAGTTTGACTAAAAGTAACTAAATAATTAAAAGCAAGTGACGTGGAGAGTGGTTTGTCTAGTAACTAGTGAAGCAAGTTTAAAATGCAAGTAATCCTAAAGCAAGTTTCTAAAGCAAGTTTCTAAGCAAGTTTCACAAGTAGCAAGCAGCAAATATCTCAAGTATCTCAAGGGAGCAAGTGTTCTAGCAATAGGTGTTTCGTTCGTGTGGTTGTCACAATTAGTGAAGCACATGTTTTAGTCTTAGTTGTTTCTTCTAGGAAGGAGCCATGAATAGGTATAGTCAAGTAAATGATCTAGAACCCCTTATGATGGATCATGTGGCCAAGTAAATGACTGCACAAGATTGATTAAGACATAAAGTCCCACCATAGCCTTACGTTCTATGGTCCCCTATATATACCCCCCAATAACTTAACTTTGTGGCTCGGTCTCAGGTTACTGTCACTCCCAAGTCACCACCACTCCATTATGCTACCGGTGATCACCTTACATGCATTCCCCAACATATGCGTGCACTCATATATTGTACATAAAGACAATCATAGAAGATAACAAACTTGTATGCAACCAATCAACGAACTATTTCACCATTGCCAAGAACAATTCACTACTCAAACATAGACGGGGAGACACAATAAATCAAGGGAATATAGTATTGCATCATACATCGTGTTTGCCAAGAGATTACAGTGGAGAGATGGAGCTGATCTTGCTGTAGATGTTGATGATGAACACGCCGGAGGGGGGTGGAGCCCTCCGGGGGTGATCCCGGCGGCGTTTCCCCCCTCCGATCTTCTCCGGCGGCAGCCTTCTGTCTCTATGTTTCGTGGTTTCATCTCTCGGCGCCGCCCCCTTCTCGAAAAGGCCAGGGGACCATTTTTATAGTCGTTTTTAGGTCACGAGACACTCGGGAGAAGAAAGATCGACGGCATCGGAGCCACGGGGGCAAAAAGGGGGCCCCACACGCGGCCAAGGAATCTGGCCTCGTGGAGGGTTCTCTTTTCCACCTGGTTGGCGTTTTGGCCCTCTACTCTGTCCCATGGTCTTCGTCTCGAAAATTCTGAACCGTGCTCTTTGGCCTTGCCCTTTTTGGAGTCCCGAAGCTCCCGGAAAGTCTGAAACACTAAAAAAGTACGTTTTCTGGAAAAACAGGGTTAGAACCAAAAGAAGGGGTATTGTTCAGAAAATCCCCCAAATCATTATAAAAAATGAATATAAGTTGCTAATATGTAGGAAAAACAAGTAATAACATGCAAAGTTCATGTATGCATTTTACATGCATCAACATCCCCAAGCTTAACCCATACTCGTCCTCGAGTATGAAGGTGATAAAACTAACATGGACTTTGCATTTTAAAACAATCATGGAATATCAAAGAAGATTATTCATGCTACATATAATCAAATGATTCATAATGTAGATGAGTAGCAACATACCATTCATGTTATAAGAAATATCAAATATGCAAGCAAAGATGCTTCATGAAAGTTCACAAAGTGTATAATGAAATAAAAGCACTATGGACCAAATGCATACACAAAATGAAAAATAAAATCCTATATTGGTCAAAGAATAGCATAATGGAAAATAGAAAATATGGTGGACACTTTGGAGAAAATTGAGTAGAGGTAAAACATGATCAAGCCTTATTTAGCCTCTAAATTATTCAACTAAAATTACTAATTGAAATGTGGCATCCATTGGTCTAAGACTCTCATTGGCCCTTTATCACTAGCATCTTAAATTGTGAATGTTGAATTAATGTGATTGACAAGGTGTTGGTTGAATGCCTCATGCCCCGTGAGTGTGAAAACCTACTCCATGATTACTCAACTTAAGATTCCTAATAAGCTTTGTACAATCATAATAAGTATTAATGACATCATAGAGAACCGCAAAGAGGTACCTCTTGCCCCATGACATGGAAACCAGCCCATGTCACAATGACAAGATGAACAAACGGAGTAGACTCATCATCCTTTTTTATTTCATTCACTATATGCATAGCTTCTTATTTTATTGTAGGATGTGTTTGTAGAGCCCACTCTAGCTGTAAGTAAATTTCCACCATGATCAAGCATGGCTTGGGTTAGCGGCCCAATGCGTTTCTCTAGTCATAAATATACTTAATCATCAAAACTTACTATTCCTCTATTTCATTTCGGCATGGCAGGAGTCCAAAAACAAAAGTACATGATATCAACCAAATGTAAATTTTTGTGCAATGTTGAAACCTTCCAGTGATACACGTTTATAGCTAGCTCCCAACCAAACACTTGTCAAACGCAAAACTTTTAGCTCCCGTTATTGGGTCATGTTTATTAAGTGCAATGAAAAGTAAAGGTGTGCATTCAAAAGTTCGTGAGAGTCCTATCCCAAATTAAGCTCATGACAATTAATAAAGTGAATATCTTAATTTAGAACATAAATAACACTATAACATGGTGAACATACTCGGAATAGCTCTGAAGCTAATAGGTAGATATGGTGGACTCACTGGAAATACTTGGCTAAAGGGTGTTGGAAACAAGTTTATACTTGTTGGAATTTTTACTTTTTTGGCTAGCAAGAGGGAGATAGTTGACCAGCTACTATGCATGCATTAGTGTCCAGAGAACTACTCATTTCATGAAAAACTAAGTAAACTAACAATTAACATCAAAAACATGAATAAGAGATAGCTCATGACAACACTATTGCAAATTTCTACACCTAAAACAGCATATAAATCATGCAACTATAAGTAGCTTTTATAATTAACTAAAGGATCCCTTTCCTAATAAATATAACAGCATCCAACTTAATTCAACCCATTATTCTAGTAGCTGATTCTCATAAAGATAATTGTGGTGGTGGTCTCACAAATAAACTAAAAAAACAAAACTAGACGCTTCAAGTTTCTGCGATAAATGCTTTGCTTAGAAAAACAGAAAGTAGACGTGTGCTAAAAAAAAGAGTGTTGGTCCAGGGGGGTGTTCACCACATCCCCAATCTTGTGGTTTTCACCACTCTTGGATCTCTCTTGGCGCAGCTCCTCTATTCCCTGTGAAAAAACTTTACAAAACATGTTTCTCCCATTCTTTTTCTGTGGGGTGAGATTAGCAAGGACAAACAAAACGTATGCATGCTGTGCAAAATTCCAAAACAAATGCTCCAGAAGATAGAAAATAAGGTTCATAATGTTATATGTTCACTCTCTAGCTCGAAAAGATCAAGTAAATTCAAGTCCCAAACCCAAAGAGTGCATCCAACAAAAGAAGGCAAAATCTGTCCAGAAAAGCAATAGCAGCAAAACGAACGTTTTCCCTAAGCTAGACTCATCAAAAAATTAATCCAATTTTTTTTCTTACAGAGTACGAAAAGTTGCCGAACATACTAAAAAATTAGATCAATCCTACTTACAGATAAAAATTGAAAAATCGTACGGTGAGAAGAATCGTGCTGAAACAGAAATTCCAAGAACTAGGATAGCAACTTTTAAATCCAAATGGGTGAAACTTGACACTTTATTGAAAACTCCAGAAACTAAACTAAATACTAAGTCTCTTGTTACAGCAAGAGTACACTAGGAAAAACCAACTAAGAACAACCGGGCTGCCTCCCGTAAAACGTTTTATTGATAGCCGTATAGCTAGGCTTTTCTTACTTAACATCATGATGGTTGGAGTGAGGTGGCTCGGCATCCCCAAGCTTGGATTCTTGTACTTATTTGATACATGTAGGGTGAGCCCAGGGGTACATCCCCAAGCTTGATTGGTTGTCCCTCTTGATCTTTGTTCATCTCACTCAACTCTTCCCCCTGAAAAATTCTTCTTACACAAATCTCAACATAAAACTTGATTAGAGGGGTTAGTGCATCCATAAATAAAATCCACATAGGTACAGAAAAGACATATCATGAGTTGATTCTAAATATTAACTACTGTTACTACAGTTTTTCATTGCTCCTTGATCAAAAGAACCACACAAAACACAAGTAATGAGAGCAATGCAAAATAAAGACATAATCTGCCAAAAACTGAACAGCCCGTAAAGAGTGAATTTTTAGAGGCACTTAAGTTGCTCAAATCAGAAAACTTAAAACTAATGAAATATATAGTGATAACTAAATATTTCTGTCCTAAATTACCAGGTCAAAATTCCACTTCTGTGATTTTAAACATTTTTTGCAGTGAAGTTCAGGAATCTGTTTTCTGGACAGCTAATTACTATTGTTTAATCCTATCTCTCATATAAGATTATTCTTGCCATTTATGATGAGAAATAAGACAGAAATGTGATGTTACAGTAGTGAACTAATATTTTTATTGTTTTTAGCTTTGGAAAAAGTTTTAATGATAGAGACTTTGCAATGGTTTCATTGGCATGAACAACACATGTTCAAGGTCGACCCCAACTTCTCCATTACTCATCCTTCTCATTTACTTTCCCAAAAAATTTATAAAATGAAAATCTTAAACTAAATGATAGATAACAGTAGGTAAAGTTATTTTATATGTTGAAAAGACATAAATGTGTGGTCAAACCGAATAGGAAATTAAAGCATAAGGAACACACCAAAAAATATTAAACAATTTATTTTTAAGTCTAACCCATTTCCTATGCATTGGTATTTTGTAATGAAACAAATAAAAGAAGGACATAATAGCAAGCATAGAAAGGTAGATCAAGTGCAACTTCAATACTTTCGGCATAAATAGGGGAAACTTAATATTGTTGAAATATGTGTAACCATGTTTCCCTCTCTCATAATAATTTTCAGTAGCATGAATGAATAAATTCAACAATATGAATATCACATAAAACATTCTTATCATGAGCCACATGCATAAAAGAATCACTACTCTCCACATAAGTAAAATCCTCATTAGTGATAGTGGGAGTTAAACATTCATAATTTTCATTGCAATCATCATATATAGGAGGCATAGTATCATCAAAGTGAATTTTCTCCTCCAAGCTTGGGGAACTAGAAATATCATGCTCATCAAAACCAACTTCCCCAAGCTTAAAACTTTCCATAGAATCAGCAAGTATATCATTTTTATCCTCAATAGTAGGGGGACTAAAAATATCATATTCATCAAGACAAACTTCCCCAGGCTCAAGGTTTTCCTTAGCAATAAAGGTTTTCAAAGAATTAGTACTACCACAAATATGATTGTTGTGCAAATAATTTTTCAATTTCTCCTCAAACACTTCATGTCCTAATTCAAGGTAGATATTATACAATTCTAAAATTGTTTGGTTGTTTTCCATTTTATAAAATTGTTTGGTTTTTTTAGGTTTATATGTTAGTATGCAATGCAAACAAGAATAAAAGCTTAGCACAACGCTACCCGGCAACGGCGCCAGAAAAGTGCTTGATGACTCCCAAGTGCAGGAGATCAATTGTAGTACCTTTCGATAAGTATTTGAATGTCGAACCCACGAGGAGCTGAAGGTAAGCTATCTATTCTCTAAAGCCCTATAACCCTCTTATATGGCTGTTTATGCAAATAAATAAGTTTGACTAAAAGGAACTAACTAATTAAAAGCAAGTGACATGGAGTGTGGTTTGTCTAGTAACTAGTGAAGCAAGTTTAAAATGCAAGTAATCCTAAAGCAAGTTTCTAAGCAAGTTTCACATGTAGCAAGCAGCAAATATCTCAAGTATCTCAAGGGAGCAAGTGTTCTAGCAATAGGTGTTTCGTTCTTGTGGTTTTCACAATTAGTGAAGCACATGTTTTAGTCTTAGTTGTTTCTTCTGGGAAGGAGCCATGAATAGGTATAGTCAAGTAAATGATCTACAACCCCTTATGATGGATCATGTGGCCAAGTAAATGACTGCACCAAGATTGATTAAGACATAAAGTCCCACCATAGCCTTACGTTCTAAGGTCCCCTATATATATCCCCCAATAACTTAACTTTGTGGCTCGGTCTCAGGTTACTGTCACTCCCAAGTCACCACCACTCCATTATGCTACCGGTGATCACCTTACATGCATTCCCCAACGTATGCGTGCACTCATATATTGTACATAAAGACAATCATGGAAGATAACAAACTTGTATGCAACCAATCAACGAACTATTTCACCATTGCCAAGAACAATTCACTACTCAAACATAGACGGGGAGACACAATACATCAAGGGAATATAGTATTGCATCATACATCGTGTTTGCCAAGAGATTACAGTGGAGAAATGGAGCTGATCTTGCTGTAGATGTTGATGATGAACACGCCGGAGGGGGGTGGAGCCCTCCGAGGGTGATCCCGGCGGCGTTTCCCCCCTCCGATCTTCTCCGGCGGCAGCCTTCTGTCTCTCTGTTTCGTGGTTTCGTCTCTCGGCACCGCCCCCTTCTTGAAAAGGCCAGGGGACCCTTTTTATAGTCATTTTTAGGTCACGAGACACTCGGGAGAAAAAAGATCGACGTCATCGGAGCCACGGGGGCAAAAAGGGGGCCCCACACGCGACCAAGGAATCTAGCCGCATGGAGGGTCCTCTTTTCCACCTGGTTGGCCTTTTGGCCCTCTACTTTGGCCCATGGTCTTCGTCTCGAAAATTCTGAACCGTGCTCTTTGGCCTTGCCCTTTTTGGAGTTCCGAAGCTCCTGGAAAGTCTGAAACACTAAAAAGTACGTTTTCTGGAAAAACAGGGTTTGAACCAAAAGAAGGGGGATTGTTCAGAAAATCCCCCAAATCATTATAAAACATGAATATAAGTTGCTAATATGTAGGAAAAACAAGTAATAACATGCAAAGTTCATGTATGCATTTTACATGCATCACCGGTGCATAAATGCTTTGATCACACATGATGGAGGCAGGGAATGGCGCACAACCTTTGTATATGGGGATACAATATGGGAGCTTCGACATGTGTTTTGGGATCTCCTCCGATCAGTTTGCAGGACATGGAATGACCCGTGGATCTGTTGTGGGGACTTTAATGAGGTTTTATGCCAGGATGAGCACTTGGGTCCTAGGGAGAGGACCGAACAGCAGATTGAGGCATTTTAGGAGTGCTTGCACGACTGTAACTTAATGGGTCTTGGGTTTGAAGTACCAAAGTTTACCTGGTCTAATAGACAAGATGCCAACTCGAATGTGAGAGTGTGTGTAACATCCCAAGTATGAAAAACAACCTTTAGAATGTTTGCTTTTTGTTAATTTATGTTTTTCATCATGTCATCATAAGCTTGCATTTGTTTTTCATTTGTTTTCACTTGTTTTTCAATATGAATTTCAAACCAATTTTCAAATTCTTGTTTCATACTTGTTCTGTTACAATTTTCAAATGAAATATTCAAATCAAAACATCAAATTGTTTCCATTAAACTATAAAGTTCAAACTATTGAATTGCTTAAGTTTCAATAATTTAATTATACCAATGTTTCACTCAAATTCATTTGAATTTACAAACAGCAACCAAAATTCAAATTTTTGAAAACAAACACTTGCACAGCTGAGCTTTTGAAATAATCAACCTATAATTTTTTTTGCAAAATTTAAAACCCCCAAACACCTTTCTTTTCTCTCCTTTTTCCTAGCTATTCTTTTCAGCAAAAAAAAAGGAAGAAACAAAAAATTAAAAACAGAGGGGAAGGGGGCAGGCCAGCCCAGCCCACCAGCCCACGGCCTGCTACCCCTTCACCCCCTACCTCTGTACGGCGCGCATCCGCGCTGTCCACGTCGAGCAGAGAAGGGGGGAATGGCTGCGAGCACCTCCCCCTCCTCCTTATAGCTGCCCCGAGGGCTCCCCTCCTGCCCTAGTTCCTCCTCCACCTCTCTCTCTCCACCGCCGCCGATTCCTTCTTCTCCTCCCTCCTCTGCATCTCTCTGCAACCTCCACCGCACCACCGCAACTGAATCCCCGGCGATCGCCGTCACTAGGATGGCTCACCGCGCGGGCTGAGCACGGGAACGAACTCCCCGTACTCCCACCGTCCTCCTCGCTTCCTCGACCAGGGCTGAGAGCCCCCGGAACGACGCCGCCGTCCTCGACTGTCGCCGCCGTCGTATGCACCACGTCGGGCCGCTGCCACGGCTACAGAGGCGGTGAGCAGCACGTCACCCTCCTCCTTTTCCCTCTCTGCTCCCTCGTGACAAGCACGCGCACGCACACGGCACCCGTGCACGCACAGCAGCAGCGGCAGCAGGTCCTCGCCGCCGGCGTCCACCGCCATCCCTGCAAGGTTCAGTTAACTGAATTATTCAGTTAACTGACGAACAACACCACAAAACGGCGCGCGCCCCTCTACTGTCAACAAACAGCATCACAGCGCAGTGGCAGCAGCACTGCGTGCACGCTCACGCGGTCGAGGGTTCGATCCCCGCCCCCACGGGATTAAATCCCACACTTTTGCACCGCGCGCTGACAGGTGGGGCCTCCCTGTCAGCGACGCGTGCATCCACGCGCACACACACACTGCCACCGTGGCCCAGGCCCCCCTTGTCAGTGGCCTAGGCTGGGCCACTGCAAGGTGTAAATCGTTCTGGCCCCTTTTCTTTTTAAATCCAAGTCCCTGTAAGTTTACAGATTAGTCCCTGAATTTCAAATTGAAATAACTTGTGCATTTCAAATTGAAATAAAATAAATAAAATATGTTTTCTGCACCAAATTTAATTCTCTACCTGTGTAAGTCATTTGTTTTCTGTTTTGAACATTTCAAATGATTTCGAAATTCAAATTCAAACAACTATTACAAATTTGGTAAAATCATAACTAATTCAAACTTAATTCAAATGGCACATATAAAATATGTTTTCCATGCCAATTTGAACCACATTTTCAAACATAAACTTTGTTTCCTGTTTTGAATAATTAAATTTGGTTAAATAATTAAAACCTTGTTTAAATCATTTAAAATTGCTAAATTTATAACTTGGTCAAATTAAATTCCTTTTGAACAAATAAAATATGTTTTCAAACCAGAAAAGTATAAACTTTTCAAATATGAATTTGATTAAATGTTTTGAACAAAAAAAAATTCAAATAATTTCATACTTGAATTAAATTCCTTTAAATCTTGTTTAAACTTGTTTAATTCATAATTAATTCATTTTAATTCCTTTTTTAACAAATGAAACATGTATTCCACCTAAAATTTTGTGTTCTTTCCAAATATGAACTTTGTTATCTATTTTGAACAATGAAAATTGGTGAAAACAACAAATGCTTGTGTAACTCCTTTAAGAAGCCAAAATTTCATAACTTAATAAACAAAATTTCAAACTTGGTAAACACCTTTTCAAATTGAATCTATTGTTGTTTTCTTTTTGTTTTCCTGATCCATGCATCATCCTAATTAACTTCCACATGTTGGTTATTTGTATATCATTTAATCCAACCTTTAATTCATGGGCTTTCCATATGCAATCCAAATTGCATATGGGTCCATTTAATTATGTTACCATGTCAACTAGCTTATTTTGATGCATCAATTAAATTGTCATGCATCATCCCATGATTGTGCATTATGCCATGTTATTGATTGTTTGTCTCTCTGCGTTGTTTGTTTGCTTCTTCTCGATTAGACGACAACGCTGAGACATACGAGGTTTACGACACTACTTCTGAGGAGTTAGCCCAGTACCAGGCTACTGAGTTTGCAGGCAAGTATTCACTCACATGAACCATTGTGTCCTTTCCACACTGGATATCGATACTTTCCGTTGTCTATTCTGCTAGCCTTAAGTATCGTTTCTTGTGTTCGATCCTATCACATGTTATCCTGTAACCCTGATATAGCCTATCCTCCACACCTATAACCCCATTGCTTATTGCCTGTGTCTTACTAGCATGCTTAGGGTTGTTTATGCTCGAGTCTGCTGTCCGTTATTTCTGTTATCATATTTATTATGTTCTGGGGCTCGATGTTTAAACAACAACCTGTTAATGATTGAGGTAATGCTAATTTGATGATAAGGCACCGGCAGGAGGCCGGGTATGGTTTTGAGGCCTGCTAGTGTCGAACTCAGGAAAAGTCTTTGTCCTCTAGATCCATGATGAGCGCGCTAACCGCATGTGGGAAGCGTGTATGGGCGCCCCCCTCAATTTGATTCGATTCGCATCTTGTCCAAATCGCCTCATTTAGTTCGGGTTTTCCATTTGCCGCATGCATATGCAGGTGCGAACCCGAGGCCAAGGTGGAGCTTTTGTAGTCAGCATTTAGGGAGACACGTTCTTACAGTGCTATGAGGGTTCCCTTTTCTTCGTGGGGCTTGATTAGCCGTGCGCTCAATTGCACGGGGTTCTCTGGGCTTGATGCGAAGAAGAGTTGGGTTGTGTTGAGTGCCTCGCTTGGTGGAAGTGCATTTCCAATCTGGCGGGGTATTCTTACGTGTACGGCCAAATTGGTGCATCCCTGCAGGGTTAAATCTTCTCGAGAAGCCGTGTTGTCCGCGGTTATGGATGACTTGGTGATAGGGCTGGCTAACAAGGATTAGACAACTTACACCTAATCAATAATAACTTGACTAGTAATAGACCTTATTGACACAATAACTTGAACCATCATTAATCCAACCGTGTGAGTTATCCTAGGATTGCTTCTTTCGATAAGGGGCGAGATCCAGGATGGGTTTGCTTGATGGTTAGTGGTAGTTGGTTACGATACGCTATCTTATCCCCTTCTTTTAGCCGGAAGTTGTAGCGTGTTTCTGTAGTTGGTTAGCGCAGCCTGCTGCCGTACTTTTGTATCACCTATTCTTCCGTTGAACCCAAAGCATCTGTACTTGGTGTTGCCGGGTACACTTTGGTATCTTGTGAGTCTTGCTTGCCAGTACTTGTCTGTACGGACCCCTTTGGGGCTGTGGTTTCCGCAGACTACGTTTCCGAGGATCCCCATGGTGGCTACTACGTGGAGTATGACGAGGCTGCTGACGAGTAGATAGCGGACCCGGGCAGGATCCGAGACTTCGTGGATGGGCTCCGTCTTTTCGTTTCCGGCCTCTTAGGCCTATTTGGATCTTGTCTGTACTCAGACACTTTGGATGCTTCCGCTGTGATGTAATGATGACTTGTTGGGACATGTGTCCTCTGGATGACTGTATTTGCTATCTCTGCTCTAGTGAGAGCTATTTGCAACTTATTTCTATTTATTTGTGTCTTAGAGATCTGTTGTGATATCACTTGTTCAAATGCCGTTGACGTACCATGTGTGTATGTTATGAAGTACGCCAATGGAAGTAGCCGGATTTCTATGGGATGGTTTGCGCAGACGATGAATAGTAGAGAATGGTTGTCACACGTTTACGTGTTGGCCTACTCATATTGAGATGCGGGTGCCGGTATGCCCCGTAAGCCATTTATCTACTAGTTTAGCGGACTGTGAGTATCCTCTAGAAGTCCGGGTGCGACAAATGGTATCAGAGCCTGTCTGCCTGTAGGATCCCTTTTACTGGTCGAAGTTGAGTCTAGAAACTATTTTGTAGATATATAGGAAAAATGAAACGTGAGAGTAGGAATTCTGTTCTTTTATTTCTTTCCCCACCCACCCTCCCTTTTTCTGGTAAGGAAGTGCAACGTTGTTTTCTCTTCTCATCTAAACTTTCAAGTTAGGATTTCTCGTATCCTGGTTTCTCTAGGATAGTTATATCTACTAGACCATAGGAATGGAGGTGGTTGTGACATGATTTATCATATTGCCTACTCACGATTGAGAACGGAGGCGTGTAAGCCCCGGAAGCAGATCCTCTATTCCTTAAGCAGTAGATATTTATCCTTTAGAAGCCCGGATGGGTTTTCCGTAGTACCTCAGGAGTGTTTGGTCTCGTGTTTCCCCGATGTTGCTTCGATATCCTGTTCTTCTCAATATCCTTTTCGTCCGTTGAAACCTTGTTGTTGCTTGCCACTTCAGTTCTTCTACCGGCGTCTAATCAAAACTTCCCCGATCATCTGCAGATGGATCTCAGGTTCTACCCGCAGGTGGTTCGTATGACTCGTTGCGAGAGCACTGCCGGTTATCCGGAGATGCTGAGAGACATGGTCACTTTTCTGGGGTTCCGTTGGGCACCGGAGTACCAGGTCTACGAGCAGCAGCGAGAGTTTGACCAGACCTACTACCAGGCTATCGTCTATATTCTGTCAGATGATGGCATGAGCGTAGTCCACCGCTACGAGGCAGTAGGTTCCACAGTGGATATGGCTGTGCAGCAGGCAGCTTATGTGAGTTTCACCGTCCTTCGTGCTGACTACTGGGGATTTGACGATTCTATCTATCGCCACATCCCCCGTGGTTACATCACTTCGGAGGGAACTCACTTCACTCTCTACGACAACTTGGATGTTTACGAGCATGATAACTCCAGGCTGCACACCACCGCTCTGTTTGTGAGGCACAGTGACGCAGTTGCCCTTCAGTCAGAGAGCAGCTCTACCTTGCTTTGACTCGTCTGGCGACGTACACCACAGACTTTGTTGGAGACGAGCGCTTTGCATGTTTCGATCAGCCAGTTGGTCGTCGTCTGCCAGATGCTGGAGGTTACGAGCCGATCAGAGGTCCACTCCTCAACCTTGGTGCTGGTTACACTGGGATTCCCCGCTTTGGAGCACAGGGAGTCGACGCTATGTACTTCACCACGCCTAGAGTCGGTCTCAGACCACGTCAGATCTACGTGGATCGTCGTTCTACCTACTTTCGTGGGCGTCCTCCTCACCGTACCTCTCGTCGTACTCCTAGCCGCCGTCCTGCGTGATGAGCATGGGAGTACCGATGTATCCATTCTTAGCTATGTTTAGTTATCTTTTGGCATTCCAACCATTTGTGGTGTGTTGGATATTCTGATGTATTTGAACATGTGATGATGTACCTGTTGGTTACCTATTCATGCGTCGGAATAATCTCTCTTTCGGTTGCCAAGTCTATCCTTATCTGTTGTTGTGCTAAAATGCATTTCCATTCAGGATGCCGCCAACAAGGAACAACCCGCCTGAGCCACCGCCAATCACGGAGCTGTTGACTCAGATGACCCAAGTCATGGCACAGATGGCCCAGTTTCAGACTAATCAGCACAACAACCAGACGGCTCCACGAGTCAGCATCAAGGAGTTCCTCAGTCTGGGTCCGAGAGCTTTCGTGGCCACACGCGAGCCTCTGGACGCTGATGACTGGATCCGTGAGATAGCTAAGGCTCTGGAGATTGCTCATGTAGCTGAAGAAGACAAGGTCAACTATGCCTCCTATCTGCTGAAGGGTCAGGCAGCTACTTGGTGGGAAAACTACCAGGCCATGAGAGCTGGCTTTCCAATCACGTGGGGTTGTTTCAAGGAAGCCTTCCTGAAGCACCACATTCCAGATGGTCTCATGGAAAGGATGCGTGAAGAGTTTTGCTCACTCAAGCAGGGCAAGTTGGACGTCATCGGCTATCAGAGTGAGTTCAATCGCCTCGCTCGTTACGCTGGGGATGAGGTGTCCACTGAGGCTAATAAGATGGCAAGGTTCCGCAGAGGTTTTAACCCGGAACTCAAGTACACCCTCACCAACGTCAAGGCCAACAGCTTCGAGGATCTCGTTAACACCGCGCTCAATGAAGAGAATGGGCGCAAGGTGTTCGAGGAGTCTCGCAAGCACTCGCGTGAGGGTGGTTCCTCCTCCAACATGACCACCCCTCCGCAGAAGCGCCGCATCTGGGTGCCAAATGGTGCTGTCACTAGGGCTCCATATGCCCAAGCTTCTCCAGGCTTCGCTCCCCGCCCACCCAACCCTGCTCAGATGCATGATCCAAGGGCTTCGATGGGGCAGCCAAGGCCAGGGCCTCCTCGTGTCGTCACTTGCTACAAGTGCAAGCAGACGGGGCACTACGCCGACAAGTGCACGCAGAGGCAGCTACCTCCACCACCACCTCGCCCTAACACAAACCAGGCAATGGTGCGCGCTCCCCCGCCTAAGGCCTTCAACTCCAACAACAGGCATGTCGGGAGGACCGCAAGGGTGAATCATGTCAAGATCGACAAAGCTGAGGAAGCTCCTGACGTCGTTCTCGGTACATTTCCCGTAAACTCTATTCCAGCTAAGGTGTTGTTTGATACCGGAGCATCACATTCTTTTGTGTCAAAGACTTTTGCCGCAACAAACAACCTAATTGTGGTTCCACTAAGCAATCAAATCACTGTTCACTCCCTGGGATCACAAATGTTGACTTCCAAGATAAGTAAGGATAATCAAATCCTAATTGGAGGCCACATATTCGTTGCTTGTCTTATGTTGCTGGGAAATTCTGACATTGATGTCATTCTTGGAATGGATTGGCTGAAGGCCAATAAAGCAAAAATTGACTGTGCTCAAAAGTCAATAACTCTGTTCCACCCTTCTGGCCAGATAATCTATTCTCCAAATGAATCAAGTTCCATTCAGCTATGCAACCTCGATGCAAAACCTCTACCTTCACTTGAAAATGTTCCGGTGGTTTGCGAATTCCCTGACGTCTTTCCAGAAGAGTTGCCAGGGATGCCTCCGGACAGAGCTGTTGAGTTCGTGATCGAACTTGAACCAGGTACTGCTGCAATCTCTAAGCATCCTTACAAGATAGGAACTCCCGAGCTGAAGTTGTTGAAGGAACAAATTGATATGTACATGGAAAAAGGTTACATTCAACCTAGTTCCTCGGCTTGGGGTTGCCCAACTCTGTTCGTTGCGAAGAAGGATCACACAAAGAGACTCGTTGTTGACTATCGTCCTCTTAACGAGAAAACCATCAAAAACAAGTATCCAATTCCTCATATCGATGATCTTTTTGATCAACTTGCTGGGGCCTCAATATTCTCCAAGTTGGACTTGAGAATGGGTTACCATCAAATAAAGATCAGAAAAGAGGATATTCCAAAAACAGCCTTCACCACTCGCTACGGTCTATATGAATTCACCGTCATGTCCTTTGGTCTCACCAATGCACCGGCGACATTCTCTCGACTCATGAATTCTGTCTTCCATGAATACCTCGACAAGTTCGTTGTGGTATATCTTGATGACATTCTTGTCTACTCAAAATCCGAGGAAGAGCATGAAGAACATCTTCGTCTCACTCTCATGAAGCTTCACGAGCATCGTCTCTATGCCAAGTTCTCCAAATGTGAGTTCTGGATTTCAGAAGTTGCTTACCTTGGTCATGTCATCTCTGCCAAGGGCATAGCCATTGATCCAGAAAAGGTTAAAGCAATTGTTGATTGGAAACCTCCAAAGACGGTGAAGCAAGTAAGAAGTTTTCTTGGCTTGGCTAGCTATTGCCGTCGTTTCGTGCAAAACTTTTCCAAGATTGCCAAACCTCTCACTGATCTCACAAAGAAGGACAATAAGTTCGTTTGGTCTCCACAATGTGATGAAAGTTTCAATATCCTGAAGACTAAACTCACTTCTACACCAGTTCTGGTAGGCCCAGATCCTTCCAAACCTTTCCAGATATTCTGTGATGCTTCTCTCCAAGGTCTAGGTGCAGTTCTTATGCACGAACGTCAAGTTGTGGCTTATGCTTCACGTCAGTTGAACGCACATGAGCTCAATTATCCCACTCATGACCTTGAACTTGCAGCAGTTGTTTTTGCCCTCAAGAAATGGAGACAATACTTGTTGGGTAATCGCACTGAAATCTTTTCCGATCATAAGAGTCTGAAATACATCTTCACTCAACCAGATCTAAACCTCAGGCAAAGGAGATGGATTGAAAAGATTAAAGACTTTGATCTTACCATTTCTTACACTCCAGGCAAGGCTAATGTTATGGCCGATGCTCTCAGTCGCAAGTCGTATTGCGATAATCTCATGATCATGGAAAGCCAACCTCCTCTTCATGAAGAATTCCATAAGCTGAATCTTGGTCTTGTTCCTCAAGGCTATCTTGCGAACTTGACAGCCAGTCCAACTCTCGAGGACAAGATTCGTTCTGAACAACTTCGGGATGCTGAAATCAAGAAAATGGTAGAGCACATAAAGAAGGCAAGGAGAAATTTAAGTCCTTCTCAATTGATGACAAGGGAACGGTGTTCTTCGAAGGACGCATTGCAGTTCCTCAAGTTCAAAGTCTCAAAGATGTCATTCTCAAGGAGGCTCATGAAACTCCTCTCTCCATACACCCTGGAAGTACAAAGATGTACCAGGATCTCAAGACACTGTATTGGTGGCCTGGCATGAAACGTGAAATTGCAAAATACGTTTCTGAATGCGACGTTTGTCAACGTGTTAAGGCAGTTCATCAGAAAACAGCCGGTCTTCTCCAACCTCTGAAAATTCCTGAGTGGAAGTGGGACATGATTGAAATGGACTTCGTCACGGGTTTCCCAAAGTCCAAGAAGGGCAACGATGCAATCTTCGTTGTCATTGATCGTCTCACTAAAGTAGCTCACTTCTTTGCTGTCAAAGAAACAATCTCAGCTAGCCAGTTAGCAGAGCTCTACACAGCAAAGATTGTTCCTCTTCATGGTGTTCCATTGGAAATAAGCTCAGACCGTGGAAGCATATTCACTTCTCATTTTTGGAAAAGCTTTCAGGAAGCATTGGGCACCAAACTTCTGTTCAGCACAACTTATCATCCTCAGTCTCAAGGGCAAGTCGAAAGAGTCAATCAGATTCTCGAGGATATGCTCAGAGCATGTGGTCTCTCCTTTGGCATGAAATGGGAGGAATGTCTTCCATATGCTGAATTCTCCTACAACAACAGCTTCCAGGCAAGCCTAGGCATGGCACCATTTGAAGCTCTCTATGGCCGCAGATGCAGGAGTCCAATCAATTGGTCTGGAGTTGGTGAACGTTCACTGTTAGGCCCTGACATTGTTAAGGAAGCCGAAGAGAAAGTTCGCATCATTTGTGACAATCTCAAGATTGCTCAGTCTCGTCAGAAAAGCTACTATGACAGCAAGCACAGGGATATGGTCTATGCTCCGTGTAACTCCCCTCAGAGGCACTCATCGTTTTGGTGTAAAAGGAAAGATTGCACCAAGATATATTGGTCCCTTCAACATTCTCTCAAGGCGTGCAGAAAATGCCTATCATCTTGAACTTCCAGAAAAGTTATCCAAGGTGCACGATGTGTTTCACGTGTCACAGCTCAAGAGGTGCTTCAAAGATCCAGATCGTGCAGTTGATCATGATTCCATTGAACTGCAAGAAGATCTATCTTATGAAGAGCATCCTGTTCGTATTCTCGATGAGACCGAGCGCAAAACTCGCAACAAGACCACCAAGTTCTTGAAAGTGCAGTGGTCTCATCATTCCGATAAAGAGGCAACGTGGGAGACCGAAGAGGATCTTCGCAAGAAGTATCCGGACCTTTTCTCTTCTCAGTAGGAATCTCGGGGCGCGATTCCTTCAAGGGGGGGCGTTTTGTAACATCCCAAGTATGAAAAACAACCTTTAGAATGTTTGCTTTTTGTTAATTTATGTTTTGCATCATGTCATCATAAGCTTGCATTTGTTTTTCATTTGTTTTCACTTGTTTTTAAATATGAATTTCAAACCAATTTTCAAATTCTTGTTTCATACTTGTTCTGTTACAATTTTCAAATGAAATATTCAAATCAAAACATCAAATTGTTTCCATTAAACTATAAAGTTCAAACTATTGAATTGCTTAAGTTTCAATAATTTAATTATACCAATGTTTCACTCAAATTCATTTGAATTTACAAACAGCAACCAAAATTCAAATTTTTGAAAACAAACACTTGCACAGCTGAGCTTTTGAAATAATCAACCTATAATTTTTTTTCCAAAATTTAAAACCCCCAAACACCTTTCTTTTCTCTCCTTTTTCCTAGCTATTCTTTTCAGCAAAAAAAAAGGAAGAAACAAAAAATTAAAAACAGAGGGGAAGGGGGCAGGCCAGCCCAGCCCACCAGCCCACGGCCTGCTACCCCTTCACCCCCTACCTCTGTACGGCGCGCATCCGCGCTGTCCACGTCGAGCAGAGAAGGGGGAACGGCTGCGAGCACCTCCCCCTCCTCCTTATAGCTGCCCCGAGGGCTCCCCTCCTGCCCTAGTTCCTCCTCCACCTCTCTCTCTCTCCACCGCCGCCGATTCCTTCTTCTCCTCCCTCCTCTGCATCTCTCTGCAACCTCCACCGCACCACCGCAACTGAATCCCCGGCGATCGCCGTCGCTAGCATGGCTCACCGCGCGGGCTGAGCACGGGAACGAACTCCCCGTACTCCCACCGTCCTCCTCGCTTCCTCGACCAGGGCTGAGAGCCCCCGGAACGACGCCGCCGTCCTCGACTGTCGCCGCCGTCGTCTGCACCACGTCGGGCCGCTGCCACGGCTACAGAGGCGGTGAGCAGCATGTCACGCTCCTCCTTTTCCCTCTCTGCTCCCTCGTGACAAGCACGCGCACGCACACGGCACCCGTGCACGCACAGCAGCAGGTCCTCGCCGCCGGCGTCCACCGCCATCCCTGCAAGGTTCAGTTAACTGAATTATTCAGTTAACTGACGAACAACACCACAAAACGGCGCGCGCCCCTCTACTGTCAACAAACAGCATCACAGCGCAGTGGCAGCAGCACTGCGTGCACGCTCACGCGGTCGAGGGTTCGATCCCCGCCCCCACGGGATTAAATCCCACACTTTTGCACCGCGCGCTGACAGGTGGGGCCTCCCTGTCAGCGACGCGTGCATCCACGCGCACACACACACTGCCACCGTGGCCCAGGCCCCCCTTGTCAGTGGCCTAGGCTGGGCCACTGCAAGGTGTAAATCGTTCTGGCCCCTTTTCTTTTTAAATCCAAGTCCCTGTAAGTTTACAGATTAGTCCCTGAATTTCAAATTGAAATAACTTGTGCATTTCAAATTGAAATAAAATAAATAAAATATGTTTTCTGCACCAAATTTAATTCTCTACCTGTTTAAGTCATTTGTTTTCTGTTTTGAACATTTCAAATGATTTCAAAATTCAAATTCAAACAACTATTACAAATTTGGTTAAATTCATAACTAATTCAAACTTAATTCAAATGGCACATATAAAATATGTTTTCCATGCCAATTTGAACCACCTTTTCAAACATAAACTTTGTTTCCTGTTTTGAATAATTAAATTTGGTTAAATAATTAAAACCTTGTTTAAATCATTTAAAATTGCTAAATTTATAACTTGGTCAAATTAAATTCCTTTTGAACAAATAAAATATGTTTTCAAACCAGAAAAGTATAAACTTTTCAAATATGAATTTGATTAAATGTTTTGAACAAATAAAAATTCAAATAATTTCATACTTGAATTAAATTCCTTTAAATCTTGTTTAAACTTGTTTAATTCATAATTAATTCATTTTAATTCCTTTTCAACAAATGAAACATGTATTCCACCTAAAATTTTGTGTTCTTTCCAAATATGAACTTTGTTATCTATTTTGAACAATGAAAATTGGAGAAAACAACAAATGCTTGTGTAACTCCTTTAAGAAGCCAAAATTTCATAACTTAATAAACAAAATTTCAAACTTGGTAAACACCTTTTCAAATTGAATCTATTGTTGTTTTCTTTTTGTTTTCCTCATCCATGCATCATCCTAATTAACTTCCACATGTTGGTTATTTGTATATCATTTAATCCAACCTTTAATTCATGGGCTTTCCATATGCAATCCAAATTTCATATGGGTCCATTTAATTATGTTACCATGTCAACTAGCTTATTTTGATGCATCAATTAAATTGTCATGCATCATCCCATGATTGTGCATTATGCCATGTTATTGATTGTTTGTCTCTCTGCGTTGTTTGTTTGCTTCTTCTCGATTAGACGACGACGCTGAGACAGACGAGGTTTACGACACTACTTCTGAGGAGTTAGCCCAGTACCAGGCTACTGAGTTTGCAGGCAAGTATTCACTCACATGAACCATTGTGTCCTTTCCACACTGTATATCGATACTTTCCGTGGTCTATTCTGCTAGCCTTAAGTATCGTTGCTTGTGTTTGATCCTATCACATGTTATCCTGTAACCCTGATATAGCCTATCCTCCACACCTATAACCCCATTGCTTGTTGCCTGTGTCTTACTAGCATGCTTAGGGTTGTTTATGCTCGAGTCTGCTGTCCGTTATTTCTGTTATCATATTTATTATGTTCTGGGGCTCGATGTTTAAACAACAACCTGTTAATGATTGAGGTAATGCTAATTTGATGATAAGGCACCGGCAGGAGGCCGGGTATGGTTTTGAGGCCTGCTAGTGTCGAACTCAGGAAAAGTCTTTGTCCTCTAGATCCATGATGAGCGTGCTAACCGCATGTGGGAAGCGTGTATGGGCGCCCCCCTCAATTTGATTCGATTCGCATCTCGTCCAAATCGCCTCATTTAGTTCGGGTTTTCCATTTGCCGCATGAATATGCAGGTGCGAACCCGAGGCCAGGGTGGAGCTTTTGTAGTCGGCATTTAGGGAGACACGTTCTTACAGTGCTATGAGGGTCCCCTTTTCTTCGTGGGGCTTGATTAGCCGTGCGCTCAATTGCACGGGGTTCTCTGGGCTTGATGCGAAGAAGAGTTGGGTTGTGTTGAGTGCCTCGCTTGGTGGAAGTGCATTTCCAATCTGGCGGGGTATTCTTACGTGTACGGCCAAATTGGTGCATCACTGCAGGGTTAAATCTTCTCGAGAAGCCGTGTTGTCCGCGGTTATGGATGACTTGGTGATAGGGCTGGCTAACAAGGATTAGACAACTTACACCTAATCAATAATAACTTGACTAGTAATAGACCTTATTGACACAATAACTTGACCCATCATTAATCCAACCGTGTGAGTTATCCTTGGATTGCTTCTTTGGATAAGGGGCGAGATCCAGGATGGGTTTGCTTGATGGTTAGTGGTAGTTGGTTACGATACGCTATCTTATCCCCTTCTTTTAGCCGAAAGTTGTAGCGTGTTTCTGTAGTTGGTTAGCGCAGCCTGCTGCCGTACTTTTGTATCACCTATTCTTCCGTTGAACCCAAAGCATCTGTACTTGGTGTTGCCGGGTACACTTTGGTATCTTGTGAGTCTTGCTTGCCAGTACTTGTCTGTACGGACCCCTTTGGGGCTGTGGTTTCCGCAGACTACGTTTCCGAGGATCCCCATGGTGGCTACTACGTGGAGTATGACGAGGCTGCTGACGAGTAGATAGCGGACCCGGGCAGGATCCGAGACTTCGTGGATGGGATCCGTCTTTTCGTTTCCGGCCTCTTAGGCCTATTTGGATCTTGTCTGTACTCAGACACTTTGGATGCTTCCGCTGTGATGTAATGATGACTTGTTGGGACATGTGTCCTCTGGATGACTGTATTTGCTATCTCTGCTCTAGTGAGAGCTATTTGCAACTCATTTCTATTTATTTGTGTCTTAGAGATCTGTTGTGATATCACTTGTTCAAATGCCGTTGACGTACCATGTGTGTATGTTATGAAGTACGTCAATGGAAGTAGCCGGATTTCTATGGGATGGTTTGCGCAGACGATGAATAGTAGAGAATGGTTGTCACACGTTTACGTGTTGGCCTACCCATATTGAGATGCGGGTGCCGGTATGCCCCGTAAGCCATTTATCTACTGTTTAGCGGACTGTGAGTATCCTCTAGAAGTCCGGGTGCGACAGTGTGACTCGATAGGGTGGTGGCCAATAGTGCGTTTTCTTAGCTCTTTGAGGATTGCAATGTTACTAATATTATTGCTACCTCATCAGACCACTCTGCCCTCTTGATTTCGCTGACCAGGGAAACTCAAGGTGGTAGGCCGGTACCGGTTTCAAGTTGGTTCCGATATGAAGCTATGTGGATCAGGACGCCGGAGTACACAAAGATGCTAGAGAGCGTGTGGGCTGCAAACAGCGATGGCGCTGGGACGCTCAGCTCCCCACTTGGAAGACTGCTAATCCTATGGCGCCAAAACTGAAGGATGGGGGTCGGACCTCCTTTGGCTCGATACACGAGAAGATCAGGAAGTTAGAACAACACTTGTTCTATCTAAGGAGTCATCCACTGAGTGTGTAGAGTGTCAAGGAGGAATAAGACATTGAGAAGAAATTATGTGACCTCTTCGAATGTGAGGAAATCATGGCACGTCAGTGGTCTCGGGTGGTTTGGCTCCGGGAGGGTGATCGGAACACCTCATTCTTTCATGCCAAAGCATCTGCTCGTAACTGCACTAACAATATCACATCTATTGTACAAGAAGATGGCTCTATATGTGACACACAAGGAGGGATAAAAGGTATGTTCATGAGTTCTATGAACAACAAATGACATTATAAAAGCTATTCCAAGCAAGGTTACAATGGACATGAATTCTAACATATGTAAACCTTATTCGGATGAAGAAATTGAGGTTGCGTTGTTCTAGATGGGTCCAACCAAGGCCCCGGGGCCTTATGGTTTCCCGGCTCTATTTTACCAGATTCACTGGGACTTCTTTAAAGGAGAGATATGTAATGTTTTGAGGAGCTTTCTTGGTGGGGGAGAAATACCGGAGGGGTTGTGCGATTTTATTATAGGGATGATCCCCAAGGTTGCCAAACCAAAGCATCTAAAAAACTTCAGACCCATCAGCTTATGCAATGTCTTCTACAAGATTTCCTCCAAGGTTTTGGTGAATAGGCTAAAGGTGATCTTAACTGACATTATTTCTACGCACCATAGCGCCTTTGTCCCCGAAAGGTGGATCACGGATAATGCCTTAATCGCCTCTGAGTGCTTGCATACCATCCGCAACCAATAGGACAAAACACCCTTCTTTGCACTCAAAATTGATATGATGTGTGTGATAGGGTTCATACTAAGTTCTATACCATGCTATAATTGTATTAAGCGGAAACACTAATACACGTGTGTTGTATAAATAAATAAGTCCCTAGTATGCTTTATTTAACTAGTCCATTGGGCAACAGATCATCAAGGTTTCCTCATCATCATGGACATTTACGTCATTGAAAATTGAGTCATGTCATTGGTTGAATGATGTGACGGACACACACCCAACTTATATATATCACGATAAGACACTAGACCATAAAAGTGCGCGTTTCCCGCGCCCGTCCATCTCAGGAGAAGAAATAGAGAAATTTTTGGATATTTGGAACTGAAATAACATATGAAAATTTTGTATGGGTCATAGATATATTCATATATCGAGAATTTTTTGTGCAAATTTCTAATATCATAAGAACTGATATTTCATAAGAATAGTGTTTTCAGGCCAACCGTTAACCAAAAAAACAATATGTAATCATGTGATGCGAAACAAATTATAGCTAACTAATATGAATATTTTTCTCAAACACAACCTCCTATCATAGGGAAGACACAGTAAAGATGATGTATTCCCCACTAAAAACACTCTCTATTGATTGTTGGACCTGGGTACCATCAGTTTAATAAGAAAAATACAATCCACACCGTGATGAATATGGACAGCCTAACTTGCTGCAATGGTTAGCTATAACAACACCCTATGAAGCCAAAACAAAAAAAGCTGAAATTCCAAAAGGACGAACCCATCTACGATCATCTGTCGGAACCTCACATGTTAAGATAGTAAATGATATTCAAATGCATGAGATAATATAAAAACTGTATTGAAATCATTTTCTTGAGAATCAATCCATATATCCACAAGATAAATACTGCAGAACAAATCACGGGATACATTGTAGTTTGTCTCTAAGTAGTATTGTGAATTTCGTCATAAATTTCACATACCTTGGATATTTAAAACTTATTTCATTAACTACTATGGTGTAGATGGTATTTACTAATTCTAGTATGTCAGAACAGAATGTGAACAATTTAGACCAATCCAGGATCTTGATGGCGGAGCTTTATAGTTTTTTGTACATAAATAAGATAAAAAAATAGTTGAAATGAAATAATCTCTAGTGCAATGGAAGTTCTTGCACAGAAATAAATATGATATATTATCTAATGAAGATATCACGAAATTCCACTATTACAGAAAACTAACAAGTGGATTCTAAATAGCATAAGAGCAAAGCTTGACTATGACATTGTATGCTCACATGAAGCCATTCATTTTTACTATCTAAGTTGAAAAATATTCAAATGGAAGTATTTGGAATGCAAATAAATGAAATTTAAATATGACCTTTTACTTTGGAGATAAAATTTTCTCTCATCTTATAATTTGAATATAGATAGAATCAATCACCAAGTCGGTACTCTGGATTAATCACCCAACCTATGATGTCGGTCACTTCCTTGCTGCCTCTCACCATGTGAAAGTGCATTTCATTTTCACGATGGTTTTGTGTGTTAGTTAACAATACTAAGTACATTATTTATTGAGGTGTTAAGTGTGCATGTGTTATTTTTAACATCCGCATCGATCACCATAATATCGGTGAAGTTAGATCATTGAGGTATGGGACAGAGAGGAACCGGATTATTCCAAGGCAACCGGATATTCCGGTTAGGAGAATCCTAGCCTAGTTTGAGACAGAGAAGAGCCGAATTATTCCAACCGGATTATTCGGAAGCAACCGGATATTCCTGTTGGGGAAGTTGAGGCTCAAAATAGCTAAGTGTTGGAAGTTTGGAGATGTAGAACTCAATCGTATTATTCCGTAGCAACCGGATATTCCGGTTGAGGTGTCTGTTTGGGACAGAAGGTAGCTGGAATATTGCAACCAGATTATTCACTCTGATCGGATATTCCGGTTGAGGTCAATGCTGTCGATTTCCACATCTGAAGAATTGAGGCATATCGGATATTCCGGTATCAGATTTCCGCTCAAACGGCTAGATTTGTGGAGGGGGTATAAATACCCCTCCTCTAGCTCCTTGAGCTCTAGTTCGTCCATAGCATTTAATACCATTTCTTGAGCTCACCAAATCCTCAATTACTCCCAATCTCTCCCACCAAACTTGTTGATCTTCGGAGGATTGAAGGAGAATTCCCCGATCTACATCTTCACCGAGTTGTTCTTCATTTCCCACTCATTCACTTGAGGGATATGACTCTAGGGTTTCCATTTGTGGACAACCTAGACCTCTTTATACAATTGGTGATTCTTGGTGTTGGGAGCCCCCAATTTGGTTGTGGGTGTGTGCCCCAAGCTTGTTTGTAAAGGATTCGATTCCCGCCTCAAAGGGGATCAATAGTGGAAGGTGGACTAGGCCGTTGTGGCGCGGTTCATCGAAGAATAGGGTGAGGCCTTTGTGGTGTTGAGTAGGCCTTTGTGGCGAGGCTCACACCCCTCCAACGAGACGTACTCGCTTAAAAAGGAGGAACTCGGGATTACATCGTGTCTCCGCGGGCTTCATATCGGTTCCCTTGTTCCCTTCCCATTTACTTGTGCTCGTATTGTGTTTGTGCTTTTTCTTGTCATATAGGTAAATTCACCTTAGTTGCATTATCTAGAGAATTTACCTGTGTGTCAAGCCTAATCTTGAAGAAAAAAATAAAATTTGTCGTAGCACCTATTCACCCCCCCTCTAGGTGCCCTTACTATCTATTCAATTGGTATCAGAGCCTCGGCTCTTTTATCGGGCTTAACCGCCTAAGAGTTAGTATGGCCGATTGTCGGGGGGTTACCCCCGAGTAGGGGTAAGGCAAGTGCTAAAGGCAAGGTCAAAGGTGCTGTTTGACCGGGTAGTTGGCTACCCGGTACTCGCTACCCGGTAGGTTTCTATCCGGCCGTACCCACCAATGGCCAAGAGGAGAAATCAAGCAAGTTATGTTCATCCGAGTAAAGAAGTTGGTCCGAGTAGAGGGAGTGAGTTCCTACTCGGGCCAGAAGTCAACGGAGCCGTTCTGACAAGGGATCCCGCGTATCCTGCGTCCGTACAGGCGTGCGGTTCAACTTACGGAGCGCGTGATTATCCGCGGTACGGCGTGGCTATAGTGCGGTAGGCGCCTGTCAAGTCCTGTCACTGACAGAGGGGACAGGACAGGGCTAGGGGCCTACCCTATCTCACTGACAAGGTGGACAGGTCCCATCTCCGAACGGCGCGACGACTTACGGCGCCCGCGTCAGCGAGAAGCCGGAAGCGTGCTCTGTTCTGCAGTGCTCCTGTCACATCAGTCGTACATTTTAGTCTTATTCTATTCGGTTGGGCACCAGTATATAAGGTGCCCTGCCCTTTCCTGCGCGAGGGACGTTGGACTACTTTGCTTCACTTCACACAGAGAGAACTAGAGAGAGACAGAGTGGCTACTCGGCTGAAGGCCTGATTTGTACTGTGGCTACTCGGTAACACACATATAGAGAGAAAGGCAGGAGTAGGGGTGTTACCTCCACACGAGGGCCCTGAACCTGGGTAAGATCTTGTTGTTTGCAGTACTAGAGACATCCCACACGCGGCTACTTGCCGTGTGATCCCTCCCCGAGCACCTCCAGCGTCCATCGGCCCCAAACTTTAGCCATCCCATGGCATCTGCCGTGATACCACCACGACAGTTGGCGCCCACCGTGGGGCTACCAGCGGCGCTGGCTGGAGTCCATGTTCGGATGGGATTCATTTCTTCTAATGGGGAGCACGTGGTCTGTGGCCTTGTCCACAGATTCGGCTCCTTCGACTTCGTCACCGACAACGCCGGAGATTTCGGCGATAGGCCCATGCCGGCAGGCGGCTCGGTGCTCTCCTTCGGCTCGCACCTCGTCTACGTCGTCACCACCGTCATCCGCGAGTTCCCAGAGGAGGTGCTTATCGCGGAAGATCCTCCTGCTGTGCTCGCTGCCCGCGGAAGGCCAACTGGCTGCTCTGCGGACAGCGTGGAGGTGATGGTGACTGGCCCAGCTATCGATGCCGGAAGGGCGCGGCTGCTACCGCGGGAGTCATCGAGGAACCTGCTGGCCCAAGTGCTGGCCAGAGGGTCCACAAGCCCTACGAGAAGGACTCGAACATACATCTTTCCACAACACCAACGATACCGGCATCCGCCGTGCGGATGGGCATGCCGCCTCCCACCGAGCTTGAGCTCATGACCATGAGGGCGCAGCTCGACCAGCAGCGTCAAGCGCTGCTCTCTGAGCACCTGGAGCTGGAGAAGGTTAGGCTTGAGCTTAGCCTAGACCAAAATGAGTACAACAAGGCCCACGGCTTTACTCCCGTTGTTAGGAAGTCTAGCAAGTTAGCCGCTACTCGTCGCAACCTAGGCGCCGAGATGGCAGTAGTTGGTGAGGCTCCTAGCCAGTCTGCCACCGTGAACACTACTACTAGGCCCAGATACAGTACCCCCGCCAAAACACTTAGAGCTGCAGAGGCTGTAGCTGCTGAGTTGCCAAACCTTACCGGCGACGCGCGCGCTAGGCAGCAGGAGAGGCTCAATGAGCTGGTGCTAGAGGCTGCTAGGCAGAATGAGGAGTTCCGGAAAGCCAATCCGGGTGCTGGTGCTTCTCAGATTGTGCACTCGCGTGCAGCGAGATCTCATGACCAGGCGTCATCACCGCTTCCCAACCATGAGAGGGACCAGAGTGTGCACTCTGGGAAGAGTAGACAGATGCAGGTGTACAACCCGGCTCTCGCCGCAAAATAGCACGCTGTGCCGCGAGAGTCCGGTCAGAAACACAACTCTGCAGGAGCAGGCTATCAAGCCCATAAATCTCACAGTAAGAGGCAAGATGGAGGCAACGAGGGACCTTCTCGGCGTCCTGCTGCTCAGCCTACTCGGCAGAGGACGCAGCAGCCAGCTGCTGCACAGCCGCGTGCGGCTGCGCCAGCAGCCAACCCGGTGGTGCAACCCGCTGTTGTGCAGGAGAACAGATTTTATGATGGCTACTCGGCGATGGGGCTAGCCGGCTATGCTGACCCAAGAAATGTTGCTGACCGTCTGGGTGACCGCATGTTGGAGCCCAGTGATGCAAGATACAAGCTGGACCGGATTAATCTGTCCGCGCAACTCAAGAACAAGGGGCCGCCTGGCCCAGAATGCTTTGGCCCTCGTATCATGAATGAGCCATCCGTGAACCACTTTCAGTTGGCCAGGGGGACCAAGTGCTACAATGGAAGCACCAAGCTAGAAGATTGGTTGAGTGACTATGTCACAGCCGTGCACATCGCAGGCGGCAACCGGAGATGGGCGGTGCGGTATGTTCCACAAATGCTAGAGGGTCCAGCTCGGAATTGGCTCAACAACCTGCCCAAGGACAATATCAACTGCTGGCTCGACTTCTCGGAGGCCTTCATCAGCAACTTCACCAGCACCTACAAGAGGCCGAATAGGCCGCAACAACTGTCCGCGTGCAAGCAGCGGGAAGATGAGACCGACCGCGAGTATCTTACTCGGTGGAGCACCTTGAGGAACACCTGTGAAGGTGTGAATGAGGCCCAGGCCATTACTTGGTTTGATCAGGGCTGCAGGCATGGCAGCATGTTGTGGCAGAAGCTGCAGCGCGAGATGCCGAGTACTCTTGGGAGACCAACAAGATCGCAGATATGTATGCACTCGGCGACCCAACTCAGCCTCTGATGGACTCTCCTGAGCCGAGAAGGAACTACAATAGCAACAAGCGCAATGATTTCCGCAACAAGCGCAGAGGGGACCGAATTGATACTCGGTACGATCCCGAGGAGGTGAATGCTGTGACTACGGCTGCTGGGAGTAGCCAAAGGCAAAAAACTGCTGGAGCCCAATACGGGCAAAACCAGAATCAGGGCCAAGGCATCAAGAAGCCGTACAATGCTCCCCAACAGGGTAGCGGCAACCCGGATCCTGCTCCGTACTTCATCTTTGGGAGCATGAGGGATGGGCCGTGCAGCTTCCACACTCGGCATCCGGCTAGGCCAGCCAACCACACTACTCGGCAGTACAGCTGGTGGGAGCAGATCAAGAATGAGGGTCTGCCCCCTCCTCCTCCTCTGCCAGCTGCGAATGCCAATGTGCAGCCTATTCGGGCAGCTGCTCCCAGGCCTGAAGTGTTTCCGAGAAGAGAGAATGTAAACCAGGTGGCTTTAGGAGCCAACCGCAACTTCAACAACAACGGCAACCGCAACTACAACTACAACAACAACGACCGCAACCGCAACTTCTACACCCGCAACAGAGGAAGCAACAACAACAACCAAGGTAACAACAACAACGGCAACAATGGTGGTGAGACCGCAACCAGTACCAGGAACACCACGAGAGCTACATGATATTCACCTCCGAGCCCGCCGACAAGCAGTCTCTGCACAGGCGTGCGATGGAGGTCAATGCTGTGATCCCTGCTGTGATCCCTGCTGTGCCTCACTACCCGCACTGGTGCAACCAAGAGATCACGTGGTCCAGAGCTGATCATCCTAGGGTGATGCCCAACCCGGGTAGCTATGCTTTGGTGGTGGATCCCACCTTCTTGGGTACTTAGAACAATGTCAGGTTCAGCAAGGTCCTGATCGACAACGGCAGCAGCATCAACATTGTGTACAGAGACACACTCGAGAAGCTCGGAATGGTCGAGAACATGTTGCTACCCAACAGGACCACTTTCCATGGCATTGTGCCAGGAGTTTATTGCTCTCCAATAGGCCGCGTCTGGATAGACGTTCTATTCGGTACCAGGGAGAACTACCGCACTGAGAGCCTGTCGTTCGAGGTAGTTGATCATCAGAGCCCCTACCATGCCCTACTCGGTAGGCCTGCCCTCAGCAAGTTCATGGCTTGTACCCATGCTGCCTACTTGAAGATGAAGATCCCTGGTCCTAATGGAGTCATCACCATCTCGGGTGATTACAAGAGGTCTTTGGAGTGTGCCTCTGCTAGTTCTCAGCTGGCGGAATCCATGGTCATTGCTACCGAGAAGAAGAAGATACATGAGGTAGTGGCTATGGCGCAAGCTGCGCAAGGTGGTGCGCCTGGCATGCCGAGTTCCCAGTACGGGACTGCGTTCCAGGCGTCCCAGGAGACAAAGAAAGTCCAGGTTGATCCTGAGTTCCCAGACCGTGTTGCCATCATTGGCGCCGGGTTGGGAGAGAAATAGGAAAGCGAGCTCATCCACTTCCTCCGTGAGAATCGGGACGTCTTTGCCTGGTCCAATGAGGATTTGCCGGGTGTCCCGAGGGAGTTGGTTGAGCACTCGCTACATGTGCGGCATGATGCCAAGCCAGTTAAGAAGGCTATGCGCCGCTTTGGTGATGAGAGGAGGAAGGATATCGGTGATCAGATCACCAAGTTGCTGATAAGCAACTTTATCATGGAGGTATTGCATCCGGACTGGCTAGCCAACCCGGTTATGGTTGAGAAGAAGGAGGAGGACCCCAAGGCCGATACCGCATGGCGTATGTGCGTGGACTACACCGACCTGAACAAGGCCTGCCCCAATGATCCCTTTCCACTACCCCGCATAGATCAGGTGATCGATTCCACTGCTGGTTGTGAGCTTCTGTCTTTCATAGATGCCTACTCTGGTTTTCATCAGGTAGCTCTCAACCCTGCTGATCAAATAAAAACTACCTTTATTACCCCGTACGGGGCTTATTGCTATCGTGTCATGTGCTTTGGGTTGCGGAATGCTGGGACTACCTATCAGAGATGCATGCAGAAATGTTTGCATGATCAAATTGGCAAAAATGTGCACGTGTACGTAGATGACATTGTCATCAAAACGAATAAAACACGTACTCTTCTTAGTGACATTGAGGAAACATTTGCCAACTTGCGCAAGTATAAGATGAAGTTGAATCCGACTAAATGCACCTTTGGCGTCCCGGCTGGCAAGCTACTCGGCTTCTTGGTATCCAGTCGGGGCATTGAGGCAAATCCTTCAAATATAAAAGCTATAGAGAGCATGTCTTTGCCGAGATCACTGAAGGATGTGCAAAAGTTCACTGGTTGCTTGGCTTCTCTGAGCCGCTTCCTGGGAAGAATGGGCGAGAAGGCCTTGCCTTTGTATCAATTGATGAAGAAGAGTGACAAGTTTGTCTGGACACCGCAAGCTGATGTAGCATTCAAGGAGTTGAAAGCCATGCTGGGTAGCGCTCCCATCTTGGCTAGTCCGCTACCCAAAGAGCCAATGCTGATGTACATTGCTGCGACCAACCGAGTGGTCAGTGTTGTGATTGTGGTGGAGAGAGAAGAAGAAGGCAAGACTGTGCAGCGGCCAGTATACTATCTCAGTGAGGTGATGTCCAGTTCCAAGCAGAACTACCCGCATTACCAGAAGATGACTTACGGCGTGTACCTGGGCGCCAAGAAGCTGAAGCACTATTTACAAGAGCATCCCATCACAGTGGTGAGTTCTGCTCCCATCTCGGACATCATGGGCAACAAGGAGGCAAGTGGCAGAGTAGCCAAGTGGGCGATCGAGCTGGCCGCGTACGCTCCTTTGTACGCAAGACGAGAAGCCATCAAGTCACATATCTTAGCAGATTTCCTAGTGGATTGGGCTGAGGTGCAGTATGAGCCTCCTTCTCCAGTAGCCAACTACTGGAAGATGCATTTTGATGGCTCCAAAGTGAAGGAAGGCCTGGGTGCTGGCGTGGTGCTCACGTCACCCAAGAGAGATCAACTCAAGTATGTGCTGCAGATCCATTTCAAGGCATCCAACAATGTAGCAGAGTACGAGGCCATGGTACACGGCTTGAAGGTGGCCAAGGAGGTTGGCGTGCAACGCATCATCTGTTATGGCGACTCGGATCTGGTGGTGCAGCAAGTATCAGGCACCAGGGATACTCTGGATGCCAACATGGCATCATATCGGTTTCTGGTGCAAACCATGACTGGTTTCTTTGAAGGGTGCGAGTTCAAACACATTCACCGAGCAGAGAATGAGGCAACTGATGAGCTGTCCAAGTTGGGGTTTCTCGGCAGTACATCCCGGCTGGGATTGCTTGGAGCATTTGAGAAAGCCATCTATCAAGCCATCCCCCAACTCGGAATCCATATTCGTTCCTTCTCTGCCCGGCGAGGAAGCTGTTCCCATGGAGATTGACTGGGAGGTTGCAAAAGAGAACCAGGGTACTGCCGTCTCCATCCCGGGGACTGGCACCTGCAACCCGGGGATTGTCCCTTCTTACTCGGGGACTGCCCCTCCCAACTCGGGGACTGTTGCATTCATTGATGGGGTCCTTACTGAGTGCTCGGGGACTCGTCTCCAGCTCAGAAGAGGAAGTGGTGGCTGATCCAATGGAACTGGAAAAACCAGTGTTTCCCATCCGGGAGACACCGAGTTGGGCTCTACCCATATTATCCTTTCTAAAGGACGACACCTTGCCGAGTGATGAAGTTACTGCGAGGAAAATCCAAAGAAGATCCAAGGGCTATACTATCTTCAGAGATGTGCTGCATAGAAGAAGTCCTACTGGTGTGCTGCAGCGCTGTGTAGAGCCAGAGGAAGGAGAAGAAATTCTGGAGAGATACATCAAGGAGAATGCGGGCATCACGCCTCTTCTCGGGCTCTGGTCAACAAGGCTTTTCGGCATGGTTTCTTTTGGCTCACTGCCTTGAAGCAAGCTGAAGATATTGTGAGAAAGTGCAACGACTGCCAAAGATTTGCAAGTAAGATTCATATGCCAGCTTCCGAGTTGAAGACCATTCCCATTACTTGGCCATTTGCAGTTTGGTGTTTGGATATGCTGGGTCCTTTCAAGCCGGCTAGAGGCAACATGACTCACATCTTGGTCATGGTTGACAAGTTCACAAAGTGGATTGAGGTGAAGCCTATTCGGAAGTGCGATGGAGCCACTGCTGTGAGTTTCCTGAAGGATGTGATCCTGAGATATGGCTACCCGCACAGCATTATCACTGATAATGGCACAAACTTTGCTGAGGGTGCTTTTGCAAGGTTCTGTAGCGAGAAGCGCATTCGGCTAGATGTTGCATCTGTTGCGCATCCCGCCTCCAATGGGCAAGTTGAAAGAGCAAATGGCATGGTGCTATCAGGCATAAAGCCAAGGCTGATTGAGCCATTACTGAAAACACCTGGGTGCTGGCTAGACGAGTTGCCAGCGGTGTTGTGGAGTCTAAGGACTACCCCTAACCGGTCAACCGGCTACACACCATTCTTCCTGGTATATGGAGCTGAGGCCGTGTTGCCCACTGACCTAGAGCATGAATCGCCCCGCACAACCCTCTACACTGAGGCAGAGGCTAGAGAAGCTCGAGAAAATGACGTTGACCTGCTAGAAGAAGCAAGAGAGCTAACTCTGTCACGTTCAGCTGTTTACCAGCAAAATTTGAGGCGTTATCATAGCCGGAAAGTGAACCCAAGGGTTTTCCGAGAAGGAGACATGGTGCTTAGGCTCGTGCAGCGCACAGCCGGGATGCACAAGCTTTCCCCTCCATGGGAAGGGCCTTTCATTGTGAGCAAGGCTTTGCACAATGATGCCTACTATATAGTTGACGCACAGCCACCCCAGAAGAACAGGCCGGATAGGGATGGAGAGGAATCCAAGCTTCCAGTCTGCTCCATCCACCTCCGCCACGGATCTTATCTCGGTTGCCTGCAAGGTAACCAAGTTAAAGCAAAAAGCAAACAAACGGGCGTAAACACAAAACGCACAAACCGAAATGCTATGAGCTTACCTTCCACTTCAGAGATCTGGAGGGTCTTGTCCAATGCCTCCTGCTCCATCGCCTCACCCATCTTCTTCTCGGCTTCAAGAGCCTCGAGTTTGTCCTTGGCAATGCGATGGTTCCAGAGCAGCCGACGGAACACCTTTGTCCTCTTGAGGAGGATATTCTGTGGAAGAGAAGAGAAAAGGTCTAAGTAGTTTGGAAGATTTGCCCCGAGTAGACGGCAACTCGGTCGATTTTTCGTCTACTCGGCCCGAATCTCGGGGACTGGGGGAATGGCTAAGAAGTGAAGAGGTAAAGAGGTAAAGAGGCAAAGAGAAACAGAAGAGAAGAGAAGAGAAAGGAGAAACGCCAACTCGGAAAATGCAAAAAGAGAAGAAAAAACACTTAAAACATAGGATTGCTCGACGTCCTCGGTGGCTTTGCGGAGGCAGAACAGCTTCCCGGCCAGTGTGCAGGTGGGGGAAGCGATGGTCATTGGAACAGAGCCGATATCGGCCTTGTTCCAGTCAACGCTGTAGTGGTCGACTGGACCCAGCGTCAGGCCGTCCCACTTCGGAACGCCGTGGGCATCGCTTTCCCAGATCTTGTCCACGAAGGCTACCAGGTCCAGGACCGCGGTCAGGCCCTTTGACTCGATCTCGTCCTCCTCGGCTTCGCGCGAGTGGAGCTCGGGAACTAGTCGTGGGTCCTTGCCCTTGGACTTGACTTCAACCGCTTTGGCCTGGCCTCCCTTCAAGGCAGAGAGTTTCTTCTCGACTTTGGCCAGCGAGATGTCATGTTGCTTGGACACCTCAAGCAGATATTGTGGCCAGCTGGTCTGTGTGAGGACAGCACCTCCGGTACTCGGCCCTTCGCCAGGGCCAGCAGATCCAGCAGCAACCGCTTTGCTGCTAGAGGTGGGCCCGCCGATGGTAAGTTGTGTGCTCTTTGTTGGCTTTCCGGCTGGCGCAAGCGGTGGCTTGGGTGGTGGCATCTGGTTCCCGGCCTGTGCAGCTTGGCGCGATGGATTCTTCCTGGTGGGCGCAGCTTCAAGCTTGGCAGTCTTCTTGGGGCTCGGAGCAGTGCCCGCCCGAGAAGCGGACGGAGGCGCTTGGCGTGAAGCGGATGGAGGCATTTGCTGAGAAGTGGTCTTGGGTGTACTCTGCTTTGGTGGAGGGCTTGGCACAGTCGGTGGAGTTGCCTGCTGGGTAGGCGGCACAGGGGCCCGGCTACCCTGCGCAGCGTCTGGCTGCGCTTGGCTCTGGAGGACTGGCTCCACCACTGTCTTCTCTACCCGCTGCTCGGCAGCGGGATCAGGCTGGAGGTCTGTTACTTCTTCTACCCGCGGCCCGGCCGCGGGGTCATCTTGAGCTACAGCGTGATCCTCCTGCTGCTCGGCGGTGTCGTCTTGCCGCTCCAGCGCGGCATTGTCTTGTTGCTGCTAGAGATTTTCTTCAGTGTCCTCCCCAGTCGTTGCGGCTGGGGGAGACGGTGGCATCTCGTCGTGAGCAGCGTCTTGCTGCTGCTCCATGTTCTCATCATTAGCATCTTCACCAGCGCCTGTGTTCTCGGCGCCGGTGTCTTCTTCTAACTTAACAGGTTAGACGCACGCGTCCTGTCCTGCTGAGCTGGTTCATCTTCCTCGTCTGAGAGTTCGACGAGCTTCTCGAGGTCCATAACGGCTTTCCTCTTGGAGCGAGTGGGAGCTGCTGCAGCATCAGCGTCCAGAGGGGCGCTGGAAGAGGGAATGGTTCAGAAAAGAAGAAGGAGAAAAGCATATTTGAGAATCAGCAACAGAGTGGTCCTCGGATGGAGTGAATTACCCTTTGGTGGTAGGGGGTTGTCTTCTGGCGGTGGTGGTCTTGTTTTTCTCGGTCTTCTTGACCTTCTTGGCAGCAGGTTCTTGGGCACCACTGCCCACCCTCTTCTGAGTTGTGGGAGCAGCCACAGATAGAGGCTTGACATCGATGGGCTCCTCGACATCGTCGTTCAGCTCAGGATCCTCTGCAGAGTAGAAGAGAAAAGGAATTGAGAAACAGAAAAGGAAATCAAAGTGCGCTACTCGCGATCAGAGAGGTGAACTTGGTCACCTTCATCATCCTCGAACTAGTCCCGGATAGACGCGTCAACTTGGTGCTTACCAGGATGGTTGGCTTGAGGGATGCAGAGGGTGTCCTGGGTGTCGTAGGCGGTCTCATCATCCTCTTCTCGGTCGTCTGACCAGTTGCCCTCGAAGACTTCAACGTCTTCCTCTCCCTGGCGATCGATGTGCTGTAGAGGCAAACAGATAGCACAAGTGAGTTAAGTTCTCAGCTAAGGAGTTCTACTTGGCATAGCATGCAAACACAAAGCATATAAGGCTAAGGAGTTCTACTCGGCATAGAATGCAAACACAAAGCATATAAGGCTAAGGAGTTCTACTCGGCATAGCATGCAAACACAAAGCATATTCAGCTAAGGATTTCTACTCGACATGGCGTGCAAACACAAAGAATATGAAGCCAAAGGGATATTGGTGAATTTCTATCTGGCGTGGCGTGCAAACACAAAGCATATAAAGCCAACAACATGTCTGTGATGTTCTACTCGGTGCAGCATGCAAACACTAAGCATACAAAGCTGAAAAGACACCTACTCGGTATCAAAGTGCAGAAACAAAGCGTAGAAGGCTAACCTGAGAGATTGTCTTGAGGCGGCTATACGGCTCAAAGCCATACAGCAAGGTGTTGGAGAGCGAGGTTTGCATGATGGATCTTGCCCAGATGGCCACTTCGGCTTTGCTGAGCTCGAAGGTGGTTGTCCTCGTGCAGTCGCGGCTTCCTCCCATATAGCACATCTTGTGGGAGAGACGCTGGAGCGGGAGCACTCGGCACGAAATCCAGCACGCGATGGGGTCATCTCGGCAGAATCCCTCATCCTGCAACTCGGCCAGGCGCTGCTCAATCTGAACAACATCCTCGATGTTGCTCTTGGGATTGTAGCCCCAGTTCTGTTGGGTTGGCCTTGCGTTCTTCCATTTCGGAAGCCCTATCCGGTCCTGGATCGGCTTCCCCTCCTCCGTGGCGGCGTTCTTCACATACAGGAAACTGCACTGCCATTTGCGCACAGTTTCCAGTCCCTTCACGCGCGGGTGATGGCCAGTTGTGTGTTGCAGCATCATGGCGCATCCCGTCTGCGTCATCGCGCGGGCGCTCTCAGTGTGTCCTAGGTTGGGGATGCTCTGGTTCCGGAAGAAGAAATATCTAGCCCAACTGTGGATAGTTGGGTAGACGCCAAGGAAGGCTTCATAGACCACAGCATGGATGGAAAGCATGACCATGGCGTTGGGTGGGAGATGATGTGGCTGGAGGCCAAAGTTCTTGAGGAACTCGGAGAAAAATTCTGAGATTGGAAGGCCGAAGCCGCGCTTGAAGTGCGCAAGGAAGACTACGAACTCATCCTTCTCGGGCGTGGGGATGATTTCACTACCTGGCTGCCTGCACCTCACGCCGGGAGGGACGCGGCGGGTGTTGATGAGCCACTGGCAGTCCTCCGTCGTGACCTCCGATCCCTCCCAACCGGCGCGGGCGGCGGCATCGTCTTCTCCACGAGCCATGGAGGCGGAAAGGCTTGTGGGAGATTGGAGTTGGAGACTGAGTGGAGGAGTCGCTCTCTGTTCTCTGGCGGCGCGTGGAGCAACAGCGTAGCATGGATTTGCGGTGGCGGTGCGCTCGACGGCGGCGGAGAGGCGAGGGGGCACGAGATTGGAAAGGGTTGGAAAGAGGAGAAGAGAGCGTCGAGGGGGTATTTATCTCTCCCCCTCGAGTTGCCGTTACCAACGGATTATTCGCGGATTGATTGTGCACGGAGATCGTGCGGCGTGGGTTGCGCAACCGTTAGAAACGCACACAACGCATATCGCGCGCGTAACGGGCGCAGTTAATCCCACGTCGAGATCGTGGGCACTTGAGTGCGGTTGAAGTGACTTAAGAGGCTAGTGGGCCGGGGGTGCAGTTATTGGCGCGTGGCCTGCTGTACTCCAGGCACCGAGGCGTCGGGGGCACAGGGGTGTGACACTTGCCCCGTAGCAACACGCAGAGGTGGATTCGCACCGTTTGAGCGGGATTGTGTCTTAAGATTTCGCTAAGTTATTTTACTCGGCATCGCTGAAGAAGGATATTCCTATTCGGAGAAGCAGAGATACAAGCAAGAATTGAAGGGCCGTGTGGAGGTGCTACTCGGCCCCTTTCAGTTACGAAGAGAAGGTTGTTTTAAGCTGGCAGGGCCCAGTGAACGAGTTCGCAGGACTCTACCAGCTTCGGGGACTAATGTCGGGGGGTTACCCCTGAGTAGGGGTAAGGCAAGTGCTAAAGGCAAGGTCAAAGGTGCTGTTTGACCGGGTAGATGGCTACCCGGTACTCGCTACCCGGTAGGTTTCTATCCGGCCGTACCCACCAATGGCCAAGAGGAGAAATCAAGCAAGTTATGTTCATCCGAGTAAATAAGTTGGTCGGAGTAGAGGGAGTGAGTTCCTACACGAGCCAGAAGTCAATGGAGCCGTTCTGACAAGGGATCCTGCGTATCCTGCATCCGTACAGGCGTGCGGTTCAACTTACGGAGCGCGTGATTATCCGTGCTACGGCGTGGCTACAGTGCGGTAGGCGCCTGTCAAGTCCTGTCACTGACAGAGGGGACATGACAGGGCTAGGGGCCTACCCTATCTCACTGACAAGGGTGGACAGGTCCCATCCTCGAACGGCGCGACGACTTACGGCGCCCGCGTCAGCGAGAAGCCGGAAGCGTGCTCTGTTCTGCAGTGCTCCTGTCACATCAGTCGTACCTTTTAGTCTTATTCTATTCGGCTGGGCACCAGTATATAAGGTTCCCTGCCCCTCCTGCGTGAGGGACGTTGGACTACTTTGCTTCACTTCACACAGAGAGAACTAGAGAGAGAAAGAGTGGCTACTCGGCTGAAGGCCTGATTTGTACTGTGGCTACTCGATAACACACATATAGAGAGAAAGGCAGGAGTAGGGGTGTTACCTCCACACGAGGGCCCTGAACCTGGGTAAGATCTTGTTATTTGCAGTACTAGAGACATCCCAGACGTGGCTACTCGCCGTGTGATCCCTCCCCGAGCACCTCCAGCGTCCATCGGCCCCAAACTTTAGCCATCCCATGGCATCTGCCGTGATACCACCACGACACCGACGATCAGGATGTCACCGTTTTCGTAGCGCAAGTCACTATAGATGATCTCAAGGAGTTGAAAAAATCCTTGACCTCATCTATGGAGGGCAAAATTCATGAGTTGCGAACACTCGTGTTGCAACTTATGAAATCCAAGGAAACGGATACCTCCACTTCATCCCCTACGGTTGAACCACCGGAGGGTGCCAAGAATGGGGATAATTGTGAACCAACTAAAGATGCTTCCGCTAAGAAATCCATCGATAAGGGTACGGAAGGAAAAGGAGAATTCCACGCCGTCGAAGGACACTATTCTCCCGATCCTCCCGTCCCACATCCCCATATAATTCCTAGAGGAGAACCTCCTAAAATTGATGCACATTCTTTTGGTAAGTGGCAATATTACATGGAAACTCACTTGAACTCTTCTTGTATAGAACTTTGGAGTGCGACTCAAGATGGATACAAGCCACATGACCCCAAGAACTTGACAAGAAGAGAAGCCGTAGATTGCCAACTTAACTACACCGCCTTGTCCATCATTCAACAAGTCGTGGGTCCTAACCACATGCCTCGTCTTCAACAATATTCCACCGCCAAGGAAACATGGGACGCTCTTGTCGTCATGTTTGTGGGAAATGATAGTATGCAAAGGAATAGGTATGATGCCTTGAGAAATGAGGCCGAAGGATTCTATATGCATGATGGAGAGAGCCATGAAGACATGTACCGACGGCTCAAGACTCTTGCCACCACATTCAACAATGTCGGTGCCAAGTATATTGATGATGCTTGGATCAAAAGGAAGTACATGATTGCTCTCATGCTTTTCGAGCCCACGGATTTGAAGAGCATTCAAGGAAGACATGACTTTGCTTCTTTGACCTCAACTCAGGTGATGCAAGAAGTGTGCTCCTATCAAGTGCAAACCAAAAATGATCTGGACAACCGTGCTAGAGCCCTTGGAATGCACAAAGGATCATCGGTTGATTTGAAGGCCAAGATTGTGTCAAGGGAGGTTGAGTATGAAGAAGATTGCTATGAGGATTTCGCTCCATTGAAGGATAAAGAATATGACCCCGTGCTCAAAGATGACATTGCTCTTACCGTGCAAAAGTTTTGGAAGAATCCATCCAAGGCCAAGGCATATGTTGAGGAGAAAACCAAGTCTTGCTATGGCAACGAAGGGACTCAAAGAGTGAGGTCTTGCTTAAATTGTCCAGATAAGCACCATTTCATTGCGGAGTGCCCCTATAAGAATAGATAAATCCATGGTGGCAAGCTCATTCGCAAGGACAAGTCAAAGGTTGCTTACAAGAAACCTCACTTCAAGAAGAAACCTTTCAACAAGAAGTCCCCCACCAAGTTTGTGCTAGTGACACAAGAGGAGTATTATTCCGGAAGTGATGATGAATAAGAAACCACAAGTGAAGTGACCGCTCTTGCTATTGCCACAACTCCATCATCTTCATCTCTCTTTGAATCCCCCAATGATAATCATCCTCAATCCAATGCGAAGTGCTTCATGGCTAAGGCCTCGGAGGTATCACCTTCTCCCAACTCTAAGACCCCAAATGAATTGGAAAACCATGCTAGCCTTAGGGTAGAAGATGAAATTGTCTCTTTGGAATGTTTTATGTCTAACGGGCAAGGAGAGACCAAGAAGTACTTTGATCATCTCATGAGCCAATTGGGAGAGTCCCATGAAGCTCTTGAGAAAAAAGATGAGATCGAAAGAAGGGATGCGGATGAGATAGCATCTCTCTCCATGACTCTTGAGGAAGAGAATGATGGTAGAGTTTCTCTTGAGGAGGAACTTGAATCTATTGAAGAGTCACATAATGAACTTGTTTCTAATATCACTAAAGAACATGACCTTGCAATTGCTAAATATAAAAAGGCTAAAAAGGATAAGGTTGAGTTAGGGGCTGGTGATGATAAACTAACCGAGGAGTTTGAAAATCTCACCAAGGCTCACAAGGCCTTGGAGAGTCAACAATCTACCCTCAAAGGGCTACATGAAAAACTTCAAACTCAACTTAATCAATTCAACACCTCTAGCACATCTACCTCTTCTTGTGATCATGCAAATATTATTGAGGAAAATGCTAGGTTGATGGATGAGCTAGCAAGGCTCAAGGGCAAGAGCCCTCAAGTTGAGAAGGTTGTGGCCTCTAGACCACAAGTGGTTGCCTCTAGACCACGAGTAAGTGCTCCAAGGAAACAAGTGGGCAAGCAATGTCTTGGCTATGTTGGCAAGAAGAAGAAGATCAAGAAGAAGGCCAACAATGGTACTTCGGGTGGTATTGTCATTAGTGACAACACTACTCGTAGCATTCCCGCACAAGCCAACAATGTTGTTTCGAGTGGTGGTGTCATGAGGGAAAAAACTACTCGTAGCCTTTCTGTGGGAACTAACCATCCACACCATTTCTTATATGTTTATTATTATGGTGTTGTGCAAGCTAAATATGTTGGTCCTATTGAAGGTTACATTACCTATACTATTTGGATTCCAAATACCCTTGTTGCTAACACGAGGGGACCCTCCTTGGGTCCTAACTCTAGTCAATGATCTCTTGCAGGACAATGCTTCCGGTGAGTCTAAATGGATAATTGATAGTGGATGCACTAGTCATATGACCGGAAGCAAAGAACTTGTGACTGAGTTGCGCCCAAATGATATTGATGAAACCTTCACCTATGGAGACAAGTCCAAGTCTAAGGTATCGGGGTTTGGCAAGGTTGTGATTGCTCCTGATATCACTATCATGGACGTCATGCTTGTTGAATCCCTTGGTTACAATTTACTTTCAGTTTGTTCATTAGGGAAAATGAGCTTCTTCGTCGTCTTTGATCCTGATATTGTGGTCCTTTTGAGGAGCAAGACTCTTGACGTTGCATATGTGGGACATGTTGAAAATGAGTTGTTCTTGGTGGACTTTTCGAAGTCTACCAACTCTCAATCAATGTGTCTTTTCGGAAAGGCGGACGTGGGGTGGTTGTGGCATCGCCTCTTATCCCATGTCAACATGAGAACTTTGCAAAGTCTTCACAACGGTGGCCTTATCCTCGGACTAAAAGAAAATGTTTCCTTTTCCAAAGATCGCGTTTGTAGGTCATGTGTTGAAGGAAAGATGCATGATGCCGCCCATAAGGCCAGGACTACTATCTCATCGAAGAGGACCTTGGAGCTCCTCCATGTTGATCTCTTTGGTGCCATGCCCAAGGGAAATCTTGGAGGCAAGAAGTATTGCTTGGTGATTGTCGATGACTACTCAAGATACACTTGGGTTTATTTCTTCAAGTGCAACATCAACACAATGTCCAAATCATGGCTATTAGGAGTGACAACGGCTCCGAGTTCAAGAACTACACTTTGAATGAATCCCTTAGTGATGAGGGTATTCGTCATTAATATTCCGCCACCTACACCCCTCAACAAAATGGTGTAGACGAGCGGAAGAATAGAACTCTATTAGATATGTCTAGGACCATGTTGGCAGAGTATTCTTCTCCCCAATATCTATGGGCCGAGGCCATTTCCACCGCATGCCACTCCTCCAACCGCCTCTACATCCGCAAGGGCTTAGACAATACTCCATATGAGATCCTCACTGGCAACAAACCCAACATCTCCTACTTCCGTGTATTTGGTTGTAAGTGTTTCTATTTGATCAAGGGTGTTCGGTTGTCTAAATTTCAATCTAAAACTATTGAGGGTATATTTGTTAGTTACGGTGCCGAATCCCACACTTATAGAGTCTTTGACAAAGCCTCGCAGATTTTCATAGAATCTTGTAGTGTAGTTTTCGAGGAAAATGATGGCTCCCAAGTGGCGCAATTTCATGTTTCTAATGTAGATGTTGAAATGCCTCAAGAAGCCATAGGAAGGATGGGTGTGGGATATTTCCGCCCCATTTGGGGACACCTTATGGCGACTCGAGAAGGACTATGATCTACTCAAGTGGAGCCCTCCTCTACAATAGAAGAACAAGCCAAGGAGCCAAGTGATGCACCTAACCAAGAACATGTTGAAGACCCTTCTCTCATTGACCAAGTTACTACGCAAGATGCAACCACTCCTATGATTCAAACTAGTGAAGGTCAAGGCCAAGATCAACCTTCCTCATCCTCCTCTCGTCAGGTTGAAGAAATTGTTGAAGATGTTTTTGATGATGATGATGATGATCAAGGCCAACAATTTGGTCAAGACGGGGACCCAAATGATCAAGATGATCAAGTGATTCCTCCTCTCCAAAATGAAGAGATTGAATCCCGTCGTGCTAGAAGGATTAGAAGATCTTTGAAGCGTATTGATGCTTCCAACAACAAAGTGTTGGAAGATATTCAAACTAAAAGATACACAAGAAGGCAATTGTCAAACTTTAGTGAGCATCAAGCTCACATATCCATGGTGGAACCAAAGAAGGTGTTTGAAGCTCTTGAGGACTCCGATTGTTGGGAATATGCCCTAGAGGCAATCATGTATGATGTAATTCCCACTGTATTCATAAAGTTATTAAGTTGTCCTTGTTTTGAACATCTGATATATGTCATTGAATATGCGATTCGATTGTGGAACTATATATTCATGTTGTTCATACTAGATTGTCCTTGGTCATTTAGGTTGTGCTGGACACACACCCTAGACTAATGTGAGTGTTGGCTGATGACACGGTTCCACTTGTCATGGGAATGGTGATGCCATTCCAACGTTCACGGACTTGGCTAAAGAGTTTAGCAAGTCGGACTGACCCACATTGAGATGCAACGATCAAGTCATCATTTGCATGTCTCAATCAATGTAATCCTTAGACCTGAGGTTGTCGCACAATCCGAGTTGTGGATCACTGACTTAGGTTCTGTCAAACGTTGTTCTGTGACAAGGCAACTATAAAGGCAGAGTTCGGGTCGAATGAGAAGCAAGCTGCGTGATGTGGATAATCAAGATGGGGTTTTGCCCCTCCGAATGGAGAGATATTCTCAGGGCCCTCTCGAGTGATATGATTCAGGAAGCATGGCCATGCGCGACTCAGTTAAGTGTTAACTGTGTCGGTTTACTAAGAGTTAGTCAGATGAATCACATGTCACAGATCGAGAAGAGAGTTGAGCTATTTAAGGGATGACGATAAATCTCCTATAGCTCGACAAGGTATATCGTGAGGCAAAAGGGACTAAGATGAATATCACATTGAAAGGTATGTCGTCATGACTCAATGGTACTTGGGAGTCGGCATGTTCTGCTAGGAGCCGCTACCGATTGATCGATTGGGAGTTGGACTCCAATCGTGTCCAAGTCGCCATGAGCCTGCAGGGTCGCACACTTAAGAGCGGGAGCAAGTATTGGTCGGGTTGGACCCGAACCGGAAATGGACTGGTTTTGTGAGTCGGACTCACAGAGGGAATGGGCCACAAGTGTTGTGAAGCCCATTACCATACGCTATATAAAGAGGGGCGCAGGTTGCCCAGCGGGCACGTTAGTCCACTCTCCCATGCGTTGGGAACCCTAGCCCCACTTAGTCCAGCCGCCGCACCGGACCTAGCAGTCCGCCGTCGGAGCTCCTCCTCGTACGTCTGGATACCGACATAGGTGTTGTACGTTCAGCACTTCGACGTTCGAGGGATTGGATCGGCCGGACCGGATCGTGGGACTGCACTGCCCCGACGCGCTGCATCGATAATCCGCACCTGCGCGTCTAGTGGTAATACTCGTGGCCTTCTAACTCGGTTAGATCTTGGAAGCATCGCGTAGGAAAAGTTTTTGTTTATCTCTACGCGTTCCAACACCGATTGGGTTGAAGGTATGCATTATGGGCTCAATAGAGCGCAATAAAGTGTGGAAGCTAGTTGAGAAGCCCAAAGATTGCCACAATGTTATTGGCACTAAGTGGATATTCAAGAACAAGCAAGATGAGCATGGTATTGTCATAAGAAACAAGGCAAGATTGGTGGCTCAAGGCTACACTCAAGTGGAAGGCATTGACTTTCATGAGACCTATGATCCCGTGGCTCGCCTTGAGTCCATTCGTATCCTTCTTGCATATTCATCTTCGCATAATTTCAAGTTGCAACAAATGGATGTCAAAAGGGCTTTGTTGAATGGTCCACTAAAAGAGGAGGTTATATGTTAAGCAACCTCCGGGGTTCGAGAACCCCAACTCCCCTAACCATGTCTACAAGCTTGATAAGGCGCTCTATGGATTAAACAAGCACCACGTGTGTGGTATGAGCACCTTAGAGAGTTATTGGAAGACCGTGGTTTTGAAGTTGGGAAGATCGACCCTACCCTTTTCACAAAGAGGGTAAAGGGAGAGTGTCGATTACTCATATCAACAAGTCTCTCGGATGATCCGGTAGGGTTTATATTAAGAGAACGAAAAGGCGCTGGTGACAATCATCAGCTAATAGGGGGCACGATTTTACCTAGGTTCAGGGCCCTCGTAGAGGTAAAACCCTTACTCCTGCTCTTGAGATCTGTATTATCAGTAGATCGATTACAAAGATGGGTGCGCAACCCGAGAGATTGATCTCGAGCTTATGGCTATGGTGGTGAAAAGTATATTGGGATACCCCCTCGGTGGTTCTCCTAGCCTTTTATAGGTGGCTAGGTACCAAACTGTGTCCGGGGGGTTACAAACCCTAGCTCTAGGTCGGTAGGAGTTTTGCTTCTTGGCCCGCAAGTCTTGCGGGTGGGCCTATACCGGGCCTTCTGGAACTTTGGGACAGCGCCTCGCCTTGGGCCTTGGACTTTGGCCTTGGACTGGGTAGGTTCATCCGACAGGTCCAGGAGTCATCCCCACGTCAGTCGCCCCCGAGTGTTTATTTGACTGAGAATAGTCGGGTAAGCACTCAAAGCTCGTTCTTAAATTCTTGCGACTGGTCATTCAATCGCCTAACTTCAAGGGTGTATACCCTGCATACGAGGTACTCGTGTACTCGAGAATCGAGTGGTAAATGTGCCTTGTGTTGGCTATTTTCGCAGAAGGGTACGACTCAGTTGTTTGGCTCTCCCGAAAGATCAGGTCCAGTTAATTGCATCTAGGGCAAAAAAAAGTTCTGGCCTACACGAATTCAAGACCTCCGACTCGAACCCGGTGAGGTGATCATTGCGACTGAGTCGTGGAGGTCTTACCGAGTCAAACTTAACCTTAAAGGGGTACCCGGCGCGTCCGCTAGAATTTTTCTTCGTGTTGTTGACACAGAATGTTTACAGGAGGACGCAGCTCGAGTGCGATTCCAGGCCCACATGAGAGATCCTTGGGTCTTACCTTTGTACTCGAGAGAATACGGCATCCAGATGTGCCTAGTCGGCCGAACGACCCGGAGTTAAAATGATGTGTAATTACATCATGAGGTAGAGTTGCGGGAGGCGCATACTCGCATTTTTACCTTAGCCGTACCTCTGCAACCCTTCGAGTGTGGTACTCTTTTTTTCTTGGCCTTGTGCGAAAGATATTTTGTGTTATGAAGTTCATACGAAATAAATTCCGTGTCAATGTATTTATACAAAAGAAATTTCATGTTGAAATTCCCATACGAAAGAGATTTCGTGTCAGGGTGCCCACGCGAAAGAAATTTTGCGTCCTGATGATCATTCGAAAGAGATTTCGGGCATGTCGTGAGGTACGCAGTGACGTCACCACGGACTCGACTGCTCCGACCACTCCCGATGGGACGTGACAAAGTGGGACAGAGCACGCGGGCCCATCTTGTCAGCTTTTTGACCGGAAACGAGCGGACGTGTCCCGGTTTTTCTGCTGGCCACACGCTGTAAATACGCACCATATTTTTGTAAAGATCGTGCGGGGGTAATTGCCCCCGCCTCCTCGTTTCCTTTTCACATGTGGCGGTCGCGATGGACACCACGTTCGCAGATCGACGGCTCAGATCAGCCTAGTGCAGGTATAAGTATTGTGCCTTAGGGGAAAGGTAAATTTTCCGGCTCTCATTCCTCTTCCTCCTTCCTCGCGTACTCCTTCTTCTCCGTGAGCACCAAGCACTCTCCAATGGCGGGTGCGAAGAAACACGGAGCCGCTGCAGCGTCTTCCAAAGACGTGGCGAGCCCTTCCACGGCGGCCCCCGTGAAGAAAATGGGCGATTGGCGCCAGCGAACACCATGAAGAAAAGCATCATCGAGATGCAGAGGGAGGGGTTGTTTCCTCCGGAGAACTCCAGGCGCGTGCGCATGTCCTCGAAGCAGGAGGAGATGCCCAACCCCCTCTCCACCGAGCGTGTTGCCTTCTCGGAGCATATCGCTCGAGGTTTGTCTTCCCCCCTCCATCCTTTTCTCATCGGCTGCTCTATGTCTATGGCATACATCTGCACGATCTCCCCCCTAACACGATGCAGCACATCTCGTGATTTATCATGCTCTGCGAGTGCTTCCTCGGCATTCGCCCGCACTGGGGACTTTGGAAGGCGATCTTCAAGGTCCGAATCTTTCGGGAGAAGCCCCAGCCAGGCGAGAAAGCCGGGGAGCCGCTGAGGACAGGAGGCTTCGGGATCCAGGCGAACAAAGATGTTCCCTACCTAGAGATGAACTTCATCGACTCGGCCCCGGGGTCACGCCGTAAATAGTTCTATGAAGTGGATGACAGCATGGGTGGCGTCCCTGAGTTCCAGCCATTCGCTGTTCTGAAGCGGCGGAAATCCTGGGTACACTCGCTCTTAGCCGAAGAAGCTAAGGTCGTCACAACTTTACTCGCGAAGGTGGTGCCCTTCCGTGACAAGGAGCTGGGGACACCGCTGAACGGGATTCACCTGACGAGCGTGTTTCTGTGCCGGAGGGTCCAGCCTCTTCAAGCGAGGCCAACCACCCTATGGGAATACTCGGGTGCCGACGACCAGAGCCGCACGTGCGATGACCTCCTCTCGAATGCCAAATTCGACAAGAAGCTCGCGGCTGTCACCAAGTTGAAGAAAGGAGAGGGCTACTCGATGTTCCCTCTCACCCTGTTCGACGCAGAGAGCCCCCCGACTGAGGTGAATTCTCAAATCTTCTTCTTTACTTCGTACTTCTTCTTGTTTTGGGATTTCTTCGACTGAATTTCTTCTTTTCCTTCTTTTTGCCTTTGTAGAACTGGGACGTGGAAACGAGCTACCCCCAGTTGCTGCAGACGAAGGTGTCTTGGATCTTCTGGCGAGCAACGTCGAAGCCCCTCCCAAGGTGAGCGTCGCGGAAGTCGAGTCGAGCTCCGAACCAGAGGAGGTGGAGGAGGAAGAAGAGTCGGACAACGAGCAGCTTCATTGCCGCAAGCGCCGCAAGCCGGAGGAGACTGAAGTCACTTCCAAGGATAACTCCTTGAGTGATGATCATGTCGCGGAGGTCTAGCCTCTCCGAGTAACTCCGCTTAACGTGCTTCCTCCCCCCCCCCCCCCGTCAGTCAAAGATCTCCACCTCCTGGAATCCTAACATGCTCGATGATGATGACAAGGATGAGTAAGCTTCTTGTGTTCCCTCCTTTGTCATGGATTTTGCCTTCTTTCTTTTTTCTTATGCTTCTGATTCTTACAGCATCCTTGCTACCATCAGCGCGGATCAGTTTGTTTCCTCGACTCCGTCTATGAAGAGGAAGGAGGCTACTGCGGATCCTGCTCGAAGACCTCCGAGCCCAGAAAAGGCAGTCGACATTCCTGAGTACGGGATGCCTAGCTTCGCGGGTGGACGACTTAGAGACATCGGGGCTTCAGTAAGCAGGGAGATCTTGGGTAGCTCCACCGATCTCGTGTCCACCGCTCAGGGCAAGGTGAAGTGTTCTTCTTTTTCTGGCGTCTTGTCCTTTTTTATTTTATCGGGTGCACGAAAGTGCTCCCAATGGGAATAGTCCCCGAGTCTAGAGTCAATTACTCGCGGTTGGCTATGGACTCAAGTCGAGACTTGGTCTATTTCTTGATTTTGGTTTTCATCGGGTGCACGAGAGTACTCCCGATGGGAGTAGCCCCCGAGGCTATACTTGACTGTGTACAGTCGTGTATAGGCTCAAGTGATGTCCCTTTAACTCTCCTTGGAATTTTTGTAGGCCGCCCTTGACTCCCTTGCTGCCTTTGAGCGCAGTCTTCTTTCGGCTAAGGCGGATTCTACTTCTCTTCGAGGGGAACGTGACCAGCTCGTCCAGGACGGCCTCACCCTCCAAAGTAAGCTGGCATACGTATTTTGCCTTATTTCCTTTTGTTCCTGGCCGCGACTGTAATTTTTATCGCGCCCTCTATACTGCAGATCAAGTTAATCGACTGAAGTCTGAGAAGGCTGAGGCTACCTCTCGGGTGATGGACCTTGAGAAGGAGCTGGAGTCTACTCGAAAGGAGTTGGAGTTCACGCGCAGTCAGCTGATAGTCTCGCGGGGGCCCAGGACGCCTTGAGGCAGCTCGAGGAGGCGAGTGTGAAGCACGACCGCGATTTAGTTGGCGTCCTCCGTCCCTTGGCCCAGACTCTAGCCGGTGAGTCACGCTTGAATATCTTTCGACTGCGGCTCGTCTTTTTTCTCTTTCTTTCTGATGTTCATCCGCTTCATCTTTGTCTAGGTGCCATCGGAGTTGGGCTGGAGCTTCCTGGAGTGGTCCGGCTCGACGCTCTCATGGATGCGTGCGCTCAGCTGCAGGAACATAGGAACACAGCTTGATCCCTTATCCGCGATGCTGCCCAAGTGCTGACGCAGCTGCACCAACGCCTGCTCATGGACGTGCCAGTTCCTCCGGCGCTTGGTGGCCTCCTGCAAGTTTTCCTGGGCGAGGATGATCCCCTTTAGGAGTACTCCCTCGCGCAGACCGAGTGCGGAGCCAAGACGGACATCCAGTTTGCCCTGGCGCACGGCGTCTCGGGTGACCTAGAGAAGGTGTTCTCGGAGCTCCCTCGAGACTCGCTGGACAAAAAAATAGCGCTTCGTCCTTTTGGCAACCATGCGGGGAGGCTTGCGAAGATGCTCTCTGAGGTAATTTCCCGCGGCCGTAGTGGAAAGCCTGCTGCGAGTGGAACTACCTCTGTAGTTCCTTAGGTTGATCACTTTTTCTGTATGCTTTTGTGTGTAATGAACCTTCGGATGCATTCCCGTACTTTGTTTTATCAATCAAGAGGATTTGAAAGTGTCAGCGTTTTGTTATCACGCCTTACTTTGTATTCTCCCGATGGGAGTAGCCCCCGAGCACTCGATGATTTTGTGTGGTATATAGTCGAGTAGGGTAGGATATTATATTTGAAGCTTTGTTGTTGTTTCCAGGTTGTGGGCTCCAGCGGAGGTTCATCGATTGGAGCTGCTCCTTCGACTGAGCCGTTGGTTGCGGCTGCCAGTATGTTCGTTTCACTCCGTGACCGTGTCGCGGATGGCAAGCGTAAGCTCAAGGCTCTGCGAGGCGTGGCGGATATTGCTAAGTCGAAGCAGAAACTTGCTACGGATCACAAGCAATTTGTGATGAAGGAGTGATTCTGTTATGGATGGCGTGTTGGAAACCCCAAGAGGAAGGTGTGATGAGCAAGCGGCAAGAATTTCCCTCAGTTAAGAACCAAGGTTATCAATCCAGTAGGAGGAAGAGGATCCCAGGAAGGTTGATGCCACTGACAGTGGTGATGGCGCTTCACCGATGTCAGCAACAACGTAGAACCTGCACACAACACAACCAAAATACTTTGCCCCAACGGTACAATGAGGTTGTCAATCTCACCAGTCTTGCTGAAAACAAAGATTAGACGTATAGTGTGGAAAATGATGTATGCTTGCAGTAAGTAAAGAAAGCAGTAAATAGTTGTGGTTTGTTTAACAGTGTGGAAAATGGACCGGGGTTCATAGGTTCACTAGTGGTCTCTCTCCATAAAAGATAGCATGCTGGGTGAACAAATTACAGCTGGGCAATTGACAAATAGAGGTTGCACCGTAGTGCACATATATGACATGAAGACTACTATGATATTTAGTGCGGGAATTACAACAATATACATAGACCGAAATCCATCTACATCTATGACTAATAATCCACCCTCAGGTTATCATCCGAACCCCCTTAGGTATTAAGTTGCAAGCAACAGATAACTGCAATAAATAAAGTGTGTAATGTAAGCAATGATTATGCACGCGGGTACTCTCGCCGTTGTTTTCTCCCTAATGGCAAAAGCACATCCTCCCCTTCACGTTTCTGTCACTCGAGCAAGGTGGTGAGGAGGCATGAACCCACTATCGAGCATCTACTTGGCGAGAGCAACCACTTGAAATGGAAAGCATGCAAGATCACAAATAGCATCTACTTGGCCAGAGCAACCACTAGAAATGGAAAGCATGCAAGATCACAAATAGCATATGCAAATAAAGACTATAATCCACTTGGCATATGTTCAATATTCATCGGATCCTATCAAACACATCATATAGAATTACATAAGATCAATCTCGATCATGAAAGACAGATCACGAGATCTAAACATGGAGGCATATGAGGAAAAGACAACCATCTAGCTACAGCTACGAACCCGTAGTCCAAGGATGAACTACTGGCGCATCACTACGGAGGCAGGCATGGTGATGTAGAAGCCTCCGGTGATGATCTCCTCTTTGGCAGGGTGCCGGAAACAGCTTCAGAACCCCCTGATCAGGAGTTGATGGTGACGGCGGCTGCGGAACTTTTTCGGTGATTTTGATCAGGTCCCTAGGGTTTTCCATCCGGGGGGGTTAAATAGGCGAAAGGGAAAAGGCGGTGGAGGCCGGGGGCCCCACACCCATAGCTGGCGCGACCAGGGGGACCCGCGCCACCCTATGGTGTGGCCCCCTGGTGCCCGTCTTCGACTCTTCTTCTGTGTTTTGGATGCTTCCTGGGAAAATAGGCACTTCGGGATTTGTGGGGTCCAATTCCGAGAATGTTTCTAGAACAACTTTTCTGAAACCAAAAACAGCAGAAAACAGGGAACTGACACTTGGCATCTTATTAATAGGTTAGTCCCGGAAAACGTATAAAAATGCTATAAATAAGGGAGAAAACAAGTAGCAATTGACATAATATGATCATGGAGCATCAGAAATTATAGATACATTGGAGACTTATCAAGCATCCCCAAGCTTAGTTCCTACTCGTCCTCGAGTAGGTAAACGATAAAACAATAATTTCTGAGGTGACATGCTACTAACATAAACTTGATCAATCTAATGTAAAAGCATATGCACACTGAGATCATAGAACTTCAAACACAAACATGATAAATAGAACTTTAATAATAAAGCATAGCAATTACTTTGCATCACGAAGAGTAACTCAAATAAAGGATCATGAATAATAATGCAAAGAAAGGTAGATATTTGTTTCAGGTATAAACAAAGCATGGAAAAGTGATATTTCGCTAGTCCTTAAGAGTGGGGCAAAACATAAATGCCAGGACACCTTCAAAGTTCATGAGGAAGACTAGATCAAATAATTTAAGAACAAATAATATCACATTATGAAGTAATTATTGTTTTTTATGGGACAAATGCGCATAGAACTCAGAATGGCAAAAATGCTCTCTCAACTGTGCATAAAGTTAGAAGATGGAGACTCAACATAAAACTAAAAGAAAGGACCTCCGCTGAGGGAAGCAGGGATCTCTCATGTGCTAGAGATTTTATTTTGTTAAACAAAGGTATTAAAAATTTGACACTCCTCCCATCCATCTTTCACAAACCATGGCTAACCGAATCCTCGGGTACCTGCCAACAATCACATACCGTGGAGGAGTGTCTATATTTTGGGAGATGTATGCTAATGTCAACGAATGGTAAACAGAAAATACAGTACGTCACAAGCCAACTGGATTCACAAGAGCGGCTCCCATGGTGAAGGACGCAACTGGTGTAGAAGGTCATCCCTCTTGCTCCTTTGTTTACACAATTATGCTTTGACTGGTAAATCAAGGGCAAAACTAGTGAAGAGAATTTGTTTTCATTAATTTGGGGCTGGGCACCCCGCTGCCAGCTCTTCTATCATTTGGATAAGCGGATGAAGCCACTAGTCCAGGGTGTGAAATCTAATCAACAAGTGAGATAAAGATTCTCTATTGACGTCCTCATGAGCAAAAACAGGAACATAAAGCAGGAATAATTTTGAAGGTTTTAAAGGTAACACATGAGCAATTTACTTGGAGTGGGAGTTAAATACCACATGTAGGTAGGTATGGTGTACACAATGGGAAAAACTTTGGTTTAAGGGAGTTTAGATGCACGAGTAGAGCTCATACTCACTACAGGTGGAGGCTAGCAAAAGACTGGGAGCGACAAATCAAGAGAGCACAAGAGCCATAATCATGCATAGCGACATAAGCATCATTAATTAAAGCATAAGCGGTATCACAAGTTCGAAAGCTAAGTGGTCATGGAGGCTATTCGTGACTGGTTTGTAGTCATAAACATGGTGTGAGCATGCGCCAAGTCAACCAAATAAAACATTCGAAAGAGAATACCATATATTGATGCTTTACTATGACAAGAACAACTCATGAATCTTTCAAGACATATTAAACACTCTCAGCTATTTGAGGCTAATCATGCTACTCAATAACCACAAGGCTTTAAAACTAAAATAACATTTAGCATGGCATGAAAAAGTCCTAGCAACAGTCTATACAAGCTTCTACTACTACTGTTATAAATTCTACTTCAAGCAACAGTTTTATTATCCCAACAAGCACCATACAAAACATGGTTTAACAAAAATACTCTTTATGATACAGAAAGCAAACATGAGAGTACTCACATAACACTACTAAAACTAACAGCTCTTATAAGTGATACATGCAAAACAGGAGCTAAATAAATGCCGCAGCTAGACAGAGATTAATAATACAAATTATTCTCATGAAAAAGTGGAGCGTGTGACTCTCCAATAAAAGAATGCTGGGGTCCAACCAAGATTATTGAAAAACTAAAAAACAAAAGTAAAAGACGCTCCAAGTAAAGCACATAAGATGCGACCAAATAAAAATATAGTTTCACTACAAGTGACCTGATAATTTGTTAATGAAGAAGGGGATGCCTTGGGCATCCCCAAGCTTAGACGCTTGAGTCTTCTTGGAATTTGCTGGGATGTACCACCAGGGAAACCCCAAGCTTAGGCTTTTCACTCTTCTTGGTCACATCATATCATCCTTTTCTCTTGACCCTTGAAAACTTCCTTCACACCAAACTTCTCGCAATCTTCATTAGCAACGTTAGTGCAATTGAAATAATAAATTCACATGTTTCAGTTTCAACAAAAGTATAACACTCAAAAACACATTAGATACTGTCACAACTTCTTTTAAAACTCTTTTTCTCAAAAGAACACCAAAAGAAAGAGATTAAGATGCAAATGCAATAAATGGCAGAAATCTGTCAAAACAAAACAACATGTAAATATCGATTTTTTCAAAAATCTTCTGTTTCTTAAATCAAAAAGTGGTAAACTAAGAAAAGTTGCATATATAACTTAGGATTAAGCACAAAACAACTCAGGTCATTTTGAATTTTCTGTAATTTTTTACGGAATTAACAGTGGACAGCAGAAATCTGTTTCCTGCACAGAAGTCCGAAATATAGCCTCAACTTTCCACTAGAGGCTTTACTTGACTCGAAGAAAACTCAAAAGAAAAAATACATAGGGGTTTCTAAGGAAATAGACAACACCCATATGCAAAGAACACCAAAGAAAACGAAAGAAAAAGGGTTGAAAACAGCGAAATAAAACGGGTTGTCTCCCGGTAGCGCTTTTCTTTAACGCCTTTCAGCTAGGCATAAAAGGGCAACTCAAGTATTTTCGAGTGAAAAAGCATCAACATTGTTACGAAGCTTGCGTGTTGGAAACCCCAAGAGGAGGTCTGATGAGAAAGCGGCAAGAATTTCCCTCAATTAAGAACCAAGGTTATCAATCTAGTAGGAGGAAGAGGATCCCAGGAAGGTTGATGCCACTAACGGTGGTGCTGGCGCTTCACCGGTGTCAGCAACAACGTGGTACCTGCACACAACACAACCAAAATACTTTTCCCTAATGGCACAGTGAGGTTGTGAATCTCACCGGTCTTGCTGAAAACAAAGATTAGACGTATAGTGTGGAAAATGATGTATGCTTGCAGTAAGTAAAGAAAGCAGTAAAAAGTTGTGGCTTGTTTAACAGTGTGGAAAATGGACCGGGGTTCATAGGTTCACTATTGGTGTCTCTCCATAAAAGATCGCATGTTGGGTGAACAAATTACAGCTGGGCAATTGACAAATAGAGGTTGCACCGTAGTGCACATATATGACATGAAGACTACTATGATATTTAGTGCGGGCATTACAACAATATACATAGACCGAAATCCATCTACATCTATGACTAATAATCCACCCTCTGGTTATCATCCGAACCCCCTTAGGTATTAAGTTGCAAGCAACAGATAACTGCATTAAACAAAGTGTGTAATGTAAGCAATGATTATGCACGCGGGCACTCTCACCGTTGTTTTCTCCCCAATGGCAACAGCACATCCTCCCCCTTCACGTTTCTGTCACCCGAGCAAGGTGGTGAGCAGGCATGAACCCACTATCGAGCATAAATACTCCCTCTTGGAGTCACTAGCAACTACTTGGCCAGAGCAACCACTTGCAACGGAAAGCATGCAAGATCACAAATAGCATATGCAAATAAAGACTATAATCAACTTGGAATAAATTCAATATTCATCGGATCCCAGCAAAACACAACATATAGAATTACATAAGATCAATCTCGATCATGATAGGAAGCTGACGAGATCTAAACATGGAGGCATATGAGGAGAAGACAACCGTAAAGCTACAGCTACTAACCCGTAGTCCAAGGATGAACTACTCACGCATCACTCTGGAGGCATGCATGGTGATGTAGAAGCCTCCGGTCATGATCTCCTCTCCGGCAGGGTGCCAGAAACAGCTTCAGAACCCCCCTGATCTAGGGTTGACGGTGACGACGGCTGCGGAACTTTTCGGGGATTTTTGATCAGGTGTTTAGGGTTTTCCATCCGGGGAGATTAAATAGGCGAAAGGGCAAAGGCGGTGGAGCTCCAGGGGCCCCACACCCATAGCTGGCGCGGCCAGGGGGACCCGCGCCACCCTATGGTGTGGCCCCCTGGTGGCCGTCTTCGACTCTTCTTCAGTGCTCTGGATGCTTCCGCGGAAAATAGGCACTTCGGGATTTGTGGGGTCCAATTCTGAGAATGTTTCCAGAACAACTTTTCTGAAACAAAAAAAACGGCAAAAAACAGGGAACTGGCACTTGGCATCTTGTTAATAGGTTAGTCCCGGAAAACAAAATGCTATAAATAAGGGAGAAAACAAGTAGCAATTGACATAATATGATCATGGAGCATCACAAATTATAGATATGTTGGAGATGTTTCAAGGAGCTGGCGAACGTTGCAAAGGGCATGCTCTGTAAGTCCCGCGAGCCCCCGAGTGCTTTTTTACATATTACTGCTTGTGTTTTGACACTTTTGCTTTCCATGCAGTTGTTGAGCCTGATGGTGTGTGTGAGGGTCACTGGGTGGACACTCGAATAGTTCATGAATCAAGCAGCTCCAACCCTCACGCGAGCAATATTTGGTCTAACCGCAGCCGAGGTTTTATCTTGGCTACTCTGCAGTACCGGGTGAGTCGGGCGCAGCTGTTTGTGGAATCCTACCGGGAGGACCTCGCTTCTGTCCAACGGGCATTTTACCCCTTTGGCGTTGTTCTGGATAGCTTGAGTGGCTTGTTGCGGCTATTCCTTCGAGTGGGAGATGTTCGTGAGTGCGTGTGTCAGCAGCTCATCTGTGGTGCTTAGGTGGCGCTCTCCTTGGTGCCTTTGTGGCACCCCGAGGTTAACTTCAATTCTGTGGCGCGACTCCCTGACACTCGAGGACCACCTGTAGATTTTGCCCCTTGTTATGAGGTTGTGCGTCCTGCCGCGGAGCAGATTATTCGACTGACTGCGGCGAAGACCGAGTGATTGCTTCAAGAGGCGGCTGCTCGGCAATAGCTGTAGATTTTTAAGGTGTATATACCTTGTATGTTGTAGTTGTAAGGTGTGTTAAGGTGTGTACCTTGTGACCCTTTATGTTTAATCGGTTAAGGTGTTCATAAGGTGTGTTCCTTGTTACCTTGTAAAATTTTATATCGAGTGTGGGCACTCGAAGATTTTGCTGATGCCAGTTTGGTGTAGCACCCGTGTGTTGGGGTGTGACCTTTAGCAAGTAAAGAAAAAACAGACAAATGAAAAATTCGACTGTATGGTCTTTGTAGCTATGGTTGAGAAACCATGTTTTTATTGCGATGGCTGAAAAGCCATGTTTTTGCTCGGGCTACAATGTGCCTGATACAGCCTTATTTCTTGCGAGTAAGGGAGGAAATCCTAAAGGTAGAACTTGCGGAGGTGCGCCATGTTCCACGGGTTGGAGTAGATGTCGCTTGTCTTTGGATTCTTCAAGCGGTAGGCGCCTCCTGGGATAACTTCATGTATGATGAAGGGCCCTTCCCATGCTGTCTCCAGCTTGTGTCCTTCTTTCTGCTTGAGTCGCAACACCAGGTCGCCTACCACGAAAGATCTTTGGCGTATACGGCGACTGTGGTGATTGAGCAGTGATTGCTGATAAACTGCTGATCTGGCGAGTGCAATGTCCCTGATCTCATCCAGCGCGTCCACATCTTCTGTGAGTGCCTTGTTGGAGGGTTTATTCGTTGTACGCGACGACTCGTGGGGTGCTGAACTTAATGTCTTCGGGTACCATGGCTTCCGCTCCGTATACCATGAAGAATGGCGTGTAGTTTGTCGATTGATTTGGTGTTGTTCGCAGGCTCCATAACACCGATGGTAGTTCTTCAGCCCAATGCCCTGCTGCTGGGTGTAGCCGAGTGAGTAGCCGCTTCTTTAGGCTAGCCGAAACTAATCCGTTGGATCGTTCGACTTGGCCGTTAGTTTGCGGGTGAGCTACCGAGTCGAAGCTGAGAGTTATCCCCTTTTCCTTGCAAAAGTCCTGGGTTTCTTTGGTTGTGAAGTTGGTCCCATTGTCTGTGATGATGTTGTGTGGGACACCGAACCTGCACACGATGGAGTCGAGGAATCTCACGGCGCACTCGGCGTGCTGCGACGTGACTAGCATGGCCTCTATCCATTTGGTGAATTTATCGACTGCGACCAGCAAGTGGGTGTATCCTCTGGGTGTTGATTTCCATAGCGGTCCTACCATGTGGAGCCCCCATTGAGCGAAGGGATAAGAGATGGGGATCATGTGGAGCTCTATGGCCGGTGCGTGTGGCTTGGGCACGAATCTTTGGCAGGCGTTGCACTTCTCGACGAGATCTTTGGCGTCTCTGGCTGCCGTGAGCCAGTAAAATCCTTCTCGAAAAGCCTTCCCCAAGATTGCTCTCCAGCTTGCGTGATGCCCGCAGTCGCCTTGGTGTATGTCACGGAGCAGTTCCTTGGCATCCTCAGGTGCGATGCACTTCTGGAGTACTCCTGATATGCTTTGCTTGTATAGCTCTCCTTTGACCACCCGAAAGGATTTGCCGCGTCGTACTATCTGTCTGGCCTCGCAAGTGTGTGCTGGGAGCTGCCTGTTTTCAGGTAGTCGAGGTAATTCTGTGTCCAGGTTGGCTCGACCAGAAAGACTTGCCTTGAGATGTTATGGGTGCGCTCGATGAGGGCGATTAGCTGGCTGGCCACCGTTTCTGTTGTTGCGGGTGTCACTGCTTGCTTTTTTTACCTTGACTGATCGTTTGCTAATTCTCTCGAAGTAGATTCCTGGTGGAACAGGGGCGTTTGTTGACCCTATATTCGCTAGTTTGTCCACTTTCTCGTTGCTTGATCGTGCGATGTGCTTCAGCTCACACCCTTTGAAACTTCATTTGAGTAGGTTGTACACGTCGCGATAGGCGATCATGTTATCGGCGACAGTGTCGCACTCCTTCATCGTCTACGACACGATAAGATTTGAGTCTCTGTGTATCATCAATCGAGTGGCTCCGCAGGCGATCGCCATCTTCATGACGTGCAGGAGGGCCTCGTATTCTGCATTGTTGTTGGACGCTGGATTGTCAGGGGGAAGTCGAGTCGCACGACGTACTGTAGCTTTTCGCCCCTTGGCGATATGAGGATTACTCCGGCTCCGGCTCCCTTGTTTCTTTTTGAACCGTCGACGTACATGATCCAGTTGCTCGTGTATTCTGGGGGTCCTAGGGTTTGCACCTCCGTCCACTCGCTCAGGAACTCCACAAAAACCTGGGATTTTACAGTGGTACGTCATGTGTATATTATATCCCAGGCGCCTAGCTCGATGCTCCATTTTGTGATTCTTCCGGATGCCATGGGATTGTTCATGATAATACCGAGTGATGCGTCGTTTAGCACCGTGATGGTATGCTCCTGGAAGTAGTGTTTGAGTTTGCGGGCGGTAAGGACCACTCCATACGCGAGTTTCTGGTAGTGGGGGTATTGTTGTTTGCACGGCGAAAGCACCTTGCTGATGTAGTATATTGGTCTCTGAATGCCGTATTCTTTTCCGTCCTCTGGCCGCTCGACGACAATCACCATGCTGATGACTTGATTTGTTGCGGCAAGGTAAAGGTAGAGGGGTTCCCTTTCCTGCAGTGCTGCCAATATGCGTCAGCTCTGCAGCACTCTTTTCAGTTTGATGAACGCCTTTTTTGCTTCTGGCGTCCACTCGAACTTATCTGTTTTCTTCAGCAACTTATAGAAAGGGAGCGCTTGCTCGCCTAACCTTGCGATGAACCTGCTGAGGGTTGCCAGTCGCCCGGCGAGTTGCTGCACGCCGTGAAGGTTTGTCGGTTCTTTCATCGTCAATACCGCATGTATTTTCTTCGGATTGGCTTCGATTCCTCGGGCGGAAACCAGATAGCCGAGGAGTTGTCCTACAGGAACTCCGAAGACGCACTTTTTCGGGTTGAGTTTTATTTTGTACGCGTTGAGGGCGTCGAATGTCTCCCTGATATCCTCGAGGAGTGTGTCCTCCACTCAAGTCTTGATGACGATGTCGTCAACGTAAACTTGTACGTTTTTGCCAATGAGCTTGGCGAGGCATTTTTGCATGTAGCACTGATATGTTGCGCCTACGTTTTTAGCCCGAAGGGCATTGTCGTGTAGCAGTACACACCGTGTGGTGTGATGAATGTTGTCTTCTCTTTGTCCTCTTGCTTCATCCTGATTTGATTATAGTCCGAGTAGGCGTCCATGAAGGAGAGGCGCTGACAGCCTGCTGTAGAATCCATGATCTGGTCGATTCGTGGTAATGGGAAGTTATCCTTGGGGGCAGTGTTTGTTCAATGACGTGTAGTCGATGTACACGCGAAGGATGTCAGTATTTTTCTTGGGGACTAACACCGGGTTTGCTAACCAGGTGGAAATCTTAATTTCCCTGATGAACTTGGCTGCTAACAATGTGTTCACTTCTTCTTTGAGTGCTCTCTTTTTTGGCTCGGAAAAACGTCGGGTGGTCTGCTTGATTGGCTTTGCATCTTTAAACACTTCAAGTGAGTGCTCGGCAAACTCCCTGGGCATTCCTGGCATATCTGAGGTCCGCCAGGCGAAAATTTCCCAGTACTCACAGAGGAGTTCGACGAGCGTGCTTTCCTATGCGGGTGATAGGGTGGTGGACACCATCGCCGTCTTCGCGGATTCTGTCGGGTCCACTTGATGTTTTCGAGTGTCGCTGTTTGGGATGAACTTGAGTTCTGGGGCGTTCTTTTTGGTGAGCATCATCACGGAGTGATCCGTGGTTTTTGCCATCTCCTCCAGCTCCTCTTGCATCCTGAAAGATTTCACGATTTCGTTGAACTCATTGTCGCATTTTTCTAACTTCTGGAAGTTGCCGTTTATGGTGATCGTGATGTATTCTCCTGGAAGTTTGAGCTTCAGGTAGGCATATTGGGGTACTTCCATGAATCTCGCGAACGTTGTTCGGCCGAGAATGGCGTGGTACTGCATGGCCAGTCGACCACCTCAAAGTCGAGAAATTCTCTTCTGTAATTCTTCGGATCTCCTAGTATCACTTCCAGGTTGATTGTTCCAAGTGGCCGGACGGCTTTTCCTGGTACTATCCCGTCGAAGGATGTTTTCGATTCTGCGAGTCCGTCCAGGTTCTTGTTCATCTTGCGGAGTGTGTCCGCGTATATGATGTTGATTCCGCTGCCACCATCCATGAACACCCGAACTAGGTCGTAGTTGCCTATTTGCGCCTGGATGATGAGCGCGACGTGCCCTGGTCAATACACTCGTGGAGGGTGGTCCTCTCGGGAGAAAGTTATCGGCTGCTCTGACATCTTCAGGTACTCAGTCTTGGACGGTGGGGCATGTACTGCCATGTTGACTTGGCGTGTGTTCGTCTTCTAGACTCTGTGGGACGGGCAAACCTTCTGTATCATTCCGAGGAGCCCTTGTGGATTCGGGTATCCGTTAACTCCTTGGTTTGCGGCAGCAGGCGCTGGTAGCGCGACCAGCGCTGCGTTTTGGTGTACTGCGCGTGGAGGCAGGGGTTGTGGCTGGTATCCTCCTGGCAATTGTGGGTATCCCTGGTTAATGGCGGCTCTCTGCTTCTTTGTGTATGCCTTGTGGATGTCCTGGAACTTCCGGCAGTCCTTGAGGAGGTGAGTGGCCTTTGCGTTGCTCGTGTGCTCTGTAAATAGATGTAGCGAGCAGTATCCGTCAAGGTCTTCCTCGGGAGTTTTGTCGTCTGGCCTTGGTTTCCAGTCGCGATTTCCACGGGATCCGCCGTCGCGATTTCTCGTGAACTCCGCCGCCACCAGTTCCGATTGGTCATCCTGGTCGTAGTGTTTTCTCTTCCTTCTTCGACGATCGCCGTTGCAGTCCTCCTCAGGAGCGGCTGAGGAAGTTTTTTCGTTGCGCAGGGAGTCCTCGCCATTAGCCCATCTATCCGCAATCACCATTAATTCTCCGATCGTCTTAGGCGCAGATCGTCCCAGTTCTTGTCAGAAGGCGGCGCGCCGAGTGCCTTTGGTGAAAGCTCGACCACGACTTCTTCCGACATGTTTCCCGCAGTGTTCTTGAGTGTTGTCCATCTCTAGATATACTCGCGGGTGGACTCGCCGCTTTTCTGCCTGCATGCTCACAGCTCTTTGATAGTTGCTGGCCGTTTGTATGTCGCCTGGAAGTTCTTCTTGAAGTCGCGGGTGAGATCGTCTCAGGATCTGTAACACGCGTGCGGTCTTGCTTCAAGCCAACTACGGGCAGCACCTACGAGGTGCAGGTTTAGGTACTGCATGGCATTTGTCTTGTTCCCCCGCTGGCACTTCACCGTGGTAAGATAGTCTGAGAGACACGACTTGGGTTCTATCGAGCCGTCGTACTTTGGTACCTCCGTTGAGAGCTCGAATCTTTTGGGCATTGGCACCTCGCGGATGCTGCGACTGAAGCATATCGCGCCGCAGGCTTCCTCGTCATAGGAGGTAGATAGAGATCGGGCGCAGTTCTAGGAAGCTCGAGCCCTGTCGACCTTGTTCTGTGTGATGTGTCCGCGTGCGTCATATTGAGTCCAATTGCGATCATCCTCTGGCCGTGCCTCCCTGCTGCGATGTCGCGAGAGGTTCCGCGGACTGCTGTCACGGTTTCGTGGGTTGTCGTCATTGCTGTGCGGGCTGTCGCCACGGCACCTAGCTTCTTTTCCTCTAGGGCGGCGAGGCGATCCCTTATCTCCTCTATTTGGTGACGTGCCCTCACGTCTGCAAGGTGTTTTTTCCACCCGAGGGGTTTTGTCGGCTTCCGGGGTCGTCGCTTGCTTGCGATTCTGGGCGGCGATTGCTACTCCGGCCATGCCTAACCCCTTCTGGACTTGTCGATGTTGTTGTGCGCGGGGGTCGTTTTCAGGCGGCTGGTTCGCCTGCAAGTACGTAGCAGCGGCCAAGATCGCAGCGGCTGGAGTTGTTGGGCATACGTTGCCCTCCTCATCGACGTGCATGAGGGGAAGTTTCGAGTGATTTGCTGACTTCGCTGAGGGACCCTTGGTCCAGGCGAGCGGTTTTTGACACGTATTTTTTCTTTGGAGGTTGATTCCCTGTCGAGTCGGTCGTTGAGAGCGCTGCGCGGTGCACACTTGAAGCTTCCGTCGCTTCCTTCCGTGCGTCCAGGTCCTTGCGGGCTTCTGCAATCAGTCGACCTGTTCGCACCAGGTGGTAGTGATACGTGGTCAGATCTTCTTGAGAGGCCCCACCTCCTATCGGATGGCCACATTGTATTTCCACTTTTACTTTGAGCCAAGCGGCTCGCGAGACTTTGATGCGCTCTTGCTCCTCTCGACTTACCTCCGTTTCTTTGTTCAGTTGATCCTGCCATGCAGACTTGGTCCAGATATGGCTCGTGAGTCCTAGGCGTGGGTCGATGACTTTCACCGAATTTGAAGTTTTCCTCAATCGCGATGGTGTGGAAATCGCGCGTGTTGCGGCGGATGGAGCCGCTGCTGGGCGCTAAGTCGCGACCAGCGTCATCAGATAGCGACTCGGGGGTCGCCGGGCTTGAGACGGATTCAGAGTCCGACTCGCCGAGCCCGATCTGGTTGGGGAAGTGCAGGATTCCCACCTTGCTGGCGCGGAAGTGGAAGCTTCCGAAAGTCAGGCTGACGCTCTTCTCGAGTTCGCTGAACACCGGACGTGACTCCGGCGAGTGGGGCGTGTAGATGAGCGACCCGAAGCGGATCGGCTCCATTGGAGTCGATGATCCAGGGCTCCAGCTGAAGTTTGGCAAAGATGAGGCCGAAGACGCCGTGGATCCAGCGCCTGCCATTCCCACAGACGGTGCCAATTGTCGATTAGTCATATCAACAAGTCCCTCGGATGATCTGGTAGGGTTTCGATTAAGAGAATGAATAGGCGCTGGCGACAATCGTCGGCTAACAGGGGCACGATTTTACCCAGGTTTGGGGCCCTCGTAAAGGTAAAACCCTTACTCCTGCTCTTGAGATCTGTATTATCAGTAGATCGATTACAAAGGTGGGTGCGCAAGCCGAGAGATTGATCTCGAGCTTATGGCTATGGTGGTGAAAAGTAGATTGGGATCCCCCCCTCGGTGATTCTCCTAGCCTTTTATAGGTGGCTAGGTCCCAAAACGTGTCCGGGGGGTTACAAATCCTATCTCTAGGTCGGTAGGAGTTTTCCTTCTTGACCCGCAAGTCTTGCGGGTGGGCCTATACCGGTCCTTCTGGAACTTCGGGACATCGCCTCGCCTTGGGCCTTGGACTGGGTAGGTTCATCCGACAGGTCCAGGAGTCATCCCCACGTCAGAGAGCTTTTCATATGCCAACTCTATGTGTACGATATTATCTTTGGCTCAACTAACCAAGCTTTTAATAACGAGTTCTCAAAGCTTATGACTGACATGTTTGAGATGTCCATGATGGGAGATCTTAAATTCTTCCTTGGCTTTCAGATCAAGCAATTGGCTCGTGGGACTTTCATTTCTCAAGCCAAGTACACCCAAGACATGCTCAAGAGGTTTAATTTCCAAGGTGCAAAAGAGAAGCCATCTCCTATGCAAGTCAAATGCCACCTCAAGCGCAATCCGGATGGTAAAGATGTGGACCAAAAGTTGTATTGTTCTATTATTGGTTCTTTGCTTTCTGTTTATGCATCTAGGCTCTATATCGTTTTGAGTGTAGGTGTGTGTGCAAAGTATCAAGCGGCTCCTAAGGAAAGCCACTTGGTGGTGGTCCATAGGATCTTTCGGTATTTGGTTCATACCTCAAGGTTTAGTTTGTGGTACCCAAAGGGCACAATTTTCTCTCAAGGGCTACACGGACTCGGATTGGGCCGGTGATCAAGATGATAGGAAGTCTACTTACGGGGCTTGCCAATTTATTGGTAGGTCCTTGGTGAGTTGGTCTTCCAAGAAGCAAAATTGTATATCTCTCTCCACCGCCGAAGCCGAGTATGTGGCGGCCGCTAGTGCTTGCACCCAATTTCTATGGATGTCGTGGTGGTGTCACGGCAGATGCCATAGGATGGCTAAAGATGTGGGGACGAAGGACGCTGGAGGCGCTCGGGGAGGGATCACGCGAAGAGTAGACGCGTGAAGGATGAAACTAGCACTGCAAACAACACAATCTACCCAGGTTCAGGGCCCTCGTGAGGAGGTAAAACCCCTACTCCTGCCTTTCTTTATGTATTCTGGTGTCTCACCGAGTAGCCACAGTACAATGGTTCTTGCTACCGAGTAGCCACTCTTCTCTCTCCGGGTAGAACTAGGTCAAGAATCTCTACCTATATTCCAGCCCAAGTCTCGTCCCTCGCGCAGGAGGCGGCGGGGCACCTTATATACCCGGTGCCCAGCCGGATACAGCCAAATACAAACAAGTGTCGACATTGTGTGCACACCGTCCTTCTTCCGAGTTCCCGCTGACAGCTTTGGCTTCTAAGCTTGTCCTGATGCGGAAAGTCGTTGGGCAAAACCAAGTAACCAGTCTGTTATCACTATGCGAACACAGAGTAGGTCCCCCCTATCCTGCGACGCCCTGCTGACACACTTTCACTGTCAGGCACGCCGTCCCCAGATGAACAGTGCTGTGAACAGTGCCAAGTACGGACCCGGGATACGCGGGATTCGGTGTCAGAACGGCTCCTTTGACTTTTTGCCCGAGTAGGTTCCCGCCAGTTTTACTCGGACCAGCTCTTCTACTTGAACCAACATGACTTCCTGAATTCATCCTTCTGACCATCTTCCGTGTAAGACCGAGTAGCAGTCGACCGGGTAACGAGTACCGGGTAGGCGGCTACTCGACCAAACTTCTCTTCTGACCTTGCCTTTAGCACTTTCCTTTACCCTACTCGGGGGTAACCCCCCGACAGCAGTCCCCGAAGCTGGTAGAGTCCTGCGAACTCGTTCACTGGGCCCTGCCAGCTTTAACCCAATCTTGGCAACCTTGCCTTTGAACTTCAAGATGCTGAGTGAAAAACCTCCGAGTAGCAATCTGTAAAATACCTTGAGTTTCTTCCCCTCCGAATAGAGCTACTTCCCTTCTCTGTAACCGAGTAAAAAGACTTAGAGAATTTTCCCAAACAGAATCTCTGCGGCGCAGAGCACAATCCGGCTTTTCACATCGCAACTGGGTACGTGTCACACATCCACGATCGCGACGCCTCGGTGCCCGGTAACTGACAGGCCACGCGCCCAGTTTTCACGGGGTGGGCCCACCAGCTCGTAACGTCCCATCACGCGCAGTAATCGCCCACGATCTCGTCGTGGGATCTAATGCGGCCGTTACGCGCGCGTTCCGCGCTGTGTGCGTTTCTAACCGGCCCACAGACCCCACGCCGCACGATTACTGCCACGATTGATCCCACTTCCTCAACTCGTAACGGTAACTCGAGGAGCGGTATAAATACCCCCTCGGTAACTCCTTCTTCTCCTTCCGCTCACAATTCCCCTCTGCCTCCCCGTTTCTCCGCCGCTGCAGAGCTCCTCGCCGTCGCGCAACTTACTGCGCCGCCGCGAGTTCTTCCATTCCACCAAAGCCTCAATCTTTTCTCTCCAATTTCTTCCTCTCCGCCATGGCCCGCGACGACAACGCTCACGCCGGCTGGGCGGGGTCCGAGGTCACCGCCGAGGACTGCCAATGGCTGGTGAACACCCGGAGGGTTCCTCCCAGTGTTCGCTGCCGGTAACCTGGCGACGAGCTCGTTCCGGCTCCGGAAGAGGGAGAGCACGTCGTCTTCCTCGCGCACTTCGCTCGAGGATTTGGGCTTCCCGCATCAGGTTATCTTCGTTCCTTCCTCGACCACTATGGTCTCCAGATGCACCACCTTCCTCCCAATGCTGTTGTCTTCCTCTCCTACCACGATGTGGTGTGCGAAGCCTTCCTCGGCGTTCGCCCCACGACGGAGACGTGGTCAAGGTACTTTTTCTTCCGCCAGCAGAGCAAAGGCAAGAAAGACGGGGCGGATACCAGCAGCCGGATAACTGAAACCGGCAGCGCCATGATGGTGCAACGCCCTGGAACCAACCATCCCCGCATCAAGGGCTTGGATTCCGTTCGTAAGTGGCAGAGGTCTTTTCTGTACGTGAAGAACATCCCGGCCAAGAAGGGAGCCAAGGTGGAGGACAGGATCAATCTGCCCCCGTGGAGCAACCGAGCTCCTACCGGGCAGAACTGGAAGTCCAAGCCGTCCGTCGACAGCAATTTGACGCAGATGGAGGAGCGCCTCGGCTATCTGATTGAAGAAGGGCTCAAGAGCGACGATCCAGTCGCCTGCTGGATCGCCAGGCGGGTGCTGCCACTCCAGCAACGCGCCCACCCCATGTGCTACATGGGCGGCCCCCACGATTGTACTCGGACGACCACGTTCGAGCTCAGCAACGCGGATGTCGCCGCTGACGCGCGATCCATCCTGACCACCGGGCTCAGAGACAATTGGCAGTATGGCTTCATTCCATACAGCCGTATGAAGCCAATCGAGCGGGTACGTACTCCTTATCTTGCTTTTTGTATGTATGTTCCGAGTAGTTGGCCTTCTTATCTTGCTGCGATTAACACTTGCACTCTGTGCTGAGTAGAACTGCTTAGGCTTGACGTGCTTAACGTTTGCACGCCTTCCCGAGTAAGGCACTTAGCAGAATTGCTTAGGCTTAATGTGCTTGGTGTTTGCACGCCTTGCCGAGTAGGACTGCTTAGGCTTAATGTGCTTTTAGGTTTGCACGCCTTTCCGAGTAGGATACCTCCCTGCTACTCGACTAACTTGTGATGCTTTGCTATTCTTCAGGTCCTTGCTCGCCAGCTTGCTGAGAGCCAAGAACGATGTGAGGACAACTGGTCGGATGACCGGGAAGAAGATGACGAGGTCTCCTTTGAGAACGCGGACAAGCTCAACCTTCCTCACGCCCAGACGGAGAAGCACCGCGTAGACGCGTCTGTCCGTGATTGGACTGAGGACGAAGACGAAGGTGATTGGGCTCATTCGGATTGGTCGCAAGTAGTACAAACCAATTGCCTCCTGCTTCTGAGTTGTTCTTTCTTTTTCCCAATTTCACAGATGATGCTGACGCTGAAGAGGAGGGCGACGATGAGGGCGAGGAAGCCCTTGTCGTCAAGCCGCTCTCGGTCGCTGCTCCTCTTACCCGCAAACGGACGGGTAGCGGTGCTCAGGAGCCCCCCGCCAAGAAGAAGAAGACTGCAGCCGGGAAGACGACCACGAAGATCGCGACGAAACGAGCACGGGCGATTCCTACCCGTAAAGGGTAAGTACTTTCTCCTCAGTTATGCGCCTCTATTGCTGCAAACTCCCAATTCTTTTACTTTGTTATCTCTTCTCGGTTTCTTCTGCCCTTTTCTCTTTTCTGAACATATTTCCCTCTTCAGAGCCCCCTTGGATGCTGACGCCGCTCTCGCGCCCACCAAGACCAAGAAGAAAACGGCCATCGACGTCGATAATCTTATCGACCTCGACGATGAGAGCGAGCCCGCAGCGCAGGACAGAGCGGGCGCGTCCTCTCCTGCACGAGGAGAAGACACCGATGAGGCTCGGTACAGGGATACCGACGCCCATGACGTCGAGCAGGAGCAGCAGTCCCGCAGCGCCGAACAGGAGGCGCAGGACACTGCTCGCCACGAGAAGCCTCCTTCTCCTCCAGCCAACACAGCCGAGGAGAACCAAGATCAAGACCACGAGATGCACGACGACGCCGCTCTCGAGCGGCAGGAAGAAGAACAAGAGCAGCCAGCAACAGGAGCTGCTGACCAAGAAGACCCCGCGGCCCAGGCGTGGGTAGAAGTTCCACACGCCTCACAGCAGGATCCCGCTGCCGAGCAGCGGGTTGAAGTAGTCAACGAGGCGGAGCAATACCCTCTGAGCGACGCGCAACCAGGCGCCACGCAGGGTAGCGCTCAGCCGGATGCCGCGCCGAGTAGCGCGCCCTTGGCGCCGCCTACCCAGCAGGGTACCTCCTCCACTGCGCCAAGCTCTTCATTGGTGCAGAAGACTAAAGCTGCAGCCAGCCCTCCGGCCAAGCCGGTTGCGAAGAAGATAACCCAGGAAGCTGCAGCAGAGAAGGCCGCCGAGAAGAAGGCCGCCGAGAAGATAGCCGCCAAGAAGGAGACTTCCAAGAAACGGGCTGCCGAGAATCCATCTGGACCGCCAGAGGGCGCTGTTCGCCGGAACCCGCCGCGTGGTGGCGCGCAAGATGTAGCCGTGATGCCGCCGCCAAAACCAACCTCCAAGCCTGGTCAACTGGTTATCCGCGAGCCCGGCGCGGCTGGTGATGCCGCTGCAGCGTCCCGCATCCCGGATCCGCCCAGCTTCCCACCTTACATGGTGAAGGTCAGCCAGCAGTACCAGGTTGGCTTAACCCCTGAGGAGAGGAAACTTGCTCTCAAGAAAGGGAAGCAGGCCGCGGCAGTGGACTCCAGACCCCCAGCCAAAAATCAGGACAAGTCCATCTCCATCTCTTCGCGCGAGGTCCAGGACAAGGCGGTGGATTGACCTGGTCGGATTTATCGACGCCAAGTGGGACAGCAAGGTCCTTGGCAACCCGAACTGGGACGAGATGGAGTTGGGCGACTTGGATCACATGCGCGTCGATTGGAACAAGGCGGACATGGGTTACAAGCCCATGACCATCTCATCCAACACCAGCACTCTCGCCGCCAAGATGTTCGTCCACCGCAAGGCTGCAGAGGACCTTGAGCAATCTTACGCAGTAAGTCTTACTCATCCTTCCCGAGTTGCTTTTTCCTTTTCCTCTACTCTTCTTATTTTCCTTACCCATCACCCAGTCCCCGAGATTCTGGCCGGGTAGGCGGATACTCAACCGAGTCGCCGCCTTCTCGGGTTGAATCTTTATCAGTTTGTCTGATTCTTTTTTCTTTTGCTCCTCAGAATAGCTTATTGAAGAGGACCGGCCTGTATCGTCGGCTACTTTGGAATCATTGCATTGCTAGGAGGCGCATTGCCGCCCTAGAAAAGGAGCGCATAGCCGACGAGGCAGCCGAGAAAGATGTCATGAACAGCACCCTTAGGCTTTCTGAAGTTGAAGGTACGCTCTTAGCTACGCGGTTCTTGCGTTTGGTGTTTACGCCCGCTTTTGCTTTTTGCGCTAACCACTTCTACTCTGCAGGGAAGTTAAAGGCCCTGGCCGAGGAGCACTCGAACTGCCGTGCCTTCGTTGAGAGTGGCCAAGCCACGATCAAGAGACTGGAAGGTATGTGCCTTCTTCTCGGCTTGTTTTTACGTTTCTTTCTTCGCTACTCTGCTAACCATGCTTTGCTCTCCGGCAGCAACTGTCCAGCCAAGCTGTCGAGCTAATGAAAGAACATGCTACCGAGATGGAAGCTCTCCAGACCCAGCTGCAGACTGCGCTCCAAGATTCCCTCAACTTAGCAGCCGAGAAGAAGAGTTTGATTGCCGAGAAGGAGAAAAACGAAGCAGCAGCTAAGGCCAAGGAGAGAGCCCTTGATCAGGAGTGCGAGGTGCTGAAGAAGACCAATGCTAACCTCTTCGCTCAGCTGGATGGGCTCCGCTTGATTGAAGAAAGGCACCTAGCCGACGAGGAATTGTGGAAGAGCAAGCTTCAGGGGCTACTCTACGATCTGAACAGTACGTGCCCTCTTTTCTGCGTCTCTGTTACTCGGTTCATTTTCTACTTTGCTTCCGTCTCTGATCTTCTCAATAGCTCTTATAGAAGTCTTCCCCGGCCTTGAGTCTTCGTGCAAGCCTGCTTTGGCGAAGGCCCGAGCAGCTCGCGCCGAGAAGGGCGAGCCCACTGACACCAAGGCAGAAATTGAAGAATGCCTCCTCGTCATGCAAGGTCAGCTTCAACGTCTAGGAGGAGTGGGCACCGAGCTGGTGCGCATTGCCTTCAAGCTCCACGACCTCTTCTGGCCTCAGGATTCCGCGCCAACAACAATCCATGGACTCGCCTTGAAGCTGAACGGCGTGAAGGCCGAGCTGAAGAAGTGGCGGGCGTCTGGAGCTCGGGCAGGCGCCGACATGATGCTGCTGTTTGTCACCAGTTGGTACGAAAATCTCAACTTGCAAGTCGTCCGCGAGATGTGCGAGGATTCCAAGTGGGAGACGGATTCCGACTGCGTGGCTATCCGCCAGCTCGTGGCACACGAGGTCGCCCAGTACGCGGACACCGCGACCTTCATCGACGGCCTCAACGAGCCCGACACCGAAGTGGACGAAGGCGAGGAGGAGGGCGAAGACGAAGAGACGGACGAGTAGGAGACGGACTTGAGCTTCTTCGACCGACCCGCCGACGACACCGGGAAGGGGAAGGCCGCATTCGTCGCAGGTAGCAATGAGGAAGACGAGGGTGAGAAGATGTCGATCGACACCGCCGCGCTCGAGTTCGGCACCTCGTCAGGAGCTGCCCTCGACGACACAGTTAGCCTCCGCGCCCAAGCGACTGCCTCCACCTCGGCGAGTGGGCCCATCTCGGTGGCTACAACCACCTCAGTTCAGGCTGCTACTGAGACAGTTGCAGACACCACGAAGAACGATGTCGCCAGCTCGGAAGCAGATGCTACCAAGGCCAATACCGAAGATGAAGCGGCCAAGGCCAACACCGAGAACGTTGCCACCTCTACCTAACTTTCTCCTGCAATCTTATCCTTCAAACACTTATCAGATCCCCGGGATGCCGGGTGCAGATGTATCGAAACAATTATCCTTGTCGTTTGCTACTCAGTTTTATTCACATTTGATATTTTAACTTAGTCAATTTGAGCAACTTCGGCTCGAATGCCGAGTTGCGTTATCATGCGAGTCCCCGAGTTGAATTTCTTATTCGCTCTTCCTTTTTATCTCAGCTCTTACCCGCAACTTGTTGCTTTTTTGGTATTCGAGTCACAAGAATTCAAAGTTGGAGTTGCAAATACTTAGCCACTTAGAAATACTCATAGTAACGCAGCCCACCACTTAGCCGAGAAGGAGTTAACAAGAAACGACAGTAAAAAACATCCTACCCGGTTCCTGCACTTTTTCTTTCCTTAGTAATTTTTCTTGTGCTCATTGACCTTTTGCTTGTTCTCTTGCTTGCCATGAAGCCGGGTTTCGAACAGCAGCAGAGTCGAAGAGTTGGCATGTAGGTTTAAACACAGTACTAGATGTACTTTGTGAAATTTTAAACAAAGCAACCGCGTGGACAAAAGTAAAGCCGGGTAGGAACACACAAAGCAAGTTTTAGGCGAGGGCAGTCCCCGAGCTGAATTTCAGATTGCAGGGTAGAATTTTAACTCGGATAAGAAAGTACATACACCTCTTTGCTCATGAATGAAAGCGACGAAGTAGGGCTACATTCCAAGGGCGCTTGGATTCCTCTCCAGCTTTATCTGCCCTGTTCGCCTGTGATGGACGCACATCTACAAGATAGTATGCATCGTTGTGCAGCGCTTTGCTCACAATGAAGGGCCCTTCCCATGGAGGAGACAGTTTGTGCATCCCGGCTGTGCGCTGTACAAGCCTAAGGACCATTCTCCTTCTCGGAAAATCCTTGGGTTCACCTTTCGGCTATGATAACGCCGCAGGTTTTGCTGGTAGATAGCCGAACGTGACAGAGTGAGATCTCTTGCTTCTTCAAGCAGGTCAACATCGTCTTCTCGAGCTTCTCTCGCCTCTACCTCAGTGTAGAGGGTTACTCGAGGAGAGTCATGCTCTAAGTCTATTGGCAACACGGCCTCAGCCCCGTATACCAAGAAGAATGGCGTGTAGCCGGTTGACCGGTTAGGGGTAGTCCTTAGACTCCACAACACCGCTGGCAACTCGTCTAGCCAACACCCAGGTGTTTTCAGCAGCGGCTCGATCAGCCTTGGCTTTATGCCTGCCAGTACCATTCCGTTTGCTCTTTCCACTTTCCCATTGGAAGCGGGATGTGCAACAGATGCAACATCTAGCCGGATGTGCTTATCTCTGCAGAACCGCACCATTGCTCCCTCTGCGAAGTTTGTGCCGTTGTCGGTGATGATGCTGTGCGGGTAGCCGTATATCAGGATCACATCCTTCAAGAATTTCACAGCTGTAGCCCCATCGCACTTCCGAATAGGCTTCACTTCAATCCATTTGGCGAACTTGTCCACCATGACCAAGATGTGTGTCATGTTGCCTTTAGCCGGCTTGAAGGGGCCAACCATATCCAGGCACCATACGGCAAACGGCCATGTGATAGGAATTGTCTTCAACTCGGAAGCAGGCATGTGAATCTTACTCGCGAACATCTGGCAGCCATTGCATTTTCTCATGATATCTTCAGCTTGCTGCAGAGCTGTGAGCCAGTAGAAGCCATGCCGAAAAGCTTTCTTGACCAATGCCCGAGAAGAGGCGTGGTGCCCGCATTCTCCTTGGTGTATTTCCAGCAGAATTTTTCCTCCTTCTTCTGGGTCCACACAACGTTGCAGCACGCCGGTGGCACTTCTTTTGTGCAGCACGTCTCGGAATATAGTGTAGCCCTTGGATCTTCTCTGAATCTGTCTTGCGGCCACCTCATCCTCTGGCAGAGTACCGTCCCTTAGAAAGGATAATATGGGCATGGCCCAACTCGGTGTCTCCCATGTGGGAAACACTGGTTCGTCCACTTCCATTGGGACAGGCACCTCTGGTTGCTCTTTAGGGTTGGGAGCACTTCTCTGGAGCCCTGATCGATTGGCAAGGACTTCCTCAATGAATGCGACAGTCCCCGGGTTAAGTACAGCAGTCCCCGAGTAGGGAGTGGCAGTCCCCGAGTAGGGAGTGGCAGTCCCCGAGTAGAGAACGGCAGTCCCCGAGTTGGGAGCAGCAGTCCCCGGGTTTCCTGTAGCATTCTCCCAGTCAATTTCCATGGGATCAGATTCCTCGCTTGGCAGAGAAGGGACAAATATGGATTCCGAGTTGGGAGAGGGCTTGATGGATGGCTTCCTCAAGTGCTCCAAGGCAACCCCCGCCGGGATGGATTGCCGAGAAGATCCCAACTTGGACAGCTCGTCTGCCGCTTTGTTCTCTGCTCGGTGAATGTGCTGGAACTCGCAGCCTTCGAAGAATCCAGTCATAGACTGTACCAGGAAGCGATATGATGCCATGTTGGCATCTAGAGCATCCCAAGTGCCAGAGACTTGCTGCACCACCAGATCTGAATCGCCATAGCATATGATGCGCTGCACGCCAACCTCCTTGGCTACTCGCAAGCCATGCACCACTGCCTCGTACTCTGCTACGTTGTTGGACGCCTTGAAATGAATCTGCAGCACATACTTGAGTTGATCTCGCTTGGGTGACGTAAGCACTACGCCAGCACCAAGGCCTTCCTTCACCTTCGAGCCATCAAAGTGCATCTTCCAGTAATTAGAAACTGGAGCAGGAGGTTCATACTGCACCTCATCCCAATCCACCAGAAACTCCGCCAGAATCTGAGACTTGATAGCTTCTCTTCTCGCATACGCGGGTGCATACGCGGCCAGCTCGATTGCCCACTTGGCTACTCTGCCACTCGCCTCCTTGTTGCCCATGATATCCGAGATGGGCGCAGAGCTCACAACCGTGATAGGATGCTCTTGGAAGTAATGCTTTAGCTTCTTGGCGCCCAGGTACACGCCGTAGGTCATCTTCTGATAATGCGGGTAGTTTTGCTTGGAGCTAGACAGCACTTCACTGAGATAGTACACTGGGCATTGCACACTCTTGCCTTCTTCTTCTCGCTCCACCACAATCACCACACTGACTACTCGGTTAGTGGCAGCAATGTACAGCAGCATTGGCTCCTTGGGTAGTGGACTAGCCAAGATGGGAGCACTAGCCAGCATTGCCTTCAGCTCGTTGAATGCCACATCCGCTTGCGGAGTCCAGACAAACTTGTCACTTTTCTTCATCAGTTGGTACAGAGGCAGGGCCTTCTCGCCCATTCGGCCCAGAAAACGGCTCAGAGATGCCAAGAAACCAGTGAACTTCTGTACATCCTTCAGGGATCTCGGCAAAGACATGCTCTCAATAGCTTTTATCTTTGAAGGATTGGCTTCAATGCCCCGACTAGAGACCAGGAATCCGAGTAGCTTGCCAGCCGGGACGCCGAAAGTGCATTTACTCGGATTGAGTTTCATCTTATACTTGCGTAGGTTAGCAAAGGTTTCCTCAATATCGGCAAGCAGAGTATGTGTTTTATTCGTTTTGATGACAATGTCATCTACGTACACCTGCACGTTCTTGCCGAGCTGATCATGCAAGCATTTCTGCATGCATCTCTGATAGGTTGCACCCGCATTCCTCAAGCCAAAGCACATGACACGATAGCAATAAGCCCCGTACGGGGTAATGAAAGAAGTCTTTATTTGATCAGCAGGATTGAGAGCTATCTGGTGGAAACCAGAGTAGGCATCTATGAAAGACAGCAGTTCACAACCAGCAGTGGAATCGATCACCTGATCGATGCGAGGTAGCGGGAAGGGATCCTTGGGGCACGCCTTGTTCAAGTCAGTGTAGTCGACACACATGCGCCATGCGGTAGCGGCCTTGGGATCTTCCTTCTTCTTCTCGACCATGACCGGGTTGGCTAGCCAATCCGGATGCAGCACCTCCATGATGAAATTGCTTATCAGCAACTTGGTGATCTGGTCACCAATGGCCTTCCTTCTCTCATCTCCGAAGCGGCGCATAGCCTGCTTCACTGGCTTGGCGTCAGGACGCACATGTAATGAGTGCTCAACCAACTCCCTCGGGACTCCTGGTAGATCTTCATTGGACCAGGCGAATACGTCCCGATTCTCACGGAGGAAGTGGATGAGCTCGCTTTCCTATTTCTCCGCCAACCCGAAGCCAATGATGGCTACGCGGTCGGGGAACTCAGGGTCGACCTGAACCTTCTTGGTTTCTTGGGATGCCTGGAACGCGGTCCCGTGTTGGGTACTCGGCACACCCTGTGCGCCAGCTTGCGCGGATTGCGCCATGGCCACCACCTCATACATCTTCTTCTTCTCGGCAGCAATCACCATTGACTCCGCCAATTGGGAACCAGCAGAGGCACACTCCATGGACTTCTTGTAATCGCCAGAGATGGTTATTATGCCGTTGGGACCAGGGATCTTCATCTTCAGATACGCGACATGAGTAGAGGCCATGAACTTGCTCAGAGCAGGCCTGCCGAGTAGAGCGTGGTAGGGGCTCTGATGATCAACCACTTCAAACTGCAGGCGCTATGTGCGGCAGTTCTCCCTTGTACCGAATAGCACATCTATCCACACTCGACCAATCGGGTTGCACGAGACTCCCGGCACAATGCCATGGAAGGTGGTCTTGCTGGGCAGCAGCATGTTCTCGGCCAACCCAAGCTTCTCGAGTGTGTCCTTGTACACAATGTTGATGCTGCTGCCGTTGTCGATCAGCACCTTGCTGAACCTCACGTTCTTCCCGGGACCCAAGAAGGTAGGATCCACCACCAAAGCGTAGCTACACGGGTTGGGCATCACCTTGGGATGATCTACTCGGGACCACTTGATCTCTTGGCTGCACCAATGCATATAGTGAGGAACAGCGGGGATCACGGCATTGACCTCCATGGCACGCCTGTGCTGTGACTGCTTGTCGACGGGCTCAGAAGTGAAGATCATGTAGCTCTCATGGTGCTCTTGGTACTGGTTGGAGCCTCCTCCCCCATTGTTGCCGTTGTTGTTGTTGCCCTAGTAGTTGTTGTTGCCTCTGTTGTTGTTGCGGTTGTAGTTGTTGTTGTTGTTGCGGTAGCTCTCATTGTTGAAGTGACGGTTGGCTCCTAAAGCCACTTGGTTCACATTTTCTCTTCTCGGGAACACTGGCGGCCGAGCTGCGGGTGCGCGAGCAGGCTGCACATTAGCATTTGCGGCTGGCAGAGGAGGAGGAGGAGGCAGGCCTTCACTCTTGATCAGATCCCACCACTCGCACTGTCGGGTAGTGTGGTTAGCGGGCCTTGAGGGGTGCTGAGTGTGGAAACTGCATGGGCCATCCTTCATGTCGTCAAAGACGAACTTCCTCGGCTGCTCGGAGTTGCTGCTACCCGACTGAGGAGCACGGAATGGTTTCTTGTTGCCTTGGCCCTGGTTCTGGTTCTGCCCGTAGGCTCCAGCAGGTTTCTGCCTTTGGCTACTCCCAGCTCCAACAGCCACTGCATTCACCTCTTCAGGGTCGTACCGAACATTTATTCGGTCACCCCTGCGCTTGTTGTGGAACTCGTTGCGCTTGTTGCTGTTGAAGTTTCTTCTCGGCTCGGAGGAGTCCATCAGAGGCTGAGTAGGATCTCCGAGTGCGTACTGATCTGCAATCTTGATGGTCTCTGCCAGAGTGTTTGGCATCTCCCTCTGCAACCTTTGCCACAGCATACTGCCATGCCTGCAACCCTGCGCAAACCAAGTAATGGCCTGGGCTTCATTCACACCTTCACAGGTGTTCCTCAATGTGCTCCACCGAGTAAGGTACTCGCGGTCCGTCTCGTCTTCTCGCTTCCTGCAAGCGGACAGCTGCTGTGGCCTATTCGGCCTTTTGTAAGTGCTTGTGAAGTTGCTGATGAAGACGTCCGAGAAATCCAGCCAGCAATTGATGCTGTTCTTGGGCAAGTTGTTGAGCCAAGTACGAGCTGGACCCTCTAGCATCTGCGGGACGTACCGCACCGCCCATCTCCTGTTGCCGTTCGCGATATGAACCGCGGTGACATAGTCATTGAGCCAATCCTCCGGCTTGGTGCTGCCGCTGTAACTCTTGGTGCCTCTTGCAAGCTCGAAATTCTTCACGGACGGCTCGTTCATGATGCGCGGGCCGAAGCATTTGGGGCCAGGAGGACCCGTGTTCTCAAGCCGCGCCGACAAGCTGATCCGGTCCAGCTGGTGCCTTGCATCTCCAGGCGCCAACACGCGCTCGCCAACACGATCCAGAATATCATAGCCAGCCATCTCCATGGACGAGTAGCCGTCATCATATCTATCCACCTGCACAGCTGCAGGCTGCTCCACCGGGTTGGCGACTAGCGCCACTGCACGCGGTTGCTGCCTCTGCCGAGTAGGCTGAGCGGCGGGATGCTGAGAAGCACCTGGGCGCTCTCCATCTCGGGCCTGGCTTTGAGCTTTATGGGCTTGAAAGCCTGCTCCTGCAGCGTTGTGTTTCTGACCGGGCTGCTGCGGCACAGCGAGCTGTTTCGCGGCAGCAGCCGGGTCGTACACCTGCATTTGCATGTCCTTGCCTGAACGCCCACTGCGGCTCTTCTCGCGGCTGGGATGCGGAGATGCGGAGATCTGGCCACATGCGAGTGCACCACTTGCGAAGCTCCAGCACCCGGGTTGGCTTTCCGGAACTCCTTGTTCTGCCTAGCAGCCTCTAGCACCAACTCGTTCAGCCTCGCCTGCTGCCTGACGCGCGCGTCGCCAACTAGATGCGTTAACTCGGCCGCTACAGCCTCAGCAGCTCTAAGTGTCTTGGCGGGTGTGCTATATCTGGGTCGGGTGGAGGTGTTTGCGGTGGCGGACTGACTGGGAGCCTCTACAACAGTTGCCATCTCGGCACCTAGGTTACGACGCGTAGCGCCTACTTTGCTAGCTCTCCTAACAACTGGTGTGAAACCGTGAGCCTTGTTGTACTCTAGCTGATCTAAGCTAAGCTCTAGCCTGATCTTGTCCAACTCCGCCTGCTCAGCGAGCAGCTCTTGGCGCTGCCGGTCGAGCTGCGCCTTCATGGTCAGGAGCTCGAGGTCGGTGGGAGGCGGCATGCCCGTCCGCGCAGCAGACGCAGGGATTGTCGGAGTCGTGGAGAGCGGGAGGTTGCACTCCTTCTCGTAAGGCTTGTGCGTCTTCCCGCCGGCACTAGAGCCAGCGAGATCCTCGACGACGACCGCAGCGGTAGCAGCCGCGCCCTTCCCGGCGTCTGCAGCCAGGCCAGCTACCATCACCTCCGCGACGTCCGCGGAGCGGCCCAGCGGCCTCCCGCGTGCGGCGATAACGGCAGGTGGATCCTCCGCGTCATGCACCAGCTCGGGGTACTCGCAGTCGACGACGGTGGCGACGTAGACGAGGTGCGCGCTGAAGGAGATCACCGAGCTGCCCTCCGGCATGGCCCTGCCGCCGAAATCGCCGGCGTTGTCGGTGACGAAGTCGAAAGAGCCGAATCTGTGGACAAGGCCACAGACCACGCGCTCTCCAGTAGCAGAAATCGATCCCGTCCGAACGGAAACTCCAGCCAGCGCCGCTGGTTGCCCCACGGTGGGCGCCAACTGTCGTGGTGGTGTCACGGCAGATGCCATAGGATGGCTAAAGATGTGGGGACGAAGGACGCTGGAGGCGCTCGGGGAGGGATCACGCGAAGAGTAGACGCGTGAAGGATGAAACTAGCACTGCAAACAACACAATCTACCCAGGTTCAGGGCCCTCGTGAGGAGGTAAAACCCCTACTCCTGCCTTTCTTTATGTATTCTGGTGTCTCACCGAGTAGCCACAGTACAATGGTTCTTGCTACCGAGTAGCCACTCTTCTCTCTCCGGGTAGAACTAGGTCAAGAATCTCTACCTATATTCCAGCCCAAGTCTCGTCCCTCGCGCAGGAGGCGGCGGGGCACCTTATATACCCGGTGCCCAGCCGGATACAGCCAAATACAAACAAGTGTCGACATTGTGTGCACACCGTCCTTCTTCCGAGTTCCCGCTGAAAGCTTTGGCTTCTAAGCTTGTCCTGATGCGGAAAGTCGTTGGGCAAAACCGAGTAACCAGTCTGTTATCACTGTGCGAACACAGAGTAGGTCCCCCCTATCCTGCGACGCCCTGCTGACACTGTCACTGTCAGGCACGCCGTCCCCAGATGAACAGTGATGTGAACAGTGCCAAGTACGGGCCCGGGATACGCGGGATTCGGTGTCAGAACGGCTCCTTTGACTTCTGGCCCGAGTAGGTTCCCGCCAGTTTTACTCGGACCAGCTCTTCTACTTGAACCAACACGACTTCCTGAATTCATCCTTCTGACCATCTTCCGTGTAAGACCGAGTAGCAGTCGACCGGGTAATGAGTACCGGGTAGGCGGCTACTCGACCAAACTTCTCTTCTGACCTTGCCTTTAGCACTTGCCTTTACCCTACTCGGGGGTAACCCCCCGACAATGGATGAGGCAAACCCTCAAAGAGTATAATGTTCACTTGGATAAGGTGCCTCTCATGTGTGACAATAAAAGTGCCATCAAGATCGCATACAACCCCATGCAACACACAAGGACGAAGCATATTGAGATTCGTCATCAATTCATCGGGGATCATGTGGCAAGAGGTGATATTGAGCTAGCATATGTCCCCACCAAGGATAATCTCGCGGACATCTTCATGAAGCCACTTGATGATGCAAGATTCATGTTCTTCGGGAATGAGCTAAATATCATCGATTCTAGGAGTTTGACTTGAAGATCTTGCACACACCCCTATAGTTGATACGTGTTTGGGTTTAGGTGTAGGCATCGACATAGGGGGAGTGTTATCCTAGGACATTGGGTTCTCCCTCCCGCCATTATGCCCAAAGCAAAAAATTCATTATTATCTCTCTTTTTCTAATGTTGAATTGTGAGCTTCAATGTTGAGAATTGGCCATGCACCCAAGATATATCTTCGCGGTTAAATACCATGATCTCTTACATGGTGGCTTAGGCCACCAACCTCTTCTTTGTGAAGAGTTGGATCTTAGTTGAGGTTTATTTGATTTTGATTGCATTTCTCTTATTTTTCCTTGCTAAGTGTGTTCATAGGAAAATATCACTCACTTGGATTTTGTTGTTTGATTCTTGCAAATGAGTGGGATAAGTACTACTTTCAGTTTGGTGTTTCTATCCTAAGCCTTTCTACCAAAAAAAAACTCTATCTAGCACTCAAGTCACTCCTTTGAATCAGAAGGCAGACAGTTATGTACCGGAATATCCGGTTCAAACTTGAACCGGAATATCCGGTTCGGCGAATCTCCTCAAATCTGAGGGGCATGGGTTGGAGAGGCAGTTTGTGCCTTTCTTCCCCAACTCCACCAAATCACCACCCCTCCAATCCTTGGCCTCCCGGGCCACTTCCTCCACGGGATTTGCGTGTTCTAGGCCGGATCTTGTTCTCTATCTCCTTAGGATCAATCCCATCCGAGCATTTTCATCCATGGAAACGGGTAAACTTCAATCTCATTGGATATTGGTGCCCTAACCCTACCCCTTCTTTGATGCATGTTTTCCTTGTCAATGTTTGGTAGTGGATGTTCCCTAGGGTATTTATTGCATGCTAGAGACAATAGGTTAGCACCTTGTATTACCGATCTAGTTTTGAACCTAGGTGAAGATCAAATCAGTGCTGGATTCGTGGAACCGTAATATCCGGTTTAGTACTAAACCGGAATATCCGGTTGGGTTATGTCCCAAATTTTTCAGTACTGTTTTGCTCCTCTCTAGGCTTGTTACATGATGATTTTGTGGATGCTCTCCTATTGTTTTGACAATATGATTCCTCTGTTGATGACTTGTGTGCACTTACCCCCTTGCTTCCTTCTATGTACTTCATTCACAGGTAGTTCTCAGTCTGACAAGTTGGGACCTCGCAAGCGTCCTTCCTACAAGGACACTAGTGATGAGGATTTCAGTGACTCTCGGCCTCCAAGGAAAGTTGTTTCCAAGGGGAAGGCCAAGTCTGTTGTTTCTAAGCCATCCTCAAGTAAGAATAAGGGCAAGGAAGTCGGGAAGAAATACAAGCATGATGTGACCACTCAGGAGTTTGCTCATTTTCGTTAGAAGGATTGGTACAACACTCCCAGGGATTTGAAGTTTGAGGATGCTCAGTTCTGGTGCAAGGAGCAGTCCTATATCTTTGCTGACATATATTCTGATTACAAGTTTCCTATCCGTCTGATGAATCCAACCAAGTTCTAGTTTATCAAGGACAAGGAGGTATTTGTTGATGTTGCGAGTATTACTGAGAGGTTTGGTATTGTGAGGCTCATGGAAACTCGCTGCCCCTACAACACCAATCTAGTGGTCCAGTTCATGTCCACATTGGCTTTTGACTCAGGTGTCGTTTGCAGTTTGAAGTGGATGACCCATACCACTCCATGTGAGTCTCAGTTTCATAAGCTGGGCAATGTTCTTGTGTCTAGGTACCGCTCTCATCCTCCACTCGGTCACCATATGCATGATGTGGAGAGACCCCAGCGTGAGAGGACCATGGCTGACATGTATGCTCCTGGATACACTATTGGCAAGTTGGAAGGGCTTCTCCCATTCTATGATCAGCTGGTGCACCTCTTTCGGTATTTCTTGGTTCCCTGTGGAGGTAATAATGATGCTCTCACCAGTCCGCTTTGCAACCTTCTGATTCTGGCAAAGCAGTGTATGGAGGATGAGGACCCTACTGCTTCATACATAGTGGATGTCATGGATATTATCTTCCACGAGCTTCGCAATGCCATGATTGGTGGGAACACCATCCCATATGGACCATACATTATGATGTTGATCAAGGATACTATGGGAAGGAACTTCCATGAGCTGCCTTTGCAAGACCATGCCTTCAAGAAGCTGTATGTGAAGAGGAAGAAGGTTGTTTCTGCTGCTCCTGCTCCTCCTCTTGAGGGTGGTTCCTCTATGGGAGGTGGCCCTTCTAGTGCTAGCATGACTGACTCTCCACTACTATGCGCAATGTCAGGAAGCTTTCCTAGTTTCAGTGCAATGTGCTGTGCATGAAGGTGGATATCCACAAGGAGCGGTATCAGGCCTACCGCAGGGACACTGTTATGTCCACCTCTCATCGTCAGATACTTCACCATGTGAGTGGCGCTACTAGTGATCTTCCTGCTGGCCTAGTTCCTGATTCTTATTCTTAGTGGACTTCGAGAGATTGTACCCCTTGGGAGCAGATTGAGGAGGCTCTTCGTGCCACTTATGCTTCTTCTAGTGCTCATGTTGGTGACAACTTTGATGAGGAAGATGAGGATGTGGATGAATATCAGGAGAGATCCACCGAGGGTGCTTCCGAGACGTCAGCTGGAGAGTCTTCTGAGCACTCGGATGCTTAGCTTGTCTATGGATGCTAGCACCACTACCTATCTCCTTTTTGGTGTCTCGATATCAAAGGGGGAGAAGTAGTCTTAGGCCTACGGGATTTGCATGGGTTTGGGCACAAGCATATGCTTTTATCATTTCTTACGAGATTGTGTCCATTTAGCTTTATTTCGTGAACTATTTGCTATTCGTTGTCTCGTTTAAAACTATGTGTTCTGAGACTATGGTTATCTGGTTATCTATGATTATATATGTTGAGGATATTATCTATTATTGTGCTTCGGCATACATGCTATTATCTCCACTCACAAGGTATCTATTTCAACCTCCTCAACATATTGGTTATAGTGTTTACTTTGGCATGTTTCTATTACTTGTTGCAAATTACTCTCCTCATGGATATTTCCATTTTGCATTTGAGGCAAACAACAGATATGTATATGTGTAGGGAGAGAAATTTCCATGTTATTACAAACATGTACTTGTCGAGGTTTTATTGCAAATCTTAGTATTGTCATCTAACACCAAAAAGGGGGAGATTGAAAGTGCATTTCATTTTCCCGATGGTTTTGTGCATTAGTTAACAATACTAAGTACATTATTTATTGAGGTGTTAAGTGTGCAGGTGTTATTTTCAACATCTGCATCGATCACCAAAAGATCGGTGAAGTTAGATCATTGAGGTATGGGACAGAGAGGAACCTGATTATTCTAACCGGTGTTGGGGCGCGTATAGATAAACGAAAACTTTTTCCTACGCAATGCTCCCAAGATCTAGCCGAGGTAGAAGACCACGAGTATTACCACTAGACGCGCAGGTGCGGATTATCGGTGCAGCGCGTCGGGGCAGTGCAGTCCCACGATCCGGTCCGGCCGATCCAATCCCTCGAACGTCGAAGTGCTGAACGTACATCACCTCTGCCGGTATCCACACGTACGAGGAGGAGCTCCGACGGCGGACTGCTAGGTCCGGTGCGGCGGCTGGACTGAGTGGGGCTAGGGTTCCCAACGCATGGGAGAGTGGACTAACGTGCCCGCTGGGCAACCTGCGCCCCTCTTTATATAGCGTATGGTAATGGGCTGCACAACACTTGTGGCCCATTCCCTCTGTGAGTCCGACTCACTAACTCAGTCCATTTCCGGTTCGGGTCCAACCCAACCAATACTTGCTCCCGCTCTTAAGTGTGCGACCCTGCAGGCTCATGGCGACTTGGACACGATTGGAGTCTAACTCCCAATCGATCAATCGGTAGCGGCTCCTAGCAGAACGTGCCGACTCCCAAGTACCATTGAGTCATGACGACATACCTTTCAATGTGATATTCATCTTAGTCCTTTTTGCCTCACGATATACCTTGTCGAACTATAGGCGATTTATCGTCATCCCTTAAATAGTTCAACTCTCTTCTCGATCCGTGATATGCGATTCATCTGACTAACTCTTAGTCAACCGACACAGTTAACACTTAATTGAGTCGCGCATGGCCATGCTTCCTGAATCATATCACTCGAGAGGGCCCAGAGAATATCTCTCCATTAGGAGGGGCAAAATCCCATCTTGATTATCGACATCACGCAGCTTGCTTCTCATTCGACCCGAACTCTGCCTTTATAGTTGCCTTGTCACAGAACAACGTTTGACAGAACCTAAGTCGGTGATCCACAACTCGGATTGTGCGACAACCTCAGGTCTAAGGATTACATTGATTGAGACATGCAAATGACGACTTGATCGTTGCATCTCAATGTGGGTCAGTCCGACTTGCTAAACTCTTTAGCCAAGTCCGTGAATGTTGGAATGGCATCACCATGCCCATGACAAGTGGAACCGTGTCATCAGCCAACACTCACATTAGTCTAGGGTGTGTGTCCAGCACAACCTTAACGACCAAGGACAATTAGTATGAACAACATGAATACATAGTTCCACAATCGAATCACATATTCAATGACATATATCAGATGTTCAAACCAAAGGACAACTTAATAACTTTATGAATACATTGGGAATTACATCATCTATGATTGCTTCTAGGGTATATTCCCAACAGTCTCCCACTTGCACTAGAGTCAATCATCTTGGCATCATATGCCTAGGCATCTAATGCCCATACCTCTCGTGTGCGCCTCATGCTTAGGCTGTGGTAGCGCCTTTGTCAACGGATCTGCAATGTTTGCATCCGTGTGTACTTTTCATAACTTGATATCACATTGTTCGACAAACTGGCGAATGAGGTGGTACCGCATGAGTATATGTTTGTTCTTCTGGTGTTGTCTAGGTTCCTTGGCCTGTGCGATAGCACCATTGTTGTCACAATATACGTCCAAAGGATTGGACGCGCCCTGAACCACACCAAGATCAATTAGGAGGTTCCTGATCCAAACAGCTTCCTTTGCCGCCTCTGAGGCAGCAATATACTCAGCCTCTGTTGTAGATGCAGACACCGTATCTTGCTTGGAACTCTTCCAGCTCACAGCCCCTCCGTTCATCACGAACACGTATCCAGATTGCGAACGAGAATCATCCGAGTCGGTGAGATAACTCGCATCCGTGTAACCCTTTACACTGAATTCCTCATCACCTCCATAAACTAGGAACATTTCCTTAGTATTTCTCAAATACTTAAGAATGTTTTTAACCGCTGCCCAGTGGGCTTTGCCAGGGTCAGCCTGGTATCTGCTCGTAACACTTAGAGCATAGGAAACATCAGGCCTAGTACAAATCATGGCATACATGATGGATCCGATTGCCGAAGCATACGGAATCACACTCATCTGACTTCGCTCATCAGTCGTCGAAGGACACTGAGTCTTGCTAAGTTTTATGCCATGGGACATCGGTAAGAATCCCTTCTTGGACTCTTCCATTTTGAATATCTTCAAAACCTTGTCCAGATAAGTACTCTGACTCAATCCAATGAGTCGCCTTGATCTATCTCTATAGATCCTGATTCCTAATATGTAAGTCGCCTCACCCAAATCCTTCATTGAGAAACTCCTTTCCAATGACTCTTTGGTTTCTTGCAACATCATGACATCATTTCCAATCAGTAATATGTCATCCACATATAAGATTACAAAGTTTACTTTGCTCCCACTAAACTTCTTGTATAAACAAGAATCATGATCGCTCTTGATGAAGCCAAACGATTTGACTACCTCATCAAAGCGAATGTTCCAACTCCGAGATGCTTGCTTCAACCCATAAATGGATTTCTGAAGTTTGCATACCTTGTCAGCATTAGCTGGATCGACAAAACCTTCGGGCTGTATCATATACACGTCCTCAGTTAAATTTCCATTAAGGAAAGCTGTCTTGACATCCATCTGCCATATCTCATAGTCGAAATAGGCTGCGATGGCTAACATGATCCGAATTGATTTAAGCATCGCTACGGGCGAGAAGGTCTCGTCGTAGTCAACTCCTTGAACCTGTCGGAACCCCTTCGCGACAAGTCGTGCTTTATAGACGGAAATATTTCCATCCATATCAATTTTCTTCTTAAAGACCCATTTGCACTCGACGGGTCTTGCACCGTCAGGCAGATCAACCAAATTCCAAACTTGGTTTTCATCCATGGACTTTAACTCGGATCTCATGGCTCGAAGCCATGACTCGGAATCAGATCCCACCATCGCTTCCGAATAAGTTGCCGGCTCATTACTGTCTGACAGTAAAACATCTCGAGCACTCTGTAATCTGGCAGATCTCCGAGGTTCAGGTGCTGTAACCGGTGTAGGTACCACGACCGGCTCAGCCTCCAAGGCCATTGCCGACTCGCCCCTAGCTGGTTCCTCTCGAATTTCTTCGAGTTGCACCGTGCTCCCACTGACTTCCCGACCGAGAAACTCTTTCTCAAGGAAGACACCATTCTGAGCGACAAACACTTTGCCCTCTTCCCGGTTGTAGAAGTAGTACCCCAAGGTTTCCCTCGGATACCCCACGAAAATACACTTATCCGACTTGGGCGTGAGCTTGTCCGACTGAAGTCGCTTGACAAATACCTCACAACCCCAAATTTTAAGAAAAGACAAACTTGGCTTTTTGCCCGTCCACATCTCATGTGGTGTCTTCTCTACTGACTTTGATGGTACTCTGTTTAGTGTGAAAGCTGCAGTTTCTAGACAATAACCCCAAAATGATAAAGGTAGATCTATCCGACTCATCATTGATCGTACCATGTCCAACAAGGTCCGATTTCTCCGTTCCAATACACCGTTTCTCTGCGGTGTACCCGGCGGAGTGAGTTGAGGAACTATTCCACAACTCTTTAGATGGTCATCAAACTCATGGCTCATGTACTCGCCTCCACGGTCCGACCGTAGAAACTTTATTTTCTTGCCGAGTTGATTTTGTACCTCACTCTGGAATTCCTTGAACTTTTCAAAGGCTTCCGACTTGTGTTTCATTAAATAGATATATCCATACCTACTCAAATCATCAGTGAAGGTAATGAAGTACTCATAACCACCTCTGGCTGTCGTGCTCATTGGACCACATACATCACTATGTATTAGTTCCAACAAGTCGGACGCCCTTTCACAACTCCTTACAAAAGGTGTCTTGGTCATTTTGCCTAGTAGGCATGATTCACATGTCCCGAATGACTCTAAGTCAAACGAAGTTAGAAGTCCATCATCATGGAGCTTCTTCATGCGCTTCCAACTTATATGACCAAGCCGACAGTGCCAAAAGTAAGTCATATTCAGATCATTTGGTTTCAACCTTTTAACATTTATGTTATAGACCGATTCACTATCAAGATTTAAAATAAATAACCCGTTCTGAACGGGTGCAAAGCCATGAAACATATCTTTCAAATATAAAGAACAACCATTATTCTTAATATTCGACTCATAACCTTGTCTCATCAAACATGAGGCGGAAATAATGTTTCGACTAAGCGTTGGAACATAATAACAATTATTTAGTTCCAAAATAAATCCTGAAGGTAAATGAAGTTGCATCGTGCCGACTTCCAACGCAGCGACTCTCGCCTTGTTGCCGACCCGAATGTCAACCTCTCCTCTTGCCACGCTCCTAGTTCTTACCAGTCCCTGCAACGAGTTGCATATGTGAATAATTGATCCGGTATCATATACCCAAGAACTATTAGGCGCATCAGCAAGATAAATGTCTATAACATTGCACACAAGCGTACCTGAGTTGGAAGTCACACCTCCACTCTTGGCTCTGTCAGCCAAATACTTGGTGCAGTTCCTCTTCCAGTGGCCATCCTGCTTGCAATAGAAGCAATTGGCTCCGGATGTAGGAGAAGGCTTAGCCTTTGAGGGAGCACTCTGGACAGGGCCATGGGTGCTACCTCCTGACTTATCCTTCTTCTTCTTAGTCCAAGAACTCTTCTTGAACTTAGCCTTATTCTGCACCATCAACACTTGACTGGTGCCTTTCTTGATATCAGCCTCTGCCGTTTTGAGCATCCCATGTAATTCAGTGATACTCTTATCCATACCATGCATATGGTAGTTCGAGATGAACGAACCATACGCACTAGGAAGAGAGTTCAGAATTATATTAGTAGCGAACTCTTCGGTAATTGGGAAGCCCAGCCGATCCAAAGACTGTATGTAACCAATCATCTTGATTACATGCGGACTCAGTGGATCGCCTTCTTTCAGCTTACAGCCAGGCAAAGCTTGAGAGACTTGATACCTCTCAGTCTTTGCTTGAGCCTGGAACATACTTTTGAGGCTTTCGATCATATCGTAGGCCTCAACATTCTCGAACTGCTGCTGCAAGTCCGGTTCCATGTGTGCAAGCATAAGACAACTAATCTCCGTAGACTCATCTCTAGTCTTACGGTAGGCATTCGTGACTGCGACAGTCGCATCGTCATCAGGCTCATCTGGAAGTGGAGTTTCTAGAACATGTTCTTTCTTGTCATGTTTGAGGACTATCCTCAGATTACGATACCAGTTGGTGAAATTAGTTCCATTAAGCTTATCTTTCTCTAGGATTGACCTCAACGCAAACGCGGACAACCGAGGAAGGTTGCTAGGTGCCATTGATCTACAACAGAAAATACGCAAAAACACTTAAGACATGTATTCATAAAAGAGCAGGCATATTAAACGCTTTAATACTTATGCTCCCACTAGAACCAACATCCCTCCGATGGTTGCTAAGTGATTCAAGATCCCAAATAAGCAAGCCGACTAGTGAGCTTTAGCATCACCGCTAGCCGTCAAGTGATCTAGGTAGGCAACACCTTGCCAATCGTATCTCTATACGACTCCTGTTAGTTGGGTGACATCACATGCCCCGGCTCCCAACCTACCTCGCCCCGAGCCCCACAACCGTTGTGATGGACTCGTCTAGATTACCAAGTGCTTCTGCTTGTAAGAGTCCGACTCAAACCCACCTAACCGGAAAAAATTGGTAGCACCTCAATTTCATGAGCCCACTACCAAGAATGTCCGACTTGTGATGGTGCAACACTGGTGGGGCGACCGACTAGACCTTCTTTGAGGGATTAAAGAATCTACCAACTATCTAAATAGATGTAAATAGAGACATAACAATAACACAAATAAAACAATTATAATGTGAAATGGTATGGCTCTCTTCATGGTGATCTCCATCTCCACAAAGCTTGTAAGTCGACTCGTGCCAACTCTTGTCACGTGCCATCTTACTCCATGTAGCCGACTTGTACATCGACTTGCATGCCACCGAGTTCTCCAACAAGCTACACTAGCTAGTAAATGAAAATTTACATAGAGAATCCAACACGCAGGCCGGTATACAATAAAATGACAGCACCTAGGCTCCAGCCGGCTGACATAAACATGATATGCAGATCATGTATGGATTACACACATCACATGCACATAAGCCATACCATTCACAACTTCCTGCAAAAACAAGTTATGCATAGATACGATATCTACCGGCGTTGTGAAACTCGCAACGACATCTAAGGCGCTACGACAGGACGATTTTACCCGAATCTGATCCGTATTCCGATTCGACCAAACTCTTTGATCTTCGATCGCCGCAACTGGATTTATGTGTCACGGTATACCCCGATGGCGGAAACCGACCGGTAGGGGTAAGTTGTTCCACGACCTTAGCAGTATGATCACGGAAACCAGATCATCCATTAACCCCGAGTACGATTGATCCAATCAACCTTGTACAAAACCGATCTATCTCATAGACGGACCACCAAAACAGCAATTAGATCACATCTAACGCTAACTACATATCACATATGTACGGATCTCGGGCCTAATACCAGAAGCTACCGCTCTGATACCACTGTTGGGGCGCGTATAGATAAACGAAAACTTTTTCCTACGCAATGCTCCCAAGATCTAGCCGAGGTAGAAGACCACGAGTATTACCACTAGACGCGCAGGTGCGGATTATCGGTGCAGCGCGTCGGGGCAGTGCAGTCCCACGATCCGGTCCGGCCGATCCAATCCCTCGAACGTCGAAGTGATGAACGTACAGCACCTCTGCCGGTATCCACACGTACGAGGAGGAGCTCCGACGGCGGACTGCTAGGTCCGGTGCGGCGGCTGGACTGAGTGGGGCTAGGGTTCCCAACGCATGGGAGAGTGGACTAACGTGCCCGCTGGGCAACCTGCGCCCCTCTTTATATAGCGTATGGTAATGGGCTGCACAACACTTGTGGCCCATTCCCTCTGTGAGTCCGACTCACTAACTCAGTCCATTTCCGGTTCGGGTCCAACCCAACCAATACTTGCTCCCGCTCTTAAGTGTGCGACCCTGCAGGCTCATGGCGACTTGGACACGATTGGAGTCCAACTCCCAATCGATCAATCGGTAGCGGCTCCTAGCAGAACGTGCCGACTCCCAAGTACCATTGAGTCATGACGACATACCTTTCAATGTGATATTCATCTTAGTCCTTTTTGCCTCACGATATACCTTGTCGAACTATAGGCGATTTATCGTCATCCCTTAAATAGTTCAACTCTCTTCTCGATCCGTGATATGCGATTCATCTGACTAACTCTTAGTCAACCGACACAGTTAACACTTAACTGAGTCGCGCATGGCCATGCTTCCTGAATCATATCACTCGAGAGGGCCCAGAGAATATCTCTCCATTAGGAGGGGCAAAATCCCATCTTGATTATCCACATCACGCAGCTTGCTTCTCATTCGACCCGAACTCTGCCTTTATAGTTGCCTTGTCACAGAACAACGTTTGACAGAACCTAAGTCGATGATCCACAACTCGGATTGTGCGACAACCTCAGGTCTAAGGATTACATTGATTGAGACATGCAAATGACGACTTGATCGTTGCATCTCAATGTGGGTCAGTCCGACTTGCTAAACTCTTTTGCCAAGTCCGTGAACGTTGGAATGGCATCACCATGCCCATGACAAGTGGAACCGTGTCATCAGCCAACACTCACATTAGTCTAGGGTGTGTGTCCAGCACAACCTTAACGACCAAGGACAATTAGTATGAACAACATGAATACATAGTTTCACAATCGAATCACATATTCAATGACATATATCAGATGTTCAAACCAAAGGACAACTTAATAACTTTATGAATACATTGGGAATTACATCATCTATGATTGCTTCTAGGGCATATTGTAAGGACCCCAGACCGGCAGTCTGAAACCCTACGTATGCATACATTCACGATCCCAGAAAGATCAGTCGTGAACAACATACAAAGTTGGCACACAGAAATACATCATCCATTACACGAATACATAAAGGTATTACACAAATGATCACATGATCAAGTTTAACACAGCTGCCACCGAGGGCGGCAACTTAACAAACACAGCGGAAGACAAATAAAACACAGCGTAGTTGAGCCCAAGTCACGCCTTAACCTACAGGCTGCTGACCCGGAGACGATCCTAGTTCGCAAAGCCGTCAACTCCGTACTTCTCTTCATAGATATCCTTCGGAGGCTCCTTCTCAAAGTCTGGCAAGTAGATACCAGGGGCGAAACCATAATGAGTACATTTGAATGTACTCAGCAAGACATCCATCATGTCACTTACCAAAAATGCAAACATGCTTATATGGTGGAATAGGTAGGCTATAAATATGGTTCACTACCAATGGTGTTCATATATGATGACACCACAGTTGCAGTCAGGTTTATCTGTATCTTCGTTGAAGAAGATACTTCAGAAGAAAAATAATATATAGTTTTATTTCTCTTGTAGATATCACATGTGCAAGAGGTTTTGTAAAACTTTGTTAAAGAATATTATCTCTTTGCAAAACTTCTTGGAATCAGCTTCCAGAATTCTTGCTTAGAGTAGAAAAGGTTTTCTTTGCAAAACATTTTTGTTTTGTATAACCTCATCTGGCTTTTCATCATCGACGATACCTCCACGGTATAAGTTTCAATTATTTTCCGAACTTCACAAGTTCAACACTTCCTTTCCAAAGATTCCCTTTTTCAAAAACTTCCTTTTTGAAAACATTGACACAATGCTAGCTACATGGCCATTCAACTGTCCATATCCGAGGACGCGGCTTCTTCGAAAAAGTTATACTCTGCAGAGGTGTACACATCCACCAGATCCAGTACACCTCCCGTGAACAATCACGGACTGTAACAACAGTATGTAAACATCAGGTATCTGATCATAACCATCCACTATGTTCAAACTAGAATATGCCTATCTCTCAGTTTTAATCTCCTCGGCACCATGTCGCACATCGCCATGACAGGAGACTCAACCGATGCAACCGGAGGGAAAATTAATCCCACACTTTTTATGTCTCAACATTGGGAGTTTTGACGACATTCGGTTCGAGGGTACGATGTCCCTTATAGCGATGGAGATAGCACACACTAATAAGAACAAACTTCAAGTTAAGCCCCGTGCCCATGTTGGGGTAGGGTGGCAGTACGGTAAAGGTTGTCCGGCGAAGACTAGGTTATGTGTCATTTTTGAACAACACCACATTCTCAAAAATGACCACTTCCACATTCCTCCGGAGAACAAGGATCCGCCTTTTCTCCGGGTTTTTCCGTAAAGCCTTTGTTTTGTAGAATCACAATTTTAGGGTGTCCACTTAGGGACTAATATATTTGATGGTAATAAATACCATATGGTGGCCTATGGGCTTGGTATTACCAAGTTTAACTATTGGCATGATAGTAACCTATAATATAGTATAGAAGTAAACTCCACATCAAAAATAGTTTTGATAATCAAGTTTTTGTAAAACTTCAGAGGTAAAACATGCATGATAGATAATGATAAGTATTGTATCAGCAAGCATCAGGATGGCTTGCCTGGTAACTCTTGTGTCCCTGGTTGTTGGAGTGACTGGAACTTGAAACAGAGCTTCCCGACACTTCCTTCCTCTTCGTTTTCTAACGCCGTAAAAAGAGAATAAAGGACACACATTCAGAACCAAACAAGACAAACAAGGCTACAAGTAATACATACAGCAAGCAATCAAGAAGTACCACCCAAGTTCTCAATTTTTCCCTTAAGAAAAATTGGCATAAAAACTATAGTTGAAAAGTCTGCCTTTTTCCTAGTGTTTATGTGTGGCCACTTCAATGATTTTTAGTTAAGAACATAATGGACCAGTGGGGTAGAGCACATGTTACTAGACAGTAGGGTGTCACATAAAACACATTTTTATGTCTAAAAACTTCCCTAACAATCTCTATGGCTAGCACATATAATTTGCTAAAATACTCAAGTGGTGAAAAAGCTCATGACAACAAGCCAAACCTATTTTTCCACCATGAGGCAAACATACCAGTGGGTGTTCCACTAGCAAATATGCTCACCAAGAGGTTAATAAGCCTCTGGTCACTTTTATAAAAGTGCTCAAAACAAACAAACAAGCATCCAAAAACTCCTACTCATACTAGTAGAAAATTTAGGAAAAATACTAGACTATTTTAGGCTACACTAGCTAATGTTATGCACAAGTGTGCAAGCTATCAGAGGAAAAATACTCCTCTAACCAGTACCATAATTGCTACTGGATTCCACAAAATAACATAAAAAGCATAGCTAGGAAACAAGGAAAAACTATGCTTAAAAAGCTACACATGTCAGGAGATTAATTCCTAGTCATCCAAGTGTTACTCATGCTTTTATGCTACTTAAGAGGAAACCTATCAGAGGTGAAAACCCTAAGATAATAATGCCACAAGTACATTCCATCCTCTGGTTTCCACACCAAAGACTCATATTTTTCCCTAGGGGAAAACAAAGACAAAAAGCATACATGAATATCCTAGTATGAAATTCTATACACACATGCTATAAGGAATATTTGTATTCTACAACTATAGCACAAGCAACTAATTAATTCATGGCATCATAACAGAAGTAATAACTTCCTACATATGCTATAATAAACTCAAACACTCATAAGACAAAAGATGACAACACTAGAGCAAAATTCACCATTTTCTAGTGGTGACACTAGTTCAACACTAGAGAAGCAAACAATGCTACTATGATGCTTAACTTTAAACAAGCAAGTCATGATCATAAAATGTACCTAATAACAGTACACAAAACTTACACATGCTAGCAAGCACAACATCAAAACAATCCCATGAAACAACTATTAAGCATGCATAAATTAATTCTAGCAATTTATGTTTCTTTTAAACAATTACTAGCAAGCAAGCAAGGTATAACCTATACAACCAGTAGCTATGCAACAAAAGAAAAGTTATCCAAACCTTTTCAAAAATCCAAACACTCAATTTAAAATCATCCACAAACAATCTATCAATCAAAAGGAATTCAGTTTATTTGCAAACAATTTAATTTAGCACTCAATAGTGAATCATCTCTTAACAAGATACTCCTAAGGAATATTGTGCTAACAAATGGATCACACCTAACATACTAGTAGATACTTATAATAAATAGACTTCTCACTTGCATAAGTGAAAACAAACCATTATATTTTCCATGGTGGAAAATATTCCTATCAACCTCATAATGAAAACATGTTAATTTCTCACATGTGCATAGTTGGGAATTTTCATCCACAACCAAGATGCAATGGGACCAGTGGGTTATGGGCCCATTTAAAAGCAAGGTAAATGAGGTTCTAAGCCTCTGGTTACTCATGACAAAAATTAGTATAGCAAAATAAATTAAACAATGCTATTTATTCTAGTGCATACAAGACTAGTGCATAAGCATAACCAAACCTACACATGCTTCATCTTAAAAATATATGCAAGCTATCAGAGACAAAAGCATCAAAATAACAGTACCAAAATGGTACTGGATCTATATCAAACATAGCTCAAAAATTATCAAGGCATTAACACAAGGATCTAGCTCTCACAATAATCCCAAAGAATTAAACACTAGAACAATAACAAATGCTACTCCTTTAGCCATAATATATTGCAAACATGCACACACTTTGTGTGGTAGAGGTAATGCAAGGAAACAACCTAATAACAAGATTCAACACATCTCTACATCCTAGGAACAAGGATTAAGTCAACCAAGCATTTCATTTTAACAAAAACAAATAAAGAAGTCCAAACAGAAAAGCTTCTGTTTCTAGATCTGTCCACCAAAAATAATATAGAGCTCAAAAAAATTAATCTAAGCTAGGGTAAGATAGATCTACTCAATACCAAACTCATCCAATTGGGTTTGCTCCAAAATTCATTTTTAAACTCCTTATAAAAATCAAAGAAAAGGCTACTGGAACTTTAGCAATTTGGATGGCATTTTCATTATACAACTCTCCTTGATGTGAGGTTTGGCTCATTGGATAGACATTTTCAATACCTATCCAGATCAGTTGAGTTTGTTCCATTTGATTATATATTTTAAAAGTTATGTCCAAAACATTCTCAGAGATAGTCTGTGGCAAAACAGTCATTGTGTCCAAAATATTTGCCCAAATCCAGATCTGCAAATTTGTCATGACTTAGATTTCATGTATGTATGTTCATGATTTTTCTCAGATTTTATTTTGCTCATTTAGTATTTTATACACGTCCAAAGTAAATGCCTCAGATCTGTCCAAAAAAATAAAGGAATAAAGGAATCATGCGGGTGGGCCGGATCTGCGAGGCCACGGCCCAGCAACGCGCGAGCGCGGCCCAGCGCAGCGCAGCGCACGCACGCGGCGCGGGAACCGTCGCGTTTGAAGGGGACCGTGGATCTCAGATCCAACGGCTCAGGCGCGTCTTCCTCCTCTCGTCACTCTCTCTCTCCGGTGCGTACACCCGGCGGCGGGAAAGGGCTCGGGAGGCTCACCGTGGGCTCGTGGCTGGCTGGCGCGGGCTCGGGGGAGGTGTAGGAGGTCGAGGGCGCCGAGGGGAGGTGTCGGAGACGTCGAGCGTGGCCCCGAGCGGCGGCGCACGGCAGATGCCCGCGGCGGCGCTCCGCGGACGGCGGCGGCGACTCCGGCAGGTACAGGGTAGGGGGTTGTGTCCGGGAGGTTCAGGAGAGCGTGGGGAGGCTAGCCATGGCAGTGGGAGGGGCTAGATGAGAGAGGTGCGAGCATGGCAAGGTTTTGGCCGTGGTGGTCACCCCTCGGGCTAGATCTCGAGCTAGGCCATCTTAGGGCTAGGGTTTGGGTCTCCTTTGCTTAGGGAAGGTAGAGGGAGGTATGAGGAGGTGCAGGGCGTGAGGAGGTGCCCTCTGGACCTATATACCCGAGGGAAAAAGGTGGAGGGGCAAGGATGGCATTCGGGTCATGCCAAGCAATGGCATGAGCAAGCCCATGGGGGTTTTGGTCATTTCCTCTTGAGTGCACTGGGGGTCCTATTGAAGAAAAATGGTGATGCAAGCATGTGGGACCCATTGTGTGCAAGTGGCAAGGAAAAGATCAAAATATCTAAGGGGGGTATGGGAGCCCATCCCTATCCTAGTCATCAATCTCTCTCCTCTCTTATTCTTATTCCTAAGGTCTTCTAGAAGGTATCCACAACATTTTGGTCGAGTACTAAAGTTGGTAAACAAGTTAGGTTAGGCCATGCTTCCAAAAATGCAAAGGATCATCAAGAAAATGAGTGTGCAAAAGTGTATCTCTTACTGTTCATTTGCAGTTTTATGACTTAGAAATTTTCTAAGTGTTGAGAACAGACAGAAAATGCAAAAAGTTGAGTTTGTTTTCAGGGTTCAAAAGCTTTCCAAAATTGGTTTTTAAAACATGGACTTGTTAACCATGTTATATACTTTCAGAAACAACTTTTGAAAACAATTTTGAAATAGTTTAAGGCCATGAAAACAATGTGGAAAAAGGTATACTTTCTGTTTTTATCTGTTTCTAAAAACTGCCTTTTTCTGCCTTAATTTTATACCACAAAAACAACAAGCAAAAGGTAGTTTTTATTTCTCCCAAAATAAAAGTGAGCTTATGGATTTGTAGTACATATATCAAGGATTAATTAGAAGTCAAGAAATCATAAAATAACCATCTATAGCTTGGTGAAAACAATGGTAGAAAACAGGTACTTGGCTTTATTTTCAGGAATTGTTTTCTATAGGAAAGTTAAAAGAAAACTTTCATAGATCAATTTGGAAACTTGTTTTCTTGGATCCAACAAGGTTAAAAGTTTGTTTTAAGATGCAAACAAGAATGGTCCAAGTCTTGGAAAGAAAATCCACTCAAGTATTAATAATAAAACATTAGGGAAAAATATCAGGAATATTTTTCGCAAACATAAGGTGTTGGTTTTATAATGAAACAAAACTTATGTTGCAAATATGATTAGGATCATAACACAAGTTATTTAAAACAATCATGTTGTTGTAAACATTACTTTGTTGGCCCTAATAGTTGACTTCTTGAGCACAGATCAAGGGTTTAAAAACTGGGATGTGACAGACCTTCCCCCCTTACCAGAATCTCGTCCCGAGATTCGCAGGCAAGCGAAAAGAGGGTATGATCAAAATAACAATGTTAGATGATTTGTTTACAAAACATGTGTTGGTGTTTTGTAACCTTATTTACAGGGGCTTCCCCCCTTTGATTTTTCTTACCAGAATTCCCTGGTAAATTTGTTTCCTTTACAAAGGTTTGGGTGCCATGGTCTAAACCTCGAACATATTGCTCCTTAAAACCATGATGTCCAACCAGTGGTTATTCTTTAGTCATAAGCTCTATTTGCGTACCACTCAATGATCAATTAAATGGATATCGATCAATATTTAAAAAGTATGAGCTTTCCATTGCTCACTGTCTAAAATCCAGGAAAATCCACTATCTTCCTCTTTACCTAATAGTTAAAACTCAAAACATTTGTTTTCCTCAAAGGTAGTTTATCTAGATCATAAAGCTATAACAACTCTGAGTACTATCATCTATATTAGGTTTCTTTCAGGAACTCCAAGCTCATAATGATTTTTCCTAAAACCTATCATCGTCAATATATATCCACCAATCTTTCTAAGCCTCAAACGAGTTCTACTATCTCATACTGTAGAATCTGGTTCCTTCAACACATATATACGGGAGATATTGTCGACTAGTAATGATCATAGATTACCCATCTAATATTTTTTCCCAACCTTTCACTACTTCAAAATAGCTATAGAATCATTCTAAGGCACATTTCTCTTTGTTTTTGGAAAAAGTTGATTACACGTTTTCTTTTTAAACGGTGATAACAAACTCTGTAACATATCAACTCTATAAGTTACTTTGTAAGGTATTTGGTTTTAGATACCACTTCTGTAGGGTATTTAAACGAAAATGTGATGAGCCAACACTGTAAGGTTTTAAGCTTACGATTAGATGAGGTTATATTACCAATTGGTAAGGTCTCCAATTCTGTAAGGCCTCGAACTAGAATTAGATGAAATCCTTTTAGATTTTTGTTAGTATCTTTAACTATTTAAGATTTTACTTAGTCTGACGTGACACTTCTAGTGTCCCATTTACGTCGGGTTTTTCTCATGGTGCGACGATAAACAAAACAAGGGGGTTCACAGGTGTGGTTTGAAAAGTACCATTGGCTATGGCAGGAGTCGAAGATGCTCCTACAACATCATCTCTGTCTCGAGGTCCACTCATCAGATTCTTGCGTTTCTTCTGGGCTGGACCCTGGGTTTCTTGGGTTTCTTGGGTTTCTTCAGGATGAGATAGAATACGGTTCTTATTGGGACAGTTGCGAGCATAGTGTCCTTCCTGTCTACAGGCAAAACAACCCTTGATTTTAGGCTTGACTTTCACCCGTCTCCTCGAAGATTGCTCAGACCAAGCCGGATCATACTCTCTCTGGGGACAATCACGAGCGAAGTGCCCTTCCGTCCCACAGACAAAACACTCTTCAGTCACCCATAGACTAGTTTCTCCTGGCGTCACCATCTTCCTTTTGCGGCTCTCTCCAGCAAGCAGTTGCTGGTATTCTCTCATAAGGAACATAGTATTCTCAGCGTTGGTGGCGGCAAGCTGAATCAACTGTTCCAGGATAGCACGGGTGGCTGTGTGCTCAGCACGAGCGGCTTCATGATTTTCCCTCAACAAAGCAAACAGTTGAGCAACTGTCGGCTCAGGTGACGGAGGTGGATTGCTGGCCATGCTGAAGAAAAAGAACGGTGTAAGACGATAATAACTAAAGGTGGTCTTGGTTTTAAAGGCTCGTGACATATACCGGCTCATAACGGATATGGGGACGGTAGATAACACGACAACAAGGAAACCTCGAAGAAACTAAAGCCAACTTAAACCAAGATTAACACGCATGTGAACACGAGTCTTTAACAAGCATAACTTATCTTAATGGTTCACAAGGCTACAACAAGGCTTACAACACAACTAGCAAGTCCTAACAACTCCATATAAGTTAGGAAGCAAGATTGAATAAAACACAAATTCATTTCAATCAAGAGCACACACAAAGAAACAAAAATAGGAAAACTATTGTTTCCTAAATAACCATAACCATTCCATCGTTCACTTAATTTCCAAACCTTGAATTTCATGGTACCTACCACGTCTACTAAGATTTGGCTTCCAAAGTAGATACACCTGATATCTTATTGACTAGTAAACGGCTAGGTTATCCTTTTATTTTCTCGTGACTTTTCCTTTTTACCAACTAGATTAAAAGGTGCCGTAAGTCACTTAATTCCTTGGGTTAGAAAGAGTTGTCAGTATCTCACATGCTTTGGTTAGGTGTCAACCTAAGATTATACAAAGCATGTTAGTTTTGTTAGCTTTTTATTTAATAATGTTTGTCCGACAAGATACGACTAGCGTCATCGTACGTCGGATATTGAATCGTGCTCTTTTGATTGGCTTTTGAGGGGGTTGCGCATCATGGCGTGTCTAGACTTCTTTTGCACCTTTCTCCAGAGGAGGGAGGTATATAACTTTTTAAAAGGGGATCTCTTTAGTTAGGTCTTTAAAAAAAGGACATAAAAAGGTGCAACATTTAGCCAACATGGTAAAAAGAGTCTTTTGCAACAGGCAAAACATAGAGGTTTTGGTCAGTATAGGTTGGTTTTCTTCATGCCTTTTCTTCTATGAAGGTTGTCGTTGTTGGAGATTTATCTGTTGGAGTGCATCACTGGTAGCAACGCTATCAGTTCGTGTGGCTTGATGGTCCTCTACTATTAGGCACAACGGTGCTTTCATTGATGGTGGGGAAATGGTGGTGGTTCACGACGGGTCGCATTATGAAGCGAAAACAAGTATAAATCTAAGCAACAAATTCTTGTTTTTGAATACTATACAAACATTTTTGCTTGCAAAAATTTAACACGAGGCGATTCAAAAACAAGAGCGGGGCAATCACAATTTTGCAAAACTTGAGCACCCCACAAACATATAGAAGCCTAGATGAACCAAATTCTACACCACACAATAGCACGAAGTCCTACGGACCCACATAAGCAAGCCATAACACACAAGCAAGGCTCCATTGGAGCTACATCGGGGGAGACGACTCATGGGGTAATCGCTAAATTACTCCAAACTAGACTAATCCAAAAATCCTAGAAGTGGCTGAAGAACTATATCTACTTCTGAACATCATTATTGTAGAGCTATGCAATTATTTTGGTCTTCTCGGGACATCGGCAAGTATAAAAGCTTTTGGATAGAAACAAGATAAATAGAAGTAAAGTTTTTGATAAAGCTTTTAACTGAGAGAGGTAAAACTACGCAACAATCTGTTTTTGAAACCCCAACTATTTCTGAACAGAAAACTTCAAAGACGAGAGGTGTTTCAAAAACAGAGCGGAGCAGTTGCAAACAAGTAAGAATTAAACTCTTAACCGAGAGAGATACTAACTCTGTAAGGCCCGCCCTTCGAACCACTGTTCAAGGACGCCCTTGATATGCATTTAGGATCTTTTGAAAAGATAATAAGGAGGGAAAATATACTAAAATCCCCTTAGATAAAAATTAATGTAGAGAGTAAATAGGTTTTTTACTCCAAAATACTTTTCTTTCCTATCTGACGTCCATGCTTACTAAGGTCTCCTAAGGTCAGGATGGCTCTGATACCAACTCTGTAAGGACCCCAGACCGGCAGTCTGAAACCCTACGTATGCATACATTCACGATCCCAGAAAGATCAGTCGTGAACAACATACAAAGTTGGCACACAGAAATACATCATCCATTACACGAATACATAAAGGTATTACACAAATGATCACATGATCAAGTTTAACACAGCTGCCACCGAGGGCGGCAACTTAACAAACACAGCGGAAGACAAATAAAACACAGCGTAGTTGAGCCCAAGTCACGCCTTAACCTACAGGCTGCTGACCCGGAGACGATCCTAGTTCGCAAAGCCGTCAACTCCGTACTTCTCTTCATAGATATCCTTCGGAGGCTCCTTCTCAAAGTCTGGCAAGTAGATACCAGGGGCGAAACCATAATGAGTACATTTGAATGTACTCAGCAAGACATCCATCATGTCACTTACCAAAAATGCAAACATGCTTATATGGTGGAATAGGTAGGCTATAAATATGGTTCACTACCAATGGTGTTCATATATGATGACACCACAGTTGCAGTCAGGTTTATCTGTATCTTCGTTGAAGAAGATACTTCAGAAGAAAAATAATATATAGTTTTATTTCTCTTGTAGATATCACATGTGCAAGAGGTTTTGTAAAACTTTGTTAAAGAATATTATCTCTTTGCAAAACTTCTTGGAATCAGCTTCCAGAATTCTTGCTTAGAGTAGAAAAGGTTTTCTTTGCAAAACATTTTTGTTTTGTATAACCTCATCTGGCTTTTCATCATCGACGATACCTCCACGGTATAAGTTTCAATTCTTTTCCGAACTTCACAAGTTCAACACTTCCTTTCCAAAGATTCCCTTTTTCAAAAACTTCCTTTTTGAAAACATTGACACAATGCTAGCTACATGGCCATTCAACTGTCCATATCCGAGGACGCGGCTTCTTCGAAAAAGTTATACTCTGCAGAGGTGTACACATCCACCAGATCCAGTACACCTCCCGTGAACAATCACGGACTGTAACAACAGTATGTAAACATCAGGTATCTGATCATAACCATCCACTATGTTCAAACTAGAATATGCCTATCTCTCAGTTTTAATCTCCTCGGCACCATGTCGCACATCGCCATGACAGGAGACTCAACCGATGCAACCGGAGGGAAAATTAATCCCACACTTTTTATGTCTCAACATTGGGAGTTTTGACGACATTCGGTTCGAGGGTACGATGTCCCTTATAGCGATGGAGATAGCACACACTAATAAGAACAAACTTCAAGTTAAGCCCCGTGCCCATGTTGGGGTAGGGTGGCAGTACGGTAAAGGTTGTCCGGCGAAGACTAGGTTATGTGTCATTTTTGAACAACACCACATTCTCAAAAATGACCACTTCCACATTCCTCCGGAGAACAAGGATCCGCCTTTTCTCCGGGTTTTTCCGTAAAGCCTTTGTTTTGTAGAATCACAATTTTAGGGTGTCCACTTAGGGACTAATATATTTGATGGTAATAAATACCATATGGTGGCCTATGGGCTTGGTATTACCAAGTTTAACTATTGGCATGATAGTAACCTATAATATAGTATAGAAGTAAACTCCACATCAAAAATAGTTTTGATAATCAAGTTTTTGTAAAACTTCAGAGGTAAAACATGCATGATAGATAATGATAAGTATTGTATCAGCAAGCATCAGGATGGCTTGCCTGGTAACTCTTGTGTCCCTGGTTGTTGGAGTGACTGGAACTTGAAACAGAGCTTCCCGACACTTCCTTCCTCTTCGTTTTCTAACGCCGTAAAAATAGAATAAAGGACACACATTCAGAACCAAACAAGACAAACAAGGCTACAAGTAATACATACAGCAAGCAATCAAGAAGTACCACCCAAGCTCTCAATTTTTCCCTTAAGAAAAATTGGCATAAAAACTATAGTTGAAAAGTCTGCCTTTTTCCTAGTGTTTATGTGTGGCCACTTCAATGATTTTTAGTTAAGAACATAATGGACCAGTGGGGTAGAGCACATGTTACTAGACAGTAGGGTGTCACATAAAACACATTTTTATGTCTAAAAACTTCCCTAACAATCTCTATGGCTAGCACATATAATTTGCTAAAATACTCAAGTGGTGAAAAAGCTCATGACAACAAGCCAAACCTATTTTTCCACCATGAGGCAAACATACCAGTGGGTGTTCCACTAGCAAATATGCTCACCAAGAGGTTAATAAGCCTCTGGTCACTTTTATAAAAGTGCTCAAAACAAACAAACAAGCATCCAAAAACTCCTACTCATACTAGTAGAAAATTTAGGAAAAATACTAGACTATTTTAGGCTACACTAGCTAATGTTATGCACAAGTGTGCAAGCTATCAGAGGAAAAATACTCCTCTAACCAGTACCATAATTGCTACTGGATTCCACAAAATAACATAAAAAGCATAGCTAGGAAACAAGGAAAAACTATGCTTAAAAAGCTACACATGTCAGGAGATTAATTCCTAGTCATCCAAGTGTTACTCATGCTTTTATGCTACTTAAGAGGAAACCTATCAGAGGTGAAAACCCTAAGATAATAATGCCACAAGTACATTCCATCCTCTGGTTTCCACACCAAAGACTCATATTTTTCCCTAGGGGAAAACAAAGACAAAAAGCATACATGAATATCCTAGTATGAAATTCTATACACACATGCTATAAGGAATATTTGTATTCTACAACTATAGCACAAGCAACTAATTAATTCATGGCATCATAACAGAAGTAATAACTTCCTACATATGCTATAATAAACTCAAACACTCATAAGACAAAAGATGACAACACTAGAGCAAAATTCACCATTTTCTAGTGGTGACACTAGTTCAACACTAGAGAAGCAAACAATGCTACTATGATGCTTAACTTTAAACAAGCAAGTCATGATCATAAAATGTACCTAATAAAAGTACACAAAACTTACACATGCCAGCAAGCACAACATCAAAACAATCCCATGAAACAACTATTAAGCATGCATAAATTAATTCTAGCAATTTATGTTTCTTTTAAACAATTACTAGCAAGCAAGCAAGGTATAACCTATACAACCAGTAGCTATGCAACAAAAGAAAAGTTATCCAAACCTTTTCAAAAATCCAAACACTCAATTTAAAATCATCCACAAACAATCTATCAATCAAAAGGAATTCAGTTTATTTGCAAACAATTTAATTTAGCACTCAATAGTGAATCATCTCTTAACAAGATACTCCTAAGGAATATTGTGCTAACAAATGGATCACACCTAACATACTAGTAGATACTTATAATAAATAGACTTCTCACTTGCATAAGTGAAAACAAACCATTATATTTTCCATGGTGGAAAATATTCCTATCAACCTCATAATGAAAACATGTTAATTTCTCACATGTGCATAGTTGGGAATTTTCATCCACAACCAAGATGCAATGGGACCAGTGGGTTATGGGCCCATTTAAAAGCAAGGTAAATGAGGTTCTAAGCCTCTGGTTACTCATGACAAAAATTAGTATAGCAAAATAAATTAAACAATGCTATTTATTCTAGTGCATACAAGACTAGTGCATAAGCATAACCAAACCTACACATGCTTCATCTTAAAAATATATGCAAGCTATCAGAGACAAAAGCATCAAAATAACAGTACCAAAATGGTACTGGATCTATATCAAACATAGCTCAAAAATTATCAAGGCATTAACACAAGGATCTAGCTCTCACAATAATCCCAAAGAATTAAACACTAGAACAATAACAAATGCTACTCCTTTAGCCATAATATATTGCAAACATGCACACACTTTGTGTGGTAGAGGTAATGCAAGGAAACAACCTAATAACAAGATTCAACACATCTCTACATCCTAGGAACAAGGATTAAGTCAACCAAGCATTTCATTTTAACAAAAACAAATAAAGAAGTCCAAACAGAAAAGCTTCTGTTTCTAGATCTGTCCACCAAAAATAATATAGAGCTCAAAAAAATTAATCTAAGCTAGGGTAAGATAGATCTACTCAATACCAAACTCATCCAATTGGGTTTGCTCCAAAATTCATTTTTAAACTCCTTATAAAAATCAAAGAAAAGGCTACTGGAACTTTAGCAATTTGGATGGCATTTTCATTATACAACTCTCCTTGATGTGAGGTTTGGCTCATTCGATAGACATTTTCAATACCTATCCAGATCAGTTGAGTTTGTTCCATTTGATTATATATTTTAAAAGTTATGTCCAAAACATTCTCAGAGATAGTCTGTGGCAAAACAGTCATTGTGTCCAAAATATTTGCCCAAATCCAGATCTGCAAATTTGTCATGACTTAGATTTCATGTATGTATGTTCATGATTTTTCTCAGATTTTATTTTGCTCATTTAGTATTTTATACACGTCCAAAGTAAATGCCTCAGATCTGTCCAAAAAAATAAAGGAATAAAGGAATCATGCGGGTGGGCCGGATCTGCGAGGCCACGGCCCAGCAACGCGCGAGCGCGGCCCAGCGCAGCGCAGCGCACGCACGCGGCGCGGGAACCGTCGCGTTTGAAGGGGACCGTGGATCTCAGATCCAACGGCTCAGGCGCGTCTTCCTCCTCTCGTCACTCTCTCTCTCCGGTGCGTACACCCGGCGGCGGGAAAGGGCTCGAGAGGCTCACCGTGGGCTCGTGGCTGGCTGGCGCGGGCTCGGGGGAGGTGTAGGAGGTCGAGGGCGCCGAGGGGAGGTGTCGGAGACGTCGAGCGTGGCCCCGAGCGGCGGCGCACGGCAGATGCCCGCGGCGGCGCTCCGCGGACGGCGGCGGCGACTCCGGCAGGTACAGGGTAGGGGGTTGTGTCCGGGAGGTTCAGGAGAGCGTGGGGAGGCTAGCCATGGCAGTGGGAGGGGCTAGATGAGAGAGGTGCGAGCATGGCAAGGTTTTGGCCGTGGTGGTCACCCCTCGGGCTAGATCTCGAGCTAGGCCATCTTAGGGCTAGGGTTTGGGTCTCCTTTGCTTAGGGAAGGTAGAGGGAGGTATGAGGAGGTGCAGGGCGTGAGGAGGTGCCCTCTGGACCTATATACCCGAGGGAAAAAGGTGGAGGGGCAAGGATGGCATTCGGGTCATGCCAAGCAATGGCATGAGCAAGCCCATGGGGGTTTTGGTCATTTCCTCTTGAGTGCACTGGGGGTCCTATTGAAGAAAAATGGTGATGCAAGCATGTGGGACCCATTGTGTGCAAGTGGCAAGGAAAAGATCAAAATATCTAAGGGGGGTATGGGAGCCCATCCCTATCCTAGTCATCAATATCTCTCCTCTCTTATTCTTATTCCTAAGGTCTTCTAGAAGGTATCCACAGCATTTTGGTCGAGTACTAAAGTTGGTAAACAAGTTAGGTTAGGCCATGCTTCCAAAAATGCAAAGGATCATCAAGAAAATGAGTGTGCAAAAGTGTATCTCTTACTGTTCATTTGCAGTTTTATGACTTAGAAATTTTCTAAGTGTTGAGAACAGACAGAAAATGCAAAAAGTTGAGTTTGTTTTCAGGGTTCAAAAGCTTTCCAAAATTGGTTTTTAAAACATGGACTTGTTAACCATGTTATATACTTTCAGAAACAACTTTTGAAAACAATTTTGAAATAGTTTAAGGCCATGAAAACAATGTGGAAAAAGGTATACTTTCTGTTTTTATCTGTTTCTAAAAACTGCCTTTTTCTGCCTTAATTTTATACCACAAAAACAACAAGCAAAAGGTAGTTTTTATTTCTCCCAAAATAAAAGTGAGCTTATGGATTTGTAGTACATATATCAAGGATTAATTAGAAGTCAAGAAATCATAAAATAACCATCTATAGCTTGGTGAAAACAATGGTAGAAAACAGGTACTTGGCTTTATTTTCAGGAATTGTTTTCTATAGGAAAGTTAAAAGAAAACTTTCATAGATCAATTTGGAAACTTGTTTTCTTGGATCCAACAAGGTTAAAAGTTTGTTTTAAGATGCAAACAAGAATGGTCCAAGTCTTGGAAAGAAAATCCACTCAAGTATTAATAATAAAACATTAGGGAAAAATATCAGGAATATTTTTCGCAAACATAAGGTGTTGGTTTTATAATGAAACAAAACTTATGTTGCAAATATGATTAGGATCATAACACAAGTTATTTAAAACAATCATGTTGTTGTAAACATTACTTTGTTGGCCCTAATAGTTGACTTCTTGAGCACAGATCAAGGGTTTAAAAACTGGGATGTGACACATATTCCCAACAACCGGATCATTCCAGGGCAACCGGATATTCCGGTTAGGAGAATCCTAGCCCAGTTTGACATAGAGAAGAGCCGGATTATTCCAACAAGATTACTCGGAAGCAACCGGATATTCCGATTGGGCAAGTTGAGGCTCAAAATGGCTAAGGACTGGAAGTTTGGAGATGCAGAACTCAACCGAATTATTTCAACCGGATTATTCCGTAGCAACCGGATATTCCGGTTGAGGTGTCTGTTCGGGACAGAAGGTAGCCGAAATATTTCAACCGGATTATTCACTCCGATCGGATATTCCGGTTGAGGTCAACATTGTCGATTTCCAGATCTGAAGAATTGGGACATACCGGATATTCTGGTTTAAGTTTGAACCGGATATTCCGGTATCAGTTTTCTGCTCAAACGACTAGATTTGTGGAGGGGGTATAAATACCCCTCCTCTTACTTCTTGAGCTCTAGTTCTTCCATAGCATTTAATACCATTTATTGAGTTCACAAAATCCTAAATTACTCCCAATCTCTCCCACCAAACTTGTTGATCTTCGGAGGATTGAAGGAGAAGGCCCCGATCTACATATTCACCGAGCCGTTCTTCATTTCCCTTTCATTCACTTGAGGGATTTGAGCCTAGGGTTTCCATTTGTGGAGAACCTAGACCTCTTACTACACTTGGTGATTCTTGGTGTTGGGAGCCCCCAATTTGGTTGTGGGTGTGTGCCCCAAGCTTGTTTGTAAAGGATTCAATTCCCGCCCCAAAGGGGATCAGTAGTGGAAGATGGACTAGGCCTTTGTGACGGGGTTCATCGGAGAATAGGGTGAGGCCTTTGTGGCGTTGAGTAGGCCTTTGTGGCGAAGCTGACACCCCTCCAACGAGACGCAGTCCCTTAACAAGGAGGAACTCGGGATTACATCGTGTCTCCGCGTGCTTCATATCGGTTACCTAATTCCCTTCCCCTTTACTTCTGCTTGTATTGTTTTTGTGCTTGTTCTTTTCATATAGGTAAATTAACCTTAGTTGCATTATCTAGAGAATTTACCTTTGTGTCAAGCCTAATCTTGAAGAAAAAAATAAAATTGGTCATAGCACCTATTCACCCCCCCCCCTCTAGGTGCCCTTGCTATCCGTTCACCATTCTCATGGCAGCTAAAAAAGTACCAAGTGAATCATAAGTAATGAAACAGAAGAAAACTATGTATAAGAACAAAGAAAACCAAGTAGATAAATTATTTCTAGTTTTCTAGAGGTTCAACCACTCATATCGATGTATCAACGCATCAAATCTCTAGGTTAGTGGTAAGAGGAGGTGAGCAACTGGTTGAAGCAGAGAAGACATAAGCGATCCATCACGATAAAACGATTGGAGGTTTCATATCATACCTCGTCAAAATGTAATGGAAATTGCCTCTGGTTTCTTTGAAATCGCGCACAAAAATTGTGTAATTTCCATATTTAGTGATTTAGTCCCATAGCTGATAACTGCAACGGTGTAAAATTTTCCTTCCCACCATTCTTCAATATTTTGAGTAGAGGTGTTGATCTAGCATACAACAGAGAAACAAAAATGGGTCGAAATTTGAATAACTAATAATACAAATAATAGCTACTGTTATTTTTGTATTATTAGTACTTTTCTGACTTGAGATTTACATGCAAGACAAACCAAAACTGGACACAGATATTATTTCGCTTACTCCTCTAATCCGAATTAAGTGTCAAAAGTTGTGCTAACAGCTTGTACGGGAGTAGTAGTATTTCCACGACACTCGATTGGAGAGAGTAGTTTTTGTTAGAAGTTGGAACAAAGACCAATGAAGGAAAAAATACAACGGTGGATTTAAGTATTTACAGATTGATTAATCCATGAGATAAACAACTTACAATGTCTCTATTCGGTATTCCCAATATAATTGTCAAAAGTAATGATGAAATTTTGAATGAAAATTACCACTAGCAAGTGATGAATTGGTAACTAAAAAAATGACCTTTGGTATTTATGCCTCTATGATACCATGAAAAAAAAGTATACCCAAATAAGAACTTTCTCTCAAGTAACTTCAATCTTAGAAATCATTATTCAGATAGTCCAAATCATATGAGTTTCCACCAAACACCAAACTGGACCAATAGATGGGGTGCATTCAGATCACTCCATTTAGACCAATCGTGTACATTGTGTAGCTCCAAATCATGGATAATTGTCCCACGAGGTCACCGAATACAACTAAGACAAAAAAATCCGTTCAAAAGATAAAATAGAGACTGAAAAATATAATTCAATATTGTTAAACCTTGAGATCGACTGGTCTAGATGTTCACGGTAGATCTAATGCCTATGCCTCTTTGTGAGTACAAAAATGCGAGAGAAACCAAGAGGTTAAGAGAGATACAGAGAGAGGGGAGAGATACAACCTTATGATCCCTTCGAGGAAGACAGAGTAGAGGTGGACATGGTGGAGACGCGGAGTGGCGGCGGTGCTTCCTATGCCTAGCGCAACCCTAGATCGGATGAGGGATTTCGGTGGGGATGGTGGTAGCGATCAACCTCGTGAGACGTGCCCCGACCCCACCATAGTTAATATAGCGCTATCACATGGGCCCACCAACCAGGACGGGTTGGGCGCCCCCGATCAGGGCGCGTTGACCAGAAGGGGTCCTGCAGGCCGTTGGGTCTATGAGGAGATCAAACCAACATTCTCCCCATTGATCTCAACTTTTGCATTTACCTTTATACCTTTTGCTTTTACTTGTTTCATCACATATTGATACATAGAGCATGTTTCATCGTCACATCTCAATTGTCGATAGAATCAGACAGCTACAATATACCTTTTTGTTTTGAAACAAAAATTGTTCCTTCCCGGTCCTCTCTTGATCCAGGAATCACAGGCTCTCCCTTAAATCCATGTCGGCTAAGTGTTCATTGAACATATTAGGTGTTAAGACTTTCGTTAGCTGACCCACAAGCATATCTTTTGTCCTAATATGCTCGAGACTTATAGTTTGATCCTGGAATTTATCCTTAACAACATAATACTTTATTTCTATTTGCTTTTTAACATTATTCGACTTGTTGTTATGAGCATAGAATACTGCATGATGGTTGTCACAATACATATTTAGTGGTTTGCTAATGCAATCTACCACTTTCAAGTCGGGTATAAATTTCTTTAACCATATCGCCTGCCCCGTGGCCTCATAGCATGCTATAAATTCTGCATACCTCGTGGATGATGCAACTATTGAATGTTTGGAGCTTCTCCACGAAATAGCTCCTCCTGCGAGAGTAAACACATATCCTAACGTGGATTTTCAGTCATCTTTGTCTCCTGCAAAAGTATCATCTGAATACCCTTTTATCCCTAGGCAATTAGATCTTATGTATGTTAGCATGAGGTCCTTAGTGCCTTGCGCATAACACAATTCTTTCTTTACAATTTTCTAGTGCTCTGTGCCTGGATTCTCTTGATATCCACCGATTACCCCAGTGATAAAATCTAAATTAGGGCGAGTGCACACTTGTGCATACTGTAAGCTTCCAACAGCTCAAGCATATGGTACTACTTTCATTTGACCGATCTCGTATTGGTTTCCCTTTTTCTAGTGATCCTGAGGTTGGTTTCTAGAGCAGCATCATGTTGATATGTCATAAACGTATCCTTAATTTCTGATATTCTATATTTTTTCATGCCATTTGCTACATGTTTTCTATACACTTTATGTCATTTTTATTGATTTCCCGGGACTAACCTATTGACAAGATGCCACAGAGCCAGTTCCCTGTTTTCTGCTGTTTTTAGTTTCAGAAAATTTGTTCTGGAAATATTCTCGGAATTGGAAAATTCGAAGCCTAGAAGTCTTAGAATTCGAGAAGGTTCCACGGAGTCCCAAAGAGGGGCCACAGGGGGGCCACACCATAGGGCGACGTGCCCCGCTGGCCACGCCTGGGGCTGGTGTGGGCCCCTCGGGCATCCACCGCCATCGCCCTTTCGCCTATTTATCCCCCCCCCCCCCGATATGTCAACCCTAAAAATATACCACTTCTCCATGAAAAACACCTGAGGCCTCCGTCATCGTCAACCCGATATCGAGAGGGTTCTGGAGTTCTCCCCGGCACCCTTCCGGGAGGTAAAATCATCACCGGAGGGCTCTACACCACCATGCCCGCCTCCGGAGTGATGCGTGATTAGTTCATCCCTGGACTACGGGTCCATAGCAGTAACTAGATGGTTGTCCTCTCCACTTTATGCCTCATGTTTAGATCTCGTGAGCTGCCTCACATGATCGAGATCATCTTATTGTAATTCTACATGTTGTGTTTGCTGGGATTCGATGATTACTCAATGTTATGTCTTTTTATTATCAATATATCACGGTATATTCATGTGTATGTTATTTATGATCTTGCATGATCTCCGTTGTTAGTAGATGCTCTGACCAAGTAGATGCTAGTGACTCCAAGAGCGAGTATTTATGTTCGATAGTGGGTTCATGCCTCCTTTGCATCTGTACTCGAGTGACAGAAATGTGACAGATGTCGGATGTGTTGTTGCCCTTAGGGAGAAAACAATGATGTCTAGTTTGTTTACATTACACACTTTGCTTACTGTGATAAATCTGTTGCTTGCGACATAATACCCAACATTTGTTAATATGATATTCGGAGGGTGGATTATTAGTCATAGATGTAGTTGGATGACGATCTATGTATCTTGTTGTAATGCTGGCATGAATCTCATAGTAATCTTTATGTCATGCATGTTTCTTTATCTATTAATTGCCTAGCTATAATTTGTTCACCACGCATGTTAGCTATCTTTTATGGAGAGACACCTCTAGTGAATTATGGACCCCGGTCCATTTTCTCATACTGATAATACAACCACTGCTTCCACTATTTTCACACTGCTATTGTTGTTTTCATACTGTCAAATCATACTATTTTCCACACCATATATTTAACCTCTTTGTGTTCAGCAAAACCGGTGAGATTGAAAATCTCACTTCTTCGTTGGGGCAAAGTGAATTGATTATGTTCTGTAGGTTCCACGTTGCTGCTGAACCGGTAGTGCGCCCTACCATCTCAACTGCATCAAACTTCTGAAGTTACTCCTTCCTCCTACTGGTCGATTCAACCTTGGTTTTTTCAGAGGGAAACTTGCTATTGTGCTCTTCATACCTTCCTCTTGGGGTCTCCCAACGAACGTGTGTTATAAGAGCATCAATCTAATTTCTAGCGGGGGGGGGGGTCTCTCACCTCCAATCATTTTTACTTTGTTATTGTTTTGCTTGTTACTTGCTTTATCATGCTTGCTAGCAATGTTTGATGTCTTTGAAACTAGATCCTATTGGAAAGGTGGGTTCACGGATGAACAACAAAAATATTATAAGGAACACCGCTTTTCAGAAAAAGGGATACACTTATGGGAGCAAATTAATAAATTGCATGACTATGCTAAAAACTTGTGCTCTACTTATAATGTTACTTATTGCTTTCATAAATCTTGTTGCTGTAGGAGGTATAAATACCTCCCTTTTCAATGTGAGTATAATGATAATACTACCATATCTTCTTATGTTAGAGGAAATTATGACTTTTTTGATGTGGAAAAATTGAGGAATTTATTGCTTGGAAGGGTGCATTCGAAATTGCCTATTTGCTTGAAACTATTGGTGATGCACCTTATAAATACTAGATTTATGCTATACTTGAATATTTCTTTGATAATTACAAGGATTGTAATTGCTACATAATTAAATATCTTAATAGATTCTCTCCCCCAAAGGGAGAGACTAATGCCTTATTTACTCTCATTGGAACTCTCATTGGAACTTATGGAAGAAGAAATTGCTACATAATAGATTACTCTCATTGGAATTGCTACATAATCAAATATCTTAATAGATTACTAGATTAATAGATTACTCTCATTGGAACTTATGATTGTAATTGCTACATAATCAAATATCTTAATAGATTACTCTCATTGGAACTTATGGAAGAAGAAATTGCTGAATCTGGAAGCTCATTGGATGAAAAAGAGGAGGAGAGTGATGATCAAGAGGAGGAAGAATGGAGATACCTATGTCTACCTCCCAATGAGAGTAACTATTTAACTCATACCTTATTTGATTGCCTTCCATGCTCACCAAAGGACGATGAGTGTTATATTGATGATCCTATTGATTCTTTTGAAATATCCCTTTTTGATGAAATTGATACTTACTATACTTGTGACCTTGATACTACTATAAATGAAACTTGTGAGAATTATATTGCTACTGTTATTTATTATAATCCATGCTACTTTGATAAATCTTATGATAATCCTCTATTTATTCCAACTATTGATATGCATGATAATGAGGAAGTTTGCTTAGAAAATTTATATGATAATGCTCTAGATGATGGTCCTATGTTACTTGATCTTATAAATTATAATTCTACTAAAAATAGGATTGCTATAATGTGTCCTATGCCTTTTATGAGTGACTAATCTTCTTGTTTTGTTATTGCTAAAAGTGAAAAGGGGAGCTGATTTTTAATTTTGATCCCACTATTTTGGAGCTTGGTATGAATTGTGTGCTTTTGGACCATGACAAACAAGCTTTATGTGATAATTATGTTGTTGATTATTTTCATGATGCTACTGGAAATTATTATGAGAAAAATATGGTTTTAGGAATTTTCATGTTGCTAAAACACCTCTCTTTTGGTTGGAAGTTTTGAAATCGCTCTTGTTCTACCTTCCCATGGGTTCTAGTTTGGGCTTCTTTAATTTATTTCTTGACAAGATTCCTATGCATAGGAAGTGGGTTAGACTTAAATTATTTTTATACTTTCTTATTTATGCTCTCATTTTCTTAATTCATGTTTCTTATCTGAGCATCTACTTGATTCTAGTTTACTAGGCCTAGCTAAAAGGCGTTAAAGAAAAGCACTTCTTGGGAGATAACCCTTGGTTTTATTTTTGCTTTGTTTTTCTATGTTTTTTTGAGTCAAGGGGTTGTATACTACTGTAGCATCTCCTTAGTATCTTTATTTTCATGTTTTAGTTGTGCCAAGTAAAGTTTCTAGTGAAAGTTAGAGTTGGTTTTGGATTTCTGCACACGAAACAGATTTCTGCTGTCCACCGTAAAAAAATCGTATAAATTCCAGAAATATCAAAATGACCTAAAATGTTTTGTGCTTATTCCTCAGCTAATTACAAAACTTTTCGTTCTTTACATTTTTCAATCTGAGCAACGTAAGTGCCCCAAAAAAAATCGTCTTTACAGATTGTTCCGGTTTTGGCAGATTCTGCCATTTTACTTGCATTTGCTCTTTTACGATGTCAAGTGGATTTCTTTGCTTCACAAAACATCAGCGCCTGTAGATAATGTTTAAAAGTATCAATATTACTTGTGACCTTGAAGAACCCATGAAATTTTTATTGTTGCACTAACCCTCTAATGTGAATTACTCTTTTAGTGTGGTGTGAAGGAAGTTTTCAAGGGTCAAGAGAAGAGTGTGATATAATGTGATCAATAAGAGTTCAAGGTCAAAGCTTGGGGATGCCCCATGGTTCATCCCAGCAAATTCTAAGAATACTCAAGCGTCTAAGCTTGGGGATTCCCAAGGCATCCCCTTCTTCATCATCAAATTATCAGGTCACTAGTGAAACTATATTTTTATTCGGTCACATCATATGAAATTTACTTGGAGCGTCTGCTACTTTTTTCTTTAGTTTTATTTTGTTTTCCTTGCTACAATAATATAGTTAGTACCTAGAATTCTTTGTGTGGGAGAGAGACACGCTCCGCTTTTTCGTTTGAATACTCGGTATGCTCGTATTCTTAGTTTTTCTTCTAGCTGCTGCAAAATTTCTGTTTAGCTCATGTTTTACTTGCACCTCTTATTAAGAGTTGTTAGTTTTAGTAGAGTTGCGTTAGTACTCTGTTGTTTCATTTCTAAATCTATTGGAGAGTTTTTGTTGTTTGGTGTTTGATGGAACTAGAAAATGCTACGTGTGGTAGATGGTATAATGAAAAAGCTTGCATATTCTTGTAGATCACTAAACTGTTTCACTTGATTATTTGTTGTTGTTTTGAGATATTAATATGCTTAATGGTAAACTTGCTTGTTTAGTAAAGTAAAAACAATTAATAGTTGGTCTAAAAGCTTGAAACTGTGCCACACTCAAATAATCAGTTCATAGGATAATGGTATATGACTTCCTTGATGATAGCAATCGTAATGGCTTTTTGTTACGCGCTACGGTCAGGGTAGCTAACAGTGACTTGTCACTGCCATGGACCCTCTTGGAGTGATTTTCAGTATGCCTTGTAAGATCATCATTTTAGTTGTAACCTTTTAACTTGTGAGTTCTATGTTACGATTTTCTGGGACTTCCACTATGCATATTTGCTAGCCTCTTCGGTATTGTGCATTGCCGTGGGAGTACTTTGTTCTTCTACACATAAGCCTAAAATATCTTCCTCAAAACAGCCACCATACCTACCTATCATGGCATTTCCATAGCCATTCCGAGATATATTTCCATACAACATCCATCATCATTATGTTACTTGTCATGCTTCATTGTTATTTTGCATGCTGCTACACTGGCAGGAGCATTTAGTTTTACATACATCAGAGATATTTTGAGTTATGAGTACTAAAAGTGTGATGATTCATTGTAAAATAGAGTGCTGCCCCTACAAGTGACGTTATATATTAAAAAAATAAAATAAAAAGAGAAAAGCCCAAAAAGATTTGAAAAATGGCAAAAGAGAGATAATAAAGAGAGAGGGGGCAGCACTACTATCATGTATTCCACACTTGTGCTTAGTTGCATCATTACTTCAGTTTGGAGAGAGTTTTCATATTATGACTTCAATAACTATGTGGGGAACTTACATTATAGAACTTGGCTTGTATATTCCAATGATGAGCCTCCTCAAAAGTGCCCTAGGTCTTCGTGAGCAACAAAGTTGGATGCACCCCCACTAGTTCCATTGGAGAGCTTTCATAAACTTAAAACTCTATGTGCATCCGTTGTGTGGCAATCACTACTCCTTGCATAACTTCGATTATAAGACTTCCTCTTGTCTAATGATCACTTTCAGTTGTGTGAGACTTTCTTCCATTTAGCCACAACATCCTGGTGCCAGGGACCAATACAAAACGCTTTCTTTTTTTGAGTGCCTACGTGCATATTGTTGTCACTTGACTTGATCCTAACAGGAGTTGTTGTGAGAGTTTGTTGCCTTGCATTATTATATTGTTGTTCTTGAAGCTTAAATCATCTTTAATATACTTTGCACAATTGATTGTATTTTAGTATTGATTCATTGAAAAGTTTTACTTTGTTCTTCGTAATGGTTTATACATTATTCTATCTGGTATCAACTATGAACCACAACCTTTATTTATTTGATCCTTGTTTACATGATTTACATTAATATGATGATAAAGTTTATGTTGGTAGCATGTCACGTCAGAAATTATTTGTTTTTATCGTTTACCTACTCGAGGATGAGTAGGAACTAATCTTGGGGATGTTGATACGTCATAAACGTATCCTTAATTTATGATGTTCCATGTTGTTTTCATGCCATTTGCTACATGTTTGCTATACACTTTATGTCATTTTTATCGATTTCCCGGGACTAACCTATAGACAAGATGCCACAGAGCTAGTTCCATGTTTTCTGTTGTTTTTAGTTTCAGAAATGTTGTTCTAAAAATATTCTCGGAATTGCAAAATTCGAAACCCGTAAGTCTTAGAATTCTCGAAGGTTCCATGGAGTCTCGAAGAGGCCCGGAGAGGGTCCACACCACAGGGCGGCGCCCCCTAGCCGCGTCGGGGGTGGTGTGGGCCCCTCAGGCGTCCACCGCCATCGCCCTTTTGCCTATTTATTCCCCCCGATACGGCAACCCTAAAAATATACCAATTTTCTACGAAAAACACCCGAGGCCACCGTCATCGTCAATCCGAGATTGGGAGGGTTCTCGAGTTCTCCCCGGCACCCTGTCGGGAGGGAAAATCATCACCGGAGGGCTCTACACCACCATGCCCGCCTCCGGAGTGATGCGTGAGTAGTTCATCCATGGACTACGGGTCCATTGCAGTAGATAGATGCTTGTCCTCTCAACTTTATGTTTAGATCTTGTGAGCTTCCTCACATGATCGAGATCATCTTATTGTAATGCTACATGTTGTGTTTGCTGGGATTCGATGATTACTGAATGCTATGTCTTTTGATTATCAATCTATCACGTTATCTTCATGTGTATGTTATTTATGATCTTGCATACTCTCCGTTGTTAGTATATGCTCCGGCCATGTAGATGCTAGTGACTCCAAGAGGGAGTATTTATGCTCGATAGTGGGTGCATGCCTCCTTTGCATCTATGCTCGAGTGACAGAGGATGTGATGTTTCCATTAGAGAGAAAACAATGATGTCTACTTTCTTTATATTGTTTACATTACACACTTTGCTTACTACGATAATCTGTTTCTTGCAACTTAATACCCAACGTTTGTTCGGACGATATTCAGAGGGTGGATTATTATTCATAGATGCAGTTGGATGACGATCTATGTATCTTGTTGTAATGCCCGCATGAATCTCATAGTAATCTTTATGTCATGCATTTTTTTTATCTCTCAATTGCATAGCTGTAATTTGTTCACCACGCAAGTTAGCTATCTTTTATGGAGAGACACCTCTAGTGAACTGTGGACCCCGGTCCATTTTGTCATACTGATAATACAACCACCGCGCCCACTGTTTTCACACTGCTACTGTTGTTTTCATATTGTTCTCATACTATTTTCCACACGATACGTTTAAGCTATTTGTGTTCAGCAAAACCGGTGATATTGACAACATCACCGCTTTGTTGGGGCAAAGTGAATTGATTATGTTGTGTAGGTTCCACGTTGCTGTTGAACCGGTAGTGCGCTCTACCATGTCAACTACATTAACCTTCTAAAGTTACTCCTTCCTTCTACAGCTCCTTTCAACCTTGGTTTCTTTCTGAGGGAAACTTGCTACTGTGCTCTTCATACCTTCCTCTTGGGGTCTCCCAACGAACGTGTGTTATACGCGCATCACCTTTTCACCGCGGCCACTATATCTCGCTTCATGTGAGTTGTATCCACGAATCACCCACAAGCTATTTATAGTGGGCCGGCTCAAGTTCTTGTTTCTTTTAGCAAGTTTCTTTCGCAAGTTCATCTAGATTCTCACACGTACGATCACGCAGATTACATAGTACAAGTCGTTCCTTTCCCGTTCTATTTTTTCGCAACGCTTTTTTCCTTTTTATTTTTCTTTTAGTTTTTTGCTTTATTAATTTTTTTCTTCATTTTTTCTTCCCTTATCTTTCTTGTTTCCTTTTTAATATTTTGTTCTTGTTTTCTTTTTATTTTTATTTTTAAGAAAACATAAGTATATTTTTGCACGTAATACATGAAAATACTTTAAACCTAGCGAACAATAATTTATTTCTTCTGATATGCATAGTTTACAAACCCGTGAACAATTATTTTCAGTTGTAAGAACATTATTTTTCTACACAAACATTTTTAATACCTTGGGAACCATTATTTTTAATTGTCTTCATGGCGTTTTGGTTCTATTATTTGTTGGTTCACTATTATTTTTCATTCACTCGTAATTTTCTTCACGATCATGTTTTGTTCACTATTATTTTCTCTTCACATGCATATTTTTGTTCACTAGTATTTTCTAATCACTGTTATTTTCGGTTCATATGTATTTTTAGTTCACTGTCATTTTCGGTTCACCGGCATTTTCTATTCAAGGGCATTTTTTGTTCATCAGCATCGTCGGTTCACTGCCATTTTTAGTTTACTATTTTTTGGTTCACAAACATTTTTTATTCACTATTATTTTCTGTTCAACGGTATTTTCTGTTCACCGGCATTTTCGTTTCAGTATTATTTTCGGTTCACATGTATCTCTAGTTCTTTTTTTTTCACTGGCAGTTTCTATTCACTTGCATTTTCTATTCGCCAACCTTTCGGCTATTATTTCTCGGTTTACATGTTTTTTTAGTTCACTATTATGTTTGGTTCATTTTTTCATGTATTTTTTAGTACATTATTATTTTTGTTCAGCGGCACTTTTGGTTCATTGCCTTTTTAGGTTCACTATTTTTTGATTCACTGTTTATTTTTTGGTTCACATGCATTTTTAGTTCACTAGCATTTTCCGTTCACCACCATTTTATAATCATCGACATTTTTGGTTCACATGCATTTTTAGTTCAGTATTATTTTTTATTCGCCGGTATTTTCTGTTCAATAGAATTTTCTGTTCATCGAGTCTGATTATTACCTTTGGTTCACCGGAATTTTTTTAGTTACTTTTCACCGTTTTTTTAATTTCGGCACTTCACCCAACTAGTTCGGACAATTTTTTTTATTTTGAAATTTTGGATTGTTGAGCATACTCATGAAACAAAATTTTATTTCCATGCAAATTTTCTATGAAATTATACGAAAAATTTATGTAATCTTTCAAGTCTATTGAACAATTCATTTTCAGAACATGTTTCCGAATTTGAACACTAAACGTAGAGATTTTAGCTATGAACATGTTTCATAAAGTCATTTATTGTATTCTCAGTAGCAAAATAATTGTTTTTGCGCTTCAGCTATATTAGAAATTTCCAACAGGACTCTTAAGGGAATTTTTCCAGCTGTGAACTCACGAAGAAGGAAGATAACTGTAGTCGTACTAGCTAGCCAACAATACGAGAGCTAGGTGCATGCATGCATTAAAAAGCAAAATGTACTAGTAGGGAATACTAGGGCATGATCGATCAGACAGGCTAGTCTATGCTCTTGTACGTCGTGCATGCACAGACTCGTTGAGACAAGCTTGCACCTAGCACAGGGAGTACTATGTTTCGGAAACACGAACCCATTTGAAATTTGTTCTTACATAGTAAAATGCCCGTGGTTTGCCACATGCCATAAATATTCTTATGATTTCCATATAATTATCTAAAACATGTAATTTTAGTATTCTCATCCACATCAAGCATCATTTACAAGTTATAAGCAAAGGCTCTGCCAGCTTTGATGGCCTAAAATAGCAAAACTCTAGGAATTGCTCTCCAGATATCCAGAGGCCACAAAAGTAGCTTTGTTTGTTTCTCCAAAGTTAAATTGTAAACACACCCACATTAAGTTATCTTGTGAATCATATTATAGTAAGTTATTCAACTTATGATCACAAGCAAGTATATCTCAAATCATCCCCTTCATGATTTGATAGCTAAAAAGGTCACTCGTCAGTACATGCTAAAATGTAGCAATTTCCTCATGTCCGAGAACAATGATCATACCATAATGGGCGACATGGTAAATATCAAATATATAACACTGCAACTTTTCTACAGCTAATGTACGTGTACAATAAGATATAAATCCTGCCAATTAAGATTGGGCGTGCCACAAAGCATTGCACAATTTTGATTGACAGGTTTGGCATGTTCTTTCTATTAAAACAGAATGTCGGGAGTGGCAAAAAATTCCTGATGAATCTCTCATGTTCTTGAACCAAACCACGTACTCATCTTTGCCCATCATGGACTCATGTGTTCTTCTGCAAGCTCTCGTCTAGAATCATGTAGAAAACAATGAGAAATGTCATAAGAAAACTGTAAGAAGGAATGAAGTTAAGTAGTCATCTAATACTCATAGTGAACAGGGAAATGGTCATAAAAGGAACATATGCAAGAATGAAATATTCAAACTTTATGCTATTTGTTGAAAAGAACAAAAAAAATTGTGCCATAGTTACTTAAAGGTATGCTAGTTTCTTTTCTTATGGTTCATTAGGTATTGCTATGAGCTTAATATAAGATGCTTCAAACTGACTTCCTGTTTTTCTGCACCCTTCATGCACTCTTTGCTGCTCGCTCTCACACAGGCACGGTACATTGTTCGGTTTTTTGCTCCCTTCCCCAATTGTATATATATTGGCTCAAATAGAATATCCGCATCTCTCTAATCTTCCAATATAAATAAGATTAAACATACATCTGGCAATTTAGTTAACAATATTCATTAGCCACAACATTTTTTGCCTATTTATCTTGCTTCACGATTACACCTAGGTGTTTCAAGCTGCAAGTAGAATAGTGGAACTAAATCTGATAGGAGATAAGCTCACTCGAATGGCAAAAAAAAAAGGACAGAAGAATGTTTGATTTGATTAGCTCTGTGTCTTTTCCTCATTCGTCCTAAACTATTTATGAATCAAACATACATATGTCGCCAAAAGAATTTCTTTTCTTTTTATCGGAACATATGCATTTGGAGAATGTTCTAAAAATATAATAATGGCAAAAGATATGTCAAGAGCACAACCTTTTGGATACCTATGCGTAATAACATTGAATAGTCATAATATTTTGAAAAGGAGGAAAATGTAAAAAAAAAAGTAAGGAAGAGTTGGACCTACCAAGCGAAGTATCAAACCATTTCACTATCTTTCAGTTTTGAATACATGACCCATACTTCATGCACTTTGTGTAGTTACTTTCACCCATATGTTTCCTGCAATGCAAGTACATAGAATTTCAGATATCCAAGTATATATTCACAAGACTTTCTAGAATGCCGATTAGGGATCAGCTAGGAAATTACAATAGTCAAGATAAGATAAATAGACAGGAAAATTCAGTCACAAGCCAATTTGACGTGTAATTTGAAATGTTTAAAACTCTATAATACTTCAAGATTTACGTATATTACTCTGGTTATATTATCTTAGCAAATAGATAATCATGTGTTTTATTTACCAGTATGCAATTATATTTTAGACTGAAATGAATAAGTAGTAAAAGCTCAAAAGAGGAAGGAACACACTGAAAACCAACTCGCAGGCTCATCCATAATACCAGTTAACGTCATTGTACATTCCCTTTGGATACATAGGATTGTAGGACTTAAATTTCAAAATTCTCATGCCCCCCTCACTGGTTGTGGCTCTTAGACCTAATGTAGCTAAAGTTTCAAGGCAAGAAATGGACAGATGCAACTTTACTTATTTTATCTCATTTCTAGAAATATTTTAAAGATGCATAAGAAACTAATGAAATAAGAAGTTCAGATGTATGGTTAGCAACTAAAAAAGGAATGTATCAGTCAATTACCATCAAGTTACAATTCTTATTTGCATTGATCAGCGGGGAGCACAGACATAACCCCCGGATTGTATTTCAAAGTGACATACAAATTGACAGTTCATACTGTTGCTATGCTCATAAGGGTAAAAAAAGTTCAAAACTCAAGATATGGAAATCGACATGGACCTGTATGTAGAAGCTTGTACCACGAACTGTAAGTCAATAACAGGTAAGCCACCAAGATCATCTTGTATAATCTGCAGCCATTCAGAATGCACGGGGTATCTCTACTGAAAGTCTGAAATAGCACATCAGACGTAAGCTTGCCAGCAAAGCATCATGAACAAAATTCTTGAGTTCATATGGGTTTTTGACAAAAATGCGGAGCATCCTAGCTATGTTCTTTATCAGACCAGTATGTTCGATTGAGCTTCAAGTTTGTGTCTCCATGTATGGAGACAATTGTATCCGGGAAAGACCAACAAGTATTTCAGCCTGATCCGCTGTAACGACAGACTTTTGTGAATAAACTCAAAAATGATCTCCAGTATCATACTTGACACAAAGTTTTAAAGCATATAAGCTGTCATACTTGGGTTTATGTAAAATACAGTCAAAGGTTTTAAGTGTTCAAAATTTCAAAAAAAAAATACTTGATCAGGTCTTTCAGGAGATGACACGGTTGAGTATTAGAAGCCTTATAAGTGCCTGGAAAAACGGTTCGCGTACGTCCGCGTCGTCCCAGCCCAGGGCGACTCGGGCGATCCAACAAACCTAGCGCCGCCACAGCAAGGTCTGGCATCCGGCCGCACCGTCGCCGGAGGACGCCGCCGGGCGAGCCCCGTGTGGCCGACGGCGACGGCGGGGCGCTCCCTCACGGCGGCTCCGGTCTGCAAGGGCGGCGGATCTGGGTGGCCCGGAGGTTCTCGGCCGGGGATGCGGCGCCTCGGCCTGTGCGAGCTGTGGGGGTCTGTCGCCGAATCCCATGGTGGCCGGCGGCGTCGGACGTCCCGCGAGGAGCTCGGGTCGGGCGGGCGTGGGGCGGTGCGGTCTTTTGGCCGGCGCCTTGGGTCACCGGCGGAGTGGCTTTGAAGATGGCGGGGCGCCGCCGCAGAGGCCGTCCGCTCCGGCGCATCGCGACTCGGGCGGCGACTTCGAGCAGTGGTGATCTGGGCCTCACAGGTTCGATCTTGACTCCGTTCAGATCTGGGCTGGTGAGGTCTAGTCAGAGCCGGTGGTGTGGGTGACATGGATGTGGCCTTGGCCACGCCGGCGGTGTCCTACAGCTGTGTACTGGCCTGCCCTCTTCACGCCATCATCGTCGGTGAAGGTCGGTGGCGTGGGGGCCATGACCTGAGAATAATCAGAATAAAGGAGGTGGTCCTATGGTTTGCCATCGCGCGAAGATGAAGATCCTGATGTAGGTTCTCTTTGATCAAGCCGGGATGTCGACTCAAAGGCTCCGCCGGCGAACTCCCATGGGCGACGCCTGGAGATTGCTGGATCGGTGGAATTCGGTCGCTATGCTCAGTCATCGAAGGTGAGATTGGAGGATTAGCAACGGTGTTCGGAGTCTTTGCATCGATGGGGAACTGGCTTGGAGTTACAAGATTCGTGGCAGCCGTATGTCAGAGGGGGCGACAATATGCGTGAAGTTCAACGTCCTACCTTTCAGGGTGAAAACTCAAGGTCTGGCCTTAATTGGTTGTGCCTGGCACTGGTCTTCTTGGAGCCGTTGTTTTGAGAGCAAGGATTATCTTCAGGGTGAAAACCCAAGGTCTGGCCTTAATTGGTTGTGCCTGGCACCGTTCTTCTTGGAGACGTTGTTTTCGAAGAGATGGACATCAGCTGTTGTTTAGGTGGTGGTGGTGCGGATACCGCGAGGACTGTAACTTTGTAGCGGGACTTTTCTTTTTATTTCTTCTTTTTGTCGCTTTTCGGCTGTGTGCATCCATTGCGTTGTTGCAGAGGCTGGGTGTAATTTGTATCTTCGCGATATTAATATACTTCCCTTTATCAAAAAAAAAGAACGATACCTGAACAGAAAAGGAGAAAAAGCTCTACCGAGCAGACAATGCGCTGATGCCATCTCCCACAATGTAGAGATCATAGCTAGGACTTCCATGTGTGGTCGTGCGGGCATGGCCTGCCGGCGTCGAGCCTGTCCCACGTCTTTCCCTTGCGTGACCAATGCATCAGGCTGACCGGCCCGTTGTGGAGCGGACGACAGCTGCCGTGCACGTCGGCGGCGGCGAAGGACGTTACGTAGACGCCACACGCATCGAGCGCCTCCTGCATCCCAATGAAGCGAGAGACCGTCCTGCACACCGCCATGGTGATGGGGTCACGGTCTGGTGATGTGGGGCAACGACACGGGGAGGAGGAGGAGGCGAGGGCTGTGACTCGCGACGACCACGATCTGACAACTGGACGCGTGCGAAGCCAGCGCGGACTGCGCCTCCCCCGCGTGCGACGCCGGTACGTTGGTTGAGGGGGTGGATGGGGAACGCTGCCTCGGTCGCCGCTGCCGCCGCTCAGAGGAGAGAAGAGGAGGGGGATCGGTGATTCGGTGGGAATGCGTAGATAGGTTGGATTTCGTGTTAATTGTGTAATTGCTGGGTCTAAATTGCAAAAGGAGCGACGTCGGATGGAAAGCTGGACGAAACATAATGCGGGTTGCGGAACCAATTTTGCTGGGCGCGACGAGGACGGACGAAATGAGCGGAACGGAAGAGGTTGGACGACAGGACGCGTCGGAGGTCGGTTGAAGGAACCAAATTCATCTTTTAGATAGGAGAGAAGAGAAGAGAAAACGCAGAAACTTATTAAGTGGGCTTCTACCCTTACTGGGCCTAACGAATAAATAAGATCGTGCAGGGGAGTCGTATCATAGGACTCGCTAAGTGTGACTTATAGGGGAACCCTTGTTTACATAGGCTCGATCGGTAGCGACACAACAAAATGGTAAAAATGGTGCAACGAAGCTCAGTTGGACGACCGGCAGATCTGGAGTGTCCAATAGTAAGATTTGACGACTCAAAGCATCAAATCAATGTGTTTACTCCTAGGTTGTTGAGTTTTACTGTTTCTTAATTGTCATGTCACAAAAAACATAGTACCCAAACCTCTGACCCTGAGATGATATTTAATCACTAACTCCGAGGTCGCCTTGACTGCATCAACTGTCACATCATAAAATGGTGATCATAAAGGTGTCTATTAGGTAACCACAAGAATACGTAGAGGCATATTCATGGAAAGCGGGATTTGTCAATCCAGATAATGGATAGATACTCTAGGTTCACTCAGCGGTGTTGAATCAAGTAAAGCTTGCAAGCATGTGACTAGGTCATGGGATGAAATATCGTGGTAATGAGTAGATGTGTTTGTCGATAACGAGATTCTACTAGGCATAGAGATATCATAGAACAAATCTCGGACAAACTAAGACAAAAGGAGGGGTAACTTGACGTTTAAGGTTCAAGTGACGAAGATAATCATGTAATGCACATGGGACATCATGGGTTTCTAGATTCTGTTGTTGGTCGTTGATACGTTGGAAACGTTTCTACTTTTGCAACTATTTTTCTTGTTGTTTTCCCTCACATTTGCAATATTTGGATCAAACTAACACGAACTAACGTTGTTTTCAGCAGAATTACCCTTGGTGTCTAGTTTTGTGCAGAAATTCAATTTCCTTAGAAAATTCCAAAAAAAAATCCAAAAATTATCCCCCCCGGAAGAATCTCGGATCCCGAAAGACAGCTAGAGGGGGGCCATTGGTCACCCAAGGGGGTGCCAGCCGTGGCCCCCTCTGGCCACGCCTGGGGCCCCTGGGTGACTGGGACCACCCAGTAGGGTCCTCTTTGGCATAAAGAATCCATCGTCCCCGAAACTGAGAACCCTCAGAAGGATTTTCCCGAAAACGATCCGCAGCTTTTTCGAGACCCGAAACCTTAGTTCGGGTGACAGAAGTTCCTGTTCTGGCACCCTGTCGTGACGGGGATTGGAGGGAGATCATCGCCATCGTCATCGCCGTCACCTCTCCATCAACCCTCCATGATTTCCCCTTTGATGTGTGAGTAATTCCCTGTTGTAGGCAGATGGGATGGTAGGGATTGGATGAGATTAGTCATGTAATATATCACGATATTGTCAGGGCTTGATTCCTAGTATCCACTATTGTTGTTTATTGTCGTTGTTGAAACTTGGAGTGCTTAATGCTTGTCACTTAGGGCTCGACTGCCATGTTTTCAGATCTGAACATGTTATATTTTCATGAGTATAATTGTTGTTTTGGATCATATATATTAGTTGTATACACTTCTTATTGTTCGGAACCCGAGAACCCAAGGTGACATAGTTGGGATATCGGAGGGGATGGACTCTAGTTCGAGGATTACATGTTTCCACCGTATGTTAATGCTTTTCTCCAATGCTTGGTAAAACAAGTGCCTTAATTACCATTAGTTCCTTTTTGGCCCCGCGGCAACGGGATGGTAGGACAAAAGACGCCGTTCAAGTTCTTATTGCAAGCACGTACGACAATCCTCGGGAAACATGCCTATGATAGTTTGTGGCTTGGATACTCTTATATATTTGTGTTGCCCTTTGTTACCTCTATTACATGGTTAATATCATTCATGCAACACACGTACATCCATCCTTATTCCTACATTGTTTTTAGCACTGCTACTCAATCCGTTTACATTCGTTGTTACTATTGCTACTATTGTTTTACCGCTACTATTACTATTAAACCAATGTTGTCATTATATCACCGTTACTACTAATAAATTGTGTGGAGCAAGATACTTTTCAGGTGCAGCTGAAGTGACAACTCGGTTGTTAAGGCTTATAAATATTATTTGTCTCCCCTTGTGTTAAATCAATAAATTGGGCTATATGTACCCTCGAAGACTGTTGCGATCCCCTACACTTGTGGATCATCAAGACTATTTTCTTGCGCCGTTGCCGAGGAGCATAGCTTTATTTGTAAGCTCACTTGAGAATTATATTGTTCGGTGCAATTTATTATCCATCATGGGAAAGACTACTGATCCTAAGGTTCCAATATTACCTTCCACCACAAAGAAAGGTATAACTCTGAACATCGTTGTTGCTCTTGATTAACCTTGTGTTTTAAGTAAGCTTGTTACCCCATCGCATGCTTCGCGTGCTATTACTTCTGAGAATGATACTATGTCTGATGAATTTGATGATGCTTCTATTGTGCTTGATACCTCTGGTTCTCTAGGTTCCTTTTTAGACACACAAATTACGAGAGCTAGAGAAATTGAACATGCTGAATTTTTTGATAAACTATTATCTACTCCTAAACAATTACCTGAATGACCTGATAAAGATAGGAGTGACTATTTTGAGTAAACTTGTACACTTGATGATGATTTATGTAAAGAATATATGATTTATGAAACTTCTCATGATCCTGAGACCTTTAAGAAGCTGCTTGAGAAACATTCTAGGAGAAACAAGTTTACTCCTGATCCTGAATTTGCTAAATATCATATGGACATTAAAGATGATAAGTTTTATTTATCTATTTATATTTCACTTATTCCTATGGTTGAAATTGATCCCTTTGGTGGTATAGCATACAATGATGTCGTAGCCGATTTGACTAAATTGTTTGAGATTGGCATGTTGTTTTCCGATGAAAATTTGATAATCGGCTATTATGTTATTAAGTTGTTCCCTTTCTCATTAAAAGGGTATGCTAAATTGTGGTATGATAATTTGACTTATGTTTTCATTAAGACTCCTCAATGCTTTACTCGTGTATTTTACGAGAAATATTTTCCTGCTCATATGCAACATGTTGCTTTACAAAAGATTTTTAACTTCAAGAAATTGGAGGATGAGAAACTTCCTAAAGCTTGGGGGGTTTTGTGCTACCCTCAAGGGTAGGCCTGATCATAATATACCTAAGAATGACCTTATTGAAATATTTTATAGTGGACTAACCACTAAATCTAGGAGATACCTAGATAGTTGTGTTGGTTGTATTTTCAGGGAAATAACTGTAGAGGGAGCTGAAGAATTATTGGGTAATATAGCCAAGAACCATGATGATTGTGATATTCCTGAACCTACACCATTTCCTACACCCAAGAAGAGAGGAGTTCTTTTCCTTAATCCTGAAGACATGCAAGAAGTTAAGAAATCTATTGAAGAGAAGAGTATTACATCTAAAGATGTGAAGAATCTACCTCCAATTGAAACTCTGTGTGAGCCTACCACTCACCCTCCTATGGTAGAGGTACATTCTTTTTACGAATTTAATGCTAGTGATATTCTTTATGATAAACCTCCTGATCCATGCTTAGATGAATTTGATGATTTCATTATTAAACAAACTCATTTTAATGCTCAAGTGCTAAATCAATTGAATGGAAATTCTCTTCGTATCAAAAAATTGCATGCTACTTTAGGAAAACTGTTAATGATGTTAAAGGCCTTGTCAAACACTTTGAAATGATTCAGACTCAATTAGAGAAAATTACTAAAGTGCAAAAAAAAAAATTGCTGAAATGTCTGGTCAAAATAAAGAACAAGCTTGTAGTGTTAAAACTAGAGGTGGTGCTTTCACTCGGGATCCTCTTTATCCTGAGCGACACCCAAAAAGGCTCGAATAAGACTCTCATATGCTAGATGAAAATGTTGTTGGCTCTCCTAAAAAGAAAAGGAAGAAGAAACATAAAAGAATTAGAGAGACTAATGATATTAGTAACGATGCTAATAAAGAAATTGATAAAGATCCTAATAGTATATTTATTTCTGATGCTGAAACTGAGAGTGGTAATGAGCATGATAATAATAATGATAAAAATGATGCTTCCAATAGGGAAGAAAGTGAAGTAGAACCTGAAAACCCTCCTAAGAACAAAAATTATGATAAATAAGGTTTTACTGCTAGGAAGCATGGTAAAGAAAAAAAACTTAGATATAAAAACCTATGCCTTTTCCTAGTAAATCTCTCAAAGGTAAAGAGGAAGAAAATTATAACAAATTTTGTGAGTGGATGAAACCTCTCTTCCTGCAAATTCCTTTGACTACTGTTATTAAGTTGCCTCCTTATTATAAGTATATGAAAGATATTGTTACTAACAAGAGGAAAATTCCTAATGAGGAAATTTCCACTATTCTTGCTAATTATTCCTTCAATGGTAAAATTCCTAAAAAACTGGGAGACCCAATTATTCCTACCATTCCTTGCTCTATCAAAAATAATTATGTGATAACTTCTTTATGTGATCTTGGTGTTTTAGTTAGTGTTATGTCTCTCTCTCTCTTTATAAGAGACTCTATTTAGATAAATTGATTCCTATTGTGTTAAGAATTTAGGCAATTTACAGATTAAATTAATCCAAGTATAAATCATAAACATGACGTAAACATACTGATATTTAACCATGTTCGTGCATACTAGATTTATAGTAGATAAATCTACGCGAACTACTAGTGTTGCACACATGGAAATAATAATGACAGGGATAAACGTGCTATACCCTGCAGTTGGCCAATTGGCAGTAGCCGTAGCAGAGGCGGCGGCCGCGGCAGCAGCGTTGGCGGCCTCAGCAGCAGCAGCGGCCTCGGTGGCAGGAGTGGCGGCAGCAGCAGCTCGTTCGGCTTCGGAGGCCATGTTGACGATAAGCTAGTAGTCGAAGTAGACGTACGGCAGCGTGCAGTTGCGTAGGAGACGCTCCCCAAAAACCTAATCGCCCCTCTCCCGTACAGGATCTGGAGAGGCGGGGTTTCGGAGGCCTGCTCTCCCGTCGGCCGTGTACGCGGTAGACGGGATGGGATCACCGGAGGCAGCAACAGAGAGAGGAACGACAGTGGGTGCAGAGCGTATGAGTTGTGTGTTTGTGTCCGCCCCTGCGACCTCAATATATAGGCACGGTAGGAGAACGGTCAGCTCACAAATCAATTTGGCGTTTACTACAGCCGTTACCACGTAATCAATGCGCCGTTTTACTGCGCGCGGTTAACACGTGATCAATGCGGCTCATATTATTGGCGTGTCTGTTGACTCCGTTTCCAACTGCCAAAATAAAGGCATCGGCTCAGCTCATTCCCGCAACCCGCGGCGCGTCGTGACGAGGCGAGACGTGGCGAGGCGGGCGGCGGAGGAGGAGGAGCGCGCGTGTGAAACACCTCCACTACTCCTCTCTCTTCATACCAACTCACACTAGTGGGGAGAGAGCTCACCTTATAAACTGGTGCAAAACTCTCCCAACTAGCAATGTGGGACTAAACTACCACCATTTGCTATGGCAGCATGGGCCTTAGGGATTAAATGGAAATTGCCTAATGGGCCTGCTAGCCCATTCGAATTTCAGCAATCCCCCACCAGATCCCGAAGACCCATGGTGTTGTCCTCTGTTCCATTCACTGTTTTTATATACCGGCATTTTCAGTGGAGACCCGTTAAGGTTGAACATCCACCTAGAACAAGTAGCTACACTACATCACAACTGAACAATGGACTATGCCTTGAATTGTCAGTTTGGCGTAAAATAGTTTCACTAAATGTCTTGCCAGTACTAGGCTGCCGAAGGCTGACCCCTCAGGTGGAGCATATTAGTCATACTCCTGGCCTATTCATGAACTTATTAGAGATCACCCAATCTCATAGACTGTGACCAGAAGTCAGGATCATATAGGTGTGTTCCTCCAAAGATCGCTTTGTAGGATAGCATCTTTCTTATACAAGCCTTGGAACACATTAAGACAAAAGTCAACCTACCATACAGTTTTTGAGAGTACTGCATCTCCAGTGGAGTGGGTTAGTAAAAATTACTCTCCTCAGTTAACCACTAGCTTGTTTTCCCAGGTCCCACTTCACGGGATCTCCGATCACATAGGTTGGGTTACTGCCATGGCAACTCATGTGGGTCTCATACCCATCTCCCTCTATGCACTTTCTATCACAACACGTGATAGCCCTTCAGTAAAGGGATCTGCCAGATTTTTAGCCGACTGGATATAATCCACCGCTATCACTCCGGAGTTTCTTAAATGTCTGACAGCTTTTAATCTCATTTTTATGTGCTTTGTGGACTGTGCATTGTCCTTTGAACTCTTCACCTTGACAATCACTGTTTGATTGTCAAAGTTCATAAGGATAGCCGGTACTGGCTTTTCAACCACAGGCAAGTCCATCAAAAGATCTCGAAGCCATCCTGCTTCGACACTAGACGTGTCTAATGCTGTTAATTCTGCTTCCATTGTCGATCTCGTTAAGATCGTTTGCTTGCAAGACTTCCAGGAAACAGCACCACCTCCAAGGGTAAACACATACCCCGTTGTGGCTTTCATCTCATCAGCATCAGAGATCCAATTCGCATCACAATACCCTTCAAGTACCGAAGCATATCCACTTTAGTGAAGTCCATGGTTCATGGTACCTTTCAGATAGCGCATAATTCTTTCTACAGCATGCCAATGCACATCACCCGGATTGGAAACAAACCGGCTTAGTTTGCACACAGCAAACATGATGTCAGGCCTCGTAGCGCTCGCTAGATACATGAGTGAACCAATTACTTGAGAGTACCTCAGCTGATCCTTAGTTGTGCCTTCGAACTTTCGAATCCGCACACTAGGATCATATGGCGTTGGAGAAGTTTTGCAGTCCGAATATCCAAAACGACTCAAAACCTTCTCAACATAATGGGATTGCAGAAGTGTAATCCCACCCTCATTGTTTCTCAATAGCTTGATGTTCAAGATAACATCAGCCACACCAAGATCTTTCATCTCAAAGTTCTGGGATAGAAATGACTTAACCTCATTTATTACTTTGAGCTTGGTCCCAAATATCAGTATGTCATCAACATACAAACACAAAATAACTCCTTCGCCCCCACCATGGCGATAGTATACACATTTGTCAGCTTCATTAACAACAAAGCCAACAGATGTTAAAGTTGTATTGAACTTCTCATGCCATTGCTTAGGTGCTTGTTTCAGCCCATATAAAGATTTCAGTAACTTACACACCTTTCCTTCTTGACCATCTAACACAAAGCCATCTGGCTGTTGCATATAGATTTCCTCGTCTAACTCTCCATTTAGGAAAGCCGTCTTAGCATCCATCTGATGGACGAGCCGACCATGCGAGGCCGCCAACGAGAGTAATACTCGAATGGTGGTCAGTCTGGCCACAGGTGAATAAGTGTCAAAGAAATCTTCATCTTCTTTCTGGGAATAACCCTTGGCCACAAGTCTAGCCTTGTACTTTTCAATCGTACCATCAGGCCTAAGCTTCTTTTTGAACACCCACTTACATCCTAATGGTTTACAGCCATAAGGACGTTCAGTGATCTCCCACGTTCCATTAGCCATGATGGAATCCATCCCGCTACGGACCGCTTCTCTCCAGTAGTCAGCATCTGGAGATGCATAAGCTTCTGAAATAGAAGTGGGAGTATCATCCACAAGGTACACAAGGAAATCATCACCAAAGGACTTTGCAGTCCTCTGTCTCTTGCCCCTACCAAGGGTTTCCTCGTCATCCTTCTCAGGATTCTCATCATGTGTTTGTTCATAATATTCCATAGGAATGGCACGTTCAGGAGTCTCCTCTGATTCCTGTCTAGAAGTGCTTTGCATATCTCTCATAGGAAAAATATCCTCAAAGAATGTAGCATCTTTAGACTCCAAAATCGTACCGACCTTCACGTCAGGTACCTCAGATTTCACTACTAGAAATCTATAACCAACGCTATTCTTAGCGTATCCCAAATTAACGCAATCCACGGTCTTTGGTCCAAGTTTACGCTTTTTGGGGATCGGCACATTGACTTTTGCCAAACAGCCCCAAGTACGTAAGTACGAGAGTGTTGTTTTTCTCTTCTCCCATTGCTCATAGGGAGTGACCTCATTGTCTTTCGTCGGAACTTTATTCAGGACATGACATGATGTCAATATAGCCTCCCCCCACCATGCCTTGGATAAACCCGATGTATCTAACATGGCGTTAACCAAATCTGTTAGAGTACGGTTTTTCCTTTCGGCAACCCCATTTGACTGAGGTGAATAGGGAGGCGTCCTCTCGTGAATAATGCCATGTTCCGCACAGAAAGAGTCAAACTCATTAGAAAAATACTCTCCACCACGATCTGACCGGATTCGTTTAATTTTGTTTTCAAGTTGATTCTCAACTTCTGCCTTATAGATTTCAAAGTAGTGTAGAGCCTCATCTTTAGTGTTTAACAGATATACATAGAAAAACCTAGTGGAATCATCTATTAATGTCATGAAGTATCTCTTTCCACCTTTAGTCAACACACCATTCATCTCACAGAGATCAGAATGTATGAGTTCTAATGGCGCCAAGTGTCTCTCCTCCGCAGCCTTGTGGGGCTTGCGAGGTTGCTTTGCTTGTATACACGAATGGCACTTAGAACATTTGGCTAAAGTGAAACTTGGAATTAAATTTAGTTTTGCTAACCGCGTCATGCAACTGAAACCAACGTGACAAAGACGTGAATGCCAAACTTCTGTTTCATTAACACTCGAATGAATATTGTTCACGACTTTATTACAAAAATCAGCGAGGGAAAAGCGGAACAGACCTCCGCACTCATACCCTTTTCCAACAAACAGTCCATATTTCGTTACAACTACTTTATTGGACTCGAAAACCAACTTAAATCCTTCTCTACATAGAAGGGAGCCACTAACGAGATTCTTCTTGATGGCGGGGACATGCTGCACGTTCTTGAGCTGCACGATCCTTCCCGAAGTAAACTTCAGATCGACCGTGCCAACACCAAGTACAGAAGCACTTGCGCCGTTCCCCATCAATACGGACCCGTTCCTTGCGACCTGATAAGAAGAAAACAATGAGATGTCAGCACACACATGAATGTTTGCACCTGTGTCAATCCACCAATCAGTAGACTGACAAACTGAAAATACAGTAAACAAATTACCATACCCAGATGCCCCATTCTCATTGTTGCTCACGATCATGTTGACAGCCTTGGAATCCTGTCCTGGTTTCACATACTTCTTTGGGCACTTCCTAGCCCAGTGTTCCAGTGAACCACAAGTGAAGCAGCCATCTTTCTTCTTATCCTTCTTGAAGGTCTTCTTAGCCTTCTTCTTGAAGTCGGTATTCTGCTGGACACCAGTCCTCGCCTTGTTCTTGTGGGAGTTGTAGTTCTTCTGTACCATATTGGCCGCAGAAGTCCCTTCATTCCCTTTTCCATGCGAGTCCTTTGCCCTCGAATTCTGCTCAACACTCAGATGGCCGATGACATCCTCTACTGAGAATTCACGCCTCTGATGTTTCAGAGTAGTGGCAAAGCTCCTCCAGGAATTAGGCAGCTTGGCGATTATGCATCCCGCGACATACTTGCCCGGTAACACGCACTTGACAATTTCAAGCTCCTTAGATATGCAATGTATCTCATGAGCCTGCTCCAAAACAGAACGGTTGTCGACCATTCTGTAGTCATGGAACTGATCTATACTGTACATCTCGCTGCCAGCATCGGTTGCGCCGAATTTGGATTCGAGCGCCTCCCACAAGTCCTTGGCAACCCGCACATGTAAATATGCGTCAACAAACTTCTCTCCGATCACGCTTAGAACGCATCCAACAAAGACGACGGTGGCATCCCTAAACGCCTTCTCCTGATCAGGAGTAATCGTTTCCGTGGGAGTGACACCGACGACCCAGAACACGTTCATAGCCGTGAGCCATAACAATGTTTTGGTCTGCCAACGCTTAAAGTACGTCCCCGTAAACGGGTCCGGTTTCAGTGCAGTAGCAAAACCATGAATCGAAAATTGCCTACACATATTAGGTTTTTGGATTGTTAAGAATTTAGGCAATTTACAGATTAAATTAATCCAAGTATAAATCATGAACATGACGTAAACATACTGATATTTAACCATGTTCGTGCATACTAGATTTATAGTAGATAAATCTACGCGAACTACTAGTGTTGCACACATGGAAATAATAATGACATGGATAAACGTGCTATACCCTGCAGTTGGCCAATTGGCAGTAGCCGTAGCAGAGGCGGCGGCCGCGGCGGCAGCAGCAGCGTTGGCGGCCTCAGCAGCAGCTGCGGCCTCGGTGGCAGTAGCGGCGGCAGCAGCAGCTCGTTCGGCTTCGGAGGCCATGTTGACGATGAGGTAGTGGTCGAAGTAGACGTACGGCAGCGAGCAGTCGCGTAGGAGACGCTCCCCAAAAACCTAATCGCCCCTCTCCCGTACAGGATCTGGAGAGGCGGGGTTTCGGAGGCCTGCTCTCCCGTCGGCCGTGTACGCGGTAGACGGGATGGGATCACCGGAGACAGCAACAGAGAGAGGAACGACAGTGGGTGCAGAGCGTATGAGTTGTGTGTTTGTGTCCGCCCCTGCGACCTCAATATATAGGCACGGTAGGAGAACGGTCAGCTCACAAATCAATTTGGCGTTTACTGATCAATGCGGCGTTTTACTGCGCGCGACTGTTACCAAAATAAATGTGACGCAATAGACAGCAATCAATATGACGTCTCATATTATTGGCGTGTCTGTTGACTCCGTTTCCAACTGCCAAAATAAAGGCATCGGCTCGACTCATTCCCGCAACCCGCGGCGCGGCGCGGCGTGACGTGTCGTGACGAGGCGAGGCGGGCGGCGGAGGAGGAGGAGCACGCGTGTGGAACACCTCCACTACTCCTCTCTCTTCATACCAACTCACACTAGTGGGGAGAGATCTCACCTTATAAACTGGTGCAAAACTCTCCCAACTAGCAATGTGGGACTAAACTCCCACCATTTGCTATGGCAGGATGGGCCTTAGGGATTAAATGGAAATTGCCTAATGGGCCTGCTAGCCCGTTCGAATTTTAGCATATTGATATCTCTTTGCAAATGGCTAATAAATCTGCTGCTATTCCTATTGGCATTTGTGAGGATGTTCCTGTCCAGATTGCTCAATGTTTAATTTTAACTCACTTTGTTGTATTGGAAATGCCTGAGGATGAAAATGTGTCTATTATTCTTGGAAGACCTTTTCTTAATACTACAGGGGTTGTTATTGATTGCAATAAAGGGAAGGTTACTTTCAATGTCAATGACAAAGAACTCACAGTTTACTTTCCAAAGAAGATTGATAAGATATATGGTCTAAACTCAATTGAAAAGGTTGGGACCATCAAGATTGGAGAATTCTATTGTCCCATTCCTATGCCACAAAAAGAATATGAAAATATTATGATTTGGACTATGTCTATCAAAATTTAGGTAACATAATTGTTTTAGTGAAGTGCAAAGTTTTATTTCATATAAAATTGTTTTGGTGGCAATACTTGATCAACTGTCGGGGGCCTACCCCCGGGTAGGGCCAAGCTTGGCATGAAATGGTATCCAAGGAGTGGATACCAAAATACTGTTGACCGGATCAGCACCTGGACTGAGTTGCTGTTACCGAGATAGAGCTATCTCGGAAGAGGTACCAGATGTTATACCTTGCATGTGGATACTCCCCCGGATTATTCGAGTTACACTTGGAGAATCCGGGTTACGTGAAGAACCAGCTATCCCGGATCAAGGTCATTGGAGTAGGAGAAATCCCGAGGACCATGGGAGAGTACATGTGTGCGGTTCAACTTACAAGACGAGTGATGTATGAGCGTACATGGCCACGGTGCAGGGTGTGGGCGAGGCCATGTCCTGTCTCTAACAAGGGGGACAGTACACGCAACGGATACAGAGGAGACGACTTTCGGCACCGTGTCTGCAGGAGTGCGCTACAGTGAAGTGTTCTTCGCCTAACCCTGTACGCACTGTCAGTGGCCACCGGTATATAAGGTGGCCGCACCGCTTCTGTGCGAGGGACGACGATAAAACCAGTAGACATTTTTCCACCCCGTAGACAGAAAGAGAGCCAGAGAGCTTCTTATTCTTCTAGCGCAGAGAGCTTGAGGAACCCCATTGTATTTCGGTTACCCACTTATATTGAGACAGACAAGCAGGAGTAGGAGTTTTACCTCCACACTTGGGCCCAAAACCTGGGTAGATCCTTGTGTTTTCAGTGTAGTGAGCGCACCGCTTGGTGTGCAATCCCTCCCCGGGTACCCACAATGTCCATCGGCCCCAACCTTAATCCATCCCAAGGCATCTGTTGTGACGCCACCACGACAGTTGGCGCCCACCATGGAGCCAGCAGCGGCGCTAGCTGGGGTTACTATCCAGACGGGATCATCGCTTCCTTCGGGCGATCGTGTGGTTTGTAGCCTTATCCACAGATTCGGCTCTCTCGACTTCGTCACCGACAATGCGGGCGATTTCGGCGGCAGGCCCGTGCGCGCAGGCGGCTCTGCCATCAGTTTCGGCGGGCATCTGGTGTACATCGCCACCGCGATCATCCGCGGGTACCCGTAAAGGGTGCTCGTTGCTGCGGATCCTCCTGCTATTTGCGCCGTCCGCGACCGTCGTATCGATCGCTTCGCGGGCATCATGGAGGTGATGATGGATGCACCGGCTCCTGGAGCCGGAAAGAGCACAATGATGGTGTCGAAACTGCTGGCAAGTCGACTCGGCCGGCTCACAAGACACTGGAGAAGAACGAGAATCAAACGGGTTAGGTTGACCCCTACACTTCGACCCCAAGGCCAGTTCCTCTCTAGGACATCATCGAGAAGCTGAATGTGCCGGTGGCTACCGGTACGGATCCAGCACTGGCGCAGACTTAGCTGGAGGAGCAGCGGCAGGCCATCTTGGCTGAAGCCGTCGAGATGTCGCACCCGCGAGAAGAGTTCAACATCAGTCTCCGTGAGTATAACAAGGCCCATGGTTTTACTCCTGTCGATGACAATCCTAGTTGCATAAATGTTGTGCGGAACCGAGGTCGAGATCTCGGCGTCGAGATAGCCAGAGATGGTAGAGCTGAAGCTAGTAAATATGTTAGTGTTATCTTGGCTAGCAAGCCCAAGTATAGCTCTCCTGCCAAAAACCTTAGAGCTGCAGAGGCAGCAGCTGCTGAATTACCCAACTTGATCGGTGAGGCTCGCGCTAGGCAGCAGGACCGGGTTAATGAGCTTGCGCATGCAGCTAACAGGAAAAACGAGGCATTCAAGAAAGCAAACCCGGGACTGGCTACCTCCCAGGTGGTTCATTTTGGAGGAGCCAAATCTTGTGGACAGGCTTCTTCGCCGCATCTCGGCGGAGGACGTGCAGGGAGTGTAAAATCCGAAAGCATGAGCAGCTGCAACTATATGACCCGGATGGCGCCAGAAAACAGTTAGCTGTGCAGGGACATGCCGGGCAGGGTCATGCCAGTCAAGGCAATGTCGGCCAAGGTGGACATGGAGCCAACCTAGTTCAAACAGCCAGAAATAATCGCAACCGAGATCAGCCGGCTGGGAACAACCCCAACCGAAATGATCAGCCTCGGTACCCGACTCAACCACAGCCTGGTGCCAGACACCAAGATCGATATGATGATGGTAACTCGGCAATGGACAAGCCGGATATCCGAAATATGAGCAAGTGGTGGATCCGGGACTACCCGCTGACCGATTGGGGCCCCAAGTACTACCACCAAATGATGCCCGTTACAAACTTGACAGTATCTATCTATCAGAGTAGATGGAAGAGCAAGGCCCTCCAGGACCACTTTGCTTTGGCTGCCGGATCATGAGGGAGCCGGCAGTCCTGAGGTTCCAGCTAGCTCGGGGGATGAGAACTTATGACGGCAGCACCAAGCCGGAGGATTGGTTAAATGATTACATCACTGTTGTGCACATTGCCGGTGGTAACCGCCGCTGGGCAGAGATATATGTACCTCAAATGCTGGAGGGCCTGGCCAGGATCTGGCTGAACAACTTGCCGGTAGACAACATTGATTGCTGGCTGGACTTCTCGGAGGCCTTCATCAGCAACTTTACTAGAACATACTGGAGGCCGAACCGTCCACAACAACTCTCTATGTGCAAGCAGAGGGAAGAGGAGACTTACCGAGAGTACTTGACTCAGTGGATCACTTTGAGGAAAACTTGTGACGGGGTGGTTGAGTCTCAAGCCATTGCTTGGTTTGCACAAGGGTGCAGGCATGGCAGCATGCTTTGGCACAGGCTGAAGAGGGAAATGCCTCACTCTCTGGCCGAGACAATCAATGTCGGGGGGTTACCCCCGAGTAGGGGTAAGTTAAGTGCTAAAGGCAAGGTCAAAGTGCTGTTTGACCGGGTAGAAGGCAACCCGGATACTTGCTACCCGGTAGGTTTCTATCCAGACGTACCCACCAAGGGCCAAGAGGAGAAATCAAGGAAGTTATGTTCATCAGAGTAGAGAAGTTGGTCCGAGTAGGATCGCGTTCCTACTCGGGCAAGAAGTCAATGGAGCCGTTCTGACAAGGGATCCCGCGTATCCTGCGTCCGTACTGGTGTGCGGTTCAACTTACGGAGCGCGTGATTATCCGCGCTACGGTGTGGCTACAGTGCGGTAGGCGCCTGTCAAGTCCTGTCACTGACAGAGGGTACATGATAGGTCTAGGGGCCTACCCTATCTCACTGACAAGGTGGAAAGGTCCCATCTCCGAACGGCGCGATGACTTCCCGCACCCGCGTCAGCGAGAAGCCGGAAGCATGCTCTGTTCTGCAGTGCGCCTGTCCCATCAGTCGTACCTTATAGTCTTTTTCTATTCGGCTGGGCACCAGTATATAAGGTGCCCTGCCTCCTCCTGCGCGAGGGACGTTGCTTCACTTCACATCTTTACCAGAGACAACAGTAGAGATAGAGAGAGCAGCTGAGTGGCTACCCGGCCAAGAGGCACACATTGTACTGTGGCTACTCGGAAAACACACATATAGAGAGAAAGGCAGGAGTAGGGGTGTTACCTCCACACGAGGGCCCTGGACCTGGGTAAGATCTTGTTGTTTGCAGTGTTAGAGACATCCTACACGCGGCTACTCGCCGTGTGATCCCTCCCCGGATACCTCCAGCGTCCATCGTCCCCAACCTTTAGCCATCCCATGGCATCTGCCGTGATACCACCACGACAGTTGGCGCCCACCGTGGGGCTACCAGCGGCGCTGGTTGGAGTTCATGTCCGGACGAGACTCATTTCTGCTTCAGGGGAGCGCGTGGTCTGTGGCCTTGTCCACAGATTCGGCTCCTTCGACTTCGTCACCGACAACGCCGGAGATTTCGGCAGTAGACCCATGTCGGCAGGCGGCTCGGTGCTCTCCTTCGGCACCCATCTGTTCTACGTCGCCACGACCGTCATCCGCGAGTTCCCAGAGGTGGTGCTTGTCGCGGAAGATCCTCCTGCTGTACTCGTTGCCCGCGGGAAGCCAACTGGCTGCTCTACGGACAGCGTGGAGGTGATGATGACAGGCCCGGCTATCGATGCCGGGAAGGGCGCGGCCGCTACCGCGGGAGTCATCGAGGAACCTGCTGGCCCAAGTGCTGGCCCAAAGGTTCACAAGCCCTACGAAGCGCCCCACAACATTCCGGGTTACGTGCCTCCTTCCACGACAACGACGATACCGGCATCCGCCGTGCGGATGGGCATGCCGCCTCCCACCGAGCTTGAGCTCATGACCATGAGGGCGCAACTCGACCAGCAGCGTCAAGCGCTACTCGCGGAGCACCTGGAGCTGGAGAAGGTTAGGCTTGAGCTTAACCTAGACCAAAATTAGTACAACAGGGCCCACCGCTTTACTCCTGTGGTTAGGAAACCTAGCAAGCTAGGCGCTACTCGTCGGAACTTAGGCGTTGAGATGGCAGTAGTTGGTGGGGCCGCTAGCCAGACTGCTAGTTTAAACACTGCTACGAAGCCCAAGTATAGTACCCGCGCCAAAACTTTTAGGGTTGCAGAGGTTGTGGCTGCTGATTTGCTGCATCTCGCCGGCGACGCGCGTGCTAGGCAGCAGGACATGCTCAATGAGCTAGTGCTAGAGGCTGCTAGGCAGAATGAGGAGTTCCGGAAAGCCAATCCGGGTGCTGGCGCTTCTCAGATTGTGCACTCGTGTGCGGTCAGATCTACGGATCATGCCTCATCGCCGCTTCCCGACAATGAGAGGGACCAGAGTGTGCACTCTGGGAAGAGCAGACAGATGCAGGTGTACGACCCGGCTCTCGCCGCGAAACAGCACACTGTGCCGCGACAGCCCGGTCAGAAACACACTACTGCAGGAGCGGGCTATCAAGCCCATAAAGCTCATAGTAAGAGGCAAGATGGAGACTACGCAGGCCCTTCTCGGCGTCCTGCTGCTCAGCCTACTCGGCAAAGGACGCAACAGCCAGCTGCAGCACAGCCGCGTGCGGCTGCGCCAGCAGCCAACCCGGTGGTGCAGCTTGCAGTTGTACAGGAGAACAGATATGATGATGGCTACTCGGCGATGGGGCTAGCCGGCTATGCTAACCCAAAAGATGTCACTGACCGTCTGGGTGACTGCATGTTGGAACCCAGTGATGCAAGGTACAAGCTGGACCGTATCAATCGGTCTGCGCAACTCGAGAGCAGGGGGCCACCTGGCCCAGATTGCTTTGGTCGCCGCATCATGGAGGAGCCCTCCGTGAACCATTTCCAGCTGGCTAGGGGGACCAAGTGCTATGATGGCAGCACCAAGCCGGAAGACTGGCTAAGTGACTATGTTACCGCTGTGCATATCGCAGGCGGCAACCGGAGATGGGTTGTGCGGTATGTTCCGCAGATGCTAGAGGGCCCTGCTCGGACTTGGCTCAACAACCTGCCCAAGGACAATATCAACTGCTGGCTAGACTTCTCGGAAGCCTTCATCAGCAACTTCACCAGCACGTACAAGAGGCCGAATAGGCCGCAACAACTGTCTGCTTGCAAGCAGCGGGAAGAGGAGACTGACCGCGAGTATCTTACTCGGTGGAGTACTTTGAGGAACACCTGTGAAGGTGTGAATCAGGCCCAGGCCATTACTTGGTTTGCTCAGGGCTGCAAGCATGGCAGCATGTTATGGCAGAAGCTGCAGCGCGAGATGCCCAGTACGCTCGCCGAGACGATCAAGATTGCAGATATGTATGCACTCGGCGACCCAACCTAGCCTCTGCTCGATTCTCCTGAGCCGAGAAGGAAGCACTATGACAACAACAAGCGCAGTGATTTCCGCAACAAGCGTAGAGGTGACCGGATTGATACTCGGTATGATCCCGAGGAAGTGAATGTTGTGACTACGGCTGCTGGGGGTAGCCAAAGGCAAAAAACTACTAGAGCCCAGTACGGGCAAAACCAGAATCAGGGCCAAGGCATCAAGAAGCCGTACAATGCTCCCCAGCAGGGTAGCGGCAACGCGGCTCCAGCTCCGAGCTTTATCTTTGAGAACATGAAGGTTGGGCCGTGCAGCTTCCATACTCGGCATCCGAGTAGGCCAGCCAACCACACTACCCGGCAGTGCAGCTGGTGGGGCCTAATCAAGAATGAGGACCAGCCCCCTCCTCCTCCTCTGCCAGCTGCGAATGCCAATGTGCAGCCTATTCGGGCAGCTGCTCCCAGGCCTGCAGTGTTTCCGAGAAGGGAGAACGTGAACCAAGTGGCTCAGGGAGCCAACCTCACCTACAACAACGGCAACCGCAACTACAACAACAACAACGGAAACCGCAACTTCAACAACAACAACAACCGCAACTACAACAACAACAACAACAACAACAACAACAACAACAACAACAACAACAACAATAGGAACTACAACAACAACAACAACAACAACAACAACGGCAACAATGGTGGGGAAGACCGCAACCAGTACCAGGAACACCATGAGAGCTACATGATCTTCACCACTGAGCCCGCCGACAAGCAGTCACTGCACGGGCGTGCGATGGAGGTCAATGCTGTGATCCCTGCTGTGCCTCACTACCTACACTGGTGCAACCAAGAGATCACGTGGTCCAGAGCTGATAATCCTAGGGTGATGCCCAACCCGGGTAGCTATGCTTTGGTGGTGGATCCCACCTTCTTGGGTACTCAGAAGAATGTCAGGTTCAGCAAGGTCCTGATAGACAACGGCAGCAGCATCAACATCATGTACCGGGATACACTGGAGAAGCTCGGCCTTGCCGAGAACATGTTGCTACCCAGCAGGACCACATTCCATGGCATTGTGTCGGGAGTATCTTGTGCTCCAATCGGCCGCATCTGGGTGGATGTTCTATTCGGTACCAGGGAGGGCTGCCGCACTGAGAGCCTGCAGTTTGAGGTAGTTGATCTTCAGAGCCCCTACCATGCTCTACTCGGTAGGCCTGCCCTCATCAAGTTCATGGCCTCTACCCATGCTGCCTACCTGAAGATGAAGATCCCTGGTCCCAATGGAGTCATCACCATCTCGGGTGATTATAAGAGGTCTTTGGAGTGTGCGTCTGCTAGTTCTCAGCTGGCGGAGTCCATGGTCATTGCTGCCGAGAAGAAGAAGATACACGAGGTGGTGGCTATGGCGCAAGCAGCGCAAGGTGGTGCGCCTGGCATGTCGAGTTCCCAGTACGGGACTGCGTTCCAGGCGTCCCAGGAGACAAAGAAGGTCCAGGTCGATCCTGAGTTCCCAGACCGTGTTGCCATCATTGGCGCCGGGTTGGGAGAGAAATAGGAAAGCGAGCTCATCCACTTCCTCCGTGAGAATCGGGACGTCTTTGCCTGGTCCAATGAGGATTTGCCGGGCTTCCCGAGGGAGTTGGTTGAGCACTCACTGCATGTGCGGCCTGACGCCAAGCCGGTTAAGCAGGCTATGTGCCGCTTTGGTGATGAGAGAAGGAAGGCTATCGGAGATCAGATCACCAAGTTGCTGATAAGCAACTTTATCATGGAGGTATTGCATCCGGACTTGCTAGCCAACCCGGTTATGGTTGAGAAGAAGAAGGAGGACCGCAAGGCCGATACCGCATGGCGCATGTGCGTGGACTACACCGACCTGAACAAGGCCTGCCCCAAGGATACCTTTCCGCTACCCCGCATAGATCAGGTGATCGATTCCACTGCTGGTTGTGAGCTTTTGTCTTTCATAGATGCCTACTCTGGTTTTCATCAGATAGCTCTCAACCCTAATGATCAAATAAAGACTGCATTTATTACCCCGTACGGGGCTTATTGCTATCGTGTCATGTGCTTTGGGTTGCGGAATGCCGGGGCTACCTATCAGAGATGCATGCAGAAATGCTTGCATGATCAAATTGGCAAGAATGTGCAGGTGTACGTAGATGACATTGTCATCAAAACGAATAAAACACATACTCTGCTTAGTGATATTGAGGAAACTTTTGCCAACTTGCGCAAGTATAAGATGAAGCTGAATCCGACTAAATGCACCTTTGGCGTCCCGGCTGGCAAGCTACTCGGCTTCTTGGTATCTAGTCGGGGCATTGAGGCCAATTCTTCAAAGATAAAAGCTATAGAGAGCATGTCTTTGCCGAGATCCCTGAAGGATGTGCAGAAGTTTACTGGATGCCTGGCTTCTCTGAGCCGCTTCCTGGGCAGAATGGGCGAGAAGGCCTTGCCTCTGTATCAATTGATGAAGAAGAGTGACAAGTTTGTCTGGACACCACAATCTGATGTGGCATTCAAGGAGTTGAAAGCCATGCTGGGTAGCGCTCCCATCCTGGCTAGTCCGCTACCCAAAGAGCCAATGTTGCTGTACATTGCTGCAACCAACCGAGTAGTTAGTGTGGTGATTGTGGTGGAAAGAGAAGAGGAAGGCAAGACTGTGCAGCGGCCAGTATACTATCTCAGTGAGGTGCTGTCCAGCTCCAAGTAGAACTACCCGCATTACCAGAAGATGACTTACGGCGTGTACCTGGGCGCCAAGAAGCTGAAGCACTATTTCCAGGAGCATCCCATCACAGTGGTGAGTTCTTCTCCCATCTCGGACATCATGGGCAACAAGGAAGCAAGTGGCAGAGTAGCCAAGTGGGCGATTGAGCTAGCCGCGTACGCTCCTTCGTACGCAAGACGAGAAGCCATCAAGTCACAGATTCTGGCGGATTTTCTGGTGGATTGGGCTGAGGTGCAGTATGAGCCTCCTTCGCCAGTAGCCAACTACTGGAAAATGCATTTTGATGGCTCCAAAGTGAAGGAAGGCCTTGGTGCTGGCGTGGTGCTTACGTCACCCAAGCGAGATCAACTCAAATGCATGCTGCAAATTCATTTCAAGGCATCCAACAATGTAGCAGAGTACGAGGCCGTGGTACACGGCTTGAAGGTAGCCAAGGAGGTTGGTGTGCAACGCATCATCTGTTATGGCGACTCGGATTTGGTGGTGTAGCAGGTATCCGGCACATGGGATGCTCTGGATGCCAACATGGCATCATATCGGTTTCTGGTGCAAACCATGACTGGCTTCTTTGAAGGATGTGAGTTTCAACACATACACCGAGCAGAGAATGACGCAGCTGATGAGCTGTCCAAGTTGGGGTCTTCTCGGCAGTTCATCCCGGCTGGGATTGCCTTGGAGCATTTGAGAAAGCCATCAATCAAGCCATCCCCAAACTCGGAGTCTATATTCGTTCCTTCTCTGCCAGGCGAGGAAGCTGTTCCGATGGAGATTGACTGGGAGGCTGCAAAAGAGAACCCGAGGACTGGTCCATTCAACCCGGGGACTGTCGCATTCATCGAGGGGACCCTTGCCGAGTGCTCGGGGACTCGGGGACTCGTCTCCAACTCAGAAGAGGTATTGGTGGCTGATCCAATGGAAGTGGACGAACCAGTGTTTCCAGGCGGGAGACACCGAGTTGGGCTATGCCCATATTATCCTTTCTAACGGATGGCACCTTGCCGAGTGACGAGGTCACAGCCAGACAGATACAAAGAAGATCCAAGGGCTAAACTATTCTTAACAAGGTGCTGCATAGAAGAAGTCCTACTGGCGTGCTGCAACGTTGCATTGAGCCAGAGGAAGGAGAAGAAATTCTGGTGGAGATACACCAAGGAGAATGCGGACATCACGCCTCTTCTCGGGCTCTAGTCAACAAGGCTTTTCGGCATGGTTTCTTTTGGCTCACTGCCTTGAAGCAAGCTGAAGATATAGTGAGGAAGTGCAACGGCTGCGAGAGATTTGCAAGTAAGATTCATATGCCAGCTTCCGAGTTGAACACCATTCCCATTACTTGGCCATTTGTTGTTTGGTGTTTGGATATGGTTGGCCCTTTCAAGCCTGCTAGAGTCAACATGACTCACATCCTGGTCATGGTTGACAAATTTACCAAGTGGATTGAGGTCAAGCCTATTCGGAAGTGCGATGGAGCCACTGCTGTGAGTTTTCTGAAGGATGTGATCCTGAGATATGGCTACCCGCACAGCATCATTACTGATAATGGCACAAACTTTGCTGAGGGAGCTTTTGCGAGATTCTGCAAGGAGAAGCGGATCCGGCTAGATGTTGCATCTGTTGCGCATCCCGCCTCCAATGGACAAGTTGAAAGAGCAAATGGCATGGTGCTATCCGGCATAAAGCCAAGGCTGATTGAGCCATTGCTGAAAACACCTAGGTATTGGTTAGACGAGTTGCCAGCGGTGTTGTGGAGTCTAAGGACTACCCCTAACCGGTCAACCGGATACACACCATTCTTCCTGGTATATGGAGCTGAGGCCGTGTTGCCCACTGACCTAGAGCATGGCTCGCCCCGAGTAGCCCTCTACACTGAGGCGGAGGCGAGAGAAGCTCGAGAAAATGACGTTGACCTGCTAGAAGAAGCAATAGAGCTAACTCTGTCACGTTCAGCTGTTTATCAGCAAAACTTGAGGCGTTATCACAGCCGGAAAGTGAACCCAAGGGTTTTCCGAGAAGGAGACATGGTCCTTAGGCTCGTGCAGCGCACGGCCGGGATACACAAGCTATCCCCTCCGTGGGAAGGACCTTTCATTGTGAGCAAGGCTTTTCACAATGATGCCTACTATCTAGTCGACGCACAGGCACCCCAGAAGAACAGGCCGGATAGAGCAGGAGAGGAATCTAAGCGCCCCTGGAATGTAGCTCTACTCCGCCATTTTCATTCGTGAGCAGAAAGTTGTATGTATCTCCTCAACCGAGTTAAAATTCTAGTAGGCATTCCAACTTCAAACTCGGGGACTGCCCTTGTCCAATTTTGTTCTGTGTTGTTCTACTCTGCTTTACTTTGTCTACTCGGTTGCTCTACTTAGAATTTCATAAGTATATTTAGTAATGTGTTTAAACCTAAGGGCCAACTCTTCGACTCTGCTGCTGTCCGCAATCCGGCTTCATGGCAAGCAAGAGAACAAGCCAAAGGTCAATGAGCACACGAAAAATTGCTAAGGAGAAGAGAGGTGCAGTAAGCAAGTAGGGTGTTTTTCTCTGTTTTTGTTGTCTTTTTTCGGCTAAGTGGTGGGCAGCGTTGCTATGAAATTTTCTAAGTGGCTAAGTATTTGAAACTCAAACTTTGAAATCTTGTGACTCGACTACCAAAAAAGCCACAAGTGGCAGGTAAGAGCTGAGACGAAAAGAGAGAGTGGATAAAAAATGCAACTCGGGGACTTGCATAATAACGCAACCCGGCATTAAACCAGAGTTGCTAAAGTATCAAACTGAGTAGCAACAAAGACATAATTGTACGGTTACATCTGCACCTGGCATTTCGGGGATCTAATGAAAGTTCGAAGTAAAAGTGTTGCAGGCATCACTCATTGGAGGTAGCGGTGTTGTCTGCGTTGGCGTTGGCAGCATCAAGGTTGGCGGAGGCAACTGGATCAGAGGTCGCGGTGGCAACCAAGATGGGATCCGTGGCAGAGGTGGACGCAGCAGACTGTGAGCTGGGCATCAGGTAGGTGCCAGTCGCGCCCAACTCGGGCGCTGGCTGCTGGATCACCATCTCGGTGGTGATGGTGGCCTCCTGAGCGCTTGTTTGCGGCTGCTCGGCTTCTGCGTCGACCTTGGCCTTCCCCTTCTCGGAGGCTCCCTTGGCGGCACCTTCCTCAAACTCGGCCAGGTCTTCGCTGGTGACATCGTCATCATATTCATCGTCCTCGTCCTCTTCTTCAACCTCAGTTTCTGGCTCGGGGAGGCCGTCGATGTAGGTGGCGATGTCGGCGTAGGAAGCAATCTCATATGCCACCGCTTTCCGGCGTGAGACGCAGTCGGAGTTCGTGGTCCACTTGGAGTCTTCACGGATAGTGAGGATTCTGTTGAGATCCAAGTTTTCATACCAGCTGGTGATGAAGTGTAGCAGCTGATCAGCTCCTGCCCGAGCTGCAGAGGCACGCCACTTCTTCAGCTCGGCCTTCACTCCGTCCAGCTTCTCGGCAATCTCGCTAAAGGTTTCGGGCACCGCATTCTCAGGCCAGAACAGCTTGTGCATGTTGAATGCAGTGGACACCATGGAGGTGCCCAGGCCCTTGAGGGAACGGATCTGCGTCTTGATGTTGAGAAGATGGTCATTGATGGTGGACTTGGTGTCGATAGGCATACCAGAAGCAGCTCTGAGCTGTCTGGCTTTCTCCATAGCAGGCACACCAGTACAGCGGAGCTCAGGGAAGATATCTGCGTAGGGATCTATTCGGGATCAGAAATGGAAGCAGAGAAGAGATGAAACCAGGTAGAAAAAGGGCACAGAAGAGAAAAACAAGTCAAAGTGCAGAGAAGAGAAAACTCACGTTCTAGATCCACCAGGAGCGCTCCCAGCTTGATCTTCCAGTCCTCCTCATCCGAGATGTGCTTGTCTTCAATGCTGCGCGCGTTGGCGATCTGGAGGACGAGTTGCTGGTTATGTTCCTTAAGCACCGAGATCTCCAACTCGAGGGCCTTCTCTTTGGCCTTGGCAGTCTTCTTGATCTCTTCCTTCTCGGCAACCTGGTTAATGGCATCCTCGAGGGCAGATTTCAGCTTGACCTCCATCTTCTCAAACTCCGCCATCTCGGTGATGCGCTCTTTCTTGATCTCAGCTTCCCGGGTTTCCAACTGTTGCCGCACCTCGGCAGGCGTGAGGCAGTCTTGGTGTTGCTCCCGGAATTTCTTGTACTCTTCTGCGAGAAGAACAACAGTGTCAGCAGAGTAACCAAGTAAGAAGAAACACAAGTACAGAAAAGGAAAGGCAACTCACCCTCCAGAGTAGCGATCTTGCTCTGGGCAGAGGCAGCAAAAACTTCGCAGTCGCGATGCTTTTCAATCAAGTCGTTGAGCTTGCCTGTAGAGAAAACAACAATGAAGCAAAAAGCAAACACGGGCGTAAACACAAAACGCACAAACCGAATTGCTGAAAGCTTACCTTCAACCTTAGAGATCTGGATAGTGCGGTCCAGTGCCGCCTGCTTCACCGCAGCAGTGTCCTTCTTCTCGGCTTCAAGAGCCTCGAGACGGTCCTTGGCGATGCGGTGGTTCCAGAGTAGCTGGCGGAACAGTCTTGTCCTCTTCTGGAGACTATTCTGTAGAGAAGAAGAGAAAAAGTTTAAGTTTGGTGAAGATTTGCCCCGAGTAGACGGCAACTCGGTTGAGTATTCGCCTACTCGGCCCGAATCTCGGGGACTGGGGGAATGGCTAAGATGAAAAGAGGAAAAGAGAAGAGAAAGGAGAAACAGCAACTCGGAAACTTGCAAGAAGAAAAGAAAAGACTTACAACATAGCTTTGCTCGACGTCCTCTACAGCCTTGCGCATGACGAACAGCTTCCCGGCCAAGGTACAGGTGGGGCTTGCAATTGTCATGGGGACAGCACCGACATCGGCCTTGTTCCAGTCGACGCGGTAGTGTTTGATCTGGCCCAACTCAAGACCATCCCAGTTGGGGTTCCCAAGCGCCTTGCTGTTCCAAGCTGGGTCAACAAACCCTACTCGGTCTAGGATCGCGGTGAGGCCTTCTGATTCAACCTCGTTATCACCTTCCTCACGCGAGCGCAACTCGGGAACTGCTGCTGCCTTGCCCTTGGACTTGGTGCTGGTCGCCACAGCTTGGCCTTCCTTCAGTGCAGCCAGTCCTTTCTCTCCCTTTGCCAGTTTGATCTCATGGTGCTGGGAGATAGTCATCATGTATTCCGGATAGCTGGGCTTCGTGCGGCCGCCAGCACCTGCACCTTGATTCTCCATAGGACTAGTAGACCCAGAAGCAGCTGGGTTGGCGCTGGAGGTGGGCGCGGAGACCACTAGCTGTTTGCTCCTCGGCGGCTTCCCGGACGGCACGTCTTGTGGTTTGGGAGGCGGCATCTGCTGTCCGGCTTGTGAAGCAGCGCGCTTTGGCTGCCGCCGGACGACCTCGGTCTCAGGCTTGATAATCTTCCTAGGGCTAGGAGCAGTGCCTGGTCGAGAAGTGGGTGGAGGCACTTGGCGAGAAGCAGTTGGTGGAGGTGACGGTACAGTCTGAGTTGGAGGAGGGATCGACGCGTTGGGTGGAGTCGCCTGCTGGGTAGGCGGCACAGGGGGCTGGCTACCCGGTGCAGCGTCGGGCTGCACTTGGTCCTGACGGACGGGCTCCACCACGTTCTCTTCTACCCGCGGCTCTACAGAGGGATCAGGTCTTGTGTCAACAACTTTTTCTACCCGTGGCCCGGCCGCGGGATCATCTTGGCCTGTAGCGGTGGTGTCTTGCTGCTCGGTGGTGCCTTGCTGCTCCAGGGTGGCGTCTGGCCGCTCCACGGCGGCATCGTCTTGCTGCTCGGTGGTTTCTTCAGCATGTTCCCCAGCTGATGCAGCTGGGGGAGATGGCGGCGTCTCGTCGTGAGCAGCTTCTTGCTGCTGTTGAGGGATCGGATCAACATCGTCACCAGCGCCAGTGTTCTCGGTGCCGGTGTCTTCATCTACATTGATAGGGGAGGACGCGCGCGTCCTCTCCTGCTCGTCTTCCTCATCATCATCGTCCGAGAGGTCAATGAGTTGATCTCGGGGCGCGGATGCTTTCCTCTTGGGGCGAGAAGGGGCTGCGGCAGCATCAGCGTCGAGAGGGGCGCTGGAAGGAAGGAAACAGTTCAGAAAGGCAGAAGAAGAAAAGCGCAACGAGAAGCGGCAAAAGAGTGTTACTCGGATGGAACGCTTACCCTTTGCTGGTGGGGGGCTTTTTCCTAGAGGCGACGACTTTCTTTGTGCCTGTCTTCTTGGCTTTCTTCCGGGGAGGTTCTTGGGCACCACTGCCCACCCTCTTCCGAGTTGTGGGAGCGGCCACAGATAGAGGATTAACCTCCAGGGGCTCATCATCGTCGTCGGCCTCAGGATCCTCTGCAGAGTAGAAGAAGAAAGGAATTAAGAAACACAGAAGGGAATCAGATTGCACTACTCACGAGCAGAGAGGTGAACTTAGTCACCTTCGTCATCTTCGGACCAGTCCCGAATAGACGCATCAGCTCGGGACTTACCAGGCTGACTGGCGTGAGGGATGCAGAGGGTGTCTTGGGTGTCGTAGGCGGTTGCATCGTCCTCTTCTCGGTCCTTGGACCAGTTGGCCTCGAAGATCTCAGTATCTTCTTCTCCCTGGCGGTCGATGTGCTGTTGAGGCAAACATGAAGCACAATGAGTTGTTTTATCGGCTAAGGATTGCTACTCGGAACAGCATGCAAACATAAAGCATATAAAGCTAAGGAGTTCTACTCGGGATAGCGTGCAAACATAAAGCATATAAAGCTAAGGAGTTCTACTCGGGATAGCATGCAAACACAAAGCATGTTCAGCTAAGGATTTCTACTCGGAATGGCATGCAAACACAAAGCATATAGAGCCAAAAGGATACTTATGATGTCCTACTCGGTGCAGCATGCAAAGATTAAGCATACAAAGCTGAGAAGCCAACTACTCGGTATCAAAGTGCAAAAAAAAAGCACAGAAGGCTAACCTGTCCAATCGGCTTGAGGCGGCTATACGGCGTGAAGCCGTACAACCAGGTGTCAGAAAGCGAGGTCTGCATGATGGATCTGGCCCAGATGGCCACCTCGGCTTTACTGAGCTCGAATGTCGTTGTCCTTGTGCAGTCTCAGGCTCCTCCCATGTAGCACATCTTGTGTGATCGACGCTGGAGCGGGAGTACTCGGCGTGATATCCAGCACGCGATGGGATCATCCTGACGAAACCCCTCCGAGATCAACTCGGTCAGGCGTCGCTCAACCTGGAGGACATCCTCGATGGTCTTCTTGGGGTTGTAACCCCAGTTCTGCTGAGTGGGTCTTGCATTCTTGAACTTTGGGAGCCCTATCCGGTCCTCGATTGGCTTCCCCTCTTCAGCAGCCACATTCTTCACATACAGGAAACCGCGCTGCCACTTGCGCACGGTTTCCAATCCCTGTACCCTCGGGTGATGCCCGGTCTTGCGCTGCAACATCATGGCGCATCCCGTCTGGGTCATCGAGCGGGCGCTCTCGATGTTCCCAGGATTGGGAACACTTTGTTTCCTAAAGAAGAAGTACCTAGCCCATGTATGGACGGTTGGGTAGACGCCTAAGAAGGCCTCGCACACGACGGCATGAATAGAGAGCATTACAAGGGCATTGGGTGAAAGGTGGTGCGGCTGGAGGCCAAAATGTTTAAGGAATTCGGAGAAGAAATCGGAGATGGGAAGGCCGAAGCCGCGCTTGAAATGAGAGAGGAAGACGACGTACTTGTCGTGGGATAATCACGGCAGACGTTACCGGGGGTAACTGATCTTGGGGCAAGACGACACAGGCGTTTGGGAGAGGGTTTAGCTCAGAGGAAAACATGATGCAACTCGATCTGGTAGCCGGCAATCAAAGTCGCCGAGTCTCCGATCTTGATATAACAGCTCAACTCTAGGGTTACACTAGATGCTCGATACCAAGCGATATTGCTAGGGTTCTTAGATCTCTGTCTAAACTAGACCTAGGGGTCGGTTTATAAAGCGCCCGTACCCCCTTGGCCCTATTCTCCAAGGCGCAGCTTGAATCCTATCCGGACACCGCTTACAAACCCTAACTTTCCTCACCGTAACCCACAATCCGGGTTACGAGGCCTACAAACTTTGGGCCTTCCAGAAGCTTCATTATCCTTAACCATATTGCACACCGTGTTCCTCGGGCCGGGTTACGCCTTGGAGTTGGCCTACCGGGTTATTATCCCCCCATCAGTAGTCCCCAGAATAGCTTGGGCTTCACGGATCCTCCTTGAAGCGCTCGCTATTCCCTGCAAAGATATCAAACACACAGGCATATGGAGGCCGGGTTAAGATGCTTTGATAGACAGCTAGGCCTTACTCCATGGTGGCCATATAGTAACCCGGCTTTTCCCCCAAATACTTTGGTTTGACTTTCCAGGTCTAAACCCTAATAAAAATGTCAAGATTCCATACTCGATAGCTGACCCTGATATCATGGGGTAGATTTCCTTCTCTTTTTTGTCCAGATACTTTGCTCAATTCTAGGCGCATATCTCGCAGAATCCGCGTAGATAGCCATTACCCCACAATTTCCGGCTTCTGGCCGTTGGGATAGACTCACCCTCACCTTATAAATAGTGCTCCGAGGGTAACCTAAAACCCATCGCTCCACTTCAATTCCCCCTTTCCTTCCATGCTCCTTACGCCCTTGTAGCACCACCGCAAGAAGTTCGTGCTCGCCATCGAAGCAAAGCCGCCGCCGGCCGCATTCGCCCTCGAGCCATCTCGCGCCGCCGCCAAGCTTCACCGCCGCGCCTTCGTTCCACTCGCCAAGAGTCGCAAAGGGGTATTCGAGCCTCGCCGTTCGCCGTCGTCGCGCTAGACCCCAATATCTCCAGTAAGCCCCTTGCACTCGTTTAATTTAGCCCCGTAATTTTTCAATTCATCCAGGATTGGATCTAGGTCAACCCGTGAGTCGTTCTTCCGATTGCATCGAATTAGATCGATTTGATGCTCGCCAACTCCTTTAACCACCTGCTAGATAGTTACAACTCATCCTCCTACCATTATTAATCACCAAATCCCCCGTAAAATCGCTCGCAAATTTTCCCATCTAGATCCATTCCTCCTCGATTTTCCGCTCATTGCATTAACACCCGGAAAATCCTCCTTTTCCAGCTATTTTGCTTGCAGTAGATACATGGGCAACCATCCATCTTCCCCAAATGCTTTTCCATACGTAAGTGACCAATAATCTCCATAGTTATACTTAACACCCGGATACCTTGTAACCTCCACCTCATAGCATGATACCCGGATAGTTCTTAGCTTCTTACTTTCTTGATACCTTATACTCGGATAATCCAACACTTCCGGGTCTTATCTCCTATGCCTCTTTTTCTTGTGTCTTGCAGGTCGACCCCATGGCTCCCAAACGGCAAGGAAAACAGCCGACTCAGGCAAGGACTACCCAAACCATATCCGCCACCTGGGGGCATTCCACAGCTACAAAGGCCAAGTTGGACGAGCTAGCCGAATTAGGAATTCTCCCTTCTCAGAAGGACATTCACTGGAGAGCGCCGGGCAACGAGACCCGGCCCACACCCGCCGATAACGAGGTAATCTGCTTCGTAGAGCACGTGACCCGGGGATTCCGTCCTCCGGGTCACCCTTTCTTTAGGGAGGTCTTAAGCCATTATGGCCTCCGGGTATTCGACATAGGGCCTAACTCTATGTTGAATATTACCCACTTCATCGTTCTATCCGAGTCGTACTTGTGCGTACCGCCAAGTTTGACTCTCTTCATCGAATTATTCCAGTGTAAGCCGTGCCGCGAAAGTGGTGACGAAGCACTTCTTACTTGCGGCGGGGTATCCATCCAACGCCGCAAGAATTCACCAATGCCAATCCTCAATTTAAACTCCCACGTCAAACATTGGCAGATGTCTTTCTTTTATTGCCACGATACCTCCCCAGACAGCGAAAAGAAATTGCCGGGCTACTCGGAGAACCTCCTCGAACCTTCCGAGTCTTTCAATGCCTTTGCACCAGACTCAGACAGGGAGGAAATCCTTCCCTCGCTAGCCAAGATAGCCATCCTCTCAGCCCAAGGCCTCCTTGGGCTCAATTTAGTGAAAACGTGGGTCGATTTTCGGATCCAACCCAACTCCGCACCAAATTAATGTGCGAGTACTCGGGGCATACCACAGATGCACTCCGATACTCCACCAAGAGCTTTGCGACCGGTGACACCAACAAGACCATCAAGGGCTTCTTGACAGAGAGGCTAGAGGTGATAAAGGGCATCGCCGGGTTACCCCCATTTACTCGGGAAAACCCGGCTCCAGCGGTAATATCCGATATTCATAACTTATTTCCACAATTGGACTTGATACAGCTTCTAACCCTTAGTCTCATTCTTTTGTCTTAGGCTGATGACCCTTTCTGGAGAGTTGAACCCTCCCCTCCTTCCAGAGACCCGGAGGAAGAGGACGAGTCGGCCGATGATAGTGAAGGTATCTACACAGAACTTGTATCATCTTTACTTGCATCATTTTCCTCCCATTTAACTTTTTCCCACGAACACACACCCGGTTCGCAGGGCTGGAGGACGAAGGTGAGACCAACGAGGATGACCCGGAGGCAACCGAGTCTGATCAAGAAGCAACAGTTGGAGCCAAGAGGAAGGCCAGAGGGGCAGTGTCCAAGGTTCCTTTTTCCTCGTTATCCTCTGACCCTTACTCCTTTGACGCCATGCGACGATTTAACCATCAATTATCAAATTCGTCGTGCTTGAAGGATTCTCTCCCAGCCAAACGCAGAGTAACTCGGAGCTCCCCGGGTGAAGATCCCCTTAACCCGGGCATTTCTACCTCCTCCGTCCATCGTGCCTGTGCTCCTCCGTCTCGTCCTTCCGACTCTCCTCAACGCCACCCTTCTCCTAACCATCCACGTGCCGGGCAATTCCGGGTTCCGTTAGTGGTCCCTGTGACGACTTCATCTGCTTCCAGCGGCGAGCTCCCGCCGGACTACACCGTGAATGCCGGGTAAGTTTTTGCTATATGATTTCCTTTGACGTCTGACAAGTTTCCACTCAAGTCACCGTCACCACTGATAACTGCCTCTTCTCATCTTTTTTTTTAGCACTCAAGTCACCGTCAGTGACCCGGAAAATGTAGAGACGGATAACCATCGGGCAGAGAAGCCGACTGAGAACGTAGACGCCGCGAATGGCGGTGATACGGAGAATAACCAGGAACAAGGCCCTCTGAACAATCCGCTTCCCCGAGCCGCCGGATCTCCTTCCTCATCGGAACCAGTGGACGAGGAGATCGAGGTTCTGGATACAAGGATGGGTTCTCCCAACCCGGATACTCAAACTGTCCGGGTCTCGACCCCAAGGGCGGGGAAAGCTCCCCCACCAGGCGACCAGGCTGCCGGCTCTTCCGGTACTCGACCCGAGGAACTGACGTTTGCCCAAATGCTGGAAACCCTGCGCACTTTAAGGGCTAATGAAGAAAACATCTTGGGGGCTTTAATAGCCAAACACGAGGTAAATCCGACTGACGTTGCTTGTGTCCTTATCCAGTCCCCAAGTTCCGAGTGAATTGATTCATAATTTGCTTGGGACTTTATTATACAAGCGACTGATAACTTGCCCCTCTACCCGACTAATCCTTGTTTGCATCCATGCAGTCTTTCGTGACTCAATCTGAGGAGAAACTGGCAGACGCCGCCAAGCTCATTGAAAAGGAGGTGGCTTTGCGTGAAGCAGCCGAGGCTGAGGCCAGGAGGAATAGGATGATAATGAGGAAGTATAGGAAAAGGGCTCACAAAGCAGAAGATGACCTAACAAGCCTTTCTGTCCAAATTTCTGACACATATCGTGCTTTACTTGGTACGTTTCTTCCTCCAGGTTTATCCTTTTGATAGATAGCAAGAGTTTTCCCGACTTATGTTTCCATTTCTTCAGGCCCGGACGAAGCCATGCCGGATGAGGATGACATTGCCAGGCTGAAAACTATGAAGAGCGTTATCCGGCAGCTATGTGCCGGAACCAAATGGATCCTTCAGGAATTACGGTGGCCGGGTAAAGGACATGTTGATCTGAAGAGGATGTTGGATGCCTTTTCCACTATTCCTGAGTGGATTTGGCACTGGAAACGCTCGTCTTGCCGGGTTGGAGTAACCCGGGGGCTTGCACTTGCCAAGGCATATTTCCCCAAGCTCGAGCTAGTGAAGCTTATGGGCGGCTTCCCAGAGTTCAAGCTTGATGGGTCCAAGTTCTCGGTGAAGGATTTTCAGGCTGTCCAGAAGGAGGTCCGTTACCCGGCCAGCGTGGTCGCTGACGACCTGGATGTTAATATCCTTGTTCCAGCATATGATGCTGCTGGTGAAGCGATTAAGTCGGATCTTCCCGAGCCGTATGATATGCTGGCTCGGTGGAAGGAGGAAGCTGCTGTGTTGAGGGCGGAGGCTGCCAAGAAGCAAGCTGAAGCCGGCTCTGCCCCCGCTACCTCAACACCAGTCGTTCCACCTCCTGCGCGGGCTGGTACTACTGTTCCGGGTGCTGCTGCTACCACCAATGATGGCAAGGGCAAGGCCAAGATGAACGCCGAGTGATATCTGATCTCTAATGCATCTTCTTATGCGCCGGTCGGCCAATGTGCTGTTTAAACAATTATATTTTGGGTGGTGCGCCTGTGCACCTTTGATATCTTTTCACCGGGATTTTGTAATGCACGCTAAGGTCTTGATATACTCTATGCCTCTTCCGGCCTTTTTAAATTGATCCATTCTGGAACTCATCTGCTCTCGATATCCGGCTTTCTTTATTGTTCCTTTTGTGAAACTCGATTTCCGGGCTCATGGGTGTTGACAAGCGGATTTGCTTCTAAGTCCCCAAGTCCACAAGACTCGGATATTTGGGTTTTTGGAATTCTAACAAGTAAGAAATTTTTTCTCTTTTCAAGATTTCAAATCACCCGGACCCGGATCTCCAAGTCTAGGACACTTGATCTTGAAAGGAGAACGAATTGCCTGCTGCTAAATTCACAAAGATCCTTGAGTGGTTTCACATAGGATTTGAAGTTATGCTTAATAATCGTTGAGTTTCCAGCTGTTAGCCTTGTACTCTGCATAACTTGTGGTTTAGATGACCCTTTTGACTATCTTGTACTGTAAGCCGGCTTTCGCGTGGATACCATGTTGTTACATCTATACGAAAACGTGGCCAGTCAAGCCCCGTCGGGTTTCATGGCTGACTGTAATCGTAAGCGAACAAATCATGCCACTTTAGTGCGAGTCACATCGAGCTTAAGTAAGAATAGCCAAGAAATTTGGACTTCTTTGTCCGGTTATAAGATTGTAGCCGTACTCGTTTGCAAGTAATCGGCCCTTATAACTCATAGGCATCATGGCCGGGTCTTTGAGTTCATAACTGTGCTATTCAAGCGACCAGCCCCCAAGACCTAGATATACGCATCATACTAAGAGTACAGAACCTGATAATAATCATCTCTTTTCTTGATAATCACCTCTTTACTTGATATGAAAAATCTAGGTCAGCAAGCCGCCTCATTAAAAACCCGTCCAGTCCCCAAGGGTACCCTGGATAGGAAAAGAGTACGTCTGAAAACCTGCTGCCTGTTACATCGTTCAATTCCATATGCCAACACAATTTTTGCTAAGTATAATATGGACGTAGCTGAGCCACGTTCCACGGTCTGTCTCTTTCTTGCATAGATGAAGTGGTATGAGCGGTGTCATTAACTGTGGTCGACTCTTCCCTTGCATCTATCAAGTAATATGACCCATTATGCAAATTCCGGCTTACGATAAACGGTCCATCCCAGGGTGGTGATAACTTGTGCTTTCCTTCGTTCGACTGCACCAGGCGCAGAACCAGGTCTCCTTCCTGGAAAACCCGGGTTTTCACGTGCCGGCTATGATACCTTCGTAAATCCTGCTGATATATGGCTGATCTTTCCAGGGCTTGTTCCCTTTGCTCTTCTAACATATCCACGGCATCTTGCCGGGTTTTTTCATTCTCCACTTTGACGTATGCTGATACTCGTGGTGAATCATGAATAATATCACTCGGTAGTACTGCCTCCGCGCCATAGACCATGAAGAAGGGTGTCATCTGAGTAGATCTATTAGGCGTAGTATTGATACCCCAAACCACAGAAGGAAGTTCTTCGACCCATGCGCCAGCTGCCCTGATACAGGGGACTCGTAATCGTGGTTTTAATCCGCGAAGCAATTCTTGGTTTGCCCTCTCCACTTGTCCATTGGCCTGCGGATGAGCCACTGATGCGACATCAAGCCGGATTCCATTGTTGCCACAGAACTTTTCCATCTCACCAAGGGACATGTTGGTTCCATTGTCGGTAATTATGCTGTGGGGATATCCGAACCGGTAAATAATCCTTTTCAGGAACTTGACTGCTGTGGCTGATTCGCAATTAGTAACTGGCATAACCTCAACCCACTTGGTAAACTTATCAATAGCCACCAGAAGATGTGTCTTCTTGCATGGTGACATATGAAAGGGGCCAACCATGTCCATACCCCAAACAACGAACGGCCAAGTTAACGGGATTGTCCGCAACTCCATAGCCGGCACATGGGTTTGGCGAGCGTACCTTTGACATCTGTCACATCTTGCTACCAATCGTTCCGCATCTGCTAGAGCCGTGAGCCAGAAAAATCCGTGTCGATAAGCTTTAGCCACGAGAGATCTTGTGGATGCATGATGTCCATAGTCGCCTTCATGGATTTCCTTGAGAATCTGTCGGCCTTCTTCTGGCGCTACGCAGCGCAAAAAGATCCCTGCTGCGCTTCTCTTATATAATTCCCCATTGATGATAGAATATCCCTTCGCTCGCCTCAAAATTTGCCTTGCTAATACCTCCTGTTGTGGTAACTCGCCTCGCGATAGGTAGGCCAAAAACGGTTCTGTCCACTCGGGAATAGTACGTACGGTGGCCACGAGTCCTGAATCCGGGTCTTGATTTGCCAATTCCTCTTCTGACTCGGTTTTAACTGATGGTCGCCATAATTCGTCCAGGAAAACGTTAGGTGGAACCGGCTCTCTGCGCGAGCCGAGTCTAGCGAGTGTGTCGGCCGCCTCATTCTTTCTTCTGTCTATATGCTCCACCTCATACCCGGAAAAACATCCTGCAACCCTATCAACTTCCCTGCGGTATGCTGCCATAGTTGCGTCCTTTCTATCCCAAGTTCCTGACACCTGCTGTACCACAAGGTCCGAATCTCCGAAGCAACGTATCCTCTTGACGTTCATCTCCTTGGCTGCCTTTAAGCCGTGCAATAGGGCCTCATACTCGGCCACGTTGTTGGAACAGTCAAAGTGAATTTGTAGTACGTAACTTAATTTATCTCCTTTGGGTGACGTTAGCACCACTCCAGCTCCTGATCCCTCGTATTGCTTAGATCCATCGAAGTGCATGATCCATGACTCGGAGTTTGGAACCGTTGTAGTCATGCCTGTATGTGTCCAGTCGTTAACGAAATCAATTAAAGCTTGAGATTTGATTGCTGACCTTGGTTCGTAGTTGATGTGATAATCCCCCATCTCTATCGCCCATTTGGCTATTCTTCCTGTCGCGTCCGAGTTTCTGATGATATCCGACATTGGTATTGAACTAACCACTGTTATGGGGTGTTCTTGGAAATACGGCTTCAATTTCCGGCTAGCCATAAAGACCCCAAACACCAGTTTTTGCCAATGCGGATAGCGCTGCTTTGCTTCTGATAATACCTCGCTGACGTAATAAACCGGTCTCTGGACTGGGTAACCCTTCCCATCCTCTTTGCGCTCTACAACAACTACTGCACTGACGGCTCGGGGGCCGGCTGCCACGTACAGCAACATAGGTTCTTTAGGACCCGGGGCCGCTAGTACCGGCGCTTCAGATAACTGTTTCTTTAGTGCCTCAAACGCCTCATCCGCCTCTTGATCCCATACGAATTTATCTGATTTCCTCAAGAGCCGGTACAAGGGTATTGCTTTTTCTCCGAGCCTGGATATGAATCGGCTCAAGGCTGCTACGCAGCCCGTGAGCTTTTGAACATGCTTCAAATTTTCCGGCTTTTTCAGACTCTGGATGGCCTTGATTTTGTCTGGGTTTGCCTCGATCCCTCTCTCGGAAACGATAAAGCCGAGTAATTTCCCGGCTGGAACTCCGAACACGCACTTTGTCGGGTTAAGCTTCATCGGATATCTCCTCAAATTTTTGAACGTCTCCTTTAGATCATCGATAAATGTCTCCGCCTTCCTGGTCTTGATAACCACATCATCCACATAGGCATGGACGTTGCGTCCAATTTGGTCCTCGAAGCACTTTTGAATACACCGTTGGTAAGTTGCACCGGCGTTCTTCAATCCAAACGTCATAGTTTTATAACAGAAGGCCCCAAAAGGGGTTATGAATGATGTTTTCTCCCAATCCTCCCTCTTGAGCTTAATCTGATGATACCCGGAATATGCGTCCAGAAAGCACAATAGATCGCTTCCTGCTACTGCGTCTATAATCTGATCTATCCTTGGTAGTGCGAACGGATCCTTTGGGCAATGTTTGTTGAGACTCGTAAAATCAATGCACATCCTCCACTCATTGGTCTTTTTCATCACTAGAATTGGGTTTGCCAACCAATCCGGGTGAAATACTTCCATGATAAAGCCGGCTGCCAATAGCCGAGCGATCTCTTCGCCTATAGCCTTCCTTCTTTCCTCATTCATTTTCCTCAAACCCTGCTTCACGGGCCTGGACTTGGGATCTACATGCAAACTGTGCTCGGCCAGCTCTGTAGGGATACCCGGCATGTCGCTAGGTGTCCAGGCGAACACGTCTGCATTTGAACGAATAAACTCCACAAGTGCCTTTTCCTGCTCTTTTCCCAAATTAGACCCTATGGTAAATTGCTTAGTGGAATCACCTTCGACAAAATCTATCTTCTTGGTGTCTTGCGCTGCCTTGAATTTTGCTCTCTCGTCCTAAGTATTCGGCTTTTTCAAGGCTGTTCTATCATCCGGATTTACTTGAGACCGGTAATATTCGAGTTCTTCCTTTCTGCACGCTTGCTCGGCCATTACTGAATCTCCTTCATCACACTCAGCCGCTATATCCCGGTTCCCATGTATGGTGATAGTCCGTTTAGGACCCGGGATCTTTAGCTGCAAATATACATAACACGGCCTAGCCATGAATTTAGCATAAGCCGGTCTTCCAAACAGCGCGTGATAAGGACTGCGCAATTTGACCACCTCGAACGTGAGCCACTCAACTCGATAATTATCCGTCGATTCTCCGAAAGCAACCTCCAAGGTGATCTTTCCCTCGGGGCTCGCCGAGTGACCTGGCACGATCCCATGAAAGATTGTCGAACTTTTCTGTAACTGGGACTCTTTGAGACTCATGCGTAAGAAGGTTTCCCAATAAAGGATGTTGATGCTACTTCCACCGTCCATTAGGACCCTTTTCAGTTCGTAACCATTAACCTGTGGAGTAACCACCAATGCCAAGACTCCTGGACGCTCTACTCTTTCCGGGTGATCTCTTCTACTCCACGTTACCTCTTGTTCCGCCCATCTAAGGTATCCCGGCGCAGCCGAAGAAACCGAGTTTACCGCTTGCTTTAATGTCTCTTTGTTCCTGCTAGAAGTTCCTGTAGTATGCACATGATATTGTCCCTTTAAATCAGGCGTACGTACCATACCGATGAAGATGTTAACCCGGCCGATCGTCACCGTAGATCCGGACTCGAGGTGATCCGACTCTGGCCCCCAGCCGGAATCGTCCACCGTCTTTTCTCCTTTGTGGTCGATGTAGATCTCGCCCACGACAAGATTCTCCATGTTCTTCCGAGCTTCTCCCGTGATGTAAACACCTTTGGACGCAGGCCCCACGGTGGGCGCCAACTGTCGTGGGATAATCACGGCAGACGTTACCGGGGGTAACTGATCTTGGGGCAAGACGACACAGGCGTTTGGGAGAGGGTTTAGCTCAGAGGAAAACATGATGCAACTCGATCTGGTAGCCGGCAATCAAAGTCGCCGAGTCTCCGATCTTGATATATAAGCTCAACTCTAGGGTTACACTAGATGCTCGATACCAAGCGATATTGCTAGGGTTCTTAGATCTCTGTCTAAACTAGACCTAGGGGTCAGTTTATAAAGCGCCCGGACCCCCTTGGCCCTATTCTCCAAGGCGCAGCTTGAATCCTATCCGGACACCGCTTACAAACCCTAACTTTCCTCACCGTAACCCACAATCCGGGTTACGAGGCCTACAAACTTTGGGCCTTCCAGAAGCTTCATTATCCTTAACCATATTGCGCACCGTGTTCCTCGGGCCGGGTTACGCCTTGGAGTTGGCCTACCGGGTTATTATCCCCCCATCAGTACTCGTCTTTGTCAGGCTTGGGGATAATCTCTGTACCTGGATGCCTGCAAACGACGCCGGGAGGGACGCGGCGCGTGTTGACGAGCCACTGGCAGTCCTCAGCGGTCACGTCAGATCCTTCCCAGCCGGCGGGGGCGGCCGCATCGTCATCTCCGCGAGGAGCCATGGAGGCGTAAGAGCTTGTGGAAGATTGGAGGCGGAATCGAGCGGAGGCGCTTCTCTCTGTCTCTCTCGCGGTGCGTGGAGCAGCGGCGCAGCGAGTGCTTGCGGTGGCGGTGTGCTCGACAGCGGGGGAGAGGCGAGGGGGCGCGAGATTGGAAAGAACAGGAAAGAGAAGAAGGGAGCCTCGCGGGGGTATTTATCTCGCTCCCACGAGTTGCCGTTACCAGTGGATTGATCGTGGCTTTGATCGTGCGCAGTGATCGTGTGGCGTGGGTTAAGCGACCATTGGAAACGCACACAATGCATATCGCGCGCGTAACGGGCGCAGTTAATCCCACGTCGAGATCGTGGGCACTCGAGTACGGCGGACGTGACCTAACGGGCTAGTGGGCCCAGGTTGCAGTTACTGGCGCGTGGCCTGCCGTATCCCAGGTACCGAGGCGTCGGGGGCACAGGGGTGTGACACGTGCCCCATAGTGACACGGAGAGGTGGATTTGGTCCGATTCAGCGGGAGCGAGTTCGAAATTTCACTAAGTTATTCTATTCGGCAGCACAGGAGAGAAATTGCTCTACTCAGCTACCAGGAAGGTTGTCTCGTGAGCAGAGTTGAAGAGATTCGAAAAGGAGTTACTGGTTCAAGTTGGAGTGCAGCTCGGCGTTACTCATTCAAGAAGACAGTTTGGTTTTAAGCTGGCAGGGCCCAGTGAACAAGTTCGCAGGACTCTACCAGCTTCGGGGACTAATGTCGGGGGGTTACCCCCGAGTAGGGGTAAGGCAAGTGCTAAAGGCAAGGTCAAAGTGATGTTTGACCGGGTAGAAGGCTACCCGGATACTTGCTACCCGGTAGGTTTCTATCCGGTCGTACCCACCAATGGCCAAGAGGAGAAATCAAGGAAGTTATGTTCATCAGAGTAGAGAAGTTGGTCCGAGTAGAGGGATCGCGTTTCTACTCGGGCAAGAAGTCAATGGAGCCGTTCTGACAAGGGATCCCGCGTATCCTGCATCCGTACCGGCGTGCGGTTCAACTTACGGAGCGCGTGATTATCCGTGCTACGGCGTGGCTACAGTGCGGTAGGCGCATGTCAAGTCCTGTCACTGACAGAGGGGACAGGACAGGTCTAGGGGCCTACCCTATCTCACTGACAAGGTGGACAGGTCCCATCTCCGAACGGCGCGACGACTTCCCGCACCCGTGTCAGCGAGCAGCCGGAAGAGTGCTCTGTTCTGCAGTGCGCATGTCCCATCAGTCGTACCTTATAGTATTTTTCTATTCGGCTGGGCACCAGTATATAAGGTGCCCTGCCTCCTCCTGCGCGAGGGACGTTGCTTCACTTCACATCTTTACCAGAGACAACACTAGAGCTAGAGAGAGCAGCTGAGTGGCTACCCGGCCAAGAGGCACACATTGTACTGTGGCTCCTCGGAAAACACACATATAGAGAGAAAGGTAGGAGTAGGGGTGTTACCTCCACACGAGGGCCCTGAACCTGGGTAAGATCTTGTTGTTTGCAGTGTTAGAGACATCCTACACGCGGCTACTCGCCATGTGATCCCTCCCCGGATACCTCCAGCGTCCATCGACCCCAACCTTTAGCCATTCCAAGGCATCTCCCGTGATACCACCACGACAATCAAGATTGCCGACATGTATGCTCTGGGAGATCCGACACAGCCACTGCTGAAATCAGCTAAACCGAGTAGAAGACATCCCGGTAATGATGGTGCCAACTCCTCCAGGCGGAATGATCGCTAGGATTTCTAGAACAAGAGAAGAGACGACAGGCCAGACATCCCGTATGGCTCGAACCATGTTGCTGTAGTTGATCCGGATCAGCCTGATGCCGACAACAGCCAGAGGCAGAAGAACACTAGGCCCCAGTTTGGGCAAAACCAGAACAACAAGAAGCCATGGATGGACTAGAAGAAGGCCTGCGATGATCAGCAGAGGTTCACGTTCGAGATGATGAGGGATGGGATGTGCAGCTATCATACTCGGCATCCGAGTAGGCCGGCCAACCACACTACCCGGCAGTGCAGCTGGTACGACCGGATCAAGAGCGAAGGCTTTGGCCAATTGCCCCCTCCTCCACCTCTGCCTCTCTCGGGCTCAAATTTTCAGCCTATCAGAGCAGCAGCCCCGAGACCTACAGAGAACGAAAGGAGGCCCGAGAATGTGAATCGGGTTCAAGGAGACCGGAACAATAACTACAACAACGACAACGACCGTAACAACAACTACAACAACAACAATGTCGGTGGCAGAGGAAGGAATGATTACCGAGAGCACCATCAGAGCTACATGGTGTTTATCACTGAACCAGATGACAAGCAAAGCCAGCGCATGCGTGTGATTGAAGTCAATGTTGTGATGCCGGCTATGCCGGAATACATGTACTGGTCTGACCAGGAGATCACTTGGTCTCACGCGGATAATCCCCGGATCATGCCTAACCCGGGTGGTTATGCTCTGGTGCTAGACCCAACTTTCATCGGGCCCGAGATAAATGTGAGGTTCACCAAGGTTCTCATTGACAATGGGAGTAGCATAAACATCATGTACCGAGATACGATGGTGAAGTTGGGCCTGACCGAGAACATGCTTCAGCCTAGTCGAACTACCTTCCATGGTATTGTGCCGGGAGTCTCTTGTGCTCCTATGGGAAAAATTTGGGTTGATGTTCTGTTTGGTACCCGGGATAACTGCCGCACCGAGAGCTTGTAGTTCGAGGTGGTTGATCTTCAGAGCCCTTATCATGCCCTACTCGGCGGGCCAGCACTGGCCAAGTTCATGGCCTCAACTCATGTGGCCTATCTGAAGATGAAGCTTCCGGGTCCCAATGCCATTATCACCATCTCGGGTGATTACAAGCGCTCTCTGGAGTGTGCTTCAGCTGGATGTTGGTTGGCCGAGTCCCTGGTCATCGCTGTCGAGAAGAAGAAGATACATTAGGTGGTGGCTATGGCTCAAGAAACTCACCTTGGCATGCCCGGGATGACTAACCCTCACCAGAGCGCCACATTCCAAGTATCCAAGGAGACCAAGAAGGTGCAGATTGACCCAGAATTTTCCGAGCGTGAAGCCATCATTGGTGCCGGGTTGGTGGAGAAATAGGAAAGCGAGCTCATCCACTTCCTCCATTAGAATCGGGACATCTTTGCATGGTCGAATTAGGACCTGCCAGGTGCTCCGAGTGAGTTGGTTGAGCACTCTTTGCATGTGAGACCGGATGCTAAGCCGATAAAGGAAACTCGGCGGCACTTCGCAGAAGAGAGAAGAAAGGTAATAGGTGATGATATCATAAGGCTATTGGCAAGTGGATTCATCATGGAGGTGTTGCAACCGAACTGATTGGCTAACCCGGTCCTGGTAGAGAAGAAGAAAGATGGCCCAATGGTTTCTTTAGTGTGGCACATGTGTATTGATTACATGAACCTAAACAAGGCGTGTCCGAAAGATCCATTCCTGTTGCCCCGGATAGATCAAGTGACCGATTACACGTCCGCGCGTGAGCTGTTGTCATTCATAGATGCTTACTATGGTTTCCACCAGATACCTCTAAACCCAGCTGATCAAATAAAGACTTCCTTTATTACCCCGTACAGGGCTTATTGCTATCGTGTCATGTGTTTTGGTTTGATAAATGTCGGCGCCACTTACCAGAGATGTATGCAGAAATGCTTCCACGAACAGATTGGCAAAAATGTGTAGGTATATCTGGATGATATTGTCATCAAGACCAAGGAGAAGCAAACTCTCCTAGATGATATCCAAGAAACATTCGCAAACCTACGGAAGTATCAGTTGAATCTAAACCCGACCAAGTGCACGTTCGGTGTTCCGGCAGGAAAGTTACTCGGTTTCCTCATGTCTAGCCGAGGTATCGAGGCCAACCCCTCCAACATAAGTGTAATTGAGAACATGTCTCTATCGAGATCCCTGAAGGATGTGCAGAGATTCACTGGTTGTCTGGCATCTCTTAGCCGGTTCATTGGGAGAATGGGGGGAGAAAGCTTGGCCCATGTACTAGTTGATGAACAAGACGAACAGATTCGTCTGGACCCCGCAAGCTGATGCTGCCTTCCGAGATCTGAAGGCGATGCTGAGTTTGGCACCGGTACTGGCATCTCCACTGCCCAAAGAGCCAATGTTGCTCTATATTGCAGCTACCAACCGAGTTGTCGGTGTGGTAGTAGTGGTGGAGCGATAAGAGAAAGGAAAATCTGTGCAAAGGTCAGTATATTATCTCAGTGAGGTGATCTCCAACTCGAAGAAAAATTACCCCCACTACCAGAAGATGACATATGGCATCTATATGGCGGCGAAGAAGCTCAAACATTATTTCCAGGAACACCCCATGACGATGGTGAGCACCGCACCCATCATGGAGATTATGGGCAATAAAGATGCAAGTGGCAGAGTAGCCAAGTGGGCCATTGAGTTAGCTGCTTATACCCCATTGTATGCGAGAAAAGAGGCTATCAAGTCTCAGGCACTGGCGTATTTCTTTGTTGATTGGGCCGAGATGCAATATGAGCCCCCACTGCCGGAATCCAATTTCTTGAGAATGCATTTTGATGGCTCCAAGGTGAAGGAAGGTCTCGATGCTGGCGTTGTGCTTACCTCAACCAAGAATGATCAGCTGAAATATGTCTTGCAAATCCATTTTGCGGCATCCAATAATGTGGCCGAGTATGAGGCTTTAGTCCATGGACTGAAAAGTGGCCAAGGAGATTGGCATTCGCCTGATAGTATGTTATGGTGACTCGGACCTAGTGGTTCAGCAAGCATCCGGTACTTGGGACACATTAGATGCCAACATGGCGTCATATCGGTTCCATGTCCAGAATATCTCCGGATACTTTGTTGGGTGTGAATTTCACCATATACACCAAGCTAAAAATGAGGAGGCCGACACACTGTCCAAGTTGGGCTCATCTCGGCAGGCCATCCCGGCAGGAATTTCTCTGGAGCATTTTCAGAAGCCATCCATCAAGCCGTCACTCGAGTCGGATTCAATATTTGTCTAGTCCAATTTGGAATCTGAAGTTGTCCCAGTTGAGGTAGATGTGGGGTGCACCATGGAGAACCCGGTGACTGCTTTCCTCAACTTGGGGACTGCCTTCCTCATCTCGGGGACCGCCTCCCATATCCCGGGGACTGCCTTGCAGAACCTGGGGACTCGGGGACTCGTTCTTATGTCGGAATTTGCCATCTCGGCAGAGGTTATGGAGATTGATGAGCCTGTCTTTGCTCCTCATCCTATGCCAGCATGGACCCAAGCAATAATGTCTTATTTGGTGGATGGTACATTGCCGGGTGACGAGGTCCTGGCCAGGCAGATACAGAGAAGATCCAAGGGCTACACCATCATCAACAAAGAAATATACAAGAGAAGTCCCACATGCGTGCTTCAGCACTGCGTCGAGCCAGAAGAGGGAAAAGAAATTCTCCGGGAGATACATCAAGGAGAGTGTGGGCACCACGCCTCATCTCGGGCTCTAGTGAAGAAAGCATTCCGGCATGGCTTCTTTTGTCTCACTGCCTTCAGCAGGCAGAAGATATAGTGAGGAAGTGCAATAGATGCCAGAGATATGCCAGCAAGATCCATATGTCGGCTTCAGAACTCAAGACCATTCCTATCACTTCGCCATTTGCATTATGGTGTTTGGATATGGTGGGGCCTTTCAAGCCAGCCTGAGGTAACATGACTCACATGCTGGTGATGGTGGACAAGTTTACCAAGTGGATTGAGGTGAAGCCAATCCGGGAGTGTGATGGGCACACATCTGTAACTTTCCTGAAGGATATAATCCTGAGATATGGCTATCCGCATGGGATCATCTCGGATAATGGAACCAATTTCGCTAAGGGAGATTTTGCTTGGTTCTGTAAAGACAAGAGGAACCGACTAGACATTGCGTTAGTCGTGCATCCGGAATCAAATGGGAAAGTTGAAAGAGCCAGCGGTATGGTTCTGTTCGGGATAAAACCTCGGTTGATTGAGCCATTACAGCGAACCCCGGGTTGTTGGCTGGATGAGCTACCGGTGGTGTTGTGGAGTCGAAGGAATACCCCTAACTAATCTACCGGCTACACGTCATTTTTCCTTGTGTCTGAAGCAGAGGCAGTGTTTCCAACCGACAAAGAACATGACTCAGCAAGAGTGACTCTGTATACAGAGGCAGAGGAAAAAGAAGCCCAAGAAGACGATATTTATTTGCTAGAAGAAGCAAGAGAATTAACTCTGTCGAGATCAGCTGTATATCAACAGAATCTGAGAAGCTATCATAGCCAAAAAGTGAACCCTCGGGTGTTCTGAGAAGGAGATCTAGTGCTTAGTCTTGTGCAACGCACAGCCGGGATGCACAAACTTTCCCCTCCATGGGAAGGGCCATTCGTTGTGAGGAATGCTCTGCACAATGATGCATACTATCTCATTGATGCCCAGGAACAGGAGAAGAACAAGATGGATAGATCCGGAGAAGAAACTAAGCGTCCCTGGAATGTAGCTCTCTTTCATCGTTTTCATTCTTGAAAATGCAATGTATGTGCCTCTCCATCGAGTTATAAATTGTTGGCACCCTGCGGAGGAGCCCGGGGACTGCCTGTGCCCAACCCTGTTTGTGTGTACCTGTTTACTGTTTTCCTTATGTCGGTTGACTATGTCGGAATTTCTTGTATCGGTCTAGTAGTGTGCCTAAACCTAAGAGCCAACTCTTCGACTTTGCTACTGTCCAAAACCCCAGCTTCATGGCAAGCAAGAGAACAAGCTAAGGGTCAATGAACACACGAAAATGGCTAGGGAAAGCATGAGCTAGCAAACCGACATAAGTTCGTTGTACTTCCTTTTTCTGGCTAAGTGTTGAAAAGTTCTAATTCCTATCTCGAAGTTGTGAGTATTGTAAACTTGGTTTTCGAAATCGGGTGACTCGACTGTCAAAAAACCACAAGTGGTAGGCAAGAGCAGAGAAGAAAAAAGACGAGTGGACGAGAAAACGAACTCGGGGACTCGAGTTAAAGCGATCCGGCATCTAGCCAGTCTCGCAGAAACCAAACTAAATTTAAGAGTGCCAAATGCTTAAACTTGTTCATTACATTTGCACCCGGCATCCTGGGGATCTAACAAATTTAAAAAAGTGTTTCGAGATAAAAGGCTAAGCAATAACCGAAGGAGTAGGATCAGCGTCTGTCCCTACCGGGACAGTGAACTCGGTGGTCGTGTCACCAGTGGCTGTCTCAGTGGTGGCTTTCTCGGCCGTGGCCACGTTATCGGTGGGGATCTCGGTCGGGGCTGCTGATCCAGTGTTGGAGGACGAATTGGTCTCGACCTCGATCTCCTCATCAACTTCCTCCTCAGCCTCGGAGCCCTCGTCCTCAGATCCTTCCTCTGGCTCGGGGGGACCCTCGATGAAGCCTTTCGTCTCGGCGTAGGAGGCGAGCCTGAATGTGGTTTGCTGGCAGAGTAGGACATGGGTCGGATCCTTGGAACACTTGGATCCGGTGCACATGGTCTTTAGCACTTCAAGGTCAATGGATTCGTACCAAGATAGCACACACTCCAAGACCTCATCCGCACCAGCTCGTGCAGCAGAAGCACGCCACTCTCAGAGTCATTCCTTAGTCTTCTCGAGGCACTTAGCCAGCTTTTCAATTGCCATCGGGACCTCAGAACCCAGCCATAAGGCCTTGTATACCCGGATGGCACTTGTTAGAAGATTAGATCCAATGGCCTTGAGCAGCGTAACTCGAGCTTTAATGGACACCAAGTGATCCTCAGCGGTAGCCACCTCCGAGAGAGTCTCCCCGGCTTCGGCCCTTCTTTCTCAGGACATTTGGATTGGTTTCCCAGCAACACTTTCTAATAGGGTGGAAGGTTCCTGAGAGATAAGCTTTCCGAGTTAGTCAACATTAGTTTGACAGTTTAGATCCAAAAAACTAGAGGAAACAGAGAGGAAAAGATTGCTTACTTTTCAGCTCCTGGTTCAGCTTGCTAAGTTTTGTCAGCCACTTGTCCTTCTCGGAGTTAACCTTGTCCAGCTCGGACTACAGAGAGTTGGCCCAGTTTTCAGTCTTGGTATGCGGCTCCTTGAGCTTCCGGATCTCCTCTTCCTGACGGATCTTCTCGACAGCAGCATCCTTCGCCAGCTCGGCCTTGGCTTTCTGCACCTCGGCCTTTTGTCTCTGCATCTCGGCAAGCTCTGCCTTTAGCTGAGTTACCTTAGCCTTCTAGGTATGGAGTTCATCTTTGAACTTAGCCTCACAGTCAGCAAGCTGAAGTGCCGTTTCGGCCAGAGTGAGACAATCCTGGTGCTTCTCAGCAAAGAGTCTATGATCATCCGCACAGAAACAATCCGGTTAGCAAGAAACCAGGCTCATTGATACAAAGTAAGGATGAAGAGAGAAAACTCACTCTCAAGGGTCGAAATCTTGGACTGCGCTGATTCTGCAAGTGTGGTGCAGTCCTAGTGCTTCTCGGCAAAAACATTATGCTCACCTGCGTTGGCACAACAAATTAGCCAGCAAGATAATGCAGAAGTACAAAATGCAAAATAAAGAAAAAGGAACTTACTCTCGAGCGCAGAGATCTTGGTGATTGAATCGATCAATTGTTGCTCCATCACAGCTGTGCGAGATAACAAAGAATATGAGTTAGTAAGTCGGTGCAATGTAAAGCACACACAACATCTCGGGCATAATGATAGTACCTTTGCCTCCCAGCTGCTCCTGCAGACGCTGTTTGTGCTCACTAAAATCTCGGTGGGTCTAGAGCAGCCTATGGGACAGCTTAGTACGGGTCTCGGTGCAAACCTGAAAAGAAACAGAATGATTGGTGAGATTGTGAAGATTCGACCCGAGTATCCTCAACTCGGTCGAGTAGTGCCTACTCAGCCCGAATCTCGGGGATTGGATGGTGTATGTTTATCTCGGTTTTGCAATGAGTGAACTTAGAAAAATGGAAAAGAGGGAAAAATCACTTACCCGGTAAGTTATCTCAGCGTCTCGGGTTGCAGTCTGTAGCGTGTGCATCCTGTGCGCAAGTGTGCTGGAGGAGGCTGCCACTGGTGTAGTCACCTCGCCGATATCAGATTGGTTCCAGTCTATGCGGTAGTGGTGCAGTGGGCCTAGCTTCTTCCCGGCGTGTGTATCAAGGATGTACCCGATATGATCAAGAGTCGCGTCCGGGTCAGGCCGGGCAACACCAAGCCCCTGGTGCGGAACAATCTGTGCCTCCGGGTTGATTGTCAGTGTGCTGGCTTTCTTCTGGCCAGTCCCGGTCTTCTTCGATGGCACATATGCTTTTCTTGGTTGGGACGATGCTGACAGCTCCTTCCCGGTAGGCGGTGCTGAGCTACTCTGCGATGGCGCAGGGGCGCATTTTGGCTAGGCCGGAGGAACTGGTGCTGACGGGGCCACGGACGGCTGCGGCGCTGGAGTTGGTGCTGGCTGGGCCACATGTGGCTGCGGCGCTGGAGGAGTTGGTGGTGGTGCTTGTGGTGCTGCTGGTTGTACTTCTGGTGCTGCTGGCTGTGCTTGGGGTGCTGCTGACAGTGATGTTGCTGTTCAGAAACCGGCTCCATATGTTCCGGAGCCTCGGTGTTCTCCATCTCGGTGCCCATGTTGCTGGCACCGAGATCTTCATCTTCTCTTTCAAAAGCAAGCATCTCCGGCATGTCCATGGACTGGGCTTCCAGGATCTCCTGCTCGAAGTCGGCATAACCTCGTGCCTCCGGAAGTTGGATCTCATGAGGGAGCCTGGATGACTGTGGCACCGAGACGGGTCTTCTCGGAGTCAAAGTGAATGCAGAGCGAACGGTCATCCTGATCTCCAGAGGCTCACTTCAAAGATAAAAGAGAAGCAAGAAAACAAAGGCAACCAAATTAACTCAGGAAAAAATAAGAGAAGACGCAAATACAAAGGGAATATATCTTAGGGAAAAATAAGAGGATACACATAAGAAATTGGCGTGGGATCGAGTACCTCTATAACAATATAGGCGTCATCAACATCTTCTTCATCCTTAGACCAATCTTGGATGGAGCCTGGAACTTGGAACTTACCAGGATCCGTGGCGAGCTCTGTGTCCGGGATCGGCAGGTTGTCTTCATCGTCGAAGTCCTGCACATCATCCTCGGTCCTATCCGCCCCCAGTTAGCGGCCGGGTTCGCGCCGTCCTCATCCTGCTGGCGAAAAAATTTCTGCATATGCGAATCACAGAGCATGAAAATCAAGACAAAGTAATTTCAGAATAGATCTATTTCGGAGCATTCCGGAACAAATATAACTCGGTAGGTTCTAGGATACTTATAGCTGGTGTTGGACGCGCTCTGCTGTAGGGCTCAAAGCCCCACTCCCTATCCCTTGTGAGCTCGATCCGCGCGATCAACTTCACCTGGGTGGCCACCTCCTTCTTGGTGAGCTCAATCGTGGTGATCCGGGTCGGATCCTGGTGCCCGCTCATGTGGCAGATCTTGTGTTTCCGGCGCTGGAGCGGCAGAGCTCGGCAACTCACAAAGGTGGCGAGCAGATCATCCGCCCGAAGTCCATCTCGGATAAACTATTGGAGATGTTAGTGGATGAGGTTGACTTCGTGGTTGCTATCTCGGGGATTGTGGTCCCAGTTGAGCATCTCGGTAGCGGGACTGTTGTGGAAAACCGGGAGGCCGATGTGGTTCATCTTAGTAGTGTTCTTGACGTAGAAGAAGGTCGCTGCCACTTTCGGCAGGATTCCAGACCCCGGATCCGCTGGAACTTGGAGCCCTGGCGCGGAACCACCATGGCGGTCCCGCAGTGGGTCGTCTGTTTCGGCCAGTCCGGGTTCTCGGGGTTCGGGATGAATTTCTTTCGGAATCGGAAGTACTTGCTCAACATATTGACAATGGGGTAGAGACCGAGAAAGCCTTCCGAGAAGGAGATAAAAGCGAAAAGAGTGGTGATGGCATTCGCCGGAAGGAGATGAGGTTGGAGGCCAAACTTTTTGAAGAAATTAATCATGAAATCTGAGAGGGGAAGGCAAAACCGCATTCGAAATGGTCGAGGAAGACAACATACTCTCCCTTCTCGGGTTCCGGCTGGATCTCGTCTCTGGGAGGCCTGCACTCGACCCCAGCCGGGATTCTCTGTGTCTCTTTGAACCATGTGATGTTCGAGGTCCTAACATGGGACCCGTCCCACGCGGAGCGCGTGGATTCCGGCGCCACCAATTCCTCCACGGCTTCAAGCTCCTGCGAGGCCATGGCTTGCTCCATGGGATCCGGCGTCTCCGGGCGATTCACGGGCTTGAGGAGGTGCCCGGGGAGGGGAAGACGAAGAAGCGAGGCGATGGCGCGAAAGACGAACGCCATGGATGCGCTCGGTCTTGGGCTCGGGATCGGGGAAGTGCTCGTGTGGCCCGGCAACGGCTTGGACCGCACGTAGATCTGAGGCGTGCGACGGCGTTGCGGTGCGCGGCGCTGCACAGAAGCGCGGCGGTTCTCGTGGAATGGCGGCGGAGTCCGGGTGCGCGCGGCGGAGCGGAGAGCTCTATGTGCGTGCGCGGTGAAGGAGTGGAGACGACGGGGGAAAATGGAAGAGAAGAGGGAAAGAGAGGAACCGCACGGGTATTTATACCCCCGGAGGCAATAATAGTGCGGGATTGATTGTGGCACGATTTGCGGTAACGGAGCGGCTACTGCGCAAACAGTAATGCACGAAGCGGAACCGGCGCGCGTGCATGCGCAGTAAATCCCGCACTTTTCGCGAGGTGCATTCAAGTGCGCTAGGGGGATCTGACTGCAGGTGGGGCCAAGTGACCAGGGTGTGGCGTGGGCGCGGCGTGTGCGCAGCGGGGCGCGAGAAACAAGGCGGCACACACAACAGTTCTTCGCCACGTGGTGTGTCCAGTACGCGGTGGAAACGAGGCGGTTTCGCCTCGCACTGGTGAAGTTCTAGAGAAAAGTGGCTAAGTACTGGGAACTCGGTAAACCGCAACCCGGTGCAAGCATCTCGGATTTAAGAGGAAATCCATGGTGGCAGTTGCGGATTAAATCTGAGGTTGAAGTTGAAATTGAACCGAGATAAGGGGTATCTTGGTTGAATGCAGTATAGCTTTAGGTTTTAAGTTGGTGCGGCCCAACGTCCGAGTTCGCTGGACCATACCAGCTTCGGGGACTAATGCCGGGGGGTACCCCCGAGTAGGGCCAAGCTTGGCATTAAATGGTATTCAAGGAGTGGATACCGAAATACTGTTGACCGGGATCAGTACCCGGACCGAGTTGCTGTTACCGAGATGGAGCTATCTCGGAAGAGGTACCAGATGTGATACCTTGCAGGTGGATACTCTCCCGGGTTATCCGAGTTACACTTGGAGAATCCGGGTTACATGAAGAACCATCTATGCCGGATCAAGGTCATTGGAGTAGGAGAAATCCCGAGGATCACGGGAGAGTATATGCGTGCGGTTCAATTTACAAGACGAATGATGTATGAGCGTACATGGCCATAGTGCAGGGTATGGTCGAGGCCACTAATGGAGTGTCGACACACTTTCACTGGGAGACTCCAAGAGGAAGGTATGATGAGCACATCAGCAAGTTTCCCTCAAAAAGAAACCAAGGTTGAATCGACCAGTAGGAGGAAGGAGTAACTTCAGAAGGTTGAAGCAGCTGAGATGGCAGGATGCACTACCGGTTCAGCAACAACGTGGAACCTACACAACACAATCAAATAACTTTGCGCCAACGAAGTAGTGAGGTTGTCAATCTCACCGGTTTTGCTGAACACAAAGAGTTTAAACGTATGATGTGGAAAACAATAGGAAAATAGTATGAAAGCAGTAGGTGTTTTATCAGTATGAGGAAAATGGACTGGGGTCCACAGTTCACTAGTGGTGTCTATCCGTGAAAGATAAATAACATGTGTGGTGAACAAATTACAACTAGGCAATTGACAGAAATGAAGGCTGCACCGTAGTGCGTATGCAAGAAATAAAGATTAGTATGTGATTCATGCGGTCATTACAACAAAATACATAGACCGTCATCCAACTGCATCTATGTCTAATAATCCACCCTCCCAATATCATCCGAACACTCGTTGGGTATTAAGTTGCTAGAAAGAGATTATCGCCGTAAGCAAAGTGTGTAATTGTGACGCCCCGAGATCGGGCACTATGCAGATTTCAGCATTTCCGCCAAAATCCACATAATAACCGATTCCAGGTTGCCACTTGTGATAACATTACAACAGCTTACGAATAATCCACAACAACAACAGAGGAGGTATATACAAGACGACTCAAACGAGTCAAGGATACAACTGATACAGTACAAAGATCCAAATGACAGCGGAAGAAACAACATATTGTCCGACTACGGACAAGATACAAATTGGACTAAGAGTCCTGAAGATAACCGATGGCGTCCAATCCCTGCCCAGGCCAAGCCGGAGGGATTCCCAAGGTAGACTTCAAACCTGTTGACTGCAATGTGGAATATGCAGCCACGAAATGGATTCGTGGGTCAGTATTATTAAGTACTGGCAAGTGGATAGACCATACTCACAAGATACCAGCGTAACCAATCATCACAAGATACAAATACTTTGGGTACAACGGAAAGGAAGGGATTGTTGCAAAGAAGCGGCAGCGGGCTGCACTAACTAACTGCAGAGACGCGCTACAACATCCGGCTAAAAGAAAGGGATAAGATAGCGCGACAAAAACCAACTATAACTACTCACCAAACAATACCCATCCAGTGTTACCCCCTACTAAGGAAGCAACCCAAGGAAAACTCACACTGTTGATTAAGATGACATTCATTTTTATGGTGGAGGTAATCTATATTACTAGTCAAGTTATCATCGTTAAGTGTAAGTTGTCTGAGTACTTGTTAGCCAGCACTTTCACCAAGTCATCCATAACCGCGGACAACACGGCTTCTCGAGTAGATTTAACCCTGCAGGGATGCACCAATTTGGCCGTACACGTAAGAATGACCCGCCAGATGGAAAGGCCCTTCCACCAAGCGAGGCACTCAACACAACCCAACTCTTCTTCGCATCAAGCCCAAAGAACCACGTGCTGTGCGTGCGCGGCTAATCGAGCCCCCACGAAGAAAAGGGGGACCCTCATAGCACTGGAAGACCACGCCGCCCTAAATGCCGACTACAAAAGTTCCACCCTGGCGCCAAGGGCTCGCACCTACATATGCATGCATCAAATGGAAAGCCCGAACTAAGTGTGGCGATTTGGACGAGATGCGAATCGAATCAGAATTGCGGGGGGCGCCCATACTCGCTTCCCACATGCGGTTAGTGCGCTCATCATGGATCGGAGGACAAGACCCTTTTCCTAATTAAGTTCGACACTAATAGGCCTCAAAACCACGCCGGGCCTCCTGCCGGTGCCTTATCATCAAATTATTATTACCCAAAACATTAACATGTTGTTGATTGCATTGAAACCCAACTATCAAACTAAACAGGTGATAAGACGGACAACAAGACTTGAGCGCAAACAACACTAAGCATGCAACTACGACACAAGGGCCAACAGGGTAAACAAACAACAGTTAATAGGAAGTGGAAGGAAGGCTATATCATGGTTGCAAGGTAAACATATGATAGGATCGAGACACAAGCATCGAATCATAAGGCTAGCATAAAGATAATGGAAAGAATCGGTAACAAGTGATGAAAGGCAGCCATAGGTAGCAAGTGAGTATACTTGCCTGGAATCCAGCAAGTAGAGGTACATCCGCAGAACTTGTCGTTGCTCACATCATCTCAACGTCCTATCCGCGAAGAAGTAACGAACTAGAACAAACACCGGATGCAACAATTACTTCGACGGCAAAAGATCCAGCATGGTCAAGATATGGATGCATGACAATTAATTGATGCATCAAAGTAAACCAGTTGACATGGTAAACATATTTAAATGGGACCATATGCAATTTGGATTGCATATGGAAAAGCCCATGAATTAATGTTGAATTAAATGATCTACAAATAACCATCATGTGAAAGTTGATTAGAATGATGCATGGATGATGAAAACAATAAGAAAACAACAATAGCTTCAGTTTGATATGTTGTTTAACAAGTTTGGAAATTTTATTTATTAAGTTATGAACTTTGGCATTTTAAATGATTTAAACAAACATTTGTTGTTTTCACCAATTTTAAATGTTCAAAACAGATAACAAAATTTATATTTGGAAAGAACACAAAATTTTAGATGGAATACATATTTCATTTGTTGAATTTGGACTTTAGATGAGCAAGTTATTAAATTGACAATTTTAAATGCATTAATTAAGAAATAGTTGTTTTCAGCAATTTAATTTATTCAAAACAGAAAACAAAGTTTATATTTGGAAAGCTTGTTCAATTTTGCATGGAAACCATACATTACATGTTGGAATTGGATTTGAATTGCCCAAGTTATGAATTTTGCAATTTAAAAGGTGTAATTAAAGTATTGAATTATTACTCCAATTTTTAATTAGGAAAAACAGTAGACAAATTGTATTGAAAAGGTTGAAAACATGTAGCAAATGTTTCACTGAACATTTTGAGCTATTAAACATAATTTTTGGATCATTATTGAATTTGTTATGCATTTTTCCACAAGCATTTTTATTCTGCCCTTTTTAGTAAACAGAAGGAAGCATGTTCAAATTTAATTCAATTGTGACCAAATAAAATACCACTGTGTAGAGTTTGTTAAGACAAAATTTTAGAGCCCAAGTTTGCTCAATTTGGGTGAACAGAAGTCAAGTTATAAATTTCCAAAGTTTCAAATTTTAATAGCCAATTCTGTATTTAATTATTTAGTGCAAAATTTATTACAGAAACATGTTGCAACTTTGTTACTAACAGAAAGAGCACTAGATGCTGAATCCATAGAAATTTGAATCATTGAAATTGGAGCATTTTTCAATTTGTTATTGATTTTACAAATAAAGATTTAGTTCTGTTTTTCTGGAGTTCGAGAAATAAAAGAAAATGGAGAAAAAAAGGGGTGGCTTTTCGGCCGGACGGGGATTCGAACCCGCGACCACTGCGGGCGCGCGCGAGGCTTGGGCCACTGGGTTGTTGCTGTTGGTTTGAACACCTACAGAACTGAACCTTTTTGAGGTGCTGTTGCGGGATTGCAAACTGACGAAACTGAACTCGTTCAGTTTCTGAACTTGACGGAGACGAACGCAGCAGGGCCGGCGACGACCTGCAGCGGGCGGCGCTCGAATATACCGCTCGATGGCGGGCATACAGAGCAAGGGGAGGGGACGGGGAAGAGGCCGGAAGGCGGAGGCGCTCACCGTGGGGTGTCTCGACGGAGGCGCCGTGTCTCGACGGAGGCTCGGGGACGCGGTCGTGTACTGCAGGTGCCGAACGGAGGAGATGAGGGAGCTCGCCGGCTTCGCGGTGGTGGTCCTCGGGACCGATCTTGGAGGCTAGGAGGTAGAGGGAGTGGTCCTGGTTCCATTCCCGCTAGCAGAACGGCTCGAGGACGGCCGTGGAGGTGGCGCCAAGGTCTCCAAGTGCCGGCCATGGAGGTGACCTTCTCGGGTACAGAAAGTTTCAGAGAAGGAGGGGGCATAGGAGGAAGAAGGAGGGAGATGGCGGCGGGCAGGAGAGGGAGGAGAGAGTGGTTGGGCTAGGGTTTGGGAGGTGGGAGAGGGTCTTTTTATGGAGGAGGGGAAAGGGGAGGAGCAGGTGGGGTTCGGTGGAGTTGGACAGCGACATGTCCTCGTGCTCCCTGTACGGACGGAGGAAGGGGAAGGAGATGTGGGCTGCGTTTGCTGCTGGGGGTTGTAGGTGGGCCGAAAAGGCCTGCCTCCCCCTGGTGTTTTTTTTTATTCTTTTTATTTCTTTCTTTTTTTGTAGCAAAGGGATAAGAGAGAAAGAAAGGGTTTTAGGGTTTTATAAATTTTTTGAAAACAATTTTATTGCATTGACCATATTGAATGCCCAAGTGCACCAAGTTTTGTTTTTTCAAAATTTCAAATATTTATTTGTTGTTTGAATTTGAATTTGAAACTCAAATTAGGGTTTTTAATAAAAGGTGATTTATTTAACCAAGCAAATATTAATTCCAATTCAATTTTTATTGAAAACAATTTGAGTTTGGAACTAAGGTGCATTGTTTGATTTTTTAATAGGAATTTGATTTGGAAACAAGGGTGCAATGCAAAATGCATGATGCAATGCAAAAAAAAGAAAAACAACCAAATCCTACTTGGGGGAAATCCCCCGGGTGTTACAGTAATGTAAACAATGTAAACTAGGTAAACACTGTTGGTTTCTCCCTAATGGAAATAGCACATCCTCCATCCATCACGTTTCTGTCACTCGAGCACAGATGCAAAGGAGGCATGAACCCACTATCGAACATAAATTCTCCCTCTTGGAGTTACTAGCATCTACTTGGCCAGAGCATCTACTAATAACGGAGAGCATGCAAGATCATAAATAACATATGCATGAAGATAACATGATAAATTGATAATCAGAAGACATAGCATTCAACATTCATCAGATCCCAGCGAACACAACATGTAGCATTACATAAAGATGATCTTGATCATGTTAGGCAGCTCACAAGATCTAAACATGAGGTACAAAGTGGAGAGAACAACCATCTAGATACTGCTATGGACCCGTAGTCTAGGGATGAACTACTTACGCATCACTTCGGAGGAGGGCATGGTGGTGTAGACCCCTCCGGTGGTGAATTCCCCTCCCGACAGGGTGCCGGGGAGAGCTCCAGAACCCTCCCGATCTCGGGGTGACGATGATGGAGGCCTCGGGTGTTTCTCGGGGAAAATTGGGATCCTTTTAGGGGTTACGTCTCGGGGTTATAAATAGGCGAAAGAGCAAAGGCGGTGGAGGCCGGGGGGCACACCACCCCATGGCCCGGCCAGGGGGCGCCCCGCCCGATGGTGTGGGCCCCCTGAGGCCCCGCTCCGGGTCTCTTCGGGACTCCGTGGAACCTTCGGGAATTCTAAGACTTCCGGGCTTCGAATTTTCTAATTCGAAGAATATTTCCAGAACAACTTTTTCTAAATCTAAAAACAACAGAAAATAGGGAATTGACTCTGTGGTATCTTGTCAATAGGTTAGTCCGGAAAATCGATAAAAATGACATAAAGTGTATAGCAAACATTTGGGAAACAATAAGAAAACAACATGGAACATCATAAATTAAGGATACATTTATGACGTATCAACATCCCCAAGCTTAGTTCCTACTCATCCTAGAGTAGGTAAACGATAAAAACACATAATTTCTAAGGTGACATGCTACCATAATAAACTTGATCATCAATAATGTAAAAGCATAAGTAAGATGAGATCATAGAACTTAAGCACAGAACATGATAAATAGAATTTTAATAATAAAGCATAGCAATCACCTTGCATCATGAGAAGTAACATAAATAAAAGATCATGAATAACAATGCAACAAAAGATATACGTTTGTTTCAAGTATAGAGAAAACATGTCAAAGTGAGATTTCGCTAGTCCTTAAGAGTGGGGCAAAACATAAATGCCAGTACACCTTCAAAGTTCACGAGGAAGACTAGAACAAATAATTAGAGAACAAGAAATAACACATCATGAATCAATTAATAATGTTTCTCGGACAAATGCACATAAAACTCAGAATGGCAACTATGCTCTCTCAACCGTGCATAAAGTTAGAAGATGGAGACTCAACATAAAAGTAAAAGAAAGGCCATTCGCAGAGGGAAGCAGGGATCAACTCATGTGTTAGAGCTTTTATTTTATTAAACAGAGGTATTGAAAACATTTTTAAAAGAAGTGTATGCTTATGTCAACAAATGGTAAACAGAAAATACAGTACGTCACAAGCCAACTAGACTTCACAAGAGCGGCTCCCATAGAAAGACGCATCTGATTAGAAGCTAATCCCTCTTTCTCTTTTGTTTACATAATTATGCTTTGACTGATAAATCATGGGGGAAAATGGTGAAGAGAATTTGTGTTATTAATTTGGGGCTGGGCACCCCGCTGCCAGCTCTTCTATTATTGGATAAGTGGATGAAGCAACTAGTTCAGGGTGTGAAATTCCAATCAACAAGTGAGAGAAAGATTCTCTATTTACGTCCTCATGAGCTAAAACAGGAGCACAAAACAGGAGTAATTTTTAAAGTTTTGGAGTGGCGGTTAAATACCACAAGTAGTTAGGTATGGTGGACACATTTGGCAAACTTGGGTTTTTTGGAGCTGGATGCACGAGTAGATCTCATACTCAATACAGGTGGAGGCTAGCAAAAGACTGGGAACGACAAATCAGGAGAGCATAAGAGCCGTAATCGTGCATAGCGACATAAACATCATTAATCAAAGCATAAGTGGTACCACAAGTTCAAAAACTAAATGATCATGGAGGTTATTCGTGACTGGTTCATAGTCATAAACATGGTGTGAGAATGCGCCAAGTCAACCAAATAAAACATTCAAAGGAGAACACCACAAATTTATGCTTCAATATGACAAGAACAACTCATGATTCTTTCAATGGCACATTAAACACTCTCAGCTATTTGAGGCTAATCATGCTACTAAATAACCACAAGTCTTTAGAACTAAAATAACATCTAGCATGATATGAAAAAGTCTAGCCACTGTCCATACAAGCTTCTACTTGCACCGTTAAAAATTCTACCTCAAGCAGCAGTTTCTTTTCCCAACAAACACCATACAAAACATGCTTTAACAAAAACTGTCTAAATGATACAGCAAGCAAGAATGAGAGGACTCACATAACACTACTAAAACTAACAGCTTTGAACAAGAGATGCAATCAAAACAAGAGCTAAACAAGAATTTTTGCAGCAACTAGAAGAAAAACTAAGAATACTAGCATAGCAAGTATTCAAACGAAAAAGCGGAGCGTGTCTCTCTCCCAAACAAAGAATTCTAGGATCCAACTATATTATTGCATCAAGTAAAACAAAATAAAAACAAACAGACGCTCCAAGTAAACTTCATATGATGTGACCGAATAAAAATATAGTTTCACGAGAAGTGACCTGATAGATAGTTGATGAAGAAGGGGATGCCTTGGGCATCCCCAAGCTTAGATGCTTGAGTCTTCTAAAAATATGCTTGGATGAACCACGGGGGCATCCCCAAGCTTTGACCTTGCACTCTTCTTGATCACATATATCACCCCTTCTCTTGACCCATGAAAACTTCCTTCACACCACACTCAAACAATAATTCGCATTAGAGGGTTAGTGCAACAATTAAAAACCCATTGGTTATGTATGGCACAAGTGCTATTGATACTTTTAAACATTAGCTAAATCCACTGATGTTTCATGAAGCAAAGAAATCCACTTGACATCACAAAAGAGAAAATGCAAGAAAAATGGTAGAATCTGTCAAAACCAGAACAGTCTGTAAAGACGAATTTTTTTCGAGGCACTTACGTTGCTCAGATCGAAAAACTTAGATAACAAAAAAGTTGAAGAATTAGATGAGGAATAAGAAAAAGAAATTTCAGGTCATTCTGATTTTTCTATGATTTATACGATTTTTTACGGTGGACAGCAGAAATCGGTTTCCTGGGCAGAAATACGAAAACCAACTCCAACTCTCGTCAGAAACTTTACTTGGCACTACTAAAACATGAAAATAAAGATACAAAGGAGTTTGTACAAAAGTATACAACCCCTTGACTCAAAGAAAATAGAGAAAAACAAAGCAAAAAAATAAAACCATGGGTTATCTCCCAAGAAGTGCTTTTCTTTAACGCCTTTTAGCTAGGCCCAGAAAAGTGCAATCAAGTATTTTCAAGTGAATAAGCATCCAAATTGTAACTTGTTAGAATAATGGAAAGTGTTCCATACCTTTCTTGAGTGGGAACTGAAATTTAATATTACCATCTTCCATATCAATAACAGAACCAATAGTTCTAAGAAAAGGTCTTCCCAAAATAATTGGACAAGAAGCATTGCATTCAATATTCAAGACAACAAAATCAACGGGGAAAAGATTATTATTAACCATTATAAGAACATCATCAACTCTTCCCAAAGTTTTCTTTCTAACATTATCAATAAGACGAATATCCAAATAACAAGGTTCCAATGGTGGTAAATCAAGAATATCATAGAGTTTCTTGGGCATAACAGAGATACTAGCACCAAGATCACATAGAGCATTTAAATCAAAATCATTCACTTTCATTTTAATAATAGGTTCTCAACCATCATCTATATTCCTAGGGATAAAGGCTTTACATCTTAATTCATCCTCACTAATTTGCATGAGAGCATTTGTAATATGTTTTGTGAAAGCCATATTCATAGCACTAGCATTAGGACAACTAGCAAGATTTTGTAAGAACTTAAACACTTCAGTTATGTTGCAATCATCAAAGTAAAGATCATTTTTATAAAAGATAATGGGAACTTTTTCTCCCATATTTCTAAAAATTTCAACACTTTTATCAGAAACATTTTTAGCAGTTTCAGGCAGTTTTGCATTTTTACTAGCAGAAGTGGGAGTGTTTCCAACACCAATTACTTCAACATTGATAGTAGAAGGTTTTCTAGCATGAGAAGCTTCAGTTTTACTAGTGGTGGTAATGGTGCAAACATTAGCTATATTATTCTTTCTAGCTATTTCATCTTCTTTTTCCCATCTAGCATGCAATTCAGCTAACATCCTAACATTGTCATCAATTTGAATTTGGATAGCATTTGTAGAAGCAAAATGATTATCATATATGGTTTCAGTTTTAGTAGTCATTCTACTAATCAAAGAAGATTGAGCTTCAGACATGGATGAAATAGAAGTTTCAGCATGAGCAATTTTAACTTGCAACCCAGATATTTCTCTATTTAAACTCTCAAGTTGATAGCTAATATTTCTTAGCATAACAGATTGTTCTTCCATGGTCTTAGTAAATAAATTATTTTGCTCATATTGTTTTTGCATAAAGTCTTTAGTGGCTCTTTCAACTTCTGAAATTCTTTCATTAGACATTCTAATTCTATCATTATTACCACTATTAAAAGGATATGGTCTATAATTGTTGCTACCAAAATTATTCCTATAAGCACTGGTGTTGAAATTATTATTTTTAATGAAGTTCACATCAACATGATCTTCTTTAGAAACCAAAGAGGATAAAGGAACATTATTTGGATCGACAGGAGCATGGCCATTCACAAGCATAGACATAATAGCATCAAGTCTTTCATGCAAAGAGGAGGTTTCTTCAACAGAATTTACCTTCTTACCAGTTGTAGCTCTCTCAGTGTGCCGCTCAGAATAATTTACCATCATATCATCAAGAATCTTTGTTGCTGCCCCCAAGGTCATGGACATAAAGGTTCCTCCAGCAGCTGAATCCAGAAGGTTTCTTGAAGAAAAATTCAGACCTACATAAAAGGTTTGGATGATCATCTGTAACAGCCCAAGTATGAAAACCTACCATTTAGAATGTTTGATTTCTTGTTATTAAAGTATTGCATCATGGCATCATATTTATTTCCTTTGTTTGCCTTGTTTACCATTTGTTTTGCATCTGTTCTTAATTGTTTTCACAATGAAAATCAAACAATTTCCAGTGCTTTGTTTTCATACTTGTTCTGTTACAACCTTTGAAATAAAAATCACAAATAAAAACAACCAAATTGTTTTCTTTTTAATCCATAATGATCACTTATTAAATTGTTGATTTTAATCAAACCATTAAATTCCAAATCAAATTTCAACCTCAAATCAATTTTCCCAAATCAGCACCCAATTGAATCTATGAAGTTCACCAAACAATCATAATCCTTAATCCATTTTAACATAGGGTTCACCCTATTAAAATGAGTTGTTTTCATTAATGTTCAAATAATGTAGCAAATCTTTCCATTTGTGGTTTAAACACAAACAGCAATTAAACTCCAACTTTTTGAAAACAAAAGTTAACATTTGCTTAATATTAACCTAAATAGCCTAACCTAATTTTTCTAAGATTTTTACTAACCTAAAACCCTACCTTTTTTTCCAATTCCTTTCTCTACAAAAAAAAACAGAAAACAAAGAAATAAAAGCAAAGCGCGCAGCAACTAACCTACCTACCCCAGCCCAGCCCACCTAAGCTGCTAACCGCGTGCGCAGCAGCCCGCAGCGGCCCGATACCGTTTCACTTAAGCCGCCCCCGTCGTCTTCAGTTGTACGGCCGAGCATCCATGGACGCCACGGCAGCACAGAGACCACTCGACGGCGATCCTCCATCCCTAGCCCCTATAAGATCCCCTCCTAGACCCCGCAGCCCTAGTCCAGAACCCTAGGGACCTCTGTCCCCTCGCGCCGCCGCTATTTCTCTCTCTCCCGACGACGATCGCCTTCTGAACCTCACTGTCATCCCTCGCCGGAGACGCCGTGCTCTGAATTTCGACGATCGCCGTCTCCTCGCCGCTCCACCACCCTCGCTTTCTCCTGGAATCAAACCACCGTAGCTACCTCGAGCTGGTGGACACCTTCATGGAGATCGAGGTGGCCCGGATCGACGCCGCGATCCTCGATTTCTCCGGCCACCGTGGCGCCCCTCCCTCTGAAACCGTGGACTCCGCCGTCGTTGCCGCCCACCGTCTTCCACGCCGACCACGGGGATCGAGCCAGCGCCTCCCCGTCGACCTTCTGGACACCTACATCGCGCGCGAGCGGGCTCGTAGCCACGCCGCCATCCAGGTGCTGTCGCCGTCGAGTCCGACGTCCCCGCGCCTCTGCCACGTCCACACCGCCGGTGAGCACGCCTCCGTGCTTCCTCCTCCCTCTCTGCTTGTCCAACACCAGCGCTCGCACACGATCTGCTCAGCCACACACGAGCACCACCACGGCAGCACGGCCCCGTCGATCGCCGCCGTCAAGCGTTGCCTCTGTCAGCGTGCGGTCAGGTTTTCATCAGTGAAAAATTCAGTTAACGGAGATACAACATAACCTTGCTGCGTATCGTTACCTGACAACAAAACGCATCCACCCCACTGGTTCAGCGCAGCGCAGCGCAAGCGAGGGGAGATGGGTTCGATCCCTGGCTCTCCCTGGGATAACCCCCACCTTTTTTTCGCCGCGGCGCTGACAGGGAGGGCCCCCTGTCAGCCGCACACGAGCCACGCACGCGCACAGTGGCCCTAGGCCCACTGGCAGTGCCTAGGGCTAGCTCCCTGAGCGGTAACAGTTGTTTTCCAATGTTTCTGTAATTAAATCTAAGTCCTCCTAATTTACAGTTTGGCCCTCAATCTTAAATTGTTAATAACTTTTAATCTAAAACTCCAAATAATACAAGTTAAATATGTTTATTGATCTAAATAAAATTGTCTATCTAATGGTACCAATTGTTTCCTGTTTTGAACTTTCCAAATACAACTTAAATTTGAATTCAAATGTTTCAATTGCAATTTGCTAAAATCAATAACTAATTCATTATTAATCCAATAAATGCAAATAAAATATGTTTTCCATACCATTTTGAATAACCTTTTCAAATATAATTTTTGTTTCCTGTTTGGGATAATTAAAATTGCCTAAACAATTTAATCCTTGTTTAATTCATTTAAATTTGATAAAATCATAACTTGCTCAACATAAAATATTTTTGAACATGCAAAATATGTTTTCAAACCATCAAAGTGTGAACTTTTCAAATGTGAGTTTGAAATTATGTTTTGAATAAATAAAATTCAATTAAATTCATGCTTATTTTAAATTCCATTAAAACTTGTTTAAATATTGTTTAATTCATAATTAAATTATCCTAACTCCTACTTCAAAATTTAAAACATGTAATCCAACTAAAATTTGATGTACTTTCCAAATATAAAATTTGTTTCATGTTTTGAATAATTAAAATTGGTTAAATGATTTAAACCTTGTTTAAATCATTTAATATTGTTAAATTCATAACTTGATCAACTTAAATTCTTTTGGGACATATAAAATATGTTTCAAACCATAAAAGCATAACATTTTCAAATATGAACTTCACTCAATGTTTTGCACAAATAAAAATTCAAATAAGTTCATGTTTGAATTAAATTCATTTAATTCTTGCTTAAACTTGTTTAATTCATAAATAATGCATTTGAAATCCTTTTTCAACAAGTGAAACATGTAATCCACCCAACATTGTGTGTTCTTTTCAAATATAAACTTTGTGATCTGTTTTGAACAATTTAACTTGATGAAAACAACAAATCCTTGAGTGACACCTTTAAGTAACCAAAATTTCTTAACTTGATAAATAAAATCCTAAACTTGGTAAACCTTATTTCCATTTGGTTCTATTGTTGTTATTTTGTTGTTTTCCTCATCCATGCATCATGCTAATCCACTTTCATATAATGATTAGTCGTAAAACAATTAATTCAACCATAATTCATGGGCTTTTCAGGTGCAACTCAAATTGCATGTGGGTCCATTTAATCCTGTTTCTATCTTGTCAACTAGTTTATTTCTATGCATCAATTAAATGGTCATGCATCATCCCATGTTTGTGCACTATGCCATGTTATTGATTGTTTATGTTTCTGCCTTGTTTGTTTGCTTCTTCCCGGATATACGACGACGTTGAGACCGACGATACTTACGACATCCCTTCTAAGGAGTTAGCTCAGTACCAGGCTACTGGGTTTGCAGGCAAGTTATCACCCACATGAACCACTGTGTTCCTTTCAACATTGGTTACCGATACTTTCCGTTGTCTATTCTGCTAGCCCTATGATTAGTTGCTTCTGTTACGAACCTATCACATGTATCCTTTAAACCTGTTATTGCCTCACCTCCATACCTATAACCATTGCTTGTTGCCTGTGTCTTACTAGCATGCTTAGGTTGTTTTGCTCGAGTCTGTTACCCGTTACTTTCTGTTACTATTTCTATTATGTTCTAGGGGCTCGATGTTTAATCAATCAATCAATCAATCATGCTACTGTTATTGTTAAATAATAATTTGATGATAAGGCACCGGCAGGAGGCCCTGTGTGGTTTTGAGGCCTGCTAGTGTCGACCCTAATAGGAAAAGGGTCTTGTCTACTGATCCATGATGAGCGCACTAACCGCATGTGGGAAGCGAGTATGGGCGCCCCCTCAATTTGATTCGATTCGCATCTCGTCCAAATCGCCTCATTTAGTTCGTGTTTTCCATTTGCCGCATGCATGTTTTTGCGAGCCCAGGCCAGGGTGGAACTTTTGTAGTCGGCATATAGGGGGACACGTTCTTAGAGTGCTATGAGGGTCCATTTTCTTCTGGGCTCGATTAGCCGTGCGCCCAAGGTTCTTTGGGCTTGATGCGAAGAAGAGTCGAGTTGTGTAGAGTGCCTCGCTTGGTGGGTTTGATTCCCGTCTGGCGGGATATTCTTGCGTGTACGGCCAAATTGGTGCAACCCTGCAGGGATAATCTTCTCGAGAAGCCGTGTTTTCCGCGGTTATGGATTACTTGGTGAAAGTACTGGCTAACAAGTACTCAGGACAACTTAAACATAATGATCAAACATGTTACATCCAATGATTAATAACTTGACTAGTAATAGGTTGATGACACAATAACTTGATTCACCTTTAATACAACTGTGTGAGTTATCCTCGGATTGCTTCTTTGGATAAGGGGCGAGATCCAGGATGGGTTTGTTTGAAGTTATCTTTCAGTTGGTTACAATCCTCATCTCCTTTCTGTTAGCCGGCAGTTGTAGTATGTTTCTGTAGTTGGTTAGCGCAGCCAGTTGCAGCATCTTTCATACCCCTTTTCTTCCGTTGAACCCAAGGCATCTGTGCTTGGTGTTGACGGGTTACACTTTGGTGAACTGTGAGTCTTGCTTGCCAGTACGTTTATGTACTGACCCCTTTGGGGCTGTGGTTTCCGCAGACCTACGTTTCCGAGGATCTACATGGTGGCTACTACGTGGAGTATGACGAGACTGCTGACGAGTAGATAGTGGACCCGGGTAGGATCCGAGACTTCGTGGATGGGCTCCGTCTTTTCGTTTCCGGCCTCTTAGGCCTATTTGGATCTTGTCTGTACTCAGACATGTTGAATGTTTCCGCTGTAATGTAATGATGTATTGTTGGGACATGTGTCCTCTGAATGATTGTATTTGCTATCTCTGCTCTAATGAGAGCTATTTGCACCTTATTTCAATCTTTTGTGTTGTAGAGATCTGTTGTGATATCACTTGTTCAAACGCCGTTGACGTACCATGTGTGTATGTTTTGAAGTACGTCAATGGAAGTACCCTGATTTCTATGGGATAGTTTACGTCGACGCTGAACAGATAGGGGTTGGTTGTCACACATACGTGTGTTGGCCTACTCGTAAGAGGACGCGGGTGCCGGTAAGCCCCGTAATCCAATCTACTACTGTTCAACGGAACGGCGAGTATCCTTTAGAAGTTCGGGTGCGACAAATGGTATCAGAGCCTGTCTGCTTGTAGGATCCCTTTTTACTGGTCGCAGTTGAGTCTAGAAACTATTTTTGTAGCTATATAGGAAAAATGAAACGTGAGAGTAGGAATTCTGCCATTTTTCTTCTTTTCCCACCCACCCACCCTTTTCTGGTAAGGAAGTGCAACGTTGTTTTCCCTTCTCACCTAAACTTTCAAGTTAGGGTTTCACGTATCCTGGTTTCTCAAGGATAGTTATAACTACTAGACCATAGGAATGGAGGTGGTTGTAACATGATTTATCATGTTGCCTACTCATGATTGAGAACGGAGGCGTGTAAGCCCCGGAAGCAAATCCTTTATCCCTTAAGCAGTAGATATTGATCCTTTAGAAGCCAGGATGGGTTTTTCCGTAGTACCTCAGGAGTTTTGTTCTCGTTTTCCCCGATGTTGATATCCTGTTCTTCTCAACATCCTTTTCGTCCGTGAAATCTTGTTGTTGTTTTCCACTTCAGTTCTTCTACCGGCGTCTAATCAAAACTTCCCAAATATCAAGTATATCTGGCCAGAAAGGTTGTTGTTGTTGTTATTGTTGATTCCAGGCTATGAGAGCTGGCATTCCTATCACCTGGGGTTGTTTCGAGGAAGCATTCCTGAATCACCACATTCCAGATAATCTATTCTATAAATCAATCAAATCCTGTTCAGCTATACACCCTCGATACAAAACCTCTCCCTTTACTTGAAAATGTTCCGGTGGTTTCCAAATTCCCTGACGTCTTTCCGGAAGAGTTGCCAGGAATACCTATCGTTTTGAAATTCCAGAAACTATCCAAGGTGCACGATGTGTTTCACGTGTCACAGCTCAAGAGGATCTTCCCAAGAAGTTTCCGGACCTTTTCTTTTCTCAGCAGGAATCTCGGGCCGCGATTCCTTCAAGGGGGGGCGTTTTGTAACAGCCCAAGTATGAAAACCTACCATGTAGAATGTTTGATTTCTTGTTATTAAAGTATTGCATCATGTCATCATATTTATTTCCTTTGTTTGCCTTGTTTACCATTTGTTTTGCATCTGTTCTTAATTGTTTTCACAATGAAAATCAAACAATTTCCAGTGCTTTGTTTTCATACTTGTTCTGTTACAACCTTTGAAATAAAAATCACAAATAAAAACAACCAAATTGTTTTCTTTTTAATCCATAATGATCACTTATTAAATTGTTGATTTTAATCAAACCATTAAATTCCAAATCAAATTTCAACCTCAAATCAATTTTCGCAAATCAGCACCCAATTGAATCTATGAAGTTCACCAAACAATCATAATCCTTAATCCATTTTAACATAGGGTTCACCCTATTAAAATGAGTTGTTTTCATTAATGTTCAAATAATGTAGCAAATCTTTCCATTTGTGGTTTAAACACAAACAGCAATTAAACTCCAACTTTTTGAAAACAAAAGTTAACATTTGCTTAATATTAACCTAAATAGCCTAACCTAATTTTTCTAAGATTTTTACTAACCTAAAACCCTACCTTTTTTTCCAATTCCTTTCTCTACAAAAAAAAACAGAAAACAAAGAAATAAAAGCAAAGCGCGCAGCAACTAACCTACCTACCCCAGCCCAGCCCACCTAAGCTGCTAACCGCGCGCGCAGCAGCCCGCAGCGGCCCGATACCGTTTCACTTAAGCCGCCCCCGTCGTCTTCAGTTGTACGGCCGAGCATCCATGGACGCCACGGCAGCACAGAGACCACTCGACAGCGATCCTCCATCCCTAGCCCCTATAAGATCCCCTCCTAGACCCCGCAGCCCTAGCCCAGAACCCTAGGGACCTCTGTCCCCTCGCGCCGCCGCTATTTCTCTCTCTCCCGACGACGATCGCCTTCTGAACCTCACTGTCATCCCTCGCCGGAGACGCCGTGCTCTGAATTTCGACGATCGCCGTCTCCTCGCCGCTCCACCACCCTCGCTTTCTCCTGGAATCGAACCACCGTAGCTACCTCGAGCTGGTGGACACCTTCATGGAGATCGAGGTGGCCCGGATCGACGCCGCGATCCTCGATTTCTCCGGCCACCGTGGCGCCCCTCCCTCTGAAACCGTGGACTCCGCCGCTGTTGCCGCCCACCGTCTTCCACGCCGACCACGGGGATCGAGCCAGCGCCTCCCCGTCGACCTTCTGGACACCTACATCGCGCGCGAGCGGGCCCGTAGCCACGCCGCCATCCAGGTGTTGTCGCCGTCGAGTCCGACGTCCCCGCGCCTCTGCCACGTCCACGCCGCCGGTGAGCACGCCTCCGTGCTTCCTCCTCCCTCTCTGCTTGTCCAACACAAGCGCTCGCACACGATCTGCTCAGCCACACACGAGCACCACCACGGCAGCACGGCCCCGTCGATCGCCGCCGTCAAGCGTTGCCTCTGTCAGCGTGCGGTCAGGTTTTCGTCAGTGAAAAATTCAGTTAACGGAGATACAACATAACCTTGCTGCGTATCGTTACCTGACAACAAAACGCATCCACCCCACTGGTTCAGCGCAGCGCAGCGCAAGCGAGGGGAGATGGGTTCGATCCCTGGCTCTCCCTGGGATAACCCCCACCTTTTTTTCGCCGCGGCGCTGACAGGGAGGGCCCCCTGTCAGCCGCACACGAGCCACACACGCGCACAGTGGCCCTAGGCCCACTGGCAGTGCCTAGGGCTAGCTCCCTGAGCGGTAACAGTTGTTTTCCAATGTTTCTGTAATTAAATCTAAGTCCTCCTAATTTACAGTTTGGCCCTCAATCTTAAATTGTTAATAACTTTTAATCTAAAACTCCAAATAATACAAGTTAAATATGTTTATTGATCTAAATAAAATTGTCTATCTAATTGTACCAATTGTTTCCTGTTTTGAACTTTCCAAATACAACTTAAATTTGAATTCAAATGTTTCAATTGCAATTTGCTAAAATCAATAACTAATTCATTATTAATCCAATAAATGCAAATAAAATATGTTTTCCATACCATTTTGAATAACCTTTTCAAATATAATTTTTGTTTCCTGTTTGGGATAATTAAAATTGCCTAAACAATTTAATCCTTGTTTAATTCATTTAAATTTGATAAAATCATAACTTGCTCAACATAAAATATTTTTGAACATGCAAAATATGTTTTCAAACCATCAAAGTGTGAACTTTTCAAATGTGAGTTTGAAATTATGTTTTGAATAAATAAAATTCAATTAAATTCATGCTTATTTTAAATTCCATTAAAACTTGTTTAAATATTGTTTAATTCATAATTAAATTATCCCTACTCGTACTTCAAAATTTAAAACATGTAATCCAACTAAAATTTGATGTACTTTCCAAATATAAAATTTGTTTCATGTTTTGAATAATTAAAATTGGTTAAATGATTTAAACCTTGTTTAAATCATTTAATATTGTTAAATTCATAACTTGATCAACTTAAATTCTTTTGGGACATATAAAATATGTTTCAAACCATAAAAGCATAACATTTTCAAATATGAACTTCACTCAATGTTTTGCACAAATAAAAATTCAAATAAGTTCATGTTTGAATTAAATTCATTTAATTCTTGCTTAAACTTGTTTAATTCATAAATAATGCATTTGAAATCTTTTTTCAACAAGTGAAACATGTAATCCACCCAACATTGTGTGTTCTTTTCAAATATAAACTTTGTGATCTGTTTTGAACAATTTAACTTGATGAAAACAACAAATCCTTGAGTGACACCTTTAAGTAACCAAAATTTCTTAACTTGATAAATAAAATCCTAAACTTGGTAAACCTTATTTCCATTTGGTTCTATTGTTGTTATTTTGTTGTTTTCCTCATCCATGCATCATGCTAATCCACTTTCATATAATGATTAGTCGTAAAACAATTAATTCAACCATAATTCATGGGCTTTTCAGGTGCAACTCAAATTGCATGTGGGTCCATTTAATCCTGTTTCTATCTTGTCAACTAGTTTATTTCTATGCATCAATTAAATGGTCATGCATCATCCCATGTTTGTGCATTATGCCATGTTATTGATTGTTTATGTTTCTGCCTTGTTTGTTTGCTTCTTCCCGGATATACGACGATGTTGAGACCGACGATACTTACGACATCCCTTCTAAGGAGTTAGCTCAGTACCAGGCTACTGGGTTTGCAGGCAAGTTATCACTCACATGAACCACTGTGTTCCTTTCAACATTGGTTACCGATACTTTCCGTTGTCTATTCTGCTAGCCCTATGATTAGTTGCTTCTGTTACGAACCTATCACATGTATCCTTTAAACCTGTTATTGCCTCACCTCCATACATATAACCATTGCTTGTTGCCTGTGTCTTACTAGCATGCTTAGGTTGTTTTGCTCGAGTCTGATACCCGTTACTTTCTGTTACTATTTCTATTATGTTCTGGGGGCTCGATGTTTAATCAATCAATCAATCAATCATGCTACTGTTATTGTTAAATAATAATTTGATGATAAGGCACCGGCAGGAGGCCCTGTGTGGTTTTGAGGCCTGCTAGTGTCGACCCTAATAGGAAAAGGGTCTTGTCTACTGATCCATGATGAGCGCACTAACCGCATGTGGGAAGCGAGTATGGGCGCCCCCCTCAATTTGATTCGATTCGCATCTCGTCCAAATCGCCTCATTTAGTTCGTGTTTTCCATTTGCCGCATGCATGTTTTTGCGAGCCCAGGCCAGGGTGGAACTTTTGTAGTCGGCATATAGGGGGACACGTTCTTAGAGTGCTATGAGGGTCCATTTTCTTCTGGGCTCGATTAGCCGTGCGCCCAAGGTTCTTTGGGCTTGATGCGAAGAAGAGTCGAGTTGTGTAGAGTGCCTCGCTTGGTGGGTTTGATTCCCGTCTGGCGGGATATTCTTGCGTGTACGGCCAAATTGGTGCAACCCTGCAGGGATAATCTTCTCGAGAAGCCGTGTTTTCCGCGGTTATGGATTACTTGGTGAAAGTACTGGCTAACAAGTACTCAGGACAACTTAAACATAATGATCAAACATGTTACATCCAATGATTAATAACTTGACTAGTAATAGGTTGATGACACAATAACTTGATTCACCTTTAATACAACTGTGTGAGTTATCCTCGGATTGCTTCTTTGGATAAGGGGCGAGATCCAGGATGGGTTTGTTTGAAGTTATCTTTCAGTTGGTTACAATCCTCGATCTTATCTCCTTTCTGTTAGCCGACAGTTGTAGTATGTTTCTGTAGTTGGTTAGCGCAGCCAGTTGCAGCATCTTTCATACCCCTTTTCTTCCGTTGAACCCAAGGCATCTGTGCTTGGTGTTGACGGGTTACACTTTGGTGAACTGTGAGTCTTGCTTGCCAGTACGTTTATGTACTGACCCCTTTGGGGCTGTGGTTTCCGCAGACCTACGTTTCCGAGGATCTACATGGTGGCTACTACGTGGAGTATGACGAGACTGCTGACGAGTAGATAGTGGACCCGGGCAGGATCCGAGACTTCGTGGATGGGCTCCGTCTTTTCGTTTCCGGCCTCTTAGGCCTATTTGGATCTTGTCTGTACTCAGACATGTTGAATGTTTCCGCTGTAATGTAATGATGTATTGTTGGGACATGTGTCCTCTGAATGATTGTATTTGCTATCTCTGCTCTAATGAGAGCTATTTGCACCTTATTTCAATCTTTTGTGTCGTAGAGATCTGTTGTGATATCACTCGTTCAAACGCCGTTGACGTACCATGTGTGTATGTTTTGAAGTACGTCAATGGAAGTACCCTGATTTCTATGGGATAGTTTACGTCGACGCTGAATAGATAGGGTTGGTTGTCACACATACGTGTGTTGGCCTACTCGTAAGAGGACGCGGGTGCCGGTAAGCCCCGTAATCCAATCTACTACTGTTCAACGGAACGGCGAGTATCCTTTAGAAGTCCGGGTGCGACATCATCCAAGTAGTCAATCCATGAGTAGGACAATTCTTTACTAAAGATTTCATTCTTTCCCAAGATATAGCGACATGCTCATTATCAAGTTGCTTAAAATTCATAATGCTACTTCTTAAAGATATAATCTTAGCAGGAGGATAATATTTTTCAATGAAAGCATCTTTACACTTAGTCCAAGAATCCATACTATTTCTAGGCAAAGATAGCAACCATTATTTAGCTCTTCCTCTCAAAGAGAAAGGAAGCAAATTCAGTTTAATAATATCTCCATCGACAAATTTCTATTTTTGCATCTCACATAGTTCAACAAAATTATTAAGATGGGCAACAGCATCATCACTACTAACAACAGAAAATTGCTCTCTCATAACATGGTTTAACGGGGCAGGTTTTATCTCATAAAAATCAGCAGTAGGAGCAGGTGGAGCAATTGGTGCGCTACTGAAATAATTGTTGTTGGTGCTAGTAAAGTCACACAACTTAGTGTTCTCAGGAGTAGTCATTTTAACAAGACTAAAAACAGTAATAAAACTATAGCTAGAATAAGAACTTAATTTTTTGTGTTTACGATAAAGAGAAGCAAACAAGACAAAATAAAATAAACTAAGAAAAACAAAACCAAAGTAAAGAGATTGGAGGTGAGAGACCCCCCTTGCAAAAATTCTCCTCCCGGCAACGGCGCCAGAAAAATGCTTGATGGAGTGTAGACACACGTTCGTTGGGAGAACCCAAGAGGAAGGTATGATGAGCACAGCAGCAAGTTTCCCTCAGAAAGAAACCAAGGTTGAATTGACCAATAGGAGGAAGGACTAACTTCAGAAGGTTGAAACAGCTGAGATGGCAGGGCGCACTACCGGTTCATCAGCAACATGGAACATACACAACACAATCAAATCACTTTGCCCCAATGAAGCAGTGAGGTTGTCGATCTCACCGGTTTTGCTGAACACAAAGAGGTTAAATGTATGGTGTGGAAAATAGTATGAAAGCAATAGCAGCAGTATGAAAGCAGTATGAAAGCAGTAGGTGTTTTATCAGTATGAGGAAAATAGACCGGGGTCCACAGTTCACTAGTGGTGTCTCTCCGTGAAAGATAAATAACATGTGCGGTGAACAAATTACAGCTGGGCAATTGACAGAAATGAAGGTTGCACCGTAGTGCATATGCAAGACATAAAGATCACTATGTGATTCATCCGGGCATTACAACAAAATACATAGACCGTCATCCAACTGCATCTATGTCTAATAATCCACCCTCCGAATATCATCCGAACAAATGTTGGGTATTAAGTTGGAAGCAACAGATTATCCCCGTAAGCAAAGTGTGTAATGTAAACAACGTAAACTAGGTAAACATTGTTGTTTTCTCCCTAATGGAAACAACACATCCTCCATCTGTCACGTATCTGTCACTCGAGCACAGATGCAAAGGAGGCATGAACCCACTATCGATCATAAATACTCCCGCTTGGAGTTACTAGCATCTAATTGGCCAGAGCATCTACTAATAACGGAGAGCATGATCATAAATAACATATGCATGAAAATAACATGATAGATTGAGAATCAGAAGTTATAGCATTCAACATTCATCAGATCCTAGCAAACACAACATGTAGCAGTACATAAAGATGATCTTAATCATGTTACACAGCTCACAAGATCTAAACATGCGGTACAAAGTGGAGAGAACAACTATCTAGCTATTGCTATGGACCCATAGTCTAGGGATGAACTACTCACGCATCACTTTTGAGGATGGCATGGTGGTGTAGACCCCTCCAGTGATGAATTCCCCTCCCGTCAGGGTGCCAGGGAGAGCTCTAGAACCCTCTCGATCTCGGGGTGATGATGATGGCGGCCTTGGGTGTTTCTTGGGAAAAAGTGGGATCCTTTTAAGGTTTAATTCTCGGGGGGTATAAATGGGCGAAAGAGAAAAGGCGGTGGAGGCTAGGGGGCCCACACCACCCCATAGCGCAGCCAGGGGGCGCGCCACCCTATGGTGTGGGCCCCCTGAGGCCCCCCTCCGGGTCTCTTCAGGACTCCGTGGAACCTTCGGGAATTCTAAATCTTCTGGGCTTCGAATTTTCCAATTCCGAGAATATTTCCAGAACAACTTTTCTGAAACTAAAAACAGCAGAAAACATGGAACTGGCTCTGTGGCATCTTATCAATAGGTTAGTCCGGAAAATCGATAAAATGACATAAAGTGTATAGCAAACATGTGGGAAACAATAAGAAAACAACATGGAACATCATAAATTAAGGATACATTTATAGCGTATCAGCCACGTCATGTCTCTAACAAGGGGGACAGGACATGCAACAGATATGAAGGAGACGACTTTTGGCACCGTGTCTGCAGGCGTGCGCTAGAGTGCAGTGTTCTCCGCCTAACCATGTACGCACTGTCAGTGGCCACCAGTATATAAGGTTGCCGCACCCCTCCTGCGTGAGGGGCGATGATACAACGAGTAGACATTTTTCCAGCCCGTAGAGAGAAAGAGAGAAAGAGAGCTTCTTATTCCTCTAGCTCAGAGAGCTTGAGGAACCCCATTGTATTTCGGTTACCCACTTATATTGAGACAAACAAGCAGGAGTAGGGGTTTTAAACCACACGAAGGCCCTGAACCTAGATAGACCCTGGTGTTTTCAGTGTAGTGAGCGCACCACTTGGTGTGCAATACCTCCTCGGATACCCACAGTGTCCATCAGCCCCAACCTTAAGCCATCCCATGGCATCTGTTGTGACGCCACCACGACATCAACCTTGTTAACAAATTGATTTTGAATGAATGAAACTATGTTTTCACTTGTTTCCCGCTTCTTTTCCTATGTTTTCTCCTCGTTTTGTCTTATTTCCACTTTGTTTTCCACCTTTGCCGTCTTGTTTTCACATGTTTTCATCGTGCCCAGTCTTATTTTCCTCTGTTTTCACCTTGCTTTATCATGTTTCCTCTTGTCATTTGCATTGTACCATGTCTTAGAACTTCTGTAGAATTAGTTTTGGTTTTGTTTTCCATAATTTTGTAAACATTTTTTTCTGCATTATAACCATTCATTGAAATTTTGGAATTGCCCAAAAATAAAGTTTCGCGAAAAATTCCAGAAAAATTATATTATTTTATTTTTGCAAAAAAGGGGGTGAGAGTGGCACCTGGGACAACCCAGGGGCAGCAGGCGCGGCCACCCTCTGGGCTGCGCCTGATATGTACATTTTACATCACAATTTTATATGTTAATTTTCCCTTATACATTGATATTTTCCATAGTAAAGCACTATAATTATGTGATTCTGTTGTTTTCTCTATGTTTTACAGTTCTACGGAATTTTTCATCAGAGTCTGAAATCAGCTAGAAAAAGCACCTGTCAGAGGAGATATGTTCCATACTTCAGAAAAATCAGGAAAAATCAGAAAACAACATTTCGTCAGAAATTATCGGGGGAGCTAGAAGACATGCCAGAGGGGAGCCAGGAGGAAGACAAGTTCCTCCTAGGATCCCCCTTGGCCACACTTTGTGGGCCCTGTACCCCTCCCCTCTGGTTCTCCTTCAGGGTACTTACCCCCCGTGACCTAAAACATCAAGGAGCCACTTCGTAGAATTTTTCCGCCGCCTCTTCGCGCCGAAAATGACAGAGAGAAGAAACACTTTCCTGGCGGGGAGATTCTTCCAGGGAAATTCCCTCCTGGAGGAATGGAATCATCACCACCGTCATAAGAGGGAGGGAATCTTCATCACCATCATCCTCACCATCCACCTCCGTCCCGTTGTAACTATTAGGGTTCTATATCATTGTTTTCCACTAGATCTCTCTCCCGGTGTGAATTACTCGTTTGTAGTTGATTCTTGTGAGATTTCTCTGTGTTTGAACCTTATGACCAGATTGTTATTCATCCATTTATCACCTATGATCATGTTCCATATGATGTGTTCTGAGTAGATTGTTTAGTTCTTGAGGACATGGGAGAAGTCTAGTAATTAGTAGTCATGTTTCGTTGAGTAATATTTATCGGTTTGATATTTAAGTTAATATATTATTTCTCTAGTGGTGTTATGTGAATGTCGACTACATAGCACTTCACCTTTAAAGGGCCTACAAGATTGCATTGTGTGTTGGATTGCTTATGGTGGGTTGGCGGAGTGATAGAAACCTAAACCCAAGTTTGCAATACTTCACATAAGGGAGTAGTAGATACCACAAGTGTATTGCTACCGTTAGATTTATTTCTTAGTTACTTTATTGTATTTGCGGACGCTTGCAAGTAGTGTAATCGTAAGTGTGCATTAGTATTGGCTAGGACGATGCACTAGCATAGGTATACCGACATGATGCTTACCAAAACGATAAAGATTGATCAATGGTGTGTGATGAAAATAACTAGACGAAACCTCCCGTCTGCCATGCTGACCCACAAGTATAAGAGGTGTATCATAGTACTTTCGATAAATAAGAGTGTCGAAGCCAACAAGGAGCAGAAGGTGTTGACAAGCAGTTTCGATGAAGGAATAACTGTAAATACTGAAAGATAGATTTGTAGGGGTTTTTTGATATTGCAGATAAATAAAGTGCAAGTAAATAAAATGCAGTAATAATAATTGCAGCAAGTGGCCCAATCCTTTCTTCAGCAATGGACAAGCCGGTGGGTTTACTTATGATTAACACACGTTCTCAAGGACACGCGGGAGGTTTCTGTCAAGTGCTTTTGTTTCATGCCGCTGAATAATCTTAGTGTTTTGATAAGTGTTGTGTGGGTGAACCTATGCTAATTTACCGTCCCATCCAATACTAATACATACTTGTGATTATACCCCTTGCAAGCATCCGCAACTACAAGAAAGTAATTAAGAAATTAATCTAACCACAGCTTTAAACTCCGGGATCCTACGCTCCCTCGTGTAATGGTTTCCTAACGGGGGTTTAGGTTTCTGTCACTCCGGCAAAGCCACAATTAGTAGCCAAATACACGATGCATTTCCCTAGGCCCATAAATGGTGAAGTATCATGTAGTCGACGTTCACATGACACCACTAGAAGAATAACACCACAACTTAAATATCAAACCATTAAATATTACTCAACATTACTTCACTACTAACAACTTGACTTCTCCCATGTCCTCAAGAACAACACGAATCGCTCACAAGACATCATATGGATCATAATCAGAGGTGATATAATGGATGATAACAATCTGTTCATAAAGTGCAAACACCGATAAATCTCACAAGCATCAACTACTAACAAGTAATCCACGCCGGGAGAGAGATCTAATGTAAAACAACGATAGAGGCCCCTAATTGTTACAGCGGGATGATGATGGATGATGAGGGTGATGGTGCTGGTGGTGATGATGATGATGATCTTGATGATGCCCGGAGTGATGACGGTGACGATGACGATGATTTCCCCTCTCCGGAGAGGAATTTCCCAGGCAAATGTCTCCCTGCTAGAGAGCTTTTCTCTCTCAGGTGTTTTCCGCCCCGAGGCGGTGGAGGAATAATTCTTTGATGATGGTTTGGGTCTTAGGGTTCCCTGGGGGTCAAGTACGCGAAAGACCTCGACCAGAGGTGACCCAGGGTGGGCACGCCACCTCATGGTGTGGGACCCTGGTGGCCCCCCTCTGGCTCTATGGCTGGACTCCTCCTCTGAACTTATAAGACACCTCCAGTGTCCCCCTTCTTCTTCTGATCTTCTGAAATAGGGTATCTCGATGGTGCTTTTTCCATCAGATTTCTGGTCCCGGTGTTTATTCTCCAAAAAATATGAAACATGCAAAATAAGATAAAATAACATAAGGGATGCATCATAACATGAAATATATCGATGAATAACAGAAAATTATGATATAAAATAGTGATGCAAAATGGACGTATCATGTCATCAGGAACGTTTTAGCCATTATAAGAAACACCACCGGCTTTTCCTTTGTGCTACAAAGGATTGGGCCACTTGTAGCAAATATTTACTTTCATTGTTATTTACTTGTTATTGCTTAATTACTATTAAAAAAATCCTTAGAATATTCTTCTCTAGTGTTTATAGTGAAATCTTGCTCAAAAATATTTATTAATAGCTTATGCTCCTCGTTTGGTTCGACACTCTTATTTATCAAAAAAGCTATGATCGATCCCCTACACTTGTGGTTCATCAGCACTCAGGAGACACTTGGAGGCACCATGGCCCCACCACTTTAGTGCTTGCTCCCCATTCTTTCTCTCTCCAGAGAAACACCATTGCTCTAGGAAAATTTTGAGTTCTTACTGTTCTTCCTCGGATTTCTTTGATCTCCCCATGTAACCCACCATTTGTGCTAAATTTTGATACATCTATTATCTGGTATGTGACTCCTCCTCCTATACTTATAGATGTTTGATTGGTGCTTTATATCTTGAGTTTTTTGTTGCACTAGGTGAGTTAAGTTGCTTTGATGCATGTATTAGTTGTCCTAAGGTTCCTAGAGTGGTTTCCTATAATATATATCCTCATAATTAAATTTTATTGGGATTATTAAAAAAAATTAGAATAGGAGTATGAAGAGATAAAGGGGTTGGCTTAATAAATCTTTCAAGAACACACCAAATCAAGTACCACCCCTTGATGAAGACATTGCAGATTTACGCTTGCTGAACTTGGACAGAATGAAGGATGTTCTAGCATCCTCATATCCTTGCGATGATCTTCTACTAGCCTTGGGCATTCATGAGTCGTTATATGAACTTGTTTCTAATACAGGTTTGCTGGACTTCACGATGAAAGAAGTGGACCAATATAGAAAGCTAACTTATATATTTGTGCAAACTTTTCAGTTTTACGATGGTGTTAACCCACATGTGGAATTTTTTCTTTATAATAGAAAGAAAAGTATGTCTCCCGATAATTTCTGTAGGACTATTGGAGTAACAAATCAAGGCTACTTTGGGAAGATAATGGATCACTCTGAACTTCAAGATCTATATTCGAGACTTTGTTATCAATGTAAGAAGGCTAAGCAATATAGTAAGACTTCACGTGTTCAACATCTTGTGGTCAAGTATTTTGCATACTATCTCTCTAAGGGAGTCCTTGCTAGAGAAAATACTAGTACCGCTCCTAGTCCTGATCTTGCCATCATGCTCGCTGCCGTAGATAAGAAATATTATTTTAGCATTGGTGCACAAATTGCTAGGCGTCTTGATAATAATTCTGCTAAGGGGCACACTTTTGGAGGCATTGTTGCCTCACAAGTTTTCTTTGCTACAACTGTTCTACCTCTTGGTCCTACTGACAAACTTCTTCCTCCTAGAAGGCTAGATTTTAATACTCTAGCATCACATACCTTCTTCAAGTCTAAGTGCACCCATGGGGATTTTAATTATAGGCTATTATTCAAAGAGGAGGACAACAAACCTCGCTTTGTTCATTTGCCTGCACCTCGTTTCTTTGATGTTTCCAGGAATGGGTGGTCATTTTCTAAGGACGTACTGGATGAGTAACTTGCTTCAGAGATGTCGGAGAACCCCACTACCCAGGAGGAGGCGCATGAGGAGGAGCCCGCGAGGCCATCCTCCTTCGTGTACATGGAGGACCCATCCTTGTTTTATCACACGGGAGGATCTTCATCTCAGCCGCCTTCGATGGACGGACTCTCACTGTAGCAGATGACATGGGATATGCATCTCACTCCATACCAGCAGTACGAGTACATGCAGCAGTAGACGTCAGGATGGAACCCATGGGACCAAAGCTACCAGTAGGACAAAAGCCTAATCTTGGGGAGTATGCATACGCTGACACTTGCTTTATGATTCATATTCATTATTTTTGTTGGCGTATCACTTGATACTTTGTATATTCCTTTAGACCTGCTAGAATTTGTTTCTTATTCTATTTTTGCTTTTTTAGTTGTTTCCCTCTTCGTATTCTCGTTCATTTCAGCTTTACTTTGTTTTCTCTCTCTTTTGTGTTCCCATGTTTCATGTTAAGAAAACAAAAAATATTTGTAACTTGTTATTTCCTCGTTTTTATCGCTTCTTCGCTTATTCAGAAAAAACCAAAAACATTTATTTGTTCTCTTTGTTTGATTTTCTTCTTTCCACATTTTCTCTTTCTGCCTGTTTTCTTGTTTCTTGGTTTTCCCCTCGTTCTCCTCCTTTCGCGTCTCTTTCTTTGTGTCTTGTCTCCTCTTTGCTTTCTTTTTCTTAAAACCTAAAAAAAAGATTTCCTTGTTTTCTCTTTGTTTCACCTTTGGAAAACAACAAAAATATTTTCTCTTCTTATTGTTATTGTATAGTTGTTTGCAGAGTTCAGCTCATGTCCACGGTGGCGCTTTGATCACCCACAAGTGTAGGGGATGACAACAGTTCGTGAGGGTAAATATAGCACAATTTATTGATTCGAAACAAGGGGAGCCAAAGAATATTTATAAGACTTAACAACTGCATTGTAAATTCAATTGCTCCTGAAAAAGTATCTTGCTTCACACTATTTATTAGTAGTAATAGTTATATAACAACAGGAGTAGTTCAATAGCAACAGTAGCAGGAAAACAGTAGTAGCAATAGTAACAACGGATGTAAATGGAATAAGTAACAGTGCTAAAACACCGTATGCATAGGGATGGATGTACGGGTGTTGCATGAATGATATTAACCATGTAATAGAGGTAAGGGCAGCACAAATATATAAGAGAGTATCCAAGTCACAAACTATCATAGGCATCTTTTGTGAGAACTGTCGTATGTGCTTGTAATAAGAACTTGCACGACATGTTTTGTCCTACCATCCCGTTGTTGCTAGGCAAAAAAGGAACTAATGGTAATTAAGGTACTTGTTCTACCAAGCATTAGAGGAAAGCATTAACATACGGTGGAACATGCAGTTCTCGAACTAGAGTCCATCCCCTCCAATATCCCAACCATGTCATCTTGGGGTCTCGGGTTCCAGACAATAATAAGTGTATACAACTAGTAGATATGATCCAAAACAACAATTATACTCACCAAAACATCAAATGTTCAGATCTGAAATCATGGAACTCGGGCCCTAAGTGACAATCATTAAGCACTCCAAGTTGCAAAAACGATAATAAACAACTGTAGTGGATACTAGGCATCAAGCCCTAACAATCTCGTGATCTATTACATGATCAATCTCATCCAATCCCTGCCATCCCCTCTGCCTACAATAGGGAATTACTCACACATCGAAGGTGATATCATGGAGGGTTGATGGAGAGGTGATGTCGATGATGATGGCGACGATCTCTCTCCAATCCCCATCCCGGCAGGGTGCCGGAACGGGAACTTCATTCTCCTAAACTAGGGTTTCGAGTGTCGACGGAGCTGTGGATCATTTTCGGGAAAATCCTTCGGGGGGTCGGAGTTTCAGGGATGAAGAAGTCTTATGGCCAAAGGGGATCTTGGTGGTGGTCCAAGGCGACTAGGGGCCCACCTGGCGGGGCCAGGGGGAGGGTCATGGCCACCACCCTCCTGGGGCATAGTGCCTCCCCTCCAGCTGTCCTTCGGGCTCCGGGAGTCTTCCGGGGAAAAATAATTTTCTGGAATTTTCCGAGGAAATTGATTTTCTACACAAAACTAGACACTAAGGGTAATTCTGCTGAAAACAGCGTTAGTCCGTGTTAGCTTGATCCAAATCCTACAAATGTGAGGGAAAACAGCAAGCAAAGTGGTTGGAAAAGTAGATATGTTTACAATGTATACCCCCCCAGCTTAGCTTATTGCTTGTCCTCAAGCAATTCAGTTGACAAACTTGACGCGATAAATAAAACTTTAACAAACACTTTTCAGTTCATATGGTGCACATATGAATACTCCATGATCAGTATTTAACAAGTACATGATAATTGCTATAAGGATAATAAAGCTTACAAACTCATTCTAGCTCATGAAAAGTGAAAAAAAAATATCTAGGAGTAAACAATATGAAATTATAACATAAACTAGGTTGCAATGATCGTAATAAAGCATGTTAAGATGGTATCCCGCTTTCCCTTAATTGTGTAGCAAAACATAAATGCCAGGGCACCTCCAAAGCTCAAGTGGTCACTAGATATAATAACTTCAAGAGAAACAAAATTGTAAACATGCAATAGATAATAATATTTTTGGGCAATGCACATTATACTCATAATGGCAATCATGTTCTCCTAACCGGGGCATAAAGTAAGAAGATGGAGACTCAACATAAAAGTAAAAGAAAGACCATTCGCATAGGGAAAATAGGGATTAGTCATGTTCTAGAGCTTTTTATTTTGTAAAACGGAGGTATTGAAAACAATTTTGAGAGAGGTGTATGTCTATGTCAACGAATGGTAATGAAAAACTTATCATAACCCATGTCAAGAAAAGTGTTTAGACTTTTGATAGTAGTTTACATTTATTTATTTAGGTTGGCACTCCCTCCCCCACCTTGCCTTTCACAAACAGGGCTAGCTGTATCCACGGGTACCCACCAGGTTTCATCAAACCATGGGGAAGTGCCTTTTATGTTATATTATTTGGCACCAGCTCTCTTGCAATTTTAGATGAGCACCGATTCCATACTCATCGGGTGAAATAAGAGAGAAGAAATTTGCTTGACATAAGACATGATCAACTTTAAACTACTTCCTCATGAGCTAAAACAAGAACCCAAAACAGGTTATTCATTTGAAGGTTTAAAGGTAGCACACGAGCAATTTACTTGGAGTGGCGGTGAAATACCACATGTAGGTAAGTATGGTGGACACATTGGAAAACTTTGGTTTTTGGTAGTGTGATGCACGACTAGAGCTCATACGCAGTACAATATGAAGGCTATCAAAAGACTGGGAGCGACTAACTAGGAGAGCAACAACGTTCATAATCATGCATTACGACAAAACTGCATTGAAGAAAACATGGATCTAATATTATAACCATGAAATAAGAGATCACCGAGGCTTAAATTGACTTTATTTATAGTCTTACATGTGTGAACATGTGCCAAGTCGATCCAAATAAGATTTTCGGAGGGGAATACCATCAAGCTATATTGTCTTATGAACAAAGCAACACATGTGAAATTCTAATAACACATTGAGCACTCATAATGATTTTAGACTAATCAAAAGAAAGCATGAACTACTAAAGCAATAGTATACATATAGATATCTATCATGACAAGCTAATATAAGATCATGCAAATAAACATATGTACAAAAATGAAGTGAAAAGAGTTCATACTAATACGTCTCAAACGTATTAATTTCTGATGCTCCATGCTTGTTTTCTATCCAATACCTTTATGTTTTCACATGTGTTCCTTCGTTTTCCGGATGTTTTCTGGACTAACCTATTGACAAGATGCCACATAGCCATTTCCTGTTTTCTGTTATTTTTGGTTTCCGAAAAGTTGATCTAGAAATATTCTTGGAATTGGACAAAACAAAATCCCAGAGTCTTAGAATTCCCGACACGTCAACAGAGTCCAAAGGAGACCCGGAGGGGGCAGAGAAGCAGCCACACCATAGGGTGGTACGGGTCCCTCTGGCCACGCCACCAGGTAGTGTGGGCCCCTCGGGCGCCCACCGACATTTCCCCTTTGCCTATTTATTCTCCTCGATGCATAAACCCTAAAATACCAAGCCTCTGAACACGAAAAGTTCCGTAGCTCCACTGCCGCTGCCGACAAGTTTCGAGGGACATAAATCTCTTTTCCGGCACCCTGCCGGGACGGGGAAGTGCCCCCGGAGCCATCTCCATCGACTCCACTATCATCTTCATCGCCGTTGCTCACTCCCATGACGAGGAGGGAGTAGTTCTCCCTCGGGGCTGAGGGCTCTACCGGTAGCTATGTGTCTCATCTCTCTCTCCCATGGAGTGATCTTTATGTGATCATGAGCTTTGTAGTCTAGTTGAATAAGTAGATGTTACTCTTCGTCTGTTATGCTACTCAAGTGGTTTTGTTATGAGATCTCCGTAGACACTTTGATCACGGTGTAAAGGTGACAGTGTGTGCACCGTGTGGTCTAGCATGATATTTATATTTTGTGTTGGATGACCCTATGAAATTGTTGTGTTCGTTTGGAACCATCTAGGTCTCATGGTGATAGCGTGGGGATTACCTAGATGGGGAAATACGAACTTTAAGGAGTTCTCTTATAGCCCTATGCAATGATTGGTGTTTGTTATCCGACCGGAGAGTGGTTCGGAGTAGCATAGTGAAGAGATGATTTATGCATGCAATTATGTTATTATTGTTGAGAGTGCACACTAGTGAAAGTATGATCCCTAGGCCTTGTTTATAAGCATTGAAACACCATTTACAATCAGTTCTGCAACATGTTGGCTTGATGCCATCTTTATTTCAGATTGCTACTATCACTTATAATCATCCATATTACTTGTATTTCACTATCTCTTCGCCAAACTAGTGCACCTATACAACTGAAAAATGTATTAGGTGTGTTGGGGACACAAGAGACTTCTTGTATCATAATTGCAGGGTTGCTTGAGAGGGATACCTTTGACCTCTACCTTCCTTAGTTCGATAAACCTTGGGTGATCCACTTAAGCGAAACTTGTTGTTCTACAAACCTCTACACTTGGAGGCCCAACACAGTTTACAAGAATAGAAGCGTGTCTAGACATCACATACTAGCTTCCTAATCTCATCGACTTCATCGTATATCATCATTATTGCTTTGACACTTACACAACCGGATGATGATAATAATAATAATAATAATAATAATAATAATACTAATAAAGCGCAGGCGCCACCGTGTACATGAGCTGAACTCTGCAAACAACTATACAATAACAAGAAGAAGAGAAAAAAAAAAATTTTGTTTTCCAAAGGTGAAACAAAGAGAAGAGAGGAAATATTTTTGTTGTTTTTCTGTTTTTAAGAAACATCAAACAAAGAGGAGAGAAGAAATAAAAGGGAAAGAATGAGGGAAAACCGAGAAACAAGAAAACAAGACAAAATAGAAGGCGCAGAGAGAAGAAAACCAAACAAAGAGAACAAATAAAATGTTCTTGGTATTTTCTGATTAAGCGAAGAATGATAAAAATAAGAAAACAACAAGTTACAAATCCTTTTGGGTTTTTTTTTCAATAGGAAACAAAAGAACACAAAGAGAGAGAGAGAGAGAGAGAGAGAGAGAGAGAGAGAGAGAGAGAGAGAAATGAACTAAAAGAAAAAATAACGAGAACACAGAGAAGAAAACAACTAAAAAGTGAAGACAAAAGAATAAACGAATACTAGCAAGTCCAAAAGAATATACAAAGGGGCAAGGAATACGTCAACATAAATAATGAATAGGAATCAGAAAACAAGTGTCAGCGTATAAGTACTCCCCAAGCTTAGGCTTTTGATCTAAGGGTAATGTTGGTCTCACGGGTTCCATCCTGACATCTCATGTTGCTTCTGCACGTACTCGCACAGCTGGTATGGTGATGCATATCCCATGTCGCCTGCTGCAGCGAGAGTCCATCCATCGAAGGCGACTAAGATGAAGATCCTCCCTCGTGATAAAACAAGGATGGGTCCTCCATGTACGCGAAGGAGGATGGCCTCAGAGGCTCCTCCTCATGCGCCTCCTCCTGGGTATCGGGGTCCACATCAAACGACGGCCTGAGGTACTCTTCCAAAATATCCTCGGAGATGGACCATGCATACCTGGAAACATCAAACAAAGAAGGCGCATGCAGACTAACAAGCAGGGTTTAACCTCACCCGCCTCAGATAAAATCTTATACTTAAAGTCACCATAAGTGCTCTTGGATTTAAAGAAACCATGTGTCGATAAAGGAGCAAAATCTAATCTACTGGGATGCAATAGTTCAGCATCAGGGTCTAAAGACACAGCAGATTGTGTAAAGAAAATACGTGAGGCAACAATGCCTCCAAAATAAGGTCCTCTATTAGCATAGCTGACAATGCGTCTAGCAATTTGCGCACCAACGCTAAAAGAATGATCATTTTCAACAGCAGCAAGCATGGTGGCAAGATCAAAACTTGTGGAGTTGCTAGTATTCTCCCTGGCAAGAACTCCTCTAGCAAGATAATAAGCAAAATACCTAACAACTGGAAATTCCAGGCAAGAGCTCTTAATGCGCTGCACATTTCTCGTGTCCTAGAGGCATAGCTTCGAATATAAATTATGGAGATCACTGGAGTTCGTTATCTGAACTCCACATGTGGGTTAAGACCATCAAAGAATTTGAATGTTTGCACAAATATGATAGTTAGTTTCCAATATTGGCCTACTGATGCAGAGTGGTTAGCTCCTAGGTGGCCCGATCTTCACGAATTGACCAAGAACACGAAGAACGGACAAAGAACGTGATGAACACGAGAGGGGGAAACGAGGGGAAATCGACAACGGGGATAAATAGCGAGAACCGAAAGATCCCAAACCTCCCGTCAACTAAATCCCAAGGGCCACCTACGGGACAATCGATCCAACTGAACCCACATTCATTGAAACCGCTTCACACCCTGTAACATCCCAAGTATGAAAAACACCTTTTAGTATGTTTGCTTTTTGTTAAATTATGTTTTGCATCATGTCATCATAAGCTTTGCATTTGTTTTCCTTTGTTTTCCTTTGTTTTCCATTTGTTTTCCCTTGTTTTTCCATTTGAAATTCAAACCAATTTTCAAATTCTTGTTCATACTTGTTCTGTTACAATGTTTCAAATGAAAATTACAAAACAAACCAATCATTTGTTTCCAATAAGCTTGAAATTAAAAACCTTTAAATTGCTTAAGTTTCAATAATTCATTTAACATCAAATTTCACTCAAATTCAATTAAATTACAAACAGCAACCCAATTTGAAATTTTTGAAAAACAAAAGTTTGCACATTGGTGCTGTTACAATAAATAACCTATACAAATTTTTCCCTAAATTTTTCTAACCCTAAAACTATCCTTTTCTTCCCTTTTTCTTTTCAGCAAAAAAAAAACAGTTTCATTAAACAGAAAAACAAAAAAAAATAGCAGAGAGGGAGAGGGCAGGCCAGTGGGCTGAGCCCAGCCCACCAGCCACGGCCTGCTACCCCCTTTCCCTTACCTATGTACGGCACACCATCGGAGGTGTCCACGTCGAGGTACAGAGGAGGGAACGGCTGCGCGCAGGCCTTCCCCTCCTTAAAACCTAGCCGCACGAGCTCCTCCCTCTGCCCTAACCTCCTCCTCCTTTCTCCCTCTCGCCGCCTTCGCCTATCTCTCCCTCCTCCCTCCTCTGCAGCTCTCTGTCTCTGCACCTCCACCGAACCACCACCGCACAAGTCTCCGGTGATCGTCGGAGCTATGGGGTCCCTCCGAGCTGGGTAGCTGCGGGAAACGAACCCCGTGCTGTCCTCGTCCTCCTCGTGTCCAGGGAGGGGCACGAGCATCCCGGGATTGTCGCCGCCGTCCACCTCGCTGTCGCCGGCCACCTCCCCGCACCGAGCACGATCACCTGCTCCTCCTCCCTTCCCCGGTGAGCACCACCTCGTTACTTCCCCTCTCTCTCCTCTCTGCACGCGCAAGCACGCCCCCTGCACGCACACGAGCACGCCGCAGCAGCGAGCCGCTCACCGCCGGCGGCCGTCCGCCTCCGTCAGAGATTCAGTTAACTGAATTTTTGTTCAGGTTCAGTTAACAGCTTACTGAACATTATACCCCCACGCCCACCTAACCTGACAAGAAATCGAGCACAGCGCAGTGGCACCGCGCAGCGCACACACCCGCGAGGTCGTGGGTTCGAGCCCCCCGCGCGCAATCTTTTTAGGGATTAAATCCCTCGCCCAGGCCCACCTGTCTGTGGCTCTGCGAGCCCAGTGAGCACGCACACACCGCCACCTAAGCGCCACGGTGGCCAGGGCCCGCTGTCAGTGGCCCAGGTTGGGTCACTGCGAGGTGGAAACCAAATCTGGCCCCTTTCTCTTTTTTTAAATCCAGTCCATGTTTCTTTACAGATTGGTCCCTGAATTTCAAATTGAAATAACTTGTGCATTTCAAATCCAAATAATATAAATAAAATATTTTTCTGTACCAAATTTAATTCTCTACCTTTTTAAATAATTTGTTTACTGTTTTGAACATTACAAATGTTTCCAAAATTCTAATTCAAACAACTCATTACAAATTTGGTTAAATTCATAACTAATTCAAATTTAATTCAAATGTCACATATAAAATATGTTTTCCATGCCAAATTGAACCACCTTTCCAAATATAAACTTTGTTTCATGTTTTGAATAATTAAAAATTGGTTAGATAATTTTAAACCTTGTTTAAATCATTTAATATTGCTAAATTCATAACTTGGTCAAATTAAATTCTTTTTGAACATATAAAATATGTTTTCAAACCAGAAAATTGTAATCTTTCCAAATATGAATTTTATCTAATGTTTTGAACAAATAAAAATTCAAATAAATTCATACTTGAATTAAATTCATTTAAATCTTGTTTAAACTTGTTTAATTCATAATTAATTCATTTTAATTCCTGTTTCAACAAATGAAACATGTATTCCACCTAAAATTTTGTGTTCTTTCCAATTATGAACTTTGTTATCTATTTTGAACATTTGAAATTGGTGAAAACAACAAATGCTTGTGTAACTCCTTTAAGAAGCCAAAATTTCATAACTTAATAAACAAAATTTCAAACTTGGTAAACACCTTTTCAAATTGAATCTATTGTTGTTTTCTTTTTGTTTTCCTCATCCGTGCATCATGCTAATCCACTTTCACATGTTGGTTATTTGTAGATCATTTAATCCAACCCTAACTCATGGGCCTTTCCATATGCAATCCAAATTGCATATGGGTCCATTTAAACATGTTATCATGTTAACTAGATTATCTTTGATGCATCAATTAAATTGTCATGCATCATCCCATGATTGTGCATTATGCCATGTTATTGATTGTTTGTCTCTCTGCGTTGTTTGTTTGCTTTTCTCGAATAGACGACGACTTTGAGACAGACGAGGGTTACGACACTACTTCTGAGGAGTTAGCCCAGTACCAGGCTACTGAGTTTGCAGGCAAGTATTCACTCACATGAACCATTATGTCCTTTCCACACTGGATATCGATACTTTCCGTTGTCTATTCTGCTAGCCTTATGATTCGATGCTTGTGTTCGATCCTATCACATGTTATCATGTAACCCTGATATAGCCTCACCTCCACACCTATAACCCCATTGCTTGTTGCCTGTGTCTTACTAGCATGCTTAGGGTTGTTTATGCTCGAGTCTATTGTCCGTTATTTCTTTTACCATATTTATTATGTTCTGGGGGATCGATGTTAAACAACAACCTGTTAATGTTTGAGGTAATGCTAATTTGATGATAAGGCACCGGCAGGAGGCCGGGTATGGTTTGGAGGCCTGCTAGTGTCAAACTCAGGAAAAGTCTTTGTCCTCTGGATCCATGTTGAGCGCGCTAACCGCATGTGGGAAGCGTGTATGGGCGCCCCCCGCAACTCTGATTCGATTCGCATCGCGTCCAAATCGCCACACTTAGTTCGGGCTTTCCATTTGATGCACTCATATGCAGGTACGAACCCGAGGCCAGGGTGGAAACTTTTGTAGTCGGCATTTAGGGCGGCGTGGTCTTCCAGTGCTATGAGGGTCCCCCTTTTCTTCGTGGGGGCTCGATTAGTCGCGCACGCACAGCACGTGGTTCTTTGGGCTTGATGCGAAGAAGAGTTGGGTTGTGTTGAGTGCCTCGCTTGGTGGGTTTGATCCCCGTCTGGCGGGGTATTCTTACGTGTACGGCCAAATTGGTGCATCCCTGCAGGGTTAAATCTTCTCGAGAAGCCGTGTTGTCCGCGGTTATGGATGACTTGGTGATAGGGCTGGCTAACAAGGATTAGACAACTTACACCTAACTAATAATAACTTGACTAGTAATAGTCTTATTGACACCATAACTTGAACCATCATTAATCCAACTGTGTGAGTTATCCTTGGATTGCTTCTTTGGATAAGGGGCGAGATCCAGGATGGGTTTGTTTGAGGTTAGTGGTAGTTGGTTACGATACGCTATCTTATCCCCTTCTTTTAGCCGGAAGTTGTAGCGTGTTTCTGTAGTTGGTTAGAGCAGCCTGCTGCCGCACTTTTGTACCACCTATTCTTCCGTTGAACCCAAAGCATCTGTACTTGGTGTTGCCGGGTACGCTTTGGTATCTTGTGAGTCTTGCTTGCCAGTACTTGTCTGTACTGACCCCTTTGGGGCTGTGGTTTCCGCAGACTACGTTTCCGAGGATCCCCATGGTGGCTACTACGTGGAGTACGACGAGGCTGCTGACGAGTAGATAGCGGACCCGGGCAGGATCCGAGACATCGTGGATGGGCTCCATCTTTTCGTTTCCGGCCTCTTAGGCCTATTTGGATCTTGTCTGTACCCAGACATTTGGATGCTTCCGCTGTGATGTAATGATGAATTGTTGGGACATGTGTCCTCTGGATGATTGTATTTGCTATCTCTGCTCTAGTGAGAGCTATTTGCAACTTATTTCAATCTTTTGTGTCTTAGAGATATGTTGTGATATCGCTTGTTCTAATGCCGTTGACGCCCCATGTGTGTATGTTATGAAGTACGTCAATGGAAGTAGTCGGATTTCTATGGGATGGTTTACGCAGTCGATGGATAGTAGAGAATGGTTGTCACACGTTTACGTGTTGGCCTGCTCACATTGAGATGCGGGTGCCGGTATGCCCCGTAAGTCATTTATCTACTGTTTAGCGGGCTGTGAGTATCCTCTAGAAGTCCGGGTGCGACAAATGGTATTAGAGCCTGTCTGCCTGTACGATCCCTTTTTACTGGTCGCAGTTGAGTCTAGAAACTATTTTGTAGCTATATAGGAAAAATGAAACGTGAGAGTAGGAATTCTGTTCTTTTATTTCTTTCCCCACCCACCCTCCCTTTTTCTGGTAAGGAAGTGCAACGTTGTTTTCTCTTCTCATCTAAACTTTCAAGTTAGGGTTTCACGTATCCTGATTTCTCTAAGATAGATATATCTACTAGACCATAGGAATGGAGGTGGTTGTGACATGATTTATCATGTTGCCTACTCATGATTGAGAACGGAGGCGTGTAAGCCCCGGAAGCAGATCCTCTATTCCTTAAGCAGTAGATATTTATCCTCTAGAAGCCCGGATGGGGTTTTCCGTAGTAGCTCAGGAGTGTTTGGTCTCGTGTTTCCCCAATGTTGCTTCGATATCCTGTTCTTCTCAACATCCCTTTCGTCCGTTGAAACCTTGTTTCTTGCCACTTCAGTTCTTCTACCGGCGTCTAATCAAAACTTCCCCGATCATCTGCAGATGGATCTCAGGTTCTACCCGCAGGTGGTTCATATGACTCGTTGCGAGAGCACTGCGGTTATCAGGAGATGCTGAGAGACATGGTCACTTTTCTGGGGTTCCGTTGGGCACCAGAGTACCAGGTCTACGAGCAGCAGCGAGAGTTTGACCAGACCTACTACCAGGCTATCGTCTACATTCTGTCAGATGATGGCATGAGCGTAGTCCACCGCTACGAGGCAGTAGGTTCCACAGTGGATATGGCTGTGCAGCAGGCAGCTTATGTGAGTCTCACCGTCCTTCGTGCTGACTACTGGGGATTTGACGATTCTATCTATCGCCACATCCCCCGTGGTTACATCACTTCGGAGGGAGCTCACTTCACTCTCTACGACAACTTGGATGTCTACGAGCATGATAACTCCAGGCTGCACACCACCGCTCAGTTTGTGAGGCACAGTGACGCAGTTGCCAGCACACTATCTCAGGAGTTGGCTTCAGTCAGAGAGCAGCTCTACCTTGCTTTGACTCGTCTGGCGACTTACACCACAGACTTTGTTGGAGACGAGCGCTTTGCACGTTTCGATCAGCCAGTTGGTCGTCGTCTGCCAGATGCTGGAGGTTACGAGCCGATCAGAGGTCCACTCCTCAACCTTGGTGCTGGTTACACTGGGATTCCACGCTTTGGAGCACAGGGAGTCGACGCTATGTACTTCACCGCACCTAGAGTCGCTCTCAGACCACGTCATATCTACGTGGATCGTCGTTCCAACTACTTTCGTGGGCGTGCTCCTCACCGTACCTGTCACCGTACTCCTAGCCGCCGTCCTGCGTGATGAGCATGGGAGTACCGATGTATCCATTCTCAGCTATGTTTAGTTATCCTTTGGCTTTCGAACCATTTATGGTGTGTTGGATATTCTGATGTATTTGAACATGTGATGATGTACCTGTTGGTTATCTATTCAGGCGTCGGAATAATCTCTCTTTCGGTTGCCAAGTCTATCCTTTTCTATTGTTGTGCTAAAATGCATTTCCATTCAGGATGCCGCCAACAAGGAACAACGCGCCTGAGCCACCGCCAATCGCGGAGCTGTTGACTCAGATGACCCAAGTCATGGCGCAGATGGCCCAGTTTCAGACTAATCATCACAACAACCAGACGGCTACACGAGTCAGCATCAAGGAGTTCCTCAGTCTGGGTCCGAGAGCTTTCGTGGCCACACGCGAGCCTTTGGACGCTGATGACTGGATCCGTGAGATAGCTAAGGCTCTGGAGATTGCTCACGTTGCTGAGGAAGACAAGGTCAAGTATGCCTCCTATCTGCTGAAGGGTCAGGCAGCTACTTGGTGGGAGAACTTCCAGGCCATGAGAACTGGGATACCAGTCACGTGGAATTGTTTCAAGGAAGCCTTCCTGAAGCACCACATTCCAGACGGTCTCATGGAAAGGATGCGTGAAGAATTTTGCTCACTCAAGCAGGGCAAGTTGGACGTAATCGGCTATCAGAGTGAGTTCAACCGCCTCGCTCGTTACGCTGGTGATGAGGTGTCCACTGAGGCTAAGAAGATGGCAAGGTTCCGCAGAGGTTTTAACCCGGAACTCAAGTATGCCCTCACCAATATCAAGGCCAACAGCTTCGAGGATCTCGTTAACACCGCACTCAATGAAGAAAATGGGCGCAAGGCGTTCGAGGAGTCTCGCAAGCACTCGCGTGAGGGTGGTTCCTCCTCCAACATGACCACCCCTCCGCAGAAGCGCCGCATCTGGGTACCAAATGGTGCTGTCACTCGGGCTCCATACGCCCAAACTTCTCCAGGCTTCGCTCCCCGCCCACCCAACCCTGCTCAGATGCATGATCAGAGGGCTTCGATGGGGCAGCCAAGGCCAGGGCCTCCTCGTGTCGTCACTTGCTACAAGTGCAAGCAGACAGGGCACTACGCTGACAAGTGCACGCAGAGGCAGCTACCTCCACCACCACCTCGTCCCAACACAAACCAGGCAATGGTGCGCGCTCCCCTGCCTAAGGCCTTCAACTCCAACAACAGGCCTGTCGGGAGGACCGCAAGGGTGAATCATGTCAAGATCGACAAAGCTGAGGAAGCTCCTGACGTCGTTCTCGGTACATTTCCCGTAAACTCTAATCCAGCTAAAGTGTTGTTTGATACCGGAGCATCACATTCTTTCGTGTCAAAGATCTTTGCGAATGCAATTAAACTCCCTTTTGTTGGTTTGGGTTCCCCGCTAGTGGTCAACTCCCCTGGAGCAACTATGCAAACGTCCAAGATCAGTCACAGAAATCAAATTCTAATTGGAGGCCACATATTCCTTGCTTCTCTCATACTGCTTGGCAATTCTGACATTGATGTCATTCTTGGTATGGATTGGCTGAAAGCCAATAAAGCTAGAATTGATTGTGCTCAGAAGTCAATAACTCTGTTCCACCCGTCTGGCCAGATAGTCTATTCTCCAAATGAATCAAGCTCCATTCAGCTATGCACCCTCGATGCAAAACCTCTACCTTCACTTGAAAATGTTCCGGTGGTTTGCGAATTCCCTGACGTCTTTCCAGAAGAGTTTCCAGGGATGCCTCCGGACAGATGTTGAGTTCGTGATCGAAGTTGAGCCAGGTACTGCTCCAATCTCTAAGCATCCCTACAAGATAGGAACTCCCGAGCTGAAGTTGTTAAAGGAACAAATTGATATGTACATGGAAAAAGGTTACATTCAACCTAGTTCCTTGGCTTGGGGTTGCCCAACTCTGTTCGTTGCGAAGAAGGATCACACAAAGAGACTCGTTGTTGACTATCGTCCTCTTAACGAGAAAACCATCAAAAACAAGTATCCAATTCCTCGTATCGATGATCTTTTTGATCAACTTGCTGGAGCCTCAATATTCTCCAAGTTGGACTTGAGAATGGGTTACCATCAAATAAAGATCAGAAAAGAGGATATTCCAAAGACAGCCTTCACCACTCGCTACGGTTTATATGAATTCACCGTCATGTCCTTTGGTCTCACCAATGCACCAGCGACCTTCTCCCGACTCATGAATTCTGTCTTCCATGAATACCTCGACAAGTTCGTTGTGGTATATCTTGATGACATTCTTGTCTACTCAAAATCCGAGGAAGAGCATGAAGAACATATTCGTCTCACTCTCATGAAGCTTCGCGAGCATCGTCTTTATGCCAAGTTCTCCAAATGTGAGTTCTGGATTTCAGAAGTTGCTTACCTTGGTCATGTCATCTCAGCCAAGGGCATAGCCATTGATCCAGAAAAGGTTAAAGCAATTGTTGATTGGAAACCTCCAAAGACGGTGAAGGAAGTAAGAAGTTTTCTTGGCTTGGCTAGCTATTGCCGTCGTTTCGTCCAAAACTTCTCGAAGATTGCCAAACCTCTCACGGACCTCACAAAGAAGGACAAGAAGTTCGTTTGGTCTCCACAATGTGATGAAAGTTTCAATCTACTGAAGACTAAACTCACTCCTACACCAGTTCTGGTTGGCCCAGATCCTTCCAAACCTTTCCAAATATTCTGTGACGCTTCTCTCCAAGGTCTAGGTGCAGTTCTTATGCAAGAACGTCAAGTTGTGGCTTATGCTTCACGTCAGTTGAACGCACATGAGCTCAATTATCCCACTCATGACCTTGAACTTGCAGCAGTTGTGTTTGCCCTCAAGAAATGGAGACAATACTTGTTGGGTAATCGCACTGAAATCTTTTCCGATCATAAGAGTCTGAAATACATCTTCACTCAACCAGATCTAAACCTCAGGCAAAGGAGATGGATTGAAAAGATCAAAGACTTTGATCTTACCATTTCTTACACTCCAGGCAAGGCTAATGTTATGGCCGATGCTCTCAGTCGCAATTCATATTGCAATAATCTCATGATCATGGAAAGCCAACCTCCTCTTCATGAAGAATTCCAGAAGCTCAACCTTGGTCTGGTTCCTCAAGGCTATCTTGCAAACTTGACAGCCAGTCCAAATCTCAAGGACAAGATTCGTTCTGAACAACTGCGTGATGCTGAAATCAAGAAGATGGTAGAACACATCAAAGAAGGCAAGGAGAAATTTAAGTCCTTCTCAATTGATGACAAGGGAACTGTGTTCTTCGAAGGACGCATTGCAGTTCCTCAAGTTCAAAGTCTCAAAGATGTCATTCTCAAGGAGGCTCATGAAACTCCTCTCTCCATACACCCTGGAAGTACAAAGATGTACCAGGATCTCAAGACACTGTATTGGTGGCCTGGCATGAAACGTGAAATTTCTCAATACGTTTCTGAATGCGACGTTTGTCAACGTGTTAAGGCAGTTCATCAGAAAACAGCCGGTCTTCTCCAACCTCTGAAAATCCCTGAGTGGAAGTGGGACATGATTGAAATGGACTTCGTCACTGGTTTTCCAAAGTCCAAGAGGGGCAACGATGCAATATTCGTTGTCATTGATCGTCTCACTAAAGTAGCTCACTTCTTTCCTGTCAAAGAAACAATCTCAGCTAGTCAGTTAGCAGAGCTCTACACAGCAAAGATTGTTCCTCTTCATGGTGTTCCATTGGAAATAATCTCAGACCGTGGAAGCATATTCACTTCTCATTTCTGGAAAAGCTTTCAAGAAGCCTTGGGCACCAAACTTCTGTTCAGCACAGCCTATCACCCTCAGTCTCAAGGGAAAGTCGAAAGAGTCAGTCAGATTCTCGAGGATATGTTCCGAGCATGTGGTCTCTCTTTTGGCATGAAATGGGAGCAATGTCTTCCATATGTTGAATTCTCCTACAACAACAGCTTCCAGGCAAGCCTAGGCATGGCACCATTTGAGGCTCTCTATGGCCGCAGATGCAGGAGTCCAATCAATTGGTCTGGAGCTGGTGAACGATCACTCTTAGGCCCTGACATTGTTAAGGAAGCCGAAGAGAAAGTTCGCATCATTCGTGAAAATCTCAAGATCGCTCAGTCTCGTCAGAAAAGCTACTATGACAGCAAGCACAGGGATATGATCTATGCACCTGGTGACAAAGCATATCTCCGTGTAACTCCCCACAGAGGCACTCATCGTTTTGGTGTCAAAGGAAAGCTTGCACCAAGATACATTGGTCCTTTCAACATTCTCTCAAGGCGTGCAGAAAATGCCTATCGTCTTGAACTTCCAGAAAAGCTATCCAAGGTGCACGATGTGTTTCACGTGTCACAGCTCAAGAGGTGCTTCAAAGATCCAGATCGTGCAGTTGATCATGATTCCATTGAACTGCAAGAAGATCTCTCTTATGAGGAGCACCCTGTTCGAATTCTCGATGAGACCGAGCACAAAACTCGCAACAAGAGCACCAAGTTCTTGAAAGTGCAGTGGTCCCATCATTCCGATAAAGAGGCAACGTGGGAGACCGAAGAGGATCTTCGCAAGAAGTATCCGGACCTTTTCTCTTCTCAGTAGGAATCTCGGGGCGCGATTCCTTCAAGGGGGGGCGTTTTGTAACATCCCAAGTATGAAAAACACCTTTTAGTATGTTTGCTTTTTGTTAAATTATGTTTTGCATCATGTCATCATAAGCTTTGCATTTGTTTTCCTTTGTTTTACATTTGTTTTCCTTTGTTTTCCCTTGTTTTTCCATTTGAAATTCAAACCAATTTTCAAATTCTTGTTCATACTTGTTCTGTTACAATGTTTCAAATGAAAATTACAAAACAAACCAATCATTTGTTTCCAATAAGCTTGAAATTAAAAACCTTTAAATTGCTTAAGTTTCAATAATTCATTTAACATCAAATTTCACTCAAATTCAATTAAATTACAAACAGCAACCCAATTTGAAATTTTTGAAAAACAAAAGTTTGCACATTGGTGCTGTTACAATAAATAACCTATACAATTTTTTCCCTAAATTTTTCTAACCCTAAAACTATCCTTTTCTTCCCTTTTTCTTTTCAGCAAAAAAAAAAACAGTTTCATTAAACAGAAAAACAAAAAAAAATAGCAGAGAGGGAGAGGGCAGGCCAGTGGGCTGAGCCCAGCCCACCAGCCACGGCCTGCTACCCCCCTTTCCCTTACCTCTGTACGGCACACCATCGGAGGTGTCCACGTCGAGGTACAGAGGAGGGAACGGCTGCGCGCAGGCCTTCCCCTCCTTAAAACCTAGCCGCACGAGCTCTTCCCTCTGCCCTAACCTCCTCCTCCTTTCTCCCTCTCGCCGCCGTCGCCTATCTCTCCCTCCTCTGCAGCTCTCTGTCTCTGCACCTCCACCGAACCACCACCGCACAAATCTCCGGTGATCGTCGGAGCTATGGGGTCCCTCCGAGCTGGGTAGCTGAGGGAAACGAACCCCCGTGTCGTCCTCGTCCTCCTCGTGTCCAGGGAGGGGGACGAGCAGCCCGGGATTGTCGCCGCCGGCCACCTCCCCGCACCGAGCACGATCACCTGCTCCTCCTCCCTTCCCCGGTGAGCACCACCTCGTTACTTCCCCTCTCTCTCCTCTCTGCACGCGCAAGCACGCTCCCTGCACGCACACGAGCACGCCGCAGCAGCGAGCCGCTCACCGCCGGCGGCCGTCCGCCTCCGTCAGAGATTCAGTTAACTGAATTTTTGTTCAGGTTCAGTTAACAGCTAACTTAACATTATACCCCCACGCCCCCCTAACCAGACAAGAAATCGAGCACAGCGCAGTGGCACCGCGCAGCGCACACACCCGCGAGGTCGTGGGTTGGAGCCCCCCGCGCGCAATCTTTTTAGGGATTAAATCCCTCGCCCAGGCCCACCTGTCTGTGGCTCTGCGAGCCCAGTCAGCACGCACACACCGCCACCTAAGCGCCACGGTGGCCAGGGCCCGCTGTCAGTGGCCCAGGTTGGGTCACTGCGAGGTGGAAACCAAATCTGGCCCCTTTCTCTTTTTTAAAATCCAGTCCATGTTTCTTTACAGATTGGTCCCTGAATTTCAAATTGAAATAACTTGTGCATTTCAAATCCAAATAATATAAATAAAATATGTTTTATGTACCAAATTTAATTATCTACCTTTTTAAATCATTTGTTTACTGTTTTGAACATTACAAATGTTTCCAAAATTCAAATTCAAACAACTCATTACAAATTTGGTTAAATTCATAACTAATTCAAATTTAATTCAAATGTCACATATAAAATATGTTTTCCATGCCAAATTGAACCACCTTTCCAAATATAAACTTTGTTTCATGTTTTGAATAATTAAAAATTGGTTAAATAATTATAAACCTTGTTTAAATCATTTAATTTTGCTAAATTCATAACTTGGTCAAATTAAATTCTTTTTGAACATATAAAATATGTTTTCAAACCAGAAAATTGTAATCTTTCCAAATATGAATTTTATATAATGTTTTGAACAAATAAAAATTCAAATAAATTCATACTTGAATTAAATTCATTTAAATCTTGTTTAAACTTGTTTAATTCATAATTAATTCCTTTTTCAACAAATGAAACATGTATTCCACCTAAAATTTTGTGTTCTTTCCAATTATTAACTTTGTTATCTATTTTGAACATTTGAAATTGGTGAAAACAACAAATGCTTGTGTAACTCCTTTAAGAAGCCAAAATTTCATAACTTAATAAACAAAATTTCAAACTTGGTAAACACCTTTTCAAATTGAATCTATTGTTGTTTTCTTTTTGTTTTCCTCATCCGTGCATCATGCTAATCCACTTTCACATGTTGGTTATTTGTAGATCATTTAATCCAACCCTAACTCATGGGCCTTTCCATATGCAATCCAAATTGCATATGGGTCCATTTAAACATGTTATCATGTTAACTAGCTTATCTTTGATGCATCAATTAAATTGTCATGCATCATCCCATGATTGTGCATTATGCCATGTTATTGATTGTTTGTCTCTCTGCGTTGTTTGTTTGCTTTTCTCGAATAGACGACGACGTTGAGAACGAGGGTTACGACACTACTTCTGAGGAGTTAGCCCAGTACCAGGCTACTGAGTTTGCAGGCAAGTATTCACTCACATGAACCATTGTGTCCTTTCCACACTAGATATCGATACTTTCCGTTGTCTATTATGCTAGCCTTAAGATTCGATGCTTGTGTTCGATCCTATCACATGTTATCCTGTAACCCTGATATAGCCTCACCTCCACACCTATAACCCCATTGCTTGTTTTTTGTGTCTTACTAGCATGCTTAGGGTTGTTTATGCTTGATTCTGTTGTCCGTTATTTCTTTTACCATATTTATTATGTTCTGGGGGCTCGATGTTAAACAACAACCTGTTAATGTTTGAGGTAATGCTAATTTGATGATAAGGCACCGGCAGGAGGCCGGGTATGGTTTTGAGGCCTGCTAGTGTCGAACTCCGGAAAAGTCTTTGTCCACTAGATCCATGTTGAGCGCGCTAACCGCATGTGGGAAGCGTGTATGGGCGCCCCCCGCAACTCTGATTCGATTCGCATCGCGTCCAAATCGCCACACTTAGTTCGGGCTTTCCATTTGATGCACTCATATGCAGGTACGAACCCGAGGCCAGGGTGGAAACTTTTGTAGTCGGCATTTAGGGCGGCGTGGTCTTCCAGTGCTATGAGGGTCCCCCTTTTCTTCGTGGGGGCTCGATTAGCCGCGCACGCACAACCCGTGGTTCTTTGGGCTTGATGCGAAGAAGAGTTGGGTTGTGTTGAGTGCCTCGCTTGGTGGGTTTGATCCCCGTCTGGCGGGGTATTCTTACGTGTACGGCCAAATTGGTGCATCCCTGCAGGGTTAAATCTTCTCGAGAAGCCGTGTTGTCCGCGGTTATGGATGACTCGGTGATAGGGCTGGCTAACAAGGATTAGACAACTTACACCTAACTAATAATAACTTGACTAGTAATAGTCTTATTGACACCATAACTTGAACCATCATTAATCCAACTGTGTAAGTTATCCTCGGATTGCTTCTTTGGATAAGGGGCGAGATCCAGGATGGGTTTGTTTGAGGTTAGTGGTAGTTGGTTACGATACACTATCTTATCCCCTTCTTTTAGCCGGAAGTTGTAGCGTGTTTCTGTAGTTGGTTAGAGCAGCCTGCTGCCGCACTTTTGTATCACCTATTCTTCCGTTGAACCCAAATCATCTGTACTTGGTGTTGCCGGGTACGCTTTGGTATCTTGTGAGTCTTTCTTGCCAGTACTTGTCTGTACTGACCCCTTTGGGGCTGTGGTTTCCGCAGACTACGTTTCCGAGGATCCCCATGGTGGCTACTACGTGGAGTACGACGAGGCTGCTGACGAGTAGATAGCGGACCCGGGCAGGATCCGAGACATCGTGGATGGGCTCCGTCTTTTCGTTTCCGGCCTCTTAGGCCTATTTGGATCTTGTCTGTACCCAGACATTTGGATGCTTCCGCTGTGATGTAATGATGAATTGTTGGGACATGTGTCCTCTGGATGATTGTATTTGCTATCTCTGCTCTAGTGAGAGCTATTTGCAACTTATTTCAATCTTTTGTGTCTTAGAGATATGTTGTGATATCGCTTGTTCTAATGCCGTTGACGCCCCATGTGTGTATGTTATGAAGTACGTCAATGGAAGTAGTCGGATTTCTATGGGATGGTTTACGCAGACGATGGATAGTAGAGCATGGTTGTCACACGTTTACGTGTTGGCCTGCTCACATTGAGATGCGGGTGCCGGTATGCCCCGTAAGTCATTTATCTACTGTTTAGCGGGCTGTGAGTATCCTCTAGAAGTCCGGGTGCGACACACCCGTAGTCGGTCCACTACGCCAATAGAACCTCAAGGGGTAGTTGAGGAAGATTGGAAGGTCCCTAATTGAATCCCAAGGGGAGAGGATAGGTAACCCGGTGAATCTTGATACGTTCCTAGATACAAATCGTACGAGTAGCCTTGATACCGTCCTAGGTACAAACAATAGGAGTAGCCTCACAAGAGGGATACAAGAGCAAAGATCAAAAGTCTAATTCATCTCTAAACCCTAGATCTAGCTCGGGGGAGTCCTTATATAGCCAAGGGGTCGGAGTAGGTGGAAAAGGGGGCAAAACCCGTCCATTTGCATGCAATCAGGGGGGCGTCCTGGGAGGCCGGCCTGGCCGGCCCTTGAGGCCGGGGTGGGAGCAGGGGCGCCCCCAGGGCGCGCCGGCCTGGGGCCGAGGTGGGAAAGGGGAAACCGGCCTAGAGGGGTCGGCCTAAGGCCGGCGTGGAGGCCGGCCTGGCGCTTGGGGAGGGCCGGCCTGGGGCCGGGGTGGAGGCCGGGCCTCTCTGCCTAGGGGTCGACCTGGAGAGAGGAGGAGGCCGGCCTGGCCGGGGCTTGAGGCCGGGGGGGCTGTTTTCCCCCTCCTTCCTCCGTTCCTTCTTATTCCTTCACGCCATCTTCTTGCACTTCTTCCATGACTTCTTGGGCAACTTCTTGAGCACGTTCCGGGGCATCTTGAGCATTTCCTTGAGGGTCCATGGTGGGTTCCAACCTAAGCACACAAAGGGCATTTCCATGAGGTAGCCCGCCATTCACCAAGTCACCGAAAGCATGAAGAGAGAGGAGTGAGTTCACCTTGTCATGTATTTCTTTAGCTCTTAATCTCGTCATTGGTCCACTTGGTGATGGGCTTGGTGGAATGGGGTGTGCTGCATCATCTCTCCCCCCCCCCTTGAAAAAGAGTCGATCTCAACTCACAGTCATCTTCATCACTTGGGTATCCATGGAAGGGAGAGAGATCCTTGACGTTGAAGGAGTTGTGGACGATGTACTTGGATTGCGGTAAGTCGAGCTTGTAAGAATTGTTGTTGATGCGCTTGATGATCTTGAAAGGGCCATCGCCTCTTGGCTTGAGCTTGGAGTTGCGCTCTTGTGGGAAACGGTCCTTGCGGAAGTGTATCCACACAAGGTCACCTTCTTGGAACACCATGGGCTTCTTGTTCTTGTTCATGATGGAGGCTCGGTGCTCGGAATGCTTCGCAAGCGTAGCTCTTGTGGAGTCATGTAACTTATTGATGTAGTCGGTGCGCTTGTCAATGTCATGTTGACTTGCTCGCGTAGAGGCAATGGTATTATGTTGTGGGCGGTGTTGGGGTTGAAGCCGTAAATGATCTCGAAGGGGCTATTCTTGGTAGCTTGGTGTACGACGCGGTTGTAGGCGAACTCGTCATGTGGGATGCATTCCTCCCAATTCTTGAGGTTGGTATTGATCAATGCTTGAAGGAGTGAAGATAGCGTGCGGTTCACCACTTTGGTTTGGCCATCCGTTTGTGGGTGGTAGGCGGTGGAGAATAGTAGCTTGACGCCGAGCTTGGCCATCATTGTCTTCCAAAAGTAGGAGGTGAACTTGACGTCGCGATCCGACACAATTGAAGTGGTCACACCATGTAGACGCACAATTTCCCTTAAAAACAAGGTGGCAACATGTGAAGCATCGTCCGTTCTATCGCATGGAATGAAATGTGCCATCTTAGAGAAACGATCAACAACGACAAAGATGGAGTCCATATTGGTTTTAGTGCGTGGGAGTCCTAACACAAAGTCCATACTAATATCACTCCAAGGTGCATGTGGAATAGGTAATGGCAAGTAAAGACCATGAGGATTGGAAGTGGACTTAGCTTTGAGGCATGTAGGACATCGCTTGACGAGGCGTTCAACTTGGTGCCTCATCTTGGGCCAATAGTAGTTGTCGGAGAGCATGGCATAGGTCTTTTCACGTCCAAAGTTTCCCATGAGACCTCCTTCATGTGATTCCTTCAATAACAAAAAACGAAGAGAGGACTCAGGAATACATAGTTTGTTAGCCTTAAACAAGAAACCTTTGTGGAGATAGTAGTCATCAAAACCTCGATTGGGAAAGCATTTCTCAAAAATGGGACCAAAGAAAACATTCGAAGAGTATAAGTCTTTGATCTCATCCGAACCAATCACATTGATGTCAAGGCGTGTAAGAAGACATTCTTTTCGATACAAGGCATCCGCTACAACATTTTCTTTACCTTTCTTGTACTTAATGACATAAGCAAAAGATTTTATGAATTCTACCCATTTAGCATGCCTTTTGTTCAAATTAGCTTGACTTTTCAAATATTTCAAGGATTCATGATCGGAATGAATGACAAATTCTTTAGGCCAAAGATAGTGTTGCCAAACTTCTAGGACTCTAACCAAAGCAAATAGTTCCTTATCATATATTGGTTAATTGAGTCTAGCACCATCTAATTTTTCACTATGATAAGCAACGGGACGTCCATTTTGCATGAGAACGCCACCAATGCCTATGCCACTAGCATCACATTCAATCTCAATAGTTTTCTCAAAATCCGGCAAGACAAGCAAAGGAGCTTCGGTCAAACACTTCTTAAGGGTGTCAAAAGCTTCTTTTTTTTGTGTTTCCCCAAACAAAAGGTACATTTTTATTTGTGAGTTCATTCAAAGGGCAAGCAATTGTTGAAAAATCTTTCACAAAGCAACGATAGATACCGGCAAGGCCATGAAAGCGCCTTATCTCACCCACGGAAGTAGGGGGAGGCAAATTCCTAATTGCCTCGACTTTCTTGTTGTCGACTTCAATTCCATTGGAAGAAATCACAAAACCCAAGAAAACAAGCTTGTTGGTGCAAAAATTGCATTTGGAAAGATTGGCAAAAAGTTTTGCTTTGTGAAAATCCAACAATACTTGAGAAACATGATCAAGGTGATCTTCCAAAGACTTGCTATAAATGAGGATGTCGTCAAATTAAACCACAACAAATTTTCCAATGAAAGGACGCAAGACTTCATTCATGAGGCGCATAAAGGTAGATGGGGCATTCTAAAGACCAAAGGGCATGACAAGCCATTCATACAAACTTACAAACCAAGTTTTGTTTTGAAAGCCGTTTTCCATTCATCACCTATACTCATGCGAATTTGATGGTATCCACTTTTAAGATCAATTTTTGAAAAGATAGTAGCACCACTCAATTCATCAAGCATGTCATCGAGCCTAGGAATAGGATGTCTATATCTAACGGTGATAGCATTGATAGGGAGACAATCCATGCACATTTGTGAAGTAGCATATTGCTTTGGAACAAGTATAACCGGCACGGCACAAGGGCTAAGGGATTCGCGGATAAAACCTTTGTCGAATAGTTCTTGGATTTGGCGCTCAATCTCCTTAGTCTCCTCGGGGTTGGTGCGGTAAGGAGCGCGGTTTGGAAGTGGGGCACCCGAAAGGAGGTCGATGCGGTGCTCGATTCCACGTAGGGGAGGTAGACCTGGAGGGAGTTCATCGGGAAACACGCCTTGAAATTCCTGCAACAAAGGCAACAAAGATGGAGGGAAACTTGTCATGTCGTTAGTGTCAAGTGCTTCCCCTTTGCACATGAGGACAAAGTGGAGGATTGATGGGTCATCTCGTAACTCTCTCATCTCCCTTTTGGTGGAAAGTAAGGCAAGGCCTTTAGGAACACTCGGACTTTTTCCACTCATATTTAGCTTGTGGCTCTCACTCTCTTTGAGGTGGATCACTCTGTCACTACTCATCTCAGGAGATTTGAGCTCTTCTTATTTACGTGCAAGAGTCTTGGCATTGTCGGCGATCACTTGACTAGGAGACATGGGACGTAGCACAAATGTCTTGTTATTCCACTTGAAGCTATAGTGGTTGGTACGCCCATCATGGATAGCACTCTTGTCATATTGCCAAGGTCGTCCAAGAAGAAGATGACACACGGTCATAGGCACGACGTCACACTCAACCGTGTCTTCATAAGGGCCAATATTGAATTGCACGGAAACCATATGTTGAATCTTGAAGGTTCCGGAGTCACTAAGCCATTGGACATGGTATGGATGAGGATGTTTCTTGTAAGTCAATTGGAGTTTGTCGCAAAGCTCTTTGTTAGCTAAGTTGTGGCAACTGCCGCCATCGATGATAACCTTGATTGATTTTCAATTGATGTCGGCTCTAGTTTGAAAGAGATTGCAATGTTGGTCATGCTCATCTTGAGGAGAAGTTGTAATGACTCTTGTCACCACTAGCTATGGATTCTTGTCCTCATCGCAATAGACACTTTCTTCATCATCATTGGGCACGTCCAAGGAGTTGAGAGCAACTTGATGCAAGGCATAGTATTCGCCTTCACTCATAGAATCACGTTCACCGTCTTGGTTAACAATCATGATCATCTTGTTGGAACATTTGAAGGACTTGTGGCCACTTCCACCACATTTGAAGCAAGTTATAGTGCTTGACTCGACTTGAGGAGCACTCGAAGAGGTGGTGGGAGGCACTTGTTTCTTGAACGGTTGTGGAGACTTGTTGGGAGCACTAGAAGCTCTAGAGGTGCTCTTGTTGGTGGTTGTAGTAGTCACTTGTGTAATTGGAGACGAATAGGAGGGTCTTGAGGAAAAGAAAGCCTTTTGCTTGTTGTACTTGAGATCTTCCGCAATTTGACGTTCGGCCTTGAGAGCTTGATAGACAAGGGCCACAATGTTGTCGTACGGTTGATACTCGACGATCTTCCTTATAGGATAGTTGAGGCCATTGAGGAAGCGGGCCACTGTTTGTTCTTGAGATTCCATCACATGAGCTCGAATCAAAGATGTCTCCATTTCCTTGTAGTACTCATCAACAGACTTCAAACCTTGACGAAGTTCTTGAAGCTTCTTGAAGAGGTCAAGCTTGTAGTGTGGAGGAACAAAACGAGCATGCATGAATTGCTTCATCTCATTACAAGTGGCAATAGGAGCAAGGCGGTTGCGGACTCTTTCGGCTTGGAGACGGTCCCACCATAAGAGTGCATAGCCTTCGAATTCCAAAGATGCCAAGGCAACCATTTTCTTGTCGGTGAAGTTGTGAATACCGAATAACTTGTCCACCTTGAGATCCCAAGTAAGATAGACGTTCTTGTTGAGGTTGAGGGCGTTGCGGAAGCACTTGTTCACCTCGAGGGTGTTGAGGACGATCATGTTCTTGGCGGTCATTGTTGTTGGGACGCGCATTGCGCCTTGGTGGCCTTCGATGTTGACGAACACCTTCCACAAAGTCATTGTGGCCATAGTCTTGAGCGTGGCCTTGTGGAGGTGGGTGATGATGTTGTCGAAGGTCCGGGCGTTGCGGTTGTTGAAGAGGGTCACCATGGCCTTGGCGATGTCGAGGAGGTGGTGATGGCGAGCTATCTTCGTACCAATGTCGTCGCGGAGCTTGTTGTTGAGGAGGTTGTTGTGGTTGTTGAGGAGGTGGTTTTGGTTGTTGAGGTTGTCCACCATCCTCCATGTTGTTGTGGCGATCATGGCGATCATGGCGGTCAAGGCGACGAGCTTGGTGAAGATCTTGATTGTGGTGGCTTGAGCGACGAAACCTTGAGGACGATGATGAATGACGGCGATTGGCAAGATTGGCCAAGTTGATGTTGATGCGCGTCATTTGATCATTCAATCGAGCCTCTTTCTCTTGGAGTCGACGCTCATAGCGTTGCAATCCGTCCTTCACGAGTTCATGGAGTTGGAAATGGTCATTGTGGGTGACGAAGTTGGCGTAAGCATTGTCGTTGAAGAAGGGGTTTCCTTCATCCTCCGAGCTCGGACTTGTGAATACTCCTTCCCTAGCCATCTCAAAAACACACAAGGGTGATATATAGAAATGGATGTCTCACTTACCTAACGTTACCTTTTTTTGCCGTATTGAGGCTAGTGGACGAGCCTAGGTGTAGGGCGGTATTTCAAGAGCGAGTCCAAAAAGATCGAAAGAAAACCGCAAACGACTACACACACGCTTTATGTGGAAGGCAAATGGGTTAGGGAGGTGGCGAGGAAAAACGAAAAAATCCGAAGAAAAGTTTGTTGTTAAACGTGGAGAAGAACCAAAAGAAAAGTTAGCACAAAACCCAATCCTAGTGGAGGAAGTTATAGGTAGAACACACACACACAAGGGATAAATGGGGTTAGTGCGGCCAATGGACGAGCGGAGACAAAGTGTACCTATAACGAAGACTAAGCTCAATGCCACACCAACACAAGGAGGACGCTAGCTCGAACCGCAAACTTTAAAAGGCAACAAGATTCACACCGTGGCAACCGGTCACTCTTTTGTCTTTTGCAACGCAAAGCTACACGTTCCTACAAATGATAGCAATTGGTATCGATCCTTTGCTTCTTTTTCTATATTTTTTTATTTTCTCTTTTTGATGGATTCCAAAATGCCAATGCCTACTCGTAGCTAGTCTCTCACAAGCGCCAAACTCGAACTCTCGGTGCCACTAATTCGATGCCAAGCGGTGTAAAAGAACTAGTCCAGAAAAGTAAGGTACACAATGGATGGGTTGGGTCAAGCGGAAGCAAGTTATACCTCTCTTGTTGATGATCACGGACTTGCGGCCGGTGGATGTCGATGTCGTGTTGATCTATTGATGTAGTTGCGGAGGCGATGTTGTTGGCGACACGTAGGAACTTGTTTCACTCAAATCGGAGCAACGACGACAAAGAAAAACAAGTTATAAAATCTGTCCAAGAATCGAAGAGCAGAGATTTTCTGTGATTTTCGCTCAAATTCGAAATTCTCTCAAATCAAGAAATTTTTTGGACAAATTCGGAAAAGTGGCTGAATAGAAAGGTGGGGAATGGTGTTTGGCAACAAATCTACGGATCAAAACCACGAAAAACTCAACAAATCCACAGATCGGTCGAAATCCCTTTTGGCTATTTTTTGTGAAATTTTCGAATTTATGGTGGATAGAAGAAAATTTGGTGGGGAGGAGGGTAGTGGGGGTCGAATTCGTGTCAATCTAGCTCTAGATACCATATGATGCGGAGTGGTTAGCTCCTAGGTGGCCCGATCTTCACGAATTGACCAAGAACACGAAGAACGAACGAAGTACGCGATGAACACGAGAGGGGGAAACGAGGGTAAATCGAGGGCAAACGCGGGGAAACACAAAGGGGGGGGTAAATAGCGAGAACCGAAAGATCCCAAACCTCCCGTCAAGTAAACCCCGAGGGTCGCCTACGGGACGATCGATCCAACTGAACCCACCTTGATTGAAACCGCTTCACACCCGTAGCCGGTCCACTACGCCAATAGAACCTCAAGGGGTAGTTGAGGAAGATTGGAAGGTCCCTAACTGAATACCAAGGGGAGAGGATAGGTAACCCGGTGAATCTTGATACGTTCCTAGATACAAATCGTAGGAGTAGCCTTGATACGGTCCTAGGTACAAACCATAGGAGTAGCCTCACAAGAGGGATACAAGAGCAAAGCTCAAAAGTCTAATTCATCTCTAAACCCTAGATCTAGCTCGGGGGAGTCCTTATATAGCCAAGGGATCGGAGTAGGTGGAAAAGGGGTCAAAACCTGTCCATTTGCGTGCAATCAGGGGGGCGGCCTGGGAGGCCGGGGTGGGAGCAGGGGCGCCCCTAGGGCGCGCCGGCTGGGGCTGACGTGACAGCCGACCTGGGGCCGAGGTGGGGAAGGGGGAACCGGCCTGGAGGGGCCGGCCTGAGGCCAGGGTGGAAGCCGGACCCCTCCGAGTGGTGGCCGGCCTGGCGCCTGGGGAGGGCCGGCCTGGGGCCGGGGTGGAGGTCGGGCCTCTCTGCCTGGGGGCCAGCCTGGAGAGAGGAGGAGGCCGGCCTGGCCGGGGTTTGAGGCCAGGGGGCTATTTTCCCCCTCCTTCCTCCGTTCCTTCTTCTTCCTTCATGCCATCTTCTTGCACTTCTTCCATGACTTCTTGGGAAACTTCTTGAGCACGTTCCGGGGCATCTCGAGCATCGCCTTGAGGGTCCATGGTGGGTTCCAACCTAAGCACACAAAGGGAATTTCCATGAGGTAGCGCACCATTAACCAAGTCACCGAAAGCATGAAGAGAGAGGAGTTAGTTCACCTTGTCATGTATTGCTTTAGCTCTTGATCTCGTCATTGGTCCATTTGGTGATGGGCTTGTTGGAATGGGGTGTGCTGCATCACCTACTTCGTTTTTCGTGAAGTCTAGCAAACCTGCATTAGAAACAAGTTCATAGAAAGAATCATATATACCCAAATCCGTCACGAGCAGATTACAAGGATACGAGGAAGCTCGCACATCCTTCATTCCATCAAAGTTCAGCATACTAAGATCAACAATTTCCTCATAGAGAGAAGGTCTCATAGTTGATTTCCTTTTAAAAGACTTGTTCTCCCTTGAGGAGGAAGGAGCAATCTCCCTTCCAAATCATCATCCAATCTTCTTCATACTTCTATTCTGAATTTTTTAGCAAGCCCAATAAAAGTCAAATATAGGGATAAATATTATAGGAAACCGCTCTAGCAACCTTAGGAGAACTAATACATGCATAAAAAAATCAGCTCAAAACAAGCATGCTAGCTCAAATAACCAGTCACCTGGTGTAGCAAAATACTCAAGATATACACCACCAATCAAAATTCTACAAGTATAGGCGGAGGAGTCACATACTAGAGAAAAGATGCATCAAATTTCAACACAAATGATGGGCTAAATAAGGAGATCGAATACATCCGAGGAAGAATAGCACGAACTTGAAATTTCCCTGGAGGAATGGCGTTTCTCGAGAGAGAGAAAGAATGGGAAGGCGGGCACTAAAGTGGTGGGGGGCATGGGGCCCCCAGGAGCCTCCCGGGTGCGGCCTATGGGGTGGTCGTGCTTGCTTCCCTCCTGGGTGATAGGTGGGGCCCCCTGGGTTTCCCTAGGTGCCACACTGCCCCTTCTTTTATATAAAAATTTAATATAATTATCTGGATTTTTTCGCGGAACTTTATTTTTGGGTGATTCCAAAATTTCAATGAATGATTATAACACAGAAAAATGTTCACAGAGTGATGGAAAACAAAACCAAATCTAATTCTACAGAAGTTTTAAGACATGCTACATGCAAATGACAAGTGGAAACATGAGGAAACAAGGTGAAAACAGCGGAAATCAAGATGGAAGAGTGGAAAACAAAATTAAAAAAAGAGAAAAAAAAGAGGAAACAGATGAAAACAAATGGGAAACAAGGGAAAACATAGTTTCATTCATTCAAAATCAATTTGTTAACAAGGTTGATCAAGTCTTGTCACCAAACCAATTTTATATGAAATAAAACTTTGCACTTCACTAAAACAACTATTTTACCTCAATTTTGATAGATATAGTCCCAATCATAATGGTTTCATACTCTTTTTGTGGAACTAGAATGGTACAATAGCATTCTCCAATCTTGACGGTCTCAATAGTTTCAATTGAGTTTAGACCATATTTCTTAGCAATGTTCTATGGAAAATAAACAGTATGGTCTTTATCATTGACATTGAAAGTGACCTTCCCTTTATTATAATCAATAACAGCCCCCACAGTGTTAAGAAAAGGTCTCCCAAGAATAATAGACATATTTCATCCTCAAGCATTTCCAACACAACAAATTCAGTTAAAATTAAGCAATTAGCAACCTGTAGAGGGACATCCTCACAAATTCCAATAGGAATAGCAGTGGATTTATCAGCAATTTGCAAAGAGATATCAGTAGGAATCAATTTATCCAAATAGAGTCTCTTATAAAGAGAGAGAGAGAGGCATAACACTAACTCCAGCACCAAGATCACATAAAGCAGTTCTCACAAAATTATTTTTGATAGAGCAAGGAATGGTAGGAATACCGAGGTCTCCAAGCTTCTTAGAAATTTTACCATTGAAGGAATAATTAGCAAGCATAGTGGAAATTCCTCATTAGGAATTTTCCTCTTATTAGTAACAATATCTTTCATATACTTGGAATAAGGAGGCAACTTAATAGCATCAGTCAAAGGAATTTGCAAGAAGAGAGATTTCATCCACTCACGAAATTTATTATAATGTTCTTCTTCTTCTTTACCTTTAGAGACTTACTAGGAAAAAGCATGGGTTTTTGCACCCAAGGTTCTGTTTCTTTAACATGCTTCCTAGCAGTAAAACCTTCTTTATCATAAATTTTGTTCTTAGGAGGGTTTTCAGGCTCTACTTCACTTTCTTCCTTATTGGAAGCATCATTTTTATCATTATCATTATCGTGTTCATTACCACTTTCAGTTTCAGCATCAGAAATAGATATACTATTAGGATGTTTATCAGGTTCTTTATTAGCATCATTAGTATTATCATTAGCCTCTCTAAATCTTTTATGTTTCTTCTTATTTTTTTTATTTTTTAGGAGAGATAACAACATGTTCATCTAGCACTTGAGAGTATTGTTCAAGCCTTTTTGAGTGTCCCTCGGGATAGAGAGGGTCCTGAATGAAAGCACCATCCCTAGTTTTAACACTACAAGGTTGTTCTTTAATTTGACCAGACATTCCAGCAACTAAATCTTTTTGCACTTCAGTAAATTGCTCTAATTGATTCTAAATCATTTCAAAGTGTTTAACAAGACCTTTAAAATCATTAACATATCTTCCTAAAGTAGCATGCAAATTTTTGATACAAGAGAGTTTTCATTCAATTGATTTTGCACTTGTGCATTAAAATGAATTTGTTTAATAATGAAATTATCAAATTCAGCTAAGCATTGTTTAGAAGGTTTATCATAAGCAACAAAACATGCCTACGATAGTTTGTGACCGGAAGAGCCCACAAATAATTTTATTTTTATTTTTTGGGTGCTGGAACTGGAAGAGCCCACAAATTAGTAGAAACGGAATAGCCAGGGTCAGCAGGCCAAGATGTTTGGTGTGGCGCAGGCAGCCCAGTATGGTAGGGTGGACCGGAAAACGAAAACCATAGGGGGAGGTGCAGATGCTGGTCATGTATATCGCCAAAGGATTGTCAAAAAAAAAACTATATATCGCGAAATCACCATCGTCCGGCTTGGTGAGTGGCTGTGGCTCCAGCTGGAACCGGGAGCTGATTGGCTGGAACCGGATAATGTGATATCACATGGAACCAAAATGTTTCCCTGGATTTTGGCTTGGGCGATTTCTCAAAAGAAAAGAAAGAGAGGAGAAGCAGAAATGACGTTTGCTCCAAATTACAATTCGATTCTGCATTCGAATATGCTCGTCTCATGTTAATATACTCATCACTCGAGTCGAGGCATCTGCTACGGGAGTCATTCGAATATGCCGGTGCAGCCACGGAGGCCAAATGGGAACCCTCTCTGACTCTCCGGATCTTCTTCTTTCTTCCTTCTCCTTGCGAGGAGCAGTAGCTAGTGAGTGAGTCTCGAGCCAGGAACTCGGTCGATTCAGCCCAAAGCGAGGAGAGGAAATACCGGAAGAGGATCAGAGGGGATGGCGGGGGCGGCGTCCATCCTCGTCGTCTCCAACCCGCCTCGCGCTCTAACCCCTCCGCCTCAGTCACGCCCAAAGACCGGGTTCCTCCCCCTCCGCCGCCGCCGCCTCCTCCCATCCCCGTCACCATCACTATCGTCCTCTTGTAGCACCAGCGCCTCTTCCTCCTCGTCCTGGCCGGTCCTACTGCGGGAGCGGGACGACGCGCTGGACGAGCAGGACGAGCCCCCGCCCGCCTCGGAGGCCGACTCGCGGCCCCGCCGCATCGCGCTCTTCGTCGAGCCATCCCCCTTCGCCTACGTCTCCGGCTACAAGAACCGCTTCCAGAACTTCATCAAGTACCTCCGCGAGATGGGCGACGAGGTCATCGTCGTCACCACGCACGAGGGCGTGCCCGACGAGTTCCACGGCGCAAAGCTCGTCGGCTCATGGAGCTTCCCTTGCCCCTGGTACCAGAAGGTCCCGCTCTCGCTCGCCCTCAGCCCCAGGATCATTGGAGAGGTCGCCAGGTTTAAACCCGACATTATCCACGCCTCTTCCCCTGGAATCATGGTACGATTTCCTTTCTAACCAACTAATTGCCAGATATTGTTCGGGATTCCACCTTTTCTTCTTCACGAATCGAATTGCTGCAGGTGTTCGGCGCCCTCATCATAGCAAAGTTGCTCTGTGTGCCTCTTGTGATGTCCTACCATACCCATGTTCCAATGTGAGTTGCCTTCCCTTCCTCTCTTTCTCAATTCATACCACTCATTTAGGAAATGAAAACAGCTTGAACCTGTCAAGAGAAAAAAAAAAAAAAGAACTTGTGTTGTGTGCCACAACTAGAACTGCAGCTGCATCTAGATCATTTCATCTTCTGATCCTAGCGGAAACACACCATCGTTAGTATTATGTGCATTTTGTGAATGGCACCTACAAGCCAAGGAAAATTGGGTTAATTTATCCAGCTAGAGAGGCGAACTGATCCTTTTTTATTTCTGGCAGTTATATACCCAGATATACATTCAGCTGGCTTGTCAAGCCCATGTGGCTAGTTATAAGTAAGTTCTCACTTATCTACTGATCAAATATATAACCTCTGTGGCCAGACTATCCAACTGATGCAGTTTTCCCATTGTTAAAGAATTCTTGCACCGAGCTGCGGATCTCACATTGGTGCCATCAGTTGCTATTGGCAGGGACCTTGAAGCTGCCCGTGTTACAGCAGGTTTGCACAAATATACATGCTACTTCCGTGTTATTTTACTTCCAATATCATCCTCTCATGGTGCATGTTTCCAGCTAATAAGATACGCCTGTGGAACAAGGGTGTGGATTCAGAAAGCTTCCATCCTCGTTTCCGTAATCAGGAAATGCGTTCAAGGCTAACGTATGTAACCTTTGCTCAGCTGGTACATTTGTGATGCAGTTACAGTGATGCTAAGTTCTTGCTAAGGATGCAAGTGGGTCGCCATTAGGGTACCCTTTACCCTCTTTAGTTAAAAAAGAAAATGAACTAACCTTTTCAAAATGATGATGTCGTCGCAAAAGTTCTTTTTTTGAACTAAAGAGGGTATAGAGTACCCTAATAAAGACCCACTTTCATCTCTACACCTCATCCAAATTTGAGAAAACTGCCATATGAATTGAGATGATCAAATGTATACTTCATATGTCTAACTTTTGTGCTTGTATTTTTCTTCTATTATATCAGGAACGGTGAACCAGACAAGCCGCTGATAATCTATGTTGGACGCTTAGGAGTTGAGAAAAGCTTAGATTTTCATAAGAGGTGACCTCATGACTTGTCTGACTACTGATGCTGCAGTGCAAACTGAATGGCATGTGTGATAGAACCTTACTTACTGCTCGTGTTCCCTCATTGTTACCAGTGTTCTATTGACATACTTTTACTTTTGATCTTGTTGCCACTCAAATCATATCCTGTGTTGACCAAGTGTCATTCACTGCTGACATAGGGTTCTATTTTTGCAGAGTCATGGACCGACTTCCAGGAGCAAGAATTGCGTTTATTGGAGATGGTCCATTCAGGTGTGCATTGTTATCTCATAGAAAGATGGTTAGCCTCTTCCTTCAGTAGCAAAAGCAACCAATGTGGTTGCTTTAACTGGTGAAATTGCTTGATTTCTTCTCCGGAGAAACTCTTGTGTATGAACTGTTGCCATTCTTAACATGACCTTTTCCACTGCAGGCCTGAACTTGAAGAGATGTTTTCCGGAATGCCTGCAGTGTTCACGGGGACGTTGCAAGGGGAAGAACTATCACAGGCCTATGCCAGTGGGGATGTGTTTGTGATGCCCTCCGAGTCAGAGACACTTGGTTTTGTCGTGTTGGAGGCAATGTCATCCGGAGTTCCGGTGGTCGCTGCTCGAGCTGGAGGTATACCTGACATTATACCTGAGGATCAGGAGGGAAAGACCAGCTTTCTTTACACACCAGGGGATGTGGATGACTGTGTTGGCAAGATTGAGCACCTCCTCTCCTCTGAAGAATTGAGAATGATAATGGGGAAGGCCGCCAGGATGGAGATGGAGAAGTTCGGCTGGAAGGCGGCGACGAGGAAGATTCGGAACGAGCAGTACAGCGCCGCGATTTGGTTCTGGCGCAAGAAGAGATCACAGCTGCTGAGACCCGTCCAGTGGGTGGTCCAGAGGATCTTCGGGCCTGCTCCTGCTCCAGCCGTAACGAATCAGTCATAGGAGATTCATCCTAGTCAATTCCTAGAATCAATCATTGAGTTGATTCTATCAGTTTGGTCAAATCGGAGGTAGATTGAATCAATGTAAATATGTAATGCTGAGTAAACCGGAGGAAAGACAAGTAAATCTAGTTTACTCCGGTGATAGACTGTAAGAGTGTGTTCGGTTTTGGAATGAGATGGAATGGAATGGAACCGTTTTATTCTCGTGTTCGGTTTGGAAAAAAAAATTGTCATGGAACCGTTCCATTCTTGTGTTCAGTTCTGGAATGAAACAATGATGGAATGGAACGATGAGAATAAAATTATTTTTAAACTCGATTAATTATTCCTAAACGCGATTAATAATTTCTAATCTTCACTAATTATTCCTAAACTTGATTAATTATTTCAAATCTTGATTAATTATACCTAAACTCGATTAAATTAGAGAGACAGTGAGCCGTTCCACTTGGTCTGGCCGATTTGGCCGGACGTGTGCATTCCGCATCTAGAGGGAATATTCCATTCCTGGGAACCACCTCGTTCCTCGTTCCATTCCATTTCAGACCGAACACATGAATGAGGTGTGGGTGCGGAACGGTTCCATTCCATTCCACCTTGTTCCGGAACTGAACACACCCTAAGTGCACGTTTGGTAGCCTGCATTAGCTTGGGCCAGACCCATGGGGTGCCAAGACGGACCGATGTTTGGTTGCATGCAGACCAAAAGTTGCATCGCACTGTGATTAAAGCACCGTCGGGCTAGGCCCGCTGGAAACTGCCGATTCGGCAGTTTCCGTGGAGCCAGCCTCGTTCTCGTCTCAGCAATGCAAAATCGTCTCCTCCGTGCGCTGAGCGCGTGCGAGCTCGGAGATGGCAGGAGCTCTGGCGCTACCGCGAAAAGGGAGGCGGGAGAAATTCGCTCACCTCCCGCCGAAACCCCTCACCGATTTCACCCTCTCTATTCTCACCGCTCCACCCGGCCCGCCATTTCCAGCGGCGACGGTGACGGCGAGCTACCCTACTCCGGTTGGCGGCTAGGGAGGACGCGGGGGTGACAGAACTTCATCGTCCACGGCTCACTTCGTTCGAAACAAGCACCATCGATGGTTGTAAGTGCTCAAACCCTAGGCTTAATCTGGTGCCCAATAGATCTATGATGCCAGGGATTGTGTAGATCTGTTGAACCTTGTGTGCTTCATGCTTCTGATTCGTGGATCTGCATAGGTAGCTATCCTATTTTCTGTTTGCTTGTTGTAGATCATAGTTGAGCTCTCCATTTTGCTTCATCGATGTGCACATGTCGTGGTCTTCTTTCCACTTTATCGTTTGTGTGCTCGATGTAGGAGATGTACCACGACGAGTTTAGTTTGTCTTTGGTTCTGGTGGGGGACTCGCAGATCCCTTCGTATGTGGATGACTCCCAGCCTTTGTCTGACACACCGATGACCGATTCCTCGCCAAGCCTCGTTGTTTATCACTTCCTGAACAACGATGTTGCTGTGGCAAACGCAAGGACTCCGAAGGTCAAGGGAACTATGAAATGGCTTGCACACATGTCCAACTTCGTCCTGAGTCACATGTGCACTCTAGTTCTGTCGTGGGATAATCACGGCAGACGTTACCGGGGGTAACTTATCTTGGGGCAAGACGACGCTGGTGTTTGGGAGAGGGTTTAGCTCAAGGGAAAACATGATGATATGCGATCTGGTAGCCGGCAATCAAGTCGCCGAGTCTCCGATCTAGATATATTAACTCAACTCTCGTATTACACTGGATACTCGATACCTAGCGATATTGCTCAAACTCTTGGATCCCTCTAAACCTAACCTAGGGACCGGCTTATAAAGCATCCGGACCCCCTGGACTGCTCTCCAAGGCATACTCTGAATCCTACCCGGGCACTGCCTACAAAACCCTAAACTTCCTTACCGGAACCCACAGTCCGGGTTACCAGGCCTACGATCTTGGGCCTTCTAGAAGCTCCTTTATCCTTAGCCGGGTCTCGCGCAGCGTCCTTTGGGCCGAGTTACACCTTGGCGTTGGCCTACCGGGTTACCATCCCTCTATCAGTAGTCCCCAGAATAGCTTGGGCTTCACGGGATTCTCCTTGAAGCGCACGCTATTCCCTGCAAAAATATCAACATTCAAGTTCATAGAGGCCGGGTTAGATTGCTTTGATAAACATCTAGGCCTAACTCCATGGTGGCCATATAGTAACCCGGCTTTCTCCAAGTCTATCGCTTATGTCTCCGGGTCAGTGCCTTGATAATGATGCCAAAGATCCGGCTTACTTCACTTATCTAACCGATCCAAGTATCACGGGAAAGATTTGCCTCACATCTGTTCCGGATATCCCGTCTAGCACTTAATGCATATCCAGGAAAATCCGGCGGATATCCTTTATCCCGAAATTTCCGGTTACCGCCCGTTGGTCTAGGTTTATCCGTCCGCACTTTATAAATAGGCACCTATGGGATAACCTAACCCCAACGGTCCATTTCTTCTCCCTCTCCTTCACTCCCGCACCCAAGCTCACGGAGCGCCGCCACGGAGTCCTTGCGCACGCCGCCGGAACCAATCCACCGCCGGTTACGTTCCGCCACGGCTCGTCCCGCGCCGCCGCCAATCTCCGCCGCCGCGCCCTCGAGCAGCTCGCCGGCAGTCGCAAAGGGTCATTCAGATTGCGCTATTTGCCGTCGCCGCGCTCTACTCCAATCCCATCCGGTAAGCTCCTTGCTCCCTTTGATTTAGCTTTTGCAATTTCTCGAATCGACCCAGATCGGATCTTGGTCTTCCGCGGGCCATTTTTTTGCCCTGCGCCGGATTAGGTCACCTAGACTCATACTAGTTCATCCAATGGCTTGAATATAGGCTCCACTTCATTCTCCTATCACTTGTAGTCGCTAATTTCACCACGAATCTGAAAATGAAATCTCCAATCTAGGCTCGGGCCGCCCAAATTTTCCGCAACTGACTTTGACATCCGGCAGATCCTTTTCTTCCGGTTCTTTCATCTGCATTAGATACATGCGCAACCACTCCTCTTCCACGTATGCTTACCAATATGTAAGTACCCCATAATTTCTGTTCTGATACTTGATACTCGGACAATCCATAACTTTTGCTCTTTTCAATGATACCCGGATGATTCTTAGTTTCTTTGTCCAGCTGATACCGCTTGCCTATACTCGGATAATTCGTGATTTCCGAGTCTTATGCTTTGTACACTTGTCTTGTGCTTCGCAGGCTGAACCCATGGCTCCCAAGAAGCAAGGGAAACAGCAGGCCAAAGCCCGGATGACTCAATCGATCTCCGCCAACTGGGCGCGATCCACGGTTACCAAGGCCAAGCTCGAAGAGCTGGCCGAGTTAGGGATCCTCCCCCCCCAGAAGGACATCCTCTGGAGGGTGCCGGGTGATGAGACCCGGCCCACGCCTACTGATGACGAGGTAATTTGCTTCGTCGAACATGTGACCCGGGGGTTTCGCCCTCCGGGTCACCCCTTCTTCCGTGAAGTTCTGAGCCATTATGGCCTCCGTGTATTCGACATAGGGCCTAACTCTATGTTGAATATAACCCATTTTATCGTTCTTTCCGAGTCATATTTGTGCACTCCGCCAAGTTTGGCTCTCTTTATCGAACTCTTTCAGTGCAAGCCGTGCCGCGAAAGCGGTGACGGCGCACTTCTTGCTTGCGGCAGGGTCTCTATCCAACGCCGCAAGAATTCTCCTATGCCAACCCTTACTCTCAATTCCCATGTCAAACATTGGCAACTTTCCTACTTTTACTGCCGAGACACTTCCCCACCCGGCGAGAGGAAACTGTCGGGTTATTCGGAGGGTCTCCTCGATATCTCTGAAAACTTCAACGCCTTCGCCCCTGACTCGGACAGGGAGGCAATCCAACCCCTCCTCACAAAAATATCCGTCCTTTCCGCCCAAGGTATCCTTGGGCTCAATTTGGTTAAGACATGGGTGGATTTCCAGATCCAGCCTAATTCCATCCGCACCAAGCTGATGTGCGAATACTCGGGGCACGTCACTGACGCGCTCCGATACTCCTCCAAGAATTATCCAGCTGGTGACACCAACAAGACCATCAAGAGCTTCTTGACGGAAAAGTTGGAGGTGATCAAGAACATCGCCGGGTTACCGGCGTTCACCCGGGAAAATCCGGTTCCAGCGGTAAGACCGATACTCGTAAATTTATTCCCACTCCTTGACTTGATACAGCTGTTAGTTCTCACTTCCATGTTTTTATCTCAGGCTGATGACGCCTTCTGGAACGTCGAGACCTCCCCTTCTTCCGGAGACCCAGAAGAAGATGAAGAGCCGGATGACAATGACGAAGGTACTTATCCCGGTCTTCTATCAATTTCACTTGCGCCATTTTGCTCGCACATCTAACTTTTTCCGACTGTGCATACTCGGCTTGTAGGGCTGGAGGACAAAGATGACAAGGACGAGGGGGACCCGGAGGCCACCGAATCCGATCAAAGCGACCCTGAACAAGAAGCAGTTGTTGGGGCCAAGAGGAAGACCAGGGGGTGGTGTCCAAGGTTCCCTTCTCCCTTATGTCCTCCGAACCCTATTCCTTTGATAACATGCGAAAACTTAATCAACAATTATCCAACTCACCCCATTTGAAGGACTCTCTTTCGGCCAAGCATAGAGTGACGCGGAGTTCCCCGGGTGACGATCCCCTCAACCCGGGTATCGCCACCTCACCGGCCCGCCGTGCCGGTACTCCTCCACCTAACCCCTCCAATTCTCCTCGGCGTCACCCCTCCCCCAACCATCCTCGGGCTGGGCAGTTCCGGGTTCCGCTATCGGTTTCTGCGACTGTTTCGTCTGCTTCCAGCAGCGAGCTCCCACCAGATTTTACCGTAAATGCCGGGTAAGTCTTCACTATCCTTATATACTTGATAATTTTCATCCACTGTCGCTAACTATCTCTTTTCTTTTTTCCTTAGTGCCCAAGCCACACTTAGTGACTTGGAGAACATGGGGACGGATAACCGGGAGACGGATGAGCCGACTGATGATATGGACGACGCGGCTGGCGGCGATGTTGAAGGCAATCAAGAACAAGGCCCCTTTGTTGACCCAGCTCACCAGGCAGCCGGGTCTCCAAAGTCGTCCGAAGAGGCAGTGGACGAGGAGATTGAGATCCTGGACACAAGGGTGAGTTCTCCAAACCCGGACACCCAGACAGTCCGGGTATCAACCCCAAAGTCGGGGAAAGTTCACCCGCCACGCGATCAAGCAGCCGGCTCTTCCGGTGTCAGGCCTGAAGACATGACGTTCTCCCAGATGCTTGATGCCCTGCACACCTTGAGGGCCGATGAAGAAAATATCTTAGAAGCTTTGATAGCTAAACATGAGGTAAATCCGAGCAACATTGCCTGTATCATTATCTAGTCCCCAAGTTCCGAGTGAATTTATTGATAATTTGCTTGGAACTTCGTGGTATAACCGACTGATAGCTTGCTTTTTTATCCGACTCATCCTTCCTTGTGTCCACGCAGGCCTTCGTTACCCAATCTGAGAAAGCATTGGCGAAGGCCACCAAGCTTGCTGAGAAGGAGGCGGCTATGCGCGAGTCGGCTGAAGCTGAAGCTAGGAGGAGCGGGAAGATCACAAGGAAGTATAGAAGGAGGGCTCATGCAGCAGAAGATAGGCTGATGACACTTTCTGTTCAAATCGCTGATACATATCGTGCTTTGACCGATATAATTCTTAACTTGATAATCATGATCCGGTTTCTCATTCTGATAAATAGCCGGGTTTCCTTATTCGTTGAGTTTTCTTGCAGGTCCGGATGAAGTAATCCCGGACGAAGATGACATTGCCAAGTTGAAAACCATCAAGAGCACTCTCCGGCAGCTCTGTGCCGGAACCAAGTGGATTCTTGAAGAACTGCGATGGCCGGGTGTTGGGCGCGGCAACCTGAAGAAACTGTTGGACGCATGCTCCACTATTCCCAAGTGGATTTGGCATTGGAAGCGCTCGTCCTGCCGGGTTGGAGTAACCCGGGGACTTGCGCTGGCTAAAGCTTATTTTCCTAAGCTCGAGCCGGCCAAGCTTATGGGCGGGTTTCCGGAATTTACTCACGATGGATCCAAGTTCTCCCCGAAGAATTTCAAGGCCATCCAGAAGGAAGTCCGTCACCCGGCCAGCATGATTACCGATGGTTTGGACCTTAGTGTCATTATTCCAGCATATGATTCTGACGACAAGGCTATCAAGTCGGATCTTCCCAAGCCGTACGATATGCTAGCCCGATGGAAGGCGGAGGCTGCCCAGTTGAGAGAGGAGGCCGCGAAGAAGAAGGCTGAGGCCGATTCTGCGCCTGCTACCTCCACGCCGATTGTCCCTCCTCCTGCCCGGGCCGGCACTACTGCTGATCCGGGTGTTACTGCTACCAAGAGTACTGAAGGGCAAGCTAAGGAACAAGACCCGGCTGGCAAAGGCAAGGGGAAGATGGATGCCTCAGTCCCGGATGCCGAGTGATACTTTCTATCCGCTGTCATTTCGTATGCGTCAGTCGGCCGATGGGCCCTTTGAACAATTATTTTTGACGGTGCGCCTGTGCACCTTTGATACTAGTATCGAGAGTTGTAATGCACTTTAATGCCTTAATATACTTCATGGCCCTTCTGGCCTTTGGATGATTTTGATATTTATCTGCCTTTGAGCTTATTTGCTCTTGATACTCCGACTTTCTTTATGGTTCCTTTTGTGAGACTCAGTTTCCGGGTCTGGTGGGTTTTGACAGGTGGACTTTTCTCTAAGTCCCCAAGACTCGGATTTTTGGGTTTTTGTGCTTAATAGCTAGATAACTTGCCTCCTTTAAAAAAAAAATCCCCAGTCCCCAAGGCCCGAATTCCGAGTCTGGGGTGTGAGGTTTCTTAAAGAAAACAAATTGTTTCTGCTAAGCCCAAAACCTAGAGCCGTTTCACATAAGTGTTGAAGTTATGCTTGATAGACTTTGAGTTTCCGGTTGTTAACCCTGTACTCTGCATAACTTGTGGTTTAGATGACCCTTTTGACTCTCTTGTACTGTAAGCCGGCTTTCGCGTGGATACCATGTTGTTACATCTGTACGAAAACAGGGTCAGGCAAGTCCCATTGGGCATCATGGCTGATTGTAATCGTAAGCGAGCAAATCATGCCACTTTAGTGCGAGTCACATCGAGCTTAAGTAAGAAAAGTCAAGAAATTTGGCTCCTTTGTCCGGTTATAAGATTGCAGCCGTACTCGTTTGCGAGTAATCGGCCCTTATAACTCATAGGCATCATGGCCGGGTCTTTGAGTTTGTAACTGTGCTATTCAAGAAATCAGCCCCCAAGACCTAAATATATGCAACATACTAAGGAAACTAATGCTCTAAGGAAACAATAAATAATACTTACCTGGAAGAAAAGTAAAAAACATAACAGAAAAATAGAACTTGATAAAACGTGTGAAGGAGATATATCGCTTAACCATCTCTTTGTTGATATGAGAAAGTTAGGTCAGCAAGCCGCCTCATTAAAAACCCTCCAGTCCCCTTAGGTACCCTGGATAGGAAAAGAGTGCGTCTGAAACCTGCTGCCTGTTACATCGTTTAATTATTCTTGGGGATCGTCACCCGGGCTAGTGTAATCAATACACATTCTCCACTCGTTGGTCCTTTTTCCTTATGAGTGCCGGGTTTGCTAACCAACCCGGAGTGGGTACTTCCATGGTGCAGCCGGTTATAAGTGGCCGTGCAATTTCTTCTCCTATGGCATATTGTTTGGAGGGATCACCCTCGATGAAAGCCACCATCTTTGTGTCCTGTGCTGCCTTGAATTTTGCTCTCTCATCTTCAGTGTTCGGTCTTTTTAGCGCTGTTCTATCATCCGGGTCTACTTGAGACCGGTAATACTTGAGTTCCTCTTTTCTGCAAGCTTGCTCCGCCATGGCTGCATCTCCTTCATCGCACTCAGCTGCTATATCCCGGCTTCCATGTATGGTGATGGTCTGCTTAGGACCCGGGATTTTAGCTGTAGATACACATAACACGGCCTAGCCATGAACTTAGCATAAGCCGGCCTTCCGAATAGCGCGTGATAAGGACTATGCAACTTAACCACCTCGAAAGTGAGCCATTCAACCCGGAAATTGTCCCTCGATTCTCCGAAAGCTACCTCCAATGCTATTTTTCCCTCGGGGCACGCTGAGTGACCCGGCACTATCCCGTGAAAGACTGTTGAACTTTTCTATAGCTGAGACTCCTTGAGGCCCATGCGTAGAAAGGTTTCCCAATACAAGATATTGATGCTACTTCCACCGTCCATTAGGACCTTTTTTAGCTCGTAACCATTAACCTGTGGTGCCACCACCAATGCTAAGACTCCTGGGTGTTCTATCCTTTCCGGGTGATCTCTTCTGCTCCATGTTACGTCCTGCTCTGACCATCTCAAGTATCTCGGAACAGCCGAAGAAACCGAGTTTACTGCTTGTTTCAGTATCCTTTTATCCTTGTTAGAAATTCCTGTGGTATGCACGTGATATTGTCCCAATTGCTTGGGGCTGGCTTGGAAACCTCCAGCTCCCCCTTGGTTGTTACCCAAATTTCCGCCTGCCGGGTTACCGGATGGGGGTGGGCCGTTGCCCGGGTTTCCACCCGGACCCGGTCCTCCTCCCCAACCTGCACCTCGCATGGCCTTGTTTATCTCCTCATTCTTCCATCTCTGTAGGTCCGCGCACTGCTCTAATGAGTGGTTAGCCGGCCTGCCGTTCCTGCTGTGCTTCGGGCACGCCATTCTGAAGATATCCCAATTGTTACCCGGCCTTGGCGGTCCTTGATAATTTCCTCCATTGTGATTTCCAGTATTGAAATTTCCTTCTGCCCTAGGCCTCGAAGACCCGGCTTCTGTGCTAGCGACAAACTCGGAGCCTCCCTCAAACGGGCGCTTGTTCTGATTGTTCCCATTGTTACCTCCATTGTTACCTCCATTGTTACCCGGCGTTGATCCATTGCCGGTTCTTCCACTATTATTTGTACTTGCTTTTGCTTTCTTGTCATCGACGTCCTCTTCTGTAGTATCCGTTGCAGCGTGTTTGTTGCATGCATCCATTAACTCTCCCATCGTAACCTCTGAAGCATTTCGACTGGATTTCATGCGAGTTAGATTTTGCACTAAAGGTATGTATTTACATGTCTTTGCCATAGCTTGTAGCGCATCTTTGGGCTGAATATCCGTAGATGAGTGAAGTATCTCCATAACCCGGCGCACCCAGCTGCGCGCCGATTCTCCCTTCTTTTGGACACATCGCTCTAGGTCATCAATAGTAAATAGCTTTCTGCACGTTCCATGAAAATGTTTGATAAATGCAGTTTTTAACTCTTCCCATGACTTGATAGATCCCTCTGGTAGATTATTGAACCATAATTTTGCTGCTCCTTCTGACATCATTAAGTACATGAACTTGGCTTGAAGATTTTCAGTTGCGTTGTGAATCGACATTGCCATCTCATAGCTGCTCAACCATGTTTCCGGATCCGTAGTCAGCTCATAATTCACCACTTTACCCGGTTCCTTGAATTTATCCGGGTAAGGCTCAGCCCTGATGTTGTCCGACAGGCACTTAGGCCCAGCGAGATTAGTCGGAACTGGCCTCACTCGGGAAACGTGTGATCCTGCGGGAGGTGCGGTTGGGAAAGGTACGGCTGGTGGCCCGTGCACTGCAGACCCGGCCGCGACCCTCCTGGCTCTGGAGCTATCCACGATAGCTTGTGCTGCTGGTACTGCTTGAATGCGGGGAGGGGGCGGCATTTGCTGCTGCTCCGCCCTCCGCCGTGCTGAACTTGTCTGAATATTGCCGGTATTAGCTCGTTGTTGGCTGACATATGGTGTCCCATGCATCCCGCTTCTGTGATCCGGGTAATTAACTTGCTGTGCTACTGCCGTATGCAATAGCTCGATCGCCCGTCGGGTCTGCTCCGCATGGGGTGACTCTCTTACGGGGATCTGATTCAATGCTAACGTTGCAGCATACACATTATCCATGGGGTTGTTGTAATGACCTGCTGGCGTGCGAAATCGCGATGCTGGTGGTGGTGGTAATGTATTGCCGGCGGTGACTCCAGTCTTTAATGTGGGTAACCCGGCTTGTGTGTTTGCCGGCTGTGCTCCTCCAGTAACAGGTTGCTGTGCGGTTCCTTGGTCTGCTGCTGGAATCGGTTGATCCTGAGGTGTGATAAATAGGTTGGTCGGATTTATAACTCCACCCGTTGCTGGTAACATGGTTTGATGCCTTTGACACGCCCTGGTTGTCTCTTCTCGGAGCCGGGTTTCCAATGCATCCAGCTCGCGTTGGCGGGTGGCCATCCCCTGCCTTTCTGCTTCTACTTGCCTTCTCTGTTGCTCCAATGCACGGCGGGCTACGTCCAGATCTCTGACACGTTCCGCCGCGTTTTCCGGAGTAATAACTGTAGCTAAAACGGTTGGATCCAGAATCAAGTTGTTGTTGAATAGGGCCGGGTGTTGCGGGTTTGAAGGACCCGCCCCTGGCGTTCGGTTTGCCAGATATCCAAACATGTTTGCCAGCAACTCACTGTCCGCCGCGTGACTAGTAACTGATGCTGCTTCTCCGTCAACCCAGGTGAGAACCGGGTTTCCGTCAACCGGATCTTGCTGCTGGGCCAATGTTTGTGCTACTCCGACTGCGGCCGCGGTCACGTTCCCCTGATTAAGATTGGTCGCAGGAGCCGTGTAATCCGCAACCTGGCGCACAATGCTTGGCGCGGACTCGTACACTTTCTCTTCGCTGCTATTTTCCTCGTACCGGTTCTCCAGCAGATGCAGGATGGATTCGGTATCGTCTTCTCTCATGACCCGGCCACGCGGGGTCCATGCCGGCTCCTCCGGCTGTTCCCTCTTCATGGGGGGCTCTTCTGTCGGATCTACCGTCCCGACCGATTCTTCTCCATCTGATTGAGCGTAGGTGGCCTCCCTTGACACAGAATCAAATTCGAAATCGTCAGGGATTGAACCGGACGTACGTACCATGCCGACAAAGACGTTGATTTGGCCGATTGTTACGACAGATCCGGATTCGAGTAGATCCGACTCTGGCCCCCAGCCGGAATCGTCCACCATCTTCTCTCCTTCGCGGTCGGTGTAGATCTCGCCGATGACAAGGTTCTCCATGTTCTTCTGAGCTTCTCCCATGATGTAAACACCTTTGGACGTAGGCCCCACGGTGGGCGCCAACTGTCGTGGGGTAATCACGGCAGACGTTACCGGGGGTAACTTATCTTGGGGCAAGACGACGCTGGTGTTTGGGAGAGGGTTTAGCTCAAGGGAAAACATGATGATATGCGATCTGGTAGCCGGCAATCAAGTCGCCGAGTCTCCGATCTAGATATATTAACTCAACTCTCGTATTACACTGGATACTCGATACCTAGCGATATTGCTCAAACTCTTGGATCCCTCTAAACCTAACCTAGGGACCGGCTTATAAAGCATCCGGACCCCCTGGACTGCTCTCCAAGGCATACTCTGAATCCTACCCGGGCACTGCCTACAAAACCCTAAACTTCCTTACCGGAACCCACAGTCCGGGTTACCAGGCCTACGATCTTGGGCCTTCTAGAAGCTCCTTTATCCTTAGCCGGGTCTCGCGCAACGTCCTTTGGGCCGAGTTACACCTTGGCGTTGGCCTACCGGGTTACCATCCCTCCATCAAGTTCGGCTTGGCCACCGGCTACTTTGCCATGGGCTCAGGTGATCCTTTCGGCGTGCCTTTCCCGAAGGATGCCGACACACAGGATTCAGAGCCGGTGATTCTTAATGGCCCTCCAGAGAAGCAGGGTGAGGGACAAGGACATGGCCACGACCACGGCATCAAGCGTAAGAGGCGAGCACTTGGGGAGGACAAGATCCAGGCATTCGCCAGCATGACCGAGGCTGTGAAAGATGTTGCCTCGGCCATCCGCGAGACCAAGCAAGTGGACATGCACCCTGACCTCTACTCGGCTGTGATGGACCAAATTGGGTTCACCGACGAGAACCTCATGGTGGCTCTCGGCCACCTCGTCGACCACAGGGCTCGGGGGGGTGAACTTCATCAACTTATCGGCGACGCACAGAACCCTTTGGCTCACGACCTTGCTTGCGAGGTACCACTTGGACTGAGCGATTGCCGTGGTCCGGGAGGTGGCAGCAGCAGCATGTCGATGACGATGAACTGATCACGATGTGATGGTGTATATTTTGGGTTAGCTAGGGCTTAAAAACTTCTCTTTATGGTCTGTATATATTGATGAGGTGCTATATACTAACCCCTCAGACGATGGTGAACTTGGTGGTGGTGGTAGTGGTGGTAGGATGACACCCACTTTTGATGTGGTGGTAGGTTAACACCATATTCGGAGGATGAACTTCTGATCCTCTTTTTCTTATGAACATGCAAGTTGTTGTAGTTCTATGTGTACTGAAAATGTGATGTTTCATCTCATGTTGGTTCATTGTTGGTGTGTGCATAATCTTGCTATCCTCTTTTTCTGATGTTGTGGTGTTGCAGATGAACTGGTATGTCGTGTCTAGAGGGAGGCGCCCTGGAATGTACAGTTTGTGGAGGAGTTGCCAGGAACAAGTGACCGGCTTCTCCAGCAACAACTATCAAGGATTCGAGACATTGGAGGACGCACGACTGGACTACTACAACTTCCTGAACACCATTGATGAGCGAGCTCACGAGGTGGGAGCTCATGACACGGTAGCCGTAGCCGATGAGGTGATTGATCATGAGCTCGTAGCTCCATCGCCAACTAGGATGCAGGGTAGTAGGATGAAAGACTTCATCATCATCGTGTTGGTGGTGGTGATTTTGAAGCTCATGTTCTTCTAGATCGTGTATGATCATGGAGGCGGGTAAGCTCACCATATTCAAACCTAGGTTACATTAACAGGGCTCTTGCATTGTACCAAACACGGTGCATCCGTGTGAACTAAGCCCCAAAGCATGGTATGCAGTGCACCGAACAAAGTCTACTTCAAATCTCAACTCATGCTACTAACTCCGGGGCAGACTACCTAACAACACGCACAATACGTCTTAGGTGTGTATGAGTGTGGCCATGCCCCCTAGGCCTGCCCCCAGCCAGCCCCAAAACTGATGCAGGCTACCAAACGCGCCCTAAATATTGGACTATGTGTACTGCTTGGGATTTAAGGTTCATATGTCCATGGAGAGATAGAATTGCTATGGTTGAAACCCCGTTGAGGTTTGCTAAAGTTGTCACTAGATTTTACACAAGAAAAGAAACTAGTAGAACTGAGAGGTAGAAAGAGGTACTAGCGATGAAGGGTCATACCATAGGGATGTAAACGATATGAATAATTTTCACCCTGAATCTGCATGGAAAGCCGTTTTAAAGATATGGTATACGGTCAGCAACATTTTTGTTGGAGCAACTGACATGAGTTCTGCATTTCTTTTATAGCTTAAAAACCTCCTTATTCATTGGAAATCATGGTTACATCATCTAAAAAGAAGAGGTAATAAGGGTAATGGCAGATCATCAAGCCAGACACCTTGATCGGATCCCCTCCACGCTAATTCATGAGCTACATGTTAAGAACTCAGCTCTTCTAGGAAAATGGTTGTTCAAACTACTTACCGGAGACGGCGTTTGGAAAACGCTACTTAAACAGAAATACATTGGCACAAAAGCACTATCACAGGTCATATGGAATGACATGAGGAGTACCGACATATATTTGGTTGTGAGCCGGGAGCTCTGCCCTTTAAATACTTAGGTAGCCCAATTCATTATAGAAAACTTTTGAATAAAGAATAAAAACCGCTGGAGGATAGTTTTGAACAGAAATTGAGTTCTTGGATAGGGAGGTTGCTCTCGTATGGAGATTGTGTTGTTCTTGTTCACTCAGTTTTATCTAGTTTGCCTATGTTTTTGTTGTCTTTCTTTGAAATTTTTGTCGGAGTCAAGAAGAGACTTTTATAGATCTCGCTTCTTTGGGCAAAGTGATCAAACAAAAAATAAATATCGCCTTACCAAGTGAAACATTATATGTCGTCCTAAACACCAAGGAGGTCTCGGGATCAAGGTTTTAGACGTGAAGAATAAATGTTTACCTAGAAAATGGTTATTTAAATTATTAACAGAAGAAGGAGTATGTCATGAGCTTCTCCACAATAAACATATCAAAGGGAAGCCTTTGATGATGGTGGAAGCAAAACCAATATATTCACGTTTTTTGGAAAGGAATCATGGGGGTTAAGGATGGTTTTTCATCACGTTGAGTTCACGCTTGGTAATGGACAAGGAATAAGATTCTAGGAGTATCCTTGGTTAGGACAAGCACCGTTATCGACTCAATATCCGACTCTCTATAATATTTTGCGCCAGAAAAATGTTCTGGTCTCAAATGTCCTTCAACATGACCATCCCAATATTGAATTTAGACGTTCTTTGACCGGATCTAAATGGGACACATTGCAACATCCCAAGTATGAAAAATAGCCTTTAGAATGTTTTGCTCTCTGTTATTTTATGTTTTGCATCATGGCATCATGTTGATTGCATTTGTTTTGTTTGTTTTCCATTTGTTTTCCAACTGTTTTCATTTGTTTTCCTTTGTTTTCTATTTGAATTTCAAACCAAAATTCAAACCTTTTGTTTCATCCTTGTGATGTTACAATTTCCAAATGAATATTTCAAAATAAAACAATCAATTGTTTCCATAAAAGTTGTGATTCCAAACTGTTGTTTTGTTTCTAACATAAATTCATCTAATACCAAAAACAATTGAAATTCAAACATTATTTCAAATGCTTGTTCATACTTGTCATGTTACAATCTTTTTCAAATCAAAATTTCAATCCAAAGTCTCATTTTGTTTCCTTTTATTCCATATTGAACAAATAATAAAATGGTGGTTTTTATTCACTCAATTAATTCCAAATGGTATTTCAAAGTTCAAATCAAATCTCCAAAACAGCACCCAATTGGATTTATGAAAATTTCAAAAACAATTCAACTCTTTGTTCTAACTAAATAATAGGGTTTACCCTATTAAGAAGTTGTATTCAATAATAATCATTTTAATACTCAAAATCATCCCACTTTGAATTAATTAACAAACAGCAAGCTAATTTGAAAACTTTTGGAAAAACAAGTTAGCAATTAGTTGCTATGTCAAAAACTAACCTAACCATATTATTTTCCAAATTTTTACTAACCTAAAACCTACCTTTTTCTTCCCATTTGTTTTCTGCAAAAAAAATAAATAGAACAAAACATTAAAAGCCAGCAGGGAGAGAGAGAGGCCCAACTCCCCCCAAGCCCACTTTCCCTCTCAGCCCGATACCCTTTCTGTTTGTCTTCTTCCTCGATGTCGTCATCCCCTGTACGACTCCATCACCACCGATCGATCTCTCCCTCCCCTCCTCGATTGCAGCCGTACCAAGCTACTCCCCACCATAAAACCGAGCCTTTCCCCCTCTGCTAGCCCCTAACCCTAGCCCTAGCGCCGCCATTCTCTTCTTCCACCTCCATCCCTCTCCTCTCTCTGTCTCCTTTCTCTCTAAACTTTGCAACAGCTGTACCTCCACCCAAAACCCCTCCGGCGATCGCCGTGGCTAGGGGCTCCCTCCGCCGTGGCTAGGGGCGGGAATGGAAAGCCCCCGCCACGGGCTCCCTCTCCACCCCCTCGGCGCTGGCCGGAGAGCCTCCGAGCGCCGACGCCATATCCATCTCGCCGCCGGCCTCCCTGCTGTCCGCCCGACCCCCTGCGCCTCCACGCTCGAGGCCCGCTCGGTGAGCCTCCCCCCTCGCCTCCCCTTCCTTCCTCTTCCCCCACTCGCCCTCCCCCCTCATCTCGCCACCCCACAGCACCACGGCCGCTCACCCCCTCACCATCTACGATCGCTGCCCTCCTGATGTCTCTGTCGCTGGTACAGACGCACACGAACAGGTTCAGTTAAATTCAGTTATACGCGCGTCCACCACTTTAACTTCCCCCCGAGGCCCCTTCCATCACAAGTCCGCAGTTACCCCAGTGGTTAGGCACCCCTTGGCGCAGCAGGAGGTGAGGGGATCGAATCCCCCCTCCCTCAATAAACCCATCTTTTTTATTTTCATTTGTTTTCATACAGAAACTTCTGCAAATCACTAATAGGCCCCTGGTAATTAGTTCTAGCCCCTGCAAAATATTTTCCTAAGTCCCTAATGAACTAAAAATGGCAGAATTACACTAGATCTTGTAAATTGCATAAGAAAATCATTTTAACTCCAATTTTATCTTTTTAAATATGTTTTCTGTCCCAAATTAAATGTTCTATCCAAATATAAAATTTGTTTACTGTTTTGAATATTTTAAATTGTTGAAATATTTGAATTCTTGTTTAAATCACTTAATTTTGCAAAATTCATAACTTGAGCATAAAAATTCCAAATTCCACAAACTAAATATGTTTTCCAATCAACTTTTCATGTACTTTCCAAATATAAATTTTGTTTGCTGTTTTGAATAATTTAAATTGCTGAAAACAACTGTTTCTTGTTTAATGCATTTAAAATTGCCAAAATAATAACTTGCTCATTTTAAATCCAATTTCCACAAATGAAATATGTTTTCCATGCAAAATTAAACCACCTTCCCAAATATAAAATTGGTTTCATGTTTTGAGTCATTAAAATTGGTTAAATGATTTAAACCTTGTTTAAATCATTTAATATTGTTAAATTCATAACTTGATCAAATTAAATTCTTTTGGGACATATAACATATGTTTTCAAACCATAAAAACATAACATTTTCAAATATGAACTTCACTCAATGTTTTGAACAAATAAAAATTCAAATAAGTTCATGTTTGAATTAAATTCATTTAATTCTTGCTTAAACTTGTTTAATTCATAACTAATTTATTTGAAATCCTGTTTCAACAAGTGAAACATGTATTCCACCTAAAATTTGGTGTTCTTTTCAAATATAAACTTTGTGATCTGTTTTGAACAATTTAACTTGATGAAAACAACAAATGCTTGAGTGACACCTTTAAGTAACCAAAATTCCAAAACTTAATAAATGAATTTCTAAACTTGGTAAACCTTATTTCCAATTGGTTCTATTGTTGTTGTTTTGTTGTTTTCCTCATCCATGCATCATGCTAAATCACTTCCACAAGATGATTAGTTGTAGAACAATTAATTCAACCATAATTCATGGGCTTTCCATATGCAATCCAAATTGCATGTGGGTCCATTTAATCATGTTGTTAACTTGTCAATTAGTTTATTTTGGATGCATCAATTAAATGGTCATGCATAATCCCATGTTTGTGCACTATGCCATGATATCGATTGTTTATCTTTCTGCATTGTTTGTTTGCTTCTTCTCGGATACACGACGACGTTGAGACCGACGATACTTACGACAGCCCTTCTAAGGAGTTAGCTCAGTACCAGGCTACTGGGTTTTGCAGGCAAGTATTCACTCACATGAACCATCGTGTTCCTTTCAACATTGGATACCGATACTTTTCCGTTGTCTATTCTGCTAGCCCTATGAATAGTTGCTTCTGTTACGAACCTATCACATGTATCCTTTAACCCTGATATTGCCTCACCTCCACTCCTATAACCCCATTGTTTGAGCCCGTGTCTTACTAGCATGCTTAGGTTGTTTTGCTCGAGTCTGTCACCCGTTATTTTCTGTTACTATTTCATTATGTTCTGGGGGCTCGATGTTAAACAATGAATCATGCTAATGTTATTGTTAATAATAAATTTGATGATAAGGCACCGGCAGGAGGCCCTGAGTGGTTTTGAGGCCTGCTAGTGTCGACCCTAATAGGAAAAGGGTCTTGTCTACCGATCCATGATGAGCGCACTAACCGCATGTGGGAAGCGAGTATGGGCGCCCCCCTCAATTTGATTCGATTCACATCTCGTCCAAATCGCCTCATTTAGTTCGTGTTTTTCATTTGCCGCATGCATGTTTTTGCGAGCCCAGGCCAGGGTGGAACTTTCGTAGTCGGCATATAGGGGGACACGTTCTTAGAGTGCTATGAGGGTCCATTTTCTTCTGGGCTCGATTAGCCGTGCGCCCAAGGTGCTTTGGGCTTGATGCGAAGAAGAGTTGAGTTGTGTAGAGTGCCTCGCTTGGTGGGTTTGATTCCCGTCTGGCGGGATATTCTTGCGTGTACGGCCAAATTGGTGCAACCCTGCAGGGATAAATCTTCTCGAGAAGCCGTGTTTTCCGCGGTTATGGACTACTTGGTGAAAGTACTGGCTAACAAGTACTCAGGACAACTTAAACCTAATGATTAACAACCTTACACCCAATGATTAACAACTTGACTAGTAATAGGCTTATTGACACAATAATTTGAACCATCATTATTTTCAACTGTGTGAGTTATCCTCGGATTGCTTCTTTGGATAAGGGGCGAGATCCAGGATGGGTTTGTTTGATGTTAGTTGATAGGTTGGTTACGATACACGATCTTATCTCCTTTCTGATAGCCTGAAGTGGTAGTAACCCTGTAGTTGGTTAGAGCAGCCAGTTGCAGCATCTTTTATATCCCCTTCCTTCCGTTGAACCCAAAGCATCTGTGCTTGGTGTTGACGGGCTACACTTTGGTGAACTGTGAGTCTTGCTTGCCAGTACGTTTATGTACTGACCCCTTTGGGGCTGTGGTTTCCGCAGACTACGTTTCCGAGGATCTACACGGTGGCTACTACGTGGAGTATGACGAGACTGCTGATGAGTAGATAGCGGACCCGGGCAGGATCCGAGACTTCGTGGATGGGCTCCGTATTTTCGTTTCCGGCCTCTTAGGCCTATTTGGATCTTGTCTGTACTCAGACATGTTGAATGCTTCCGCTGTGATGTAATGATGAATTGTTGGGACATGTGTCCTCTGAATGATTGTATTTGCTATCTCTGCTCTAGTGAGAGCTATTTGCAACTTATTTCAATCTTTTGTGTCGTAGAGATCTATTGTGATATCATCTGTTCCAATGCCGTTGACGTACCATGTGTGTATGTTTTGAAGTACGTCAATGGAAGTGTCTGGATTTCTATGGGATGGTTTGCGCAGACGATGAATAGTAAGATAATGGTTGTCACACGTTTACGTGTTGGCCTGCTCATATTGAGATGCGGGTGCCGGTATGCCTCGTAAGCCATTTATCTACTGTTTAACGGACTGTGAGTATCCCCTAGAAGTCCGGGTGCGACAAATGGTATCAGAGCATGTCTGCCTGTAGGATCCCTTTTTACTGGTCGCAGTTGAGTCTAGAAACTATTTTGTAGCTATATAGGAAAAAATGAAACGTGAGAGTAGGAATTATGTTATTTTTCTTCTTTCCCCACCCACCCTCCCTTTTTCTGGTAAGGAAGTGCAACGTTGTTTTTCCCTTCTCATCTAAACTTTCAAGTTAGGATTTCACGTATTCTGGTTTCTCTAGGATGGTTATATCTACTAGACCATAGGAATGGAGGTGGTTGTGACATGATTTATCATGTTGCCTACTCACGATTGAGAACGGAGGCGTGTAAGCCCCGGAAGCAGATCCTCTATTCCTTAAGCAGTAGATATTGATCCTTTAAAAGCCCGGATGGGTTTTTCCGTAGTACCTCAGGAGTGTTTTGTTCTCATTTTCCCGGTGTTGCTGCAATATCCTGTTCTTCTCAACATCCTTTTCGTCCGTTGAAATCTTGGTTTTGTTTTCCACTTCAATTCTTCTACCGGCGTCTAATCAAAACTTCCAAAATTTCAAGTCTATCTAGCCAGAAAGGTTGTTGTAGTTGTTGTTGTTGTTGTTGATTCCAGGCTATGAGAGCTGGCATTCCTATCACCTAGGGTTGTTTCGAGGAAGCACTCCTGAATCACCACATTCCAGATAGTCTATCCTCCAAATCAATCAAATCATGTTCAGCTATACACCCTCGATACAAAACCTCTCCCTTTATTTGGAAATGTTCCGGTGGTTTCCAAATTCCCTGACATCTTTCCAGAAGAGTTGCCAGGAATGTCTGTCATCTTGAACTTCCAGAAAAACTATCCAATGTGCATGATGTGTTTCACGTGTCACAACTCAAGAGGATCTTCCCAAGAAGTTTCCGGACCTTTTCTTTTCTCAGTAGGAATCTCGGGGCGCGATTCCTTCAAGGGGGGCGTTTTGTAACATCCCAAGTATGAAAAATAGCCTTTAGAATGTTTTGCTCTCTGTTATTTTATGTTTTGCATCATGGCATCATGTTGATTGCATTTGTTTTGTTTGTTTTCCATTTGTTTTCCAACTGTTTTCATTTGTTTTCCTTTGTTTTCTATTTGAATTTCAAACCAAAATTCAAACCTTTTGTTTCATCCTTGTGATGTTACAATTTCCAAATTAATATTTCAAAATAAAACAATCAATTGTTTCCATAAAAGTTGTGATTCCAAACTGTTGTTTTGTTTCTAACAGAAATTCATCTAATACCAAAAACAATTGAAATTCAAACATTATTTCAAATGCTTGTTCATACTTGTCATGTTACAATCTTTTTCAAATCAAAATTTCAATCCAAAGTCTCATTTTGTTTCCTTTTATTCCATATTGAACAAATAATAAAATGGTGGTTTTTATTCACTCAATTAATTCCAAATGGTATTTCAAAGTTCAAATCAAATCTCCAAAATAGCACCCAATTGGATTTATGAAAATTTCAAAAACAATTCAACTCTTTGTTCTAACTAAATAATAGGGTTTACCCTATTAAGAAGTTGTATTCAATAATAATCATTTTAATACTCAAAATCATCCCACTTTGAATTAATTAACAAACAGCAAGCTAATTTGAAAACTTTTGGAAAAACAAGTTAGCAATTAGTTGCTATGTCAAAAACTAACCTAACCATATTTTTTTTCCAAATTTTTACTAACCTAAAACCTACCTTTTTCTTCCCATTTGTTTTCTGCAAAAAAAATAAATAGAACAAAACATTAAAAGCCAGCAGGGAGAGAGAGAGGCCCAACTGCCCCCAAGCCCACTTTCCCTCTCAGCCCGATACCCTTTATGTTTGTCTTCTTCCTCGATGTCGTCATCCCCTGTACGACTCCATCACCACCGATCGATCTCTCCCTCCCCTCCTCGATTGCAGCCGTACCAAGCTACTCCCCACCATAAAACCGAGCCTTTCCCCCTCTGCTAGCCCCTAACCCTAGCCCTAGCACCGCCATTCTCTTCTTCCACCTCCATCCCTCTCCTCTCTCTGTCTCCTTTCTCTCTGAACTTTGCAACAGCTGTACCTCCACCCGAAACCCCTCCGGCGATCGCCGTGGCTAGGGGCTCCCTCCGCCGTGGCTAGGGGCGGAAATGGAAAGCCCCCGCCACGGGCTCCCTCTCCACCCCCTCGGCGCTGGCCGGAGAGCCTCCGAGCGCCGCCGCCATGTCCATCTCGCCGCCGGCCTCCCTGCTGTCCGCCCGACCCCCTGCGCCTCCACGCTCGAGGCCCACTCGGTGAGCCTCCCCCTCGCCTCCCCTTCCTTCCTCTTCCCCCACTCGCCCTCCTCCCTCATCTCGCCACCCCACAGCACCACGGCCGCTCACCCCCTCGCCATCTCCGATCGCTGCCCTCCTGATGTCTCTGTCGCTGGTACAGACGCACACGAACAGGTTCAGTTAAATTCAGTTATACGCGCGTCCACCACTTTAACTTCCCCCCGAGGCCCCTTCCATCACAAGTCCGCAGTTACCCCAGTGGTTAGGCACCCCTTGGCGCAGCAGGAGGTGAGGGGATCGAATCCCCCCTCCCTCAATAAACCCATCTTTTTTATTTTCATTTGTTTTCATACCGAAACTTCTGCAAATCACTAATAGGCCCCTGGTAATTAGTTCTAGCCCCTGCAAAATATTTTCCTAAGTCCCTAATGAACTAAAAATGGCAGAATTACACTAGATCTTGTAAATTGCATAAGAAAATCATTTTAACTCCAATTTTAACTTTTTAAATATGTTTTCTGTCCCAAATTAAATGTTCTATCCAAATATAAAATTTGTTTACTGTTTTGAATATTTTAAATTGTTGAAATATTTGAATTCTTGTTTAAATCACTTAATTTGCAAAATTCATAACTTGAGCATAAAAATTCCAAATTCCACAAACTAAATATGTTTTCCAATCAACTTTTCATGTACTTTCCAAATATAATTTTTTTTTGCTGTTTTGAATAATTTAAATTGCTGAAAACAACTGTTTCTTGTTTAATGCATTTAAAATTGCGAAAATAATAACTTGCTCATTTTAAATCCAATTTCCACAAATGAAATATGTTTTCCATGCAAAATTAAACCACCTTCCCAAATATAAAATTTGTTTCATGTTTTGAATAATTAAAATTGGTTAAATGATTTAAACCTTGTTTAAATCATTTAATATTGTTAAATTCATAACTTGATCAAATTAAATTCTTTTGGGACATATAACATATGTTTTCAAACCATAAAAGCATAACATTTTCAAATATGAACTTCACTCAATGTTTTGAACAAATAAAAATTCAAATAAGTTCATGTTTGAATTAAATTCATTTAATTCTTGCTTAAACTTGTTTAATTCATAACTAATTTATTTGAAATCCTTTTTCAACAAGTGAAACATGTATTCCACCTAAAATTTGGTGTTCTTTTCAAATATAAACTTTGTGATCTGTTTTGAACAATTTAACTTGATGAAAACAACAAATGCTTGAGTGACACCTTTAAGTAACGAAAATTCCAAAACTTAATAAATGAATTTCTAAACTTGGTAAACCTTATTTCCAATTGGTTCTATTGTTGTTATTTTGTTGTTTTCCTCATCCATGCATCATGCTAAATCACTTCCACAAGATGATTAGTTGTAGAACAATTAATTCAACCATAATTCATGGGCTTTCCATATGCAATCCAAATTGCATGTGGGTCCATTTAATCATGTTGTTAACTTGTCAATTAGTTTATTTTGGATGCATCAATTAAATGGTCATGCATCATCCCATGTTTGTGCACTATGCCATGATATCGATTGTTTATCTTTCTGCATTGTTTGTTTGCTTCTTCTCGGATACACGACGACGTTGAGACCGACGATACTTACGACAGCCCTTCTAAGGAGTTAGCTCAGTACCAGGCTACTGGGTTTTGCAGGCAAGTATTCACTCACATGAACCATCGTGTTCCTTTCAACATTGGATACCGATACTTTTCCGTTGTCTATTCTGCTAGCCCTATGAATAGTTGCTTCTGTTACGAACCTATCACATGTATCCTTTAACCCTGATATTGCCTCACCTCCACTCCTATAACCCCATTGTTTGAGCCCGTGTCTTACTAGCATGCTTAGGTTGTTTTGCTCGAGTCTGTCACCCGTTATTTTCTGTTACTATTTCATTATGTTCTGGGGGCTCGATGTTAAACAATGAATCATGCTAATGTTATTGTTAATAATAAATTTGATGATAAGGCACCGGCAGGAGGCCCTAAGTGGTTTTGAGGCCTGCTAGTGTCGACCCTAATAGGAAAAGGGTCTTGTCTACCGATCCATGATGAGCGCACTAACCGCATGTGGGAAGCGAGTATGGGCGCCCCCCTCAATTTGATTCGATTCACATCTCGTCCAAATCGCCTCATTTAGTTCGTGTTTTTCATTTGCCGCATGCATGTTTTTGCGAGCCCAGGCCAGGGTGGAACTTTCGTAGTCGGCATATAGGGGGACACGTTCTTAGAGTGCTATGAGGGTCCATTTTCTTCTGGGCTCGATTAGCCGTGCGCCCAAGGTGCTTTGGTCTTGATGCGAAGAAGAGTTGAGTTGTGTAGAGTGCCTCGCTTGGTGGGTTTGATTCCCGTCTGGCGGGATATTCTTGCGTGTACGGCCAAATTGGTGCAACCCAGTAGGGATAAATCTTCTCGAGAAGCCGTGTTTTCCGCGGTTATGGACTACTTGGTGAAAGTACTGGCTAACAAGTACTCAGGACAACTTAAACCTAATGATTAACAACCTTACACCCAATGATTAACAACTTGACTAGTAATAGGCTTATTGACACAATAATTTGAACCATCATTATTTTCAACTGTGTGAGTTATCCTCGGATTGCTTCTTTGGATAAGGGGCGAGATCCAGGATGGGTTTGTTTGATGTTAGTTGATAGGTTGGTTACGATACACGATCTTATCTCCTTTCTGGTAGCCTGAAGTGGTAGTAACCCTGTAGTTGGTTAGAGCAGCCAGTTGCAGCATCTTTTATATCCCCTTCCTTCCGTTGAACCCAAAGCATCTGTGCTTGGTGTTGACGGGCTACACTTTGGTGAACTGTGAGTCTTGCTTGCCAGTACGTTTATGTACTGACCCCTTTGGGGCTGTGGTTTCCGCAGACTACGTTTCCGAGGATCTACACGGTGGCTACTACGTGGAGTATGACGAGACTGCTGACGAGTAGATAGCGGACCTGGGCAGGATCCGAGACTTCGTGGATGGGCTCCGTCTTTTCGTTTCCGGCCTCTTAGGCCTATTTGGATCTTGTCTGTACTCAGACATGTTGAATGCTTCCGCTGTGATGTAATGATGAATTGTTGGGACATGTGTCCTCTGAATGATTGTATTTGCTATCTCTGCTCTAGTGAGAGCTATTTGCAACTTATTTCAATCTTTTGTGTCGTAGAGATCTGTTGTGATATCATCTGTTCCAATGCCGTTGACGTACCATGTGTGTATGTTTTGAAGTACGTCAATGGAAGTGTCTGGATTTCTATGGGATGGTTTGCGCAGACGATGAATAGTAAGATAATGGTTGTCACACGTTTACGTGTTGGCCTGCTCATATTGAGATGCGGGTGCCGGTATGCCCCGTAAGCCATTTATCTACTGTTTAACGGACTGTGAGTATCCCCTAGAAGTCCGGGTGCGACACACATGGTTGAACTTAGTTGAGAAATGGATGGCACTATCTCTAACAAATGAGTCAAATTCCTTTTCTTGGAAACTAGCACCGTCGGGTATGTTTTCAGTGAAATCATTATACGATGAGCTAATGAATGGCTCCACGGTTTTTTTCCTAAATACTTATATAAACTTAAGGTACCACTGAAGATAAAGATTTTTATGTGGTTCCTTTATCGTAAGGAATTACTAACCAAGGACAACCTAGCAAGTAGAAATGGATGGGATGTAACAAATGTGTTCTTTGTGATAGCAATGAAACGGTGGAGCATTTATTTATTTCTTGTGACTTTGCCAGCAAAATTTGGAGACTTGTTCATTTTACATTTAGTATAACTCCTCCGTCTAATGTTACACATTTGGTTGGTAATTGGTTAAACGGAATTGATAAGACCACTAAATCTAGTATACGCGTTGAGGTATGTGCTTTCTTGTGGGCTATTTGGAATTGCAAGAATGATGTTATTTTTAACAATCTGGAAGCGGGTCATTTTTTGCAGGTGGTTCATCGCGCTTTGCACTGGATTCATATGTGGTCTCTCCTGCTCCCGAAGACCAACGTGGACGTTTGGATACAGTCTGCTCTCGGTTGATGGCGGTCGTTCGGACTATCTTCAGCAAGGCTGGATGGTTGCATACTAGACGAATACAATGAGTAGTCGTCTTGCTCTGTTAATTTTTAGATGGATGATTTATGTGGCCACTATTGCTGATCGTTGAGATGTATTACTCTGAGGTGTTGTAAACTTGATACTATTGGTTGAAATATAAAATCCATGTGCATCCCCTAGATTCATAGGTTGGGATACTCATTTAAAAAAAGCTCATATGGAAACCAGGTGATTCTCACTTTGGGGCCGGCCTAGTTGAGACTAAGAAACATTTATTTCGCTTTGGGGTATTTAATATTAAGGATGGATCATAGATAAGGTTCTGAGAGGACATATGGTTGGGAAATACCACACTCCGGGAATAGTATCCGGCTTTATACAATATTATGCGACACAAGGGTGATACACAGGCTACGATTAAACAAACATCACCCCCGAATGTGTCGTTCAGGCGAGATGTCATTGGCCCGAGACTGCTGTCTTGAAATGCCTTGGTGGATCGGTTGATAATGGTCGATTTGACACCTGTCACTGATGAATTTTGACGGAAGTTAACAGGGAATTGGATGTTCCCGGTGGACTCCGTGTATAGAGCTATGGTTCAAACTGATATTTAGTTCGATAATAATAATAAAATATGGCACATGAAGGTACCTGATGGCGTGTAACACACGTTCGTTGGGAGACCCAAGAGGGAGATATGAAGAGCACAATAGCAAGTTTCTCTTAGAAAGAAACCAAGGTTGAATCAACTAGTAGGAGAAAGAAATGACTGTTGAAGATTGTTGGCAGCTGATGTTGGTAGGGCGCACTACCGGTTCAGCAGCAACGTGGAATCTACACAACACAATCAAGTTACTTTGCCCCAATGAAACAGTGAGATTGTCAATCTCATCGGTTTTGCTGAAAACAAAGGATTATACATATAGTGTGGAAAACAGTACTTGTTTGCAGTAAATGAAAAAATAACAATGATCGGAGTGAATTGAAAAGAAAACAGTCTTTGCAGTACGTTGTATTATCAGTGTAAAAGAAATGGAATGGGTCCACAGTTCACTAGTGGTGTCTCTCCAAAACAAGTAGATAACATGTTGGGTAAACAAATTACAGTTGGGCAATTTACAGATATAAAGGATGCACCGTAGTGCATATGCATGACATGATAATTACTATGTGATTCATGCGGGCATTACAACATAATTCATAGACCGTTATCCAACGGCATTTATGACTAATAATCCACCCTCAGAGCGTCATCCAATCAAACTTTGGGTATTAAGTTGCAAGCAACAAATTATTGCCTTAAGTAAAGTGGGTAATGTAAACAATGAAAAAATTGTTGTTTTCTCCCTAATGGCAATAACACATCCCCCATTTGTCACGTTTCTGTCACTCGAGCACAGATGAAAGGGAGGCATGAACCCACTATCGAGCATAAATACTATCTCTTGGAGTTACAAGCATCAACTTGACCAGAGCATCTACTAGTAACGGAGAGCATGCAAGATCATAAATAACATAAACATGATAGATTGATAATCACTTGACATAGCATTCAATATTCACCGGATCCCAGCAAACACAACATGTAGAATTACAAATAGATAATCTTGATCATGTTAGGCAGCTCATAAGATCTAAACATGGTGGAAAAAAGAGGAGAAGACAACCATCTAGCTACTGCTATGGACCCGTAGTCCAAGGATGAACTACTCACGCATCACTCCGGAGGAGGGCATGGTGATGTAGAGCCCTGATGGTGCAGATCTTGCACTCATTGGGAAACCCCAAGAGGAAGGTGTGATGAGCATAGCAGCAGTTTTCCCTCAGTAAGAAACCAAGGTTTAATCGACCAATAGGAGGAAGGAGTAGCTTCATAAGGTTGATGTAGCTGAGGTGGTAGGGCGCACTACCGGTTCAGCAGCAACGTGGCACCTACACAACACAATCAAATCACACTGACCTAACGAAGCAGTGAGGTTGTCAATCTCACTGGTTTTGCTGAACACAAAGAAGTTAAACGTATGGTGTGGAAAACAGTATAAGAATAGTATGAAAGTAGTAGCAACAATATGAAAACAGTGAAGCAGTGGAAGCAGTGTGTATATTATCGGAATGAGAAAATGGACCGGGGTCCACAGTTCACTAGTGGTGTCTCTCCGTGAAAGATAAATAACATGTGTGGTAAAAAAATTACAGCTGGGCAATTTACAGAAATGAAGGCTGCACCGTAGTGCATATGGAAGACATAAAGATTACTATATGATTCGTGCGGGCGTTACAACAAAATACATAGACCGTCATCCAACTACATCTATGACTAATAATCCACCCTCCGAATATCATCCGAACAAACGTTGGGTATTAAGTTGCAAGCAACAGATTATCGCAGTAAGAAAAGTGTGTGATGTAAAAAAATGTAAACTAAGTAAACACCATTGTTTTCTCCCTAATGGAAACAACACATCCTCCATCTGTCACGTTTCTGTCACTCGAGCACAGATGCAAAGGAGGAATGAACCCACTATCGATCATAAATACCCCCTCTTGGAGTTACTAGCATCTACTTGGCTAGAGAATCTACTAATAACGGAGAGCATTCAAGATCATAAATAGCATATGCATGAAGATAACATGATAGATTCATAATCATAAGACATAGCATTCAACATTCATCAGATCCCAGCAAACACAACATGTAGCATTACATAAAGATGATCTCGATCATGTAGGGCAGCTCATGAGATCTAAACACGAGGTACAAAGTGGAGAAGACAACCATCTAGCTACTGCTATGGACCCATAGTCCAGGGATGAACTACTCATGCATCACTTCGGAGGAGGGAATGGTGGTGTAGACCCCTCCGGTGATGAATTCCCCTCCCGGCAGGGTGCCGGGGAGAGCTCCAGAACCCTCCTGATCTCGGGATGACGATGATGGCGGCCTCGGGTGTTTCTCGGGACGAAGTTGTATATTTTTAGGGTTGATGTATCGGGGGGTGATACGTCTCAAACGTATCTATAATTTCGGATGTTCCATGTTGATATTATGCCAATTGCTACATGTTTTCCGCTTGTTTTCCTACGTTTTCTTATGTTTTCCGGAACTAACCTATTAACAAGATGCCACAGAGCCAGTTCCATGTTTTCTGCTGTTTTTAGTTTCAGAAAAGTTGTTCTGGAAATATCCTCGGAATTGGAAAATTCGAAAGCCAGAAGTCCTAAAAGTCCCGGAAGCATCTAGAAGTCCCGAAGAGCCCCGGAGGGGGGCCATAGAGTGGCCACACCATGGGGTGGCGCGGGTCCCCCCCCGGCCGCGCCATCTAGGGGTGTGGGCCCCCTGGCCACCCCGCGGCATCGCCCTTTCGCCTATATATACTCCCCGAGGCATAAACCCTAAAAGAATTGAACTTTTCCGCAAAATACATCCGTAGCTCCGCCGCCGCCGCCAATAAGTTTCGGGGCACAAATCTCTGTTCTGGCACCCTGCCGGGACGGGGAAGTGCCCCCGGAACCCATCTCCGTCGACTCCACCGCCATCTCCTTCGCCGTTGTTGTCTCCTATGATGATGAGGGAGTAGTTCTCTCCGGAGGCTGAGGGCTCTACCGATAGCTATGTGGTTCATCTCTCTTTCCCATGGTGTGATCTTTATGTGATCATGAGCTTTGTAATCTAGTTGAATATGTAGATTGATCTTCATATGTTATGCTACTCAAGTGGTTTTGTTGTCTCCGTAAACACTTTGATCACGGGGCAAAGTTAACAGTGTGTGCTCCATGTGGTTTAGCATGATATTTATATCTTGTGTTGGAAGGTGAACCTATGAAATTGTGGCGTTTGTTTAGTACTGATTTATGGTGCTCGTAGTGAGATTGGGGTTCCCTAGAGAGGGAATATAGACTTGAGGGGTGTTGTTAAAGCCCTGCGCAATGATTAGTGTTAATTATTCGACCGGAGAGTGGTTCGGAGTGGCATAGTGAAGAGATGATATTTATGCATTCAATTATGTGAGCATTGTTGAGAGTGGCCTCTAGTGAAAGTAGGAGCCCTAGGCCTTATTTCCAAGCATTGAAACACCGTTTTCCGCCTGTTATGCTACATGTTTGCTTGCTGCCATTTTTATTTAAGATTGCTATTGTCACTTATTATCATCCATATTACTTGCATTTTACTCTCTCTTCGTCGAACTAGCGCACCTATATACCTGACAAGTATATTGGGTGTGTTGGGGACACAAGAGACTTCTTGTATCTTGATTGCAGGGTTGCTTGGGAGGGATATCTTTGACCTCTACCTCCCCGAGTTTGATAAACCTTGGGTGATCCACTTAAGGGAAACTTGCTACTGTTCTACAAACGTCTGCACTTGGAGGACCAACACTGTCTACAAGAATAGAAGCGTCCGTAGACATCAAGCTCTTTTCTGGCGCTGTTGCCGGGGAGGTAAGGTAAAAGGTTCTCACATCCTCGGGTGTGAGTGCTCGAAGTTATTTCCTTTAGATTCTGCAATTATATCTTTTTGTTTCTTGTTTTCACTAGTTAGGCTTATTTTTACTTATTCCTTGTTTTTATATTTACTAGGTAGACTTAATGGAAAACAACAAAAATATGAGAGAGCTTTATAATATTTATCTTCAGTTAGGACATGAAGTGTTTGAAGAGAAAATTAAAAATCCTATGGAGCTTTATTTGCATGCTAATAGTTATTAGTATGAATTCTTTGAACACCATTATTGCTAATGCTATGGAAAAGTCTAAGCTTGGGGAAGCTAGTTTATACGAAAATGATCTTTTTAGTTCCCCAAGCACGGAGGAGAAAATTTTCTTTGATGATGAGCCTATGCCTGTTACATATAGTAGTGATCATGATTGGGAAAAACACACTACTTTTGATATTGAAAATGATGATATAGAAAGCTCTAAACTTGTGGATGATGTGTTTGAAAATCCTTTTGCTACTGATGATTATATGCTTGATACATCTCCTCCTAGTAAAAATGATGATATGTTTACAAATAAATACATTTTGGAGGATAACTATTCTATTGCTTATGATGATATTATTCTTCCTATATATGATGATTACAATGATGAATATGATATTTTCAGTCCACCTACTATTGAGGAAAAAATTAATTATGATTACAATATGCCTCCTATATTTAATGATTATGGTGATGAGAATAATAATGATAGCTATTTTGTTGAATTTGCTCCCACTACTATTAATAAGAATGACTATGCTTATGTGGAGAGTATTAATTCTTTTATGCATGTGGCTCATGATAAGAATGTTTTATGTGATAGTTATATTGTTAATTTTATTCATGATGCTACTGAAAGTTATTATGATAGAGAGAAACATGGTTTTATGTATCTCAACAATATTAAGTTTCCCTTCTTCATGTTGAAATTTTTGATGTTGCACTTATTTTTTCTTCCTATGCTAGTCACTTTGTTCTTTTTTTGCGGACACGCAAAAGACTTGTGTGTCGGATTTTATAGATAGAAGATAGAATTACATGGTTGGACCTTCAGGTCCTTACAAGGCGGGTGGCATGGTGCTACAGAGGGGCTACTGGTTACCATGCCAAGAGGGTACAACGCCCCAACAGCTCGGCAGCAGACTATCTCCAGAACCTCCTCAACCCTACTGCGGCAGCCTTCATCCAAAGGTCCACCTCGCAAGCTGTAGAGGAGCAGACGGTCTGGACCGATGAAGCCACCCCATCGAACACTCTGGAATTGCGCTCTCGCCATAACATCCAAAGCACGAGGAGCACCGTTGTGTCGAAACCTTTGCGCAGTTGTTGTGCGATGAGCCCTCTTGCCGCTGACAACCAGTCAGCCAGGTCCGGCATGCTGGGGACTACATTGACATGGCCGCACCTCCCCAAGATTTCCGACCATACTGCAATCGAGAAGGGGCGGGAAAGGATGAGGTGCTCAGCGGATTCGGGCAGCACACCGCAGAGCGGGCACACGACGTGGCTCTGAAGGTCGTGGCGACATCGGCGGTCAGCCGTCCAGAGGCGCCGGTGCAACATAAGCCATGCATGGATCTTGCACTTGCCGGGGGTCCAAGATTTCCACAAGATCTTGCCACATGGAAAGGACTCCAATCTAAGGAACATGGCTTTGTAGGCGGACGCAGCGGAATAGTTGGCGTCAGCGGTCCACTTCCTAACGATCCGGTCCGTCTCCTCGCCAAGCGGTGGCAAGGCATGGAGGAGATTAGCGAGCCCAAGGAATTCGACGAGGACGGGAACCGTGAGGGCGCCTGTGATGTCGCTGATCCACGTATTGTTAGACAACGCCTGCTGGACCGTGCGCGAGGCGGCAATGGATGCATTCACCGCCATAGCCAGGTGCGGTGCCAGGGTTTGGATCGATTGACCCTGCAACCATCTGTCGCTCCAGAATCTGGCCGTTTCTCCGTTGCCGAGCACCCAGGTTGTGGAGGCCGAGAAGAAATTGTCTATTATGGGGTTGGTGCTAGCAGGGAGAGCAGCCCAACAGCTGTGTTGGTCGAAGCGTTGCCAGGCCCAGCGTAGGCGCAGAGCCCACCCCATCAATTTTAGGTGATTTCCAGCCCGCCATATGACACCGGCCTGCAGATTTTCTCCAGGCCACCATGCATTGGCCTCCATTCACAGTTTCAGAGACTTGCCAGATGAAGGCGCGCAGTCTCTTCTCGTACGCCTTGACAAACCACGCCGGTAGCTTCATTGCGATGGAGTGATAAACCGGCATCGACGAGAGGACCGTCTTGACCAGGATTAGCCTCCCCTGCTTGCCCAGCAGCCCCGCCTTCCAAGTGGGGCACTTATTGAAGATCTTGTCCAACGCCGGCTGGAGCGAGGCCCTGGTCGGGTTCTTGTAGGTCGGGTTCTTGTAGTTACTGACAAGGGAAGTGTGTGATCTGACATGGGAAGGTGGTGGTGATTACGTCGAGGTGCCCTTGTTGGCATCTGATGGGCATAGCGGCGCACTTGTCGACGTTTGTGCGGAGCCCGGAAGCGCCTCCAAAACAGTCTAGCAGCGCGCGAGTGACCACCAGATCCTCCCTTGTAGGCGCCAAGAAGATGGCGACGTCGTCGGCATAGAGCGACATACGGTGTTTGATTCCACAGCAAGGCAGAGGTGAGAGCATGCCATCCAACTCCGCCTTCCTGAAGAAGGCGTTGAGCGCTTCCAGCACCAAGACGAAGAGCATTGGCGCAAGCGGGTCACCCTGTCGTACTCCACGCCGATGCCAAAAGCGGCGCCCAGGGACGCCATTGAGCAGGACACGCGAGGAAGAGCAGCGGAGGAGGGCGCAAACCATCTCGATCCATCGGTCGTTGAATCCCATGTGCTTAAGGATGCTAATGAGGAACGGCCAAGCGACTGAATTGAACGCTTTTTCGATGTCTATCTTTAGCAGCACCATTGGAATTCGGCGAGCGTGGAGGGCTTTGGCTGTGAGTTGAACCATGTGGAAGTTGTCGTGTATTCTCCTTGACGAAGGGATGAATCCTGGACCTATCGGGTGAGCCCACCCGGTCCAAGGCCCAGGACCCAAGCTTGAAGAGAGATGCCATGGATAGTTCTAGAAGGCCCAATCAAGGCCCACCCGCAAAGCCTTGCGGGTTAAGAAAGGAAACTTGTAACCGACTTTAGGTTAGGATTGGTAACTCCCCCGGGACGGTTTGAGACCTGGCCACCTATATAAGGCCAGGAGAACCACCAGGAGGGGGACGAAGCAATACCGCATCATCTAAGCCTTGAGATTGAGATCTACTCTCGACTCGAGCACCCCCACTGTAACCGATCTATTGTGCTAATACAGATCGACAGAAGGAGGAGTAAGGGTTTTACCTCTACGAGGGCCCAAACCTGGGTAAATCGTGCCCCCAGTTAGCCGACGATTGTCACCAGCGCCTACACGTTCTCCTAGTCGAAACTCTATCGGTTCACCCGAGGGACTTGTTGAGATGCATATTCGACAATTAGCGTCGTCTGTGGGAACGGCGAGCGCTAGATCTACGACATCTTCGGCCTCATCATTGCCAAAATTCAGCTGGAGCCCCGGAACTTCAACTCCAACCGATCCGATCCGATTCGGGTCGGTCATCGTCGCATCCCACTCGCCGGAATCACGCCCGGCGTTCAGCGAACTAGAGAAAAGCGTCACCCTGACGTTCGGAAGCTTCCAATTCTACGCCAACAAAGCGAGGATCCTGCACTTCCCCGAGAAAACTAATATCGAAGGATCAGACTCTGAGTCGGTCTCGAAGCCTGAAGCTGTCGACTCGCTACCCAACTACGCGAGTCGCGACCTAGCAAAAAGCGGTGAATCCATCCGCCTAAGCACTCGCAACTTCCACACCATCTCTGCAGAGGAACCTTCTCAGGCTGGGAAAGCTCTCCAATCCACGCCTAGGACTCACGGGCCATATCTGGCTCAGGTGTGCATGGCAGGATCAAGTGACCCACCCGAAGAGACGGAAGAGAGCGCGAAGGAACGCGAGCTCATCAAAGTATCGCGAGCAGCCTGGGTCAAGGCAAAAACGGCCATACACTCAGCCAAGCCGATCGAAGAAGGAGCCCCTCAGGAAGATCTAACCGCATACCACTACGATCTAGTGAAAGCGGCAACATTGATCAAAGAAGCTCGCAAAGATCTGGCCGAGCGGAAAAAGCTGGCGGATGAATCGAGCCAACACCGTGCGGCACTCTCCAAAACGCATTCTGTAGGGAACCATCCCGGGAGGAAGAGATACGTCTCGAAGACCGCAGCCATGGACGGCGAATCTCTGAGCGGGATCAGTAGAACACTCGAAACCTCCCTCATGCGCGTCGACGATGATGGCAACATACACCCGACAACTCCCGCCGCCGCAGTTCTAGCCGCAACCACTTACCTGCAGGTGAACCAGCCAGGGGAGAACGACCCCCGCGCGGAACAATACAGACAAGTCCAGAAGGGGTTGGGCATGGCAGCTGCGAGACTCGCGGCCCAAAACCACAAGAATGCGACTGAAAAGGAGGCCGAGAAAACCCCTCGGAAAGACAAAGGAACGCACCGCGGACGCGGGAGTACATCGCCTAGAAGAGATAGGTCACCTCATCGCGCCCGAGGAAAAGAAGCCCGGCGACGACAGCCCGAGAGAGCGGGACCGCAGTCCATGGTGTCATAGCAGCCGCTCGCGACACCGCAGCAAGGAGCCGCGGAAGGAGGTTAACCGCGACGAGCCTGGATACAACGCGCGATCTGACATCACGCAAAACAAAGTCGACAAGGCCCGAGCAGCCAGAAACCGCGCATGTTCCCCGTCCACCTCTTCTGACGAAGAGGCCTGCGGCGCACTATTCTTCACTCGCGACATCCGCGAGGCACCTATGCCCAAGAGATTTAAGTTCACTACAGAAAGTGCCAAAGTACGACGGTTCGCTAAAGCCCAAATCCTGGCTGTCGGATTACCTCACGGCAGTAAAATGCCAACGTGGGAACAACACAACAGCTATGCAGTACCTTAACCTGCACCTTGTAGGCGTTGCGCGCAGCTGGCTCGAAGGAAGACCGAAGGTGCGCTACGGGTCATGGGACGATTTAACCTTCGACTTCCGCAAGAACTTCCAGGCAACATATAAAAGAACCGCGACCATCGAAGAGCTGCGAGCTTGCGGGCAAAAGAGTGGCGAGTCTACTCGCGAGTACATCCAGCGATGGACCACACTCAGGAATACGGCGGGAAACATATCGGAAGAGGTCGCAGTCGAAGCTTTTACCAAAGGAGCTCGGTGAACTGCCTTCAGAGAAGAATTGGGGCGAGCCGAACCCAAAACCATCGGAGAGCTAATGGCTATAGCTGACAGATGGGCCAACAGAGAGGACTCGGTGTGCAATGAAAAGGCATCTTCACCAGCACCTGAAGACGACCGCCATGGTCGAAAGAAGAGGAGAAAGCATTACGATCACGACGATCGGGGAGAACTGGTGGCGGTAGAGTTCACGAGAAATCGCGACAGCGGACATCGTGGAAATCGCGAATGGAAGCCGAAGCCAAATGATAAAATTCCCGAGGAGGACCTCGATGGTTACTGCATGCTACATCTATTTACAGATAAGCGCACTGGCAAAACCAAGGCAAAACACCTTCTCAAGGACTGCCGAAAGTTCCTTGACATACACGAGGCCTTCTCGAAGAAAAACAGAGCGGCAGTCAATCAGGGCTACCCACAGCTCCCAGGAGGAGGACACCAGGGTTTCCACCAGCCATAGGCTCTACCTCCACCAGGAAACCAAAATGCAGCGCTGGCTGCGCTACCCGCGCCACCCGCCGCAAACCATGGAGGCAATGGGTACCCGAACCCAGCAGGACTCCTAGGGATGATACATAAAGTCTGCCTGTCCCGCAGGGCCCAGAAAACAAACACTCGACAAGTATTCATGGTTGTCCAAGCTCCACCGTCCAAACCGAGTATTTGAAGATGGCTGACCAACCGATAACTTTCTCCAAAGAAGACCATCCCCTGCGAGTTTATCGGCCAGGAAACGCCGCGCTCGTCATCCAGGCGCAGATTGGCAACTACGAGCTTGCCCGAGTGTTCATGGACGGAGGCAGCGGGATCAACATCATTTACGCGGACACACTCCCTAGGATGAATAAGAACCTGGACGGACTCGCGGAATCAGAGACATCCTTTCACGGGATAGTACCAGGGAAGGCAGTCCACCCACTCGAAACAATCAACTTGGAGGTGGTGCTCGGCAACCGACGCAATTACAAACGAGAATCCCTCGACTTTGAAGTAGTCGACTGGCCCTCACAGTACCACGCTACTCTTGGCCGAACAGCATTCGCCAGATTCATGGCGGTACCACACTACGCCTACCTGAAGCTCAAGCTACCTGGGGAACATGGCACCATCACCATCGACTGTGATTTCCAAAAATCCAATAAGTGCGACATCGAGTTCAACGAGATCGCCAAATCCTTCGGAATGCAGGAGGAGCTGGAAGAGATAGCAAAAACCACGGACCACTCTGTGATGCCTCTCAACAAAAAGAACGCCCTAGAGCTCGAGTTCAGCGCAAACAACGACACTCGAAAGCATCAAGTGCACCCGACGGAGCCTGCGAAGACGGCGATGGTGTCCACCGCCCTCTTGCCAGCATAGGAAGTCGCGCTCGTCGAACTCCTCCGTGAGTACTGGGAAATCTTCGCCTGGCAGGCTTCAGATATGCCAGGGATACCCAGGGAGTTCGCCGACCACTCACTCGAAGTTTACAAATGCCAAGCCTATCAAGCAGACAACCTGACGATTCTCGGAGCCTAAACAAAAAGCACTTGGAGAAGAAGTGAACAAATTACGTCGCAAAATTCATCAGAGAAATAAAGATATCCACTTGGTTAGCAAACCCAGTGCTGGTCCTAAAGAAAAACACTGACATCCTTCGCGTGTGCATCGACTACACGTCGTTGAACAAACACTGCCCCAAGGATAACTTTCCCCTACCACGTATCGACCAAATCGTGGACTCTACCGCAGGCTGCCAGCGCCTCTCCTTCTTGGACGCCTACTCGGGCTATAATAAGATCAGGATGAAAAAGGAGGACGAGGAGAAGACAGCATTTATCACACCTCACGGTGTCTACTGCTACACGATGATGCCCTTCGGGCTAAAAAAATGCAGGCGCAGCATATCAGCGTTGCATGCAAAAATGCCTCGCCAAGCTCATTGCAAAGAACGTACAAGTGTACGTTGACGACATCGTCATAAAAACTCGAGTGGAGGGCACGCTCCTCGAGGATATAAGGGAGACATTCGACGCCCTCAATACGTACAGGATCAAGCTCAACCCGAAAAAATGCGTCTTTGGTGTCCCCGCGGGACAACTTCTCGGGTATCTGGTGTCTGCTCGAGGAATCAAAGCCAACCCAGAGAAAATTCAGGCAATCCTGACAATGAAGGAGCCAACCAATCTTCGCGGCGTACAACAGCTCGCAGGACGGCTAGCCGCCCTAAGCAGATTCATCGCAAGACTAGGCGAGCAAGCATTTCCCTTCTACAAGCTACTGAAGAAGACGGATAAATTCGAGTGGACACCCGAAGCAAAAAAGGCATTCACAGACCTAAAGCGAGCACTGCAGAGTAGGCGTGTTCTGGCAACGCCACAAGAACGGGAGCCACTGTACTTATACCTAGCCGCAACAAATCAAGTCATCAGCACAGTGATCGTGGTTGAGGGGCCGGAGGATGGCAAGGCGTATGGAGTTCAACGGCCAATTTATTACATCAGCGAGGTGCTCTCGCCGTGCAAACAGCGATACCCCCACTTCCAGAAGCTCGCATACGGGGTCGTACTCACAGCCCGGAAGCTCAAGCATTACTTCGAGGAACATACCGTCACGGTGCTAAATGACGCATCACTCGGTACTACCATGAACAACCCTATGGCATCCGGAAGGATCGCGAAGTGGAGCATCAAGGTAGGCGCCTGGGACATCATATACGCGGGATGTAACTCTGTGAAATCCTAGGTCGTCACAGAATTCTTGAGCGAGTGGACGGAGCTGCAAACACCAGGACCCCCAGAGTACACGAGTAACCGGATCATGTACTTCGACGAGTCGAAAAGGAACGAAGGAGCCGGAGACGGAGTTATTCTCATCTCCCCTAGAGGAGATAAGTTGCAGTATGTTTTGCGATTGGACTTCCCACCCGAGGATCCAGCATCCAACAACGACGCAGAATACGAAACACTCCTTCACGGCATGAAAATGGCGACCGCTTGCGAAACCACCCGATTGATGATATATGGAGATTCCAACCTCATCGTACAGCAAACGATGAAGGAATGTGATGCTATCGCGGATAACTTGATCGCCTATCGCGACATGTACAACTTACTAGAAGGAAGTTCCAAAGGGTGCGAACTAAAGCACATTGCACGATCCAGCAACAAGAAAGCGGACAAACTGGCCAACATGGGGTCCACAAACGCACGCATACCGCCAGGAATTTACTCCGAAAGAATGACCAAGCGTTCAATCAAGGTCAAGAAGCCAGCGGGAACACCCGCAGCAGCAGAGACAGCAGTCAGCCCGCAAATCTCCCGCATCAAGCTCATACATAACATCTCAAGGAAAGTTTTTCTAGTCGAGCCAGTCTGGACACAGAAATACCTCGACTACTTGTCCAAAAAAACAGCTCCCGGCAGATCTTTGCGAGGCTCGACAAATAGTGAGACGCAGCAAATCTTTTCGGGTGATCAATGGAGAGCTATACAAGCAAAGAATATCCGGGGTACTGCAAAGGTGCATCGCACCCGAGGATGGCCGAGAGTTGCTCCAGGACATATATCAAGGAGATTGCGGTCACCATGCCAGCTGGAGAGAGCAGGATTTTATTGGCTCACTGCAGCAAGAGACACCAAAGATCTAGTCGACAGATGCAACGCCTGCCAGAGGTTTGCGCCCAAGCCACACGCCCCTGCCACGGAACTACACATGATCCCCATCGTCTGGCCCTTTGCACAATGGGGGCTAGACATGGTAGGGCCATTACGCAAGTCGACACCCGAAGGATATACGCATCTGCTCGTAGCAGTTGACAAATTCACAAAGTGGATAGAGGCTATGCCAGTCACCTCCGCCAGCGCCCAGTGTGCTGTGAAATTCCTCGACTCCATTGTGTGCAGATTTGGCATACCACACAACATCATCACCGACAACGGCAGCAACTTCACGGCGAAAGAAACACAGGAATTCTGCGAGCGAAAGGGAATCACCCTCAGCTTCGCCTCGGTGGCTCACCCGCAAACCAACGGTCAAGTCGAGCGATCCAAAGGATTAGTCTCAGCTTGCCTAAAGAAGCGGCTACTCGGTCGCCTAAACCCAGCAGCATGGCACTGGGCCGAGGAGTTACCATCAGTAGTGTGGAGCCTCCGCACAACGCCAAATAGGTCAACAAACTATACACCATCCTTCATGGTCTACGGAGCCGAGGCCGTCCTACCCGAAGACGTCAAATTCAGCGCTCCCTGAGTCGTCGCGTACGGCGAAGAAACCTCGAACAGGGCACTCGCAGAAGATGTGGACGCACTCGACGAAATTCGCGACATCGCACTCGCAAGATCGTCGGTATACCAGCAATCACTGCGCAACTACCACAGTCGTCGTATACGCCACAGGTCCTTCGTGGTAGGAAACCTGGTGCTGCGGCTCAAGCAAAAGGAAGGACACAAGCTCGCGCCACCATGGGAAGGACCCTTCATAATACACGAAGTTATCCCAGGCAGCGCTTATCGGCTGAAGAACCCAGAGACCGGTGGCATCTACTCCAATCAATGGAATGTTGCGCATCTCCGCAAGTTCTATCCTTAGGATTACTCTATTCGCAAAAAATAAGGCTATACTAGCCATTTTGTAGCTCGAGGAAATACATGGCTTCTCAGCCATATCAATAAAAAACACATGGTTCTTCAACCATAGCTATTCGCGTCTTCCATTTTGCATGCTAAAACAATAGGTATACACCCCAAACACATGGGGGCTACGCCTAACTAAGCATCAGATGAAAATTCTCAAATACAAGGTACAACAAGGTTCACACCTTATAAACACCTTACAAAATCCCGAGTGAGCTATACAAGGTCACGGGATCTCTACATCCTACGATTACATCTGGCGGTGAGCAGTCCTCTCCGCCAGCATTTGATCTATCTCCTCCGAAGTCAGCCAAATAATCCGCTCCGCTCCGGGTTGGACGACAGCGTAGTGAGGAGAAAAATAAATTGGAGAGTTGGGCAGCCGCGCCACAGAGTTAAAGTTGATCTCAGGATGCCACACCCGAACAAAGGCGAGAGCTACCTGAGCTCCATAGATAAGTTGTTGGCGAACGTACTCCCGAACCTCTCCTACTCGACCAAAGACCCTTAGCAAGCCGCCCCATCCTTCTGGAACGGTACCCAATGGATAAAACGTCCGATGCACAGAAGAAAGAGCCTCACGACAAGACTCAAGAAGAACCTTCGCCTGGCTCTCCCGATACTTCAAAGTGGCCAAAACGAAGCCTCGACTACGGTCCGACCAAAAATTGGCTGCATGTGGTTTGGAGCTACCCGCCTCATAGGAACTGTAGGTATCCACCCAGTGAGTCTCGCAAGGCCCGTCGGGTTCAACAACTGCAAAATTCATCAAACATGTCAAAACAAAAAGGGAAACAAGCAGCCAAACACTCGGGGGCTTGCGGGCTTACAAAGCATATCCTTCGCAACGGCCGCCAGCTCCTCCATCACAAACTTTGATTTGGCGACATCAGCCACGCCCCGCAGCGCTTTCAGCTTGCGCTCGCCATCCGCAACGTGATCACGGAGCATGGCAAATGTACTAGCAGCAGCAACAAGGGGATCCACCCGTGCAGCAGACCCACTCGAAGACTCTGCGCTAGGACCCACTACTTGGAAAGAAATGAAGCAAGTTCAGAAACACTACAAGACCCCACTCGAGAAATACACCACCTATCTAACAGGTGCTCGGGGACTACTCCCATCGGGAGCGCGGAAACAGACAGTAAAGCGCAACAATCAGGCAATAATAATATCAAGGAACACTTTGATTAAAGCAAATACGGGAATACATCCCAAGGTTCATTACATCGACGAACAAAGAAAAAATAAACTATCCTACGGGACTGCAGAAGTACTGCCACTCGCCGCAGGCTGCCCCTTGCGACTAGCACGAGCAAGCACTTCGGAGAGCTTCTTGGCAAGGACCTCAGCAGGAGCGCCAAAGGGACAGAGCGCTACCTTTTTGCCTGCGATGGCGTCGTAGGGAAGGCTCGAGTACACCTTCTCCAGGTCCGAGACTCCGTGCGCCAGCGCAAATTGGATTGTCGTCCTAGCCCCGCATTCAGACTGGGCGACTGAATAAGTCCGGAGGAGATTTTCATCCTCCAAGAAAACTTTCAGAAGGCCGCCCAGCGTAGGCGGAACCACTGCATCTAGTAGAAGGCGCTCGTGAAACTGCGTCAACACTCGGGTGGCTTCACCAACGAGGGAGCAGATCCCACTCGCATGCTGTCGCACCCTGATTTCTAGGGGATATTCATCGGGCCGAACTGGATAGCAGATGCTTGGATTATGGGGCATAACTGCTCCCACGTCCCAGCTTCCTGGTAGGCCTGCGCTTATGCGCGACAACACAAGCCCTGCTATTCCATCGTCGATGTAAACTATCCACTAGAGATCAAAGGCACTACTGTCGACGTACTTCATACCAATCACACATGGTACGTCAACAGCGTTAAACGAATGATAATCACAACATATCTCTAAGACACAGAAGATTGAAATAAGATTGCAAATAGCTCTCATTAGAGCAGAGATAGCAAATACAATCATTCAGAGGACACATGTCCCAACAATACATCAGTACAATACAGCGGAAGCATTCAACATGTCTGAGTACAGACAAGAACCAAATAGGCCTAAGAGGCCGGAAACAAACAGACGGAGCCCATCCACGAAGTCTCGGATCCTGCCCGGGTCCGCTATCTACTCGTCAGCAGTCTCGTCATACTCCACGTAGTAGCCACCATGTAGATCCTCGGAAACGTAGGTCTGCGGAAACCACAGCCCCAAAGGGGTCAGTACATAAACGTACTGGCAAGCAAGACTCACAGTTCACCAAAGTGTAACCCGTCAACACCAAGCACAGATGCTTTGGGTTCAACGGAAGAAAGGGGATATAAAAGATGCTGCAACTGGCTGCGCTAACCAACTACAGAGATTCTACCACTTCCGGCTAACAGAAAGGAGATAAGATCGAGTATTGTAACCAACTGAAAGATAACTTCAAACAAACCCATCCTGGATCTCGCCCCTTATCCAAAGAAGCAATCCGAGGATAACTCACATAGTTGTATTAACGGTGAATCAAGTTATTGTGTCATCCATCTATTACTAGTCAAGTTATTAATCATTGGGTGTAACATGTTTGATCATTATGTTTAAGTTGTCCTGAGTACTTGTTAGCCAGTACTTTCACCAAGTAATCCATAACCGCGGAAAACACGGCTTCTCGAGAAGATTATCCCTGCAGGGTTGCACCAATTTGGCCGTACACGCAAGAATAACCCGCCAGATGGGAAGCTAACCCACCAAGCGGGGTACTCTACACAACCAACCATTCTTCGCATCAAGCCCAAAGCACCTTGGGCGCACGGCTAATCGAGCCCAGAAGAAAATGGACCCTCATAGCACTCTAAGAACGTGTCCCCCTATATGCCGACTACGAAAGTTCCACCCTGGCCTGGGCTCGCAAAAACATGCATGCGGCAAATGGAAAACACGAACTAAATGAGGCGATTTGGACGAGATGCAAATCAGGTCAAGTTGAGGGGGGCGCCCATACTCGCTTCCCACATGCGGTTAGTGCGCTCATCATGGATCAGTAGACAAGACCCTTTTCCTATTAGGGTCGACACTAGCAGGCCTCAAAACCTCTCATGGGCCTCCTGCCGGTGCCTTATCATCAAATTTATTATTAATAGTAACATTAGCATGATTGATTGATTAAACATCGAGCCCCCAGAACATAATAACAATATAGTAACTGAAAGTAACGGGTAACAGACTCGAGCAAAACAACCTAAGCATGCTAGTAAGACACTGGCTCAGACAATGGGTTGTGGGAAGGGAGATGAGGCAATATCAGGTTTTAAGGGATTCATGTGATAGGTTCGTAACAGAACAACTACTACTAAGGCTAGCAGAAAAGAACAACGGAAAGTATCGGTAACCAATGTTGAAAGGAACACAGTGGTTCATGTGAGTGATAACTTGCCTGCAAACCCAGTAGCCTGGTACTGAGCTAACTCCTTAGAAGGGATGTCGTAAGTATCGTCGGTCTCAACGTCGTCGTGTATCCGAGAAGAAGCAAACAAGCAATGCAGAAAGATAAACAATCATTATCATGGCATAGGTGCACAAACATGGGATGATTCATGTCATGTTAATAGATGCATCAGAATAAACTACTTGACAAGATAACACAATTTAATTGGACCCCTATGCAATTGGATTGCATATGGAAAGAGTCCATGAATTAAAGTGGAAACAAATGATCTATAATTAGTTATCAGGTGTAACTGAATTAGCATGATGCATGCATGATGATAACAACAAAATAACAACAAATAACAATAATAGATGCAAGTGAAAAAGGATTTAACAAGTTTTGGAAATCATTTAGTAAGTTTAGAAATTTTGGGTTACTTAAACATGTCACACAAACAATTATTGTTTTCACCACTTTAATTTGTTCAAAATAGATAACAAAGTTTATATTTGAAAAGAACACAAGATTTTAGTTGGAATACATGTTTCACTTATTGAAAAAGGATTTCAAATAAATTATTTAGGAATTAAACAAGTTAAACAAGAATTAAATTGGAATTAATTCAAGTGTGGATGTTAATTGAATTTTATTTGATCAAAACATTAAACCAAGTTCATATTTGAAAAGGTTATGCTTTGAGGGTTTGAAAACATATTTTATATGTCCCAAAAGAATTTGATTTGATCAGTTATGAATTTAACAATATTAAATGAATTAAACAAGGTTTGAATTATTTAACCAATTTTAATTATTCAAAACATGGAAAAAAAATTATATTTGGAAAGATGGTTTAACTTTGCATGGAAAACATATTTCATTTGTGGAAATTGGATTTAAAATGAGCAAGTTATTATTTTGGAAATTTTAAATGCAATAATTAAGAAACAGTTGTTTTCAGCAATTTAAATTATTCAAAACAGCAAACAAAATTTATATTTGAAAAGAACATCAAATTTTAGTTGGATTACATGTTTCAAGTATTGAAATTGGAATTAGGATGAATTTATTATGACTTAAACAGTATTAAACAAGTTTTAATTGAATTAAACAAGTTTTAAATTGTTTAGGCAATTTAAATTTTTCAAACCAGAAAACAAATTTTATATTTGAATAGGATATTCAAAATGGTATGAAAAACATATTTTATTTGACTTATTTGGAAACAGTATGAATTATTTATGAATTATTGCAAATTACATTTGAATTATCCAAATTTGAATTTTAAAAGTATTTTGAAAACTCAAAACAGAATACAAATAGGTTATTTGGAAAGATTAGGAAAATTGGATCAGAAAACATATAAAGTTTGCATTTAATGGAATTTCAGAATGAAAGTTATTAAATGTTAAAGTTTTGTTTCAAATCTGCTAATTAAAATGAATTTGTAATTTTTGGAAATGCGCAGAAATCCTTTTTGTACCTAGCTGCAAATACACACAGTCGCTGTCCAGTGGGGTCTGGCCAGCGTGGCATGCGCGTGGCAGCACAGCTGGCAACCCCAGTGGCTTACAGGTGGGCCTGGCGCGGAGAAAATTCCCCAAAAGAAAATGGCGCAGCGGGGGCTCGAACCCCCGACCTGGCCCTGCGCGCGCTGTGCCTGAACCACTACGGTGGTGTTTGCTCGTTTGACAGGTAAGTGTTTCGACTGCTTTTAGGGTTCAGTTCCAACTCTGAATCTTAACTGACGAAACTCGTTTCTGAAACTGGACAGCAGAGGCACAACGACGGGGAGCGCTGGCCACCGGCGTGCTGCGGTTGCAGTGGGTGCACGATGCGGTGCAGAGAGGTGCAGTGAGCATGGACCAGAGGTTGGAGAGGGAGGAGCTACACGGCGTGCTCACCGGGATTCTGTTTGTCGTCGATGCAGTCGAGGCCGCTGCCGAGCAGCCACGGCCGGAACTTGTCGTTGACGGCGCGGCCTCCACAACAGCTCCCAGCTAGAGGCGATGGGACGGGGAGGCGCCGGGGACCGCCCCGGTTCCATTTTCCTCCTCAGAGACTCCTCGAGGTGGCCAGGACGTCGACGCGGTGAGGAGGCAGTGGGGCTTGGTGGTGCAGGTTCAGAAACGTAGGGTTTTCAGAGAGAGGAGGGAGGTGGAAACGATAGATGGGAACGACGGCGGTGAGGGAAGGCTAGGGCCTAGGGTTTGCAAGCAGAGGGTAGGTTAGATATAGGGGGAGGAGACCTAGTACGGCATGGCATCTGGAGGGGGGAAGGATGATCGGATGGTGTTCCTTCTGTTCGTACTGAAGGTGACGACAGCAGGAGGTGGAAGACAGCGACAGGTTCAAGGCGTACTGGGCCAAAAAGGTTAGTGGGCTGGGGAGAAGAAAGAAGAGAGATGGGCTGCATGCCTCCCTCTCCTCTTTTGTTATTTTTTTGTTTTATTTTTTTTGCTCTCTGTTTTTTTTTTTTGCTGAAAGAGAAATGAGAAGAAAAGGATAAGTTTTTGGTTAGTGAAAAATTTGAGAAAAATTGGGGAAGCTCCTTAGGTCAAGTACTAACAGTTGGTAGCTTTTATTTTCAAAAATTTAAATGTTTGATGGCTGTTTAAAATTTAAACCAGATTTGGGTGCATTTGTTAATATTAATAACCATTATTTAAAACCAACATTGAACATAGGGTAACCCCTAAGATAAATAAGAGAATTGAGTTGATTTGATTTGGTAACAACATGATTTCAAAATGGTTCTGTTTTGGGTGCTTGGATTTGAATTTCAAATGTGTTTGGAACATGAATAATTGATTTAAAACCATTATTTTCCCAAGTGATCACTATGGAAAAACATGGAACCAATTGGTTGTTATTATTTGTGATTTTTATTCCAAAAGTTGTAACAGAACAAGTATGAAAACAGTGTTTGAGTAAGGTTTGAATTTGAGTTGTGAAAACAGTGGAAAACAATTGCAACAATTAAGAAACAAATGCAAACAACATGGAAACAATATGATGACATGATGCAATACTTAAATAAACATGCAACAAACATTCTAAGGGGATGGTTTTCATACTTGGGATGTTACAAACGCCCCCCCTTGAAGGAATCGCGCCCCGAGATTCCTACTGAGAAAAGAAAAGGTCCGGATACTTCTTGGAAAGATCCACTTGAGCTGTGACACGTGAAACACATCGTGCACCTTGGATAGTTTAACTGGAAGTTGAAAACAATAGGAATTCCTGGCAACTCTTCTGGAAAGATATCAGGGAATTTGGAAACCCCCGGAACATTATTTGTAGAGGTATAGGTTTTGTATGGATGGTGTATAGCTGAAAAGAATTTGATTCATTTGGAGAATAGATTATCTGGCTAGAATGGTTGAACAGGGTTATTGACATCAATTGAACACCAAGAATGATATCAATGTCAGAATCAGCAACATGAGAGTAACGAGGAATATGTGGCCTCCCATTAGAATTGGATTGTTCTCACTTATGTTGGAGTCCACACTTGAGATTCCGGAGAGTGAACGGTGATTTGATTGCTTATTGGAACCAGAAATAGTTGTATGTTGTGGAAAAGATTGTTGACACAAAGGAAAGTGATGCTCCGGTATCAAACAACACTTTAGCTGAAACAGAGTTTAGCAGATGAACGGGGAAAACTTGATTAGACGCCGGTAGAAGAATTGAAGTGGAAAACAACAACAAGATTTCAACGGAAAGGATGTTGAGAAGAACAGGATAACGAAGCAACACCGGGGAAAACGAGAACAAAACTCCTGAGGTACTACGGAGAACCCAAAACACGTGAAATCCTAACTTGAAAGTTTAGATGAGAAGGGAAAAATCAACGTTGCACTTCCTTACCAGAAAAGGGAGGGAGGGTGGGGAAAGAAGAAAAGGAACAGAATTCCTACTCTCACGTTTCATTTTTCCTATATAGCTACAAAATAGTTTCTAGACTCAACTGCGACCAGTAAAAAGGGATCCTACAGGCAGACAGGCTCTGATACCATTTGTCGCACCCTGATTTCTAGGGGATACTCATCGGGCCGAACTGGATAGCAGATGCTTGGATTATGGGGCATAACTGCTCCCACGTCCCAGCTTCCTGGTAGGCCTGCGCTTATGCGTGACAACACAAGCCCTGCTATTCCATCATCGATGTAAACTATCCACTAGAGATCAAAGGCACTACTGTCGACGTACTTCATACCAATCACACATGGTACGTCAACAGCGTTAAACGAATGATAATCACAACATATCTCTAAGACACAAAAGATTGAAATAAGATTGCAAATAGCTCTCATTAGAGCAGAGATAGCAAATACAATCACTCAGAGGACACATGTCCCAACAATACATCAGTACAATACAGCGGAAGCATTCAACATGTCTGAGTACAGACAAGAACCAAATAGGCCTAAGAGGCCGGAAACAAACAGACGGAGCCCATCCACGAAGTCTCGGATCCTGCCCGGGTCCGCTATCTACTCGTCAGCAGTCTCGTCATACTCCACGTAGTAGCCACCATGTAGATCCTCGGAAACGTAGGTCTGCGGAAACCACAGCCCCAAAGGGGTCAGTACATAAACGTACTGGCAAGCAAGACTCACAGTTCACCAAAGTGTAACCCGTCAACACCAAGCACAGATGCTTTGGGTTCAACGGAAGAAAGGGGATATAAAAGATGCTGCAACTGGCTGTGCTAACCAACTACAGAGATTCTACCACTTCCGGCTAACAGAAAGGAGATAAGATCGAGTATTGTAACCAACTGAAAGATAACTTCAAACAAACCCATCCTGGATCTCGCCCCTTATCCAAAGAAGCAATCCGAGGATAACTCACACAGTTGTATTAACGGTGAATCAAGTTATTGTGTCATCCATCTATTACTAGTCAAGTTATTAATCATTGGGTGTAACATGTTTGATCATTATGTTTAAGTTGTCCTGAGTACTTGTTAGCCAGTACTTTCACCAAGTAATCCATAACCGCGGAAAACACGGCTTCTCGAGAAGATTATCCCTGCAGGGTTGCACCAATTTGGCCGTACACGCAAGAATAACCCGCCAGATGGGAAGCTAACCCACCAAGCGGGGTACTCTACACAACCAACCATTCTTCGCATCAAGCCCAAAGCACCTTGGGCGCACGGCTAATCGAGCCCAGAAGAAAATGGACCCTCATAGCACTCTAAGAACGTGTCCCCCTATATGCCGACTACGAAAGTTCCACCCTGGCCTGGGCTCGCAAAAACATGCATGCGGCAAATGGAAAACACGAACTAAATGAGGCGATTTGGACGAGATGCGAATCAGGTCAAGTTGAGGGGGGCGCCCATACTCGCTTCCCACATGCGGTTAGTGCGCTCATCATGGATCAGTAGACAAGACCCTTTTCCTATTAGGGTCGACACTAGCAGGCCTCAAAACCTCTCATGGGCCTCCTGCCGGTGCCTTATCATCAAATTTATTATTAATAGTAACATTAGCATGATTGATTGATTAAACATCGAGCCCCCAGAACATAATAACAATATAGTAACTGAAAGTAACGGGTAACAGACTCGAGCAAAACAACCTAAGCATGCTAGTAAGACACTGGCTCAGACAATGGGTTGTGGGAAGGGAGATGAGGCAATATCAGGTTTTAAGGGATTCATGTGATAGGTTCGTAACAGAACAACTACTACTAAGGCTAGCAGAAAAGAACAACGGAAAGTATCGGTAACCAATGTTGAAAGGAACACAGTGGTTCATGTGAGTGATAACTTGCCTGCAAACCCAGTAGCCTGGTACTGAGCTAACTCCTTAGAAGGGATGTCGTAAGTATCGTCGGTCTCAACGTCGTCGTGTATCCGAGAAGAAGCAAACAAGCAATGCAGAAAGATAAACAATCATTATCATGGCATAGGTGCACAAACATGGGATGATGCATGTCATGTTAATAGATGCATCAGAATAAACTACTTGACAAGATAACACAATTTAATTGGACCCCTATGCAATTGGATTGCATATGGAAAGAGTCCATGAATTAAAGTGGAAACAAATGATCTATAATTAGTTATCAGGTGTAAGTGAATTAGCATGATGCATGCATGATGATAACAACAAAATAACAACAAATAACAATAATAGATGCAAGTGAAAAAGGATTTAACAAGTTTTGGAAATCATTTAGTAAGTTTAGAAATTTTGGGTTACTTAAACATGTCACACAAACAATTATTGTTTTCACCACTTTAATTTGTTCAAAATAGATAACAAAGTTTATATTTGAAAAGAACACAAGATTTTAGTTGGAATACATGTTTCACTTATTGAAAAAGGATTTCAAATAAATTATTTAGGAATTAAACAAGTTAAACAAGAATTAAATTGGAATTAATTCAAGTGTGGATGTTAATTGAATTTTATTTGATCAAAACATTAAACCAAGTTCATATTTGAAAAGGTTATGCTTTGAGGGTTTGAAAACATATTTTATATGTCCCAAAAGAATTTGATTTGATCAGTTATGAATTTAACAATATTAAATGAATTAAACAAGGTTTGAATTATTTAACCAATTTTAATTATTCAAAACATGGAACAAATTTTATATTTGGAAAGATGGTTTAATTTTGCATGGAAAACATATTTCATTTGTGGAAATTGGATTTAAAATGAGCAAGTTATTATTTTGGCAATTTTAAATGCAATAATTAAGAAACAGTTGTTTTCAGCAATTTAAATTATTCAAAACAGCAAACAAAATTTATATTTGAAAAGAACATCAAATTTTAGTTGGATTACATGTTTCAAGTATTGAAATTGGAATTAGGATGAATTTATTATGACTTAAACAGTATTAAACAAGTTTTAATTGAATTAAACAAGTTTTAAATTGTTTAGGCAATTTAAATTTTTCAAACCAGAAAACAAATTTTATATTTGAATAGGATATTCAAAATGGTATGAAAAACATATTTTATTTGACTTATTTGGAAATAGTATGAATTATTTATGAATTATTGCAAATTACATTTGAATTATCCAAATTTGAATTTTAAAAGTATTTTGAAAACTCAAAACAGAATACAAATAGGTTATTTGGAAAGATTAGGAAAATTGGATCAGAAAACATATAAAGTTTGCATTTAATGGAATTTCAGAATGAAAGTTATTAAATGTTAAAGTTTTGTTTCAAATCTGCTAATTAAAATGAATTTGTAATTTTTGGAAATGCGCAGAAATCCTTTTTGTACCTAGCTGCAAATACACATAGTCGCTGTCCAGTGGGGTCTGGCCAGCGTGGCATGCGCGTGGCAGCACAGCTGGCAACCCCAGTGGCTTACAGGTGGGCCTGGCGCGGAGAAAATTCCCCAAAAGAAAATGGCGCAGCGGGGGCTCGAACCCCCGACCTGGCCCTGCGCGCGCTGTGCCTGAACCACTACGGTGGTGTTCGCTCGTTTGACAGGTAAGTGTTTCGACTGCTTTTAGGGTTCAGTTCCAACTCTGAATCTTAACTGACGAAACTCGTTTCTGAAACTGGACAGCAGAGGCACAACGGCGGGGAGCGCTGGCCACCGGCGTGTTGCGGTTGCAGTGGGTGCGCGATGCGGTGCAGAGAGGTGCAGTGAGCATGGACCAGAGGTTGGAGAGGGAGGAGCTACACGGCGTGCTCACCAGGATTTTGTTTGTCGTCGATGCAGTCGAGGCCGCTGCCGAGCGCAGCCACGGCCGGAACTTGTCGTTGACGGCGCGGCCTCCACAACAGCTCCCAGCTAGAGGCGATGGGACGGGGAGGCGCCGGGGACCGCCCCGGTTCCATTTTCCTCCTCAGAGACTCCTCGAGGTGGCCAGGACGTCGACGCGGTGAGGAGGCAGTGGGGCTTGGTGGTGCAGGTTCAGAAACGTAGGGTTTTCAGAGAGAGGAGGGAGGTGGAAGCGATAGATGGGAACGACGGCGGTGAGGGAAGGCTAGGGCCTAGGGTTTGCAAGCAGAGGGTAGGTTAGATATAGGGGGAGGAGACCTAGTACGGCATGGCATCTGGAGGGGGGAAGGATGATCGGATGGTGTTCCTTCTGTTCGTACTGAAGGTGACGACAGCAGGAGGTGGAAGACAGCGACAGGTTCAAGGGGTACTGGGCCAAAAAGGTTAGTGGGCTGGGGAGAAGAAAGAAGAGAGATGGGCTGCATGCCTCCCTCTCCTCTTTTGTTATTTTTTTGTTTTATTTTTTTTGCTCTCTGTTTTTTTTTTGCTGAAAGAGAAATGAGAAGAAAAGGATAAGTTTTTGGTTAGTGAAAAATTTGAGAAAAATTGGGGAAGCTCCTTAGGTCAAGTACTAACAGTTGGTAGCTTTTATTTTCAAAAATTTAAATGTTTGATGGCTGTTTAAAATTTAAACCAGATTTGGGTGCATTTGTTAATATTAATAACCATTATTTAAAACCAACATTGAACATAGGGTAACCCCTAAGATAAATAAGAGAATTGAGTTGATTTGATTTGGTAACAACATGATTTCAAAATGGTTCTATTTTGGGTGCTTGGATTTGAATTTCAAATGTGTTTGGAACATGAATAATTGATTTAAAACCATTATTTTCCCAAGTGATCACTATGGAAAAACATGGAACCAATTGGTTGTTATTATTTGTGATTTTTATTCCAAAAGTTGTAACAGAACAAGTATGAAAACAGTGTTTGAGTAAGGTTTGAATTTGAGTTGTGAAAACAGTGGAAAACAATTGCAACAATTAAGAAACAAATGCAAACAACATGGAAACAATATGATGACATGATGCAATACTTAAATAAACATGCAACAAACATTCTAAGGGGATGGTTTTCATACTTGGGATGTTACACATGCTCCTGGAGCTGAGCGCAGGAATCCGTCAGGGCGTCCACTCGCCGGCTCCCAGGAAGTTCCAATGCGACCCCAAGGACATCTACAAAAAGGATATCATAAATTTCTGAAAGAGCAAACTAAGATACATTACAGCAGAGAGACAGTCAAGAATGGCTTACCCGCAAATTTCTGAGCCAAGGGGCGGATGATGCCAACAAGGTCACTGTCATGTTTGGCACCCGCCTCCTCTAATTGCTTCAGCACCTCTTGAGCCTCGACAAGCTTCCCCTCGAAGTCAGCCGAATGCTTGCGAGTGGACTCCAGCTCCTTTCGGGAGGACTCCAGCTCAGCCTCAAGGGTTTTCACCCGTTTTCACCCGAGCAGCGGCTTCAGCCTTCTCGGTCTTCAAGCGAGTAACTTGAGCTACAAAGCAACGAGTACATCTTAAGTAATTTTTAGCGATCAACGGAAACGACAAAACGGAGTGGATTAACCTACCTTGAAGAGATTGGCCATCCTGGATGAGTCGATCGCGATCCACCCGAAGGGAAACGCAAACCGCCTCAGCTGAAAGCACTCGACGACCAATGGCGGCAAGGGAATCGAGAAGAGTCTGTCAAAAGAACAAGACAAAAATTCAAGTTAAAATAGGAAAATATCTTGAGCCTATACCCGACTGTACACAGTCGAATATAGCCTCGGGGGCTACTCCCATCGGGAGCACTGCCGTGCACCCGATAGAATAAAGAAGGACAAGGAAGAATAAGAATCCAATTTGAGTCTGTGGCTGATCGCAAGCAATTAACCACGGCCTCGAGGCTACTCCCATCGCGAGCACTGTCGTGCACCCGATAGAAATCACGATAAAAAAACGGAAGAGAAGAGAAGAGGCGATAAAATTTACCTAGCCTTGGGCGATAGACAGAGGGTCCGCCGAGCTACCCAAAACTTCTTTGCTCGCCGAGGCCCCGCCCGCAAAACCAGGCAGCCCGTACTCAGGAGCTGTGGCTGCTTGTGCGGGACTAGGAGACCTCTGGGTGGCCTCTGCAACTGGAGCTTCACCCGCAACTACTTTCTTCCTCTTAACAAAGGGAACAGAAGAAGCGTACTGGCCAAGGCTGATGGTTTGAAGGCTGCTATGGAAGGAAAAGTCAAATGAAGACACAGAGCAAGGAAAAGATTCGCGACTAAAAGAACAACATGCAAGAAAAACTTACTCGTCCTCATCATCGTCATCCAGAATGTCCACATTCCAGGCAGTAGAAACCCTCGGCTTCTGGACCAAGGGAGGAAGCATGTTAAGGGGAGGCACCTGGAGATGCTCGGCCGCCTTGCCATCACCCAAGGAACTATCCTTGGAAGTGGCTTCATCATCCCCTTGCCTGCGGCGCTTGTGGTGGTGGAGCTGATCGTCGCCTGAGTCTTCCACGTCATCCGAGGAGTCGCGCTCGGAGCTTGAGTCAGCCTCATCAACGCTGGTTTCGAGAGGGGCCTCGAGATTGCTCGCCAGGAGATCCGAGGCATCTTCGACCGAAACTGGCGGGTAGCATGTGGCTACCTCCAAGCTCTAAAAGAGAAGAAAGAAAAAAGAGAAGAACCTCAGTCGATAAAATTTCAGATGTCAATGAGAATGAACAAAAGTAGAAGGTAAACTTACCTCAGCTAGGGGGGTTGAAGCTTCGAATATCTCGATAGAGCAGGTCAAGAAGGCCTCTCCCACCTTCAACTTGGTGATAGCCGCAATCTTCTTCTCGATTTCAGCATTCGAGAGGATGTCTTCACAGACGCGGCTGGGGTCTTGAGTGCCCTGGTACTCCCACATAGTCGACGACCTTTCTTGCAGAGGCTGGATCCTTCGCGAGAGGAAGACACTCGCCAGGTGCAAGCCATTCAACGCAACCCCCATCGTATGGTCGTGGAGGCTCCCCACTTTCGCGAGTAGCGGGGAGACGATACTGCTATCTTTGGCCGTGAGCTTGTGCGCCCAGGACTTCCTTCGCTTCAAGATCGCGAACGGGTGGAATTCGTGAGCCCCACCCGCGCTGTTGTCAACGACGTAGAACCATTTCCTCATCCATCCTTGTGCGGAGTCAACAAAATGCATCTCCAGGTAGGGGAAATCTGTCCTCGTCTGGAACCCGAAGCCGCCGGTGCGCAGTGGCTCTCCTGACTGCTCCCCTGGTCGCGACTTTTCCCGGAAGATTCGCACTTTGAACAGGGCCTTCCAGAGGCCCCAGTGCGGGCGAATGCCCAAGAAACACTCACAAAGTACGATAAAGCACGAAATGTGCTGAATCGCATTTGGAGGCAGGTCATTGAGCTGTATGCCGTAGACATACAACAATCCAAGAAGGAAAGGATGAAGAGGGAGAGAGAGCCTGCGCGAGACGTGATCCGTGAAAATCACGCGCTCGATCGCGCGGGGATTCGGTACCTCCTCCTTCTTGCCCAGGTGAACGCGCTTGTCGCCCTTGGGGGGCAGCAACCCCTCCCTCTGCATCTCCTTGATGCTCTTGTTAGTGGTGTTGGCGGAACGCCAGTCGCCCGTCCTCACGGCGGGTGGCGGACGTCCTCAGTTGCCTTCGATGACGATGCGGTAGCGTCGCGCTTCTTTCCTCCAGCCATGAGAGCTCGTGGGTGCTTGCAGAGAAGGAGGTGTGCGCGAGGTGGAAGAAGGAGAGCAAATGGCCAGGAAACTTTACTTTCCAACTAAGGACGATTACTTATACACTAGCCAAAACGATCTGAACCGTAGATCTGGTGACGTGGCGCCCATCGCGGCTGCCACGCGTGGAATGGAAACGAGGCGGCGGTGCGCAGTTACCTCTGCCACGATCTTTACAGCAGATCGTGCGCATTTACGGCCCATGGCTCGCGGGAAAACCGGAAACAACCTCTCGTTTCCGGTCAAAAGCTGACAAGGTGGGCCATCACGCTCTGCTCCGCTCTGTAACGTCCCATCGGGAGGAGTCAGAACAAACAAGTGCGCAATGACAACATTGCATACCTCATCAAACCCGAAAATCCTCTCGGGTAGGATCCCTGACACGAAATTTCTTTCGTATAGGCATAACAAGACGCGAAAATTCTCTCGCATAAGGCCCCTCACACGAAATTTCTTTCGTATGGGCGCATCAAGGCGCGAAACATATTTCGCATAAGGCCCCTGACACGAAATTTCTTTCGTACGGGCGCATCAAGGCGTGAAAATTCTTTCATGTAAGCTCCTTCGCACGAAATTTCTTTCGTAGGGGTGTATCGAAAGATACAACAAGACACGGGAACTTCCCCGCATAACTACCGATACATGAAATCTCTTTCGTATAGGTACAGCAAAGCCACAGGACACGAAAATTCTTTCGTATGGGTAAAATATTATAAGTTCAAAAAAAATTCTTTTGCATAAATATAACAAGAAGGGAAACTTCTTCACTCGAAGACTCTCAAGATAATACTCGCGAGTGTGCAGTTCCTGCCACTTTGACACACGATGTATTTACACATCCTTGCCATGGATCGTTCAACCGACTAGGCACATCCGGATGCCGTATTATTTCGAGTACGAAGGTAAGACCCAAAGATCTCTCTTATGGTCCTGGAATCGCACTCAAGTTGCGTCCTCCGGTAACTTGCCATGTCAACAACATGAAGAAAAATCCTAGCGGACGCGTCGGGTACCCTCATAGGTTAAGTTCGACTCGGTAAGACCTCCACGGCCCATTCGCAATGATCACCTCGCCAGATTTGAGTCGGAGGTCTGGATTCTATGTACGCCATAACTGTTTTTGCCCTAGATGCAATTAATTAGCCCTGAGCTTTCGGGAGAGCCAAACAACTGAACCACATCCTTCTGCGAAAATAGCCAACTCACAGGCACATTCATCGCTCGATACTCGAGTACAAGAAATGCATCGCACACAGGGTACACGCCCTCCAAATATCAAGCGATTGAAGCCATCAATCGAAAAGAAATCAAGACGAACTTTGAGCGTCTACCCGACGGATTCTCAGCCGAGTAAATGCTCGGGGGCTACTGACGAAGGGATGAATCCTAGACCTAACGGGTGAGCCCACCCGGTCCAAGGCCCAGGACCCAAGCTCGAAGAGAGATGCCATGGACAGTTCTAGAAGGCCCAATCAAGGCCCACCCTCAAAGCCTTGCGGGTTAAGAAAGGAAACTTGTAACCCACTTTAGGTTAGGATTGGTAACCCCCCCGGTACGGTTTGAGACCTGGCCACCTATATAAGGCCAGGTGAACCACCAGGAGGGGGACCAAGCAATACCGCATCACCTAAGCCTTGAGATTGAGATCTACTCTCGACTCGAACACCCCCACTGTAACCTATCTATTGTGCTAATACATATCGATAGAAGCAGGAGTAAGGGTTTTACCTCTACGAGGGCCCCAAACCTGGGTAAATCGTGCCCCCTGTTAGTCGACGATTGTCACCAGCGCCTACACGTTCTCCTAATCGAAACCCTATCGGTTCACCCGAGGGACATGTTGAGATGTATATTCGACACTCCTCCCACGGATGAAGGCGGACTGATAGGCTGCCACCGGCCTAGGTAGCTCCGGCGCTAGCCTAGCCGCGAGGATCTTGGAGATAAGCTTACCAAAACTATGGACTAGGCTGATCGGACGGAAGGAGGTGATATCAACGTTGTCCACTTTTTTTGGCAGCATGACAATGAGCGCGTCGTTGAGGTGCTGGAGTCCCCGAGATTGCAGGTCAAGGATGCGCCTCAGCGCCGCCATGATGTCCTCCTTGATCACCGTCCACGCTAACTGATAGAATCGTCCCGAGAAGCCATCTGGCCTAGGGGCCTTGTCCGCCGGTAGCGATTTGACGATGCCCCACACTTCCTCTTCAGTGAGATCCCCATCGAGGGCACTCAAATCGCTTGAGGGGATGCCAAGTTGGGCTAAATCGAGCCCATTGTCGCGCGTAGTAGCCTGGCCCAGGGTTTGAGAGAAGTACTCAAAAACGATATTCTCCTTGTCCTCGTGGGACGTTCCAACGTGGCCATCGCGCGAGATTGACGTGATCACGTTCTTCTGGGCACGGTGACGGGCGTGGACATGAAAGAATTTGGTGTTGGCGTCACCTTCAGCCAGCCAGGTTATTCGGAAGAGTTGACGAGAAATTGTGCGCTCCAATGACGCCAAGCCAAGGAACTTGAGCTTCAGCTCACGGTGGAGATCAGACTCCAGGCCAGAGAGGGGTCGCCGGTCCTGCGCGGCGTCGAGGCGCAGGATGAGTTCTTTGGCGAACAACAGTTGCAGTTTAACCGAGCCAATCCTGCGAGCGCCCCAAGATTGTAGCGCCCTTGCCGCATTGCCAAAAAGGGTATGGAGTCGCCACACCGGATCGGGGTCCGGGGGCTCCTGCCATGCCTCCTCGACCGCTGCCAGGAACCCGTCGATCTTGGTCCATAAGGATTTAAATCGGAACCGGAAGGCTTTTGGGCAAAGAAGCGATGTGTGTAGGATGATCGGGCAGTGGTCAGATGCCATCGACGAAGCCGCACGCAAGAAACAGTACGGGAAGTTCTCTTCCCAATCCGCGGAGAAGAAGAGGCGGTCCAGGCGAACCAAAGTGGGCGATCGTCTCTCGTTGCTCCAAGTGTATCGTCGCCCATGTAGTGGGAGCTCGTGAAGCACGAGGTCATCCAGGAGCCCCCTGAAACGGCCCATCCATCGCCGATCAAGCCTCCCTCTGTTTTTATCCCATGCCTGATAAATCAGGTTGAAGTCTCCCGCGAGGGCCCATGGGCTAGGGTAAGCAGCGCGTAACGTACGTAGCTCATCAAGGAAGAGGGTGCGCTCGTCATTCGCGAACGGCCCGTAGACCGTGGTCAGCCACCACTACCCAGGATCCCCGTGTTGTCGAACCCTGACTGAAATGGAAAAGGTGTGGAATACGATGCCTGTGATCTCCCACCGGTCCTTCTACCATGCGACCAGAATTCCACCACGGGTGCCAATTTCCGGGAGGTAGGTGTAGCCAAAGTCCGGGCCAAACATTTGCAGGATTAGCCCGTCATCAATCACCGTGAGTTTAGTTTCCTCGATACATATCAACGATGCACCCTCATTACGAGTTGCCGCACGAACTTGACTCCTGTGCGCAATGGGGTTGAGGCCGCGCACATTCCAAATGCTGATAATTTCATTTTGACTATCCATGGGAACGAATACAACTGGAGGTGGGGAGAGGGTCCTAGCATACCACGCCCATGGCAGCCGGTTCATCCATGGCAGGGGTCGGCGGAGGGAGCTCTGCTGCGAAGAGCTTACGCATAAGCAGCCTACGCTCAGGCGCGAGGGGCGTGTCAAAGCTCTTGACGTAGGTGTCATACACTTCCTCATTCACTTTGTCGGGCTTGGAGGTGAACCCCAGTTTGCAGAGGAGGGTACGGACAGCAAAGGAGAGTGTCCTGGGCACCTCGGTGCCGGCGCGCTTGGCAATGCGCCTGCTACGGCGTGGAGGCGGCAGGAGCCTAGGCTCTGGGCATGGAGCGAGGATATGCACCAGGAGCGGGGTCGAGTACGCTTGGACGAACGCTGCAGCATAACCGAAACGGCATCCGTTGCTCCCTGCTGGCAGAACTGGGACCTCCACTAAGGAGGTATCGCTGGAAATAGCAGGGGATGGCAAGGGCTGAGTTTCTAATTCGTCCGGACGCGATGGAGTCGTTGGGGGCCCCTCTGTAAGCGTCGCATGCGTTGCGCCAAGCACTACAGGGCCAGCCACAGTGGTGGAAACGAGTACGTGCTGGGAGGGTGGGGGCGTCGTGGTTGCACTGCGCGACAGCTGGTTGTGCAGTGGTGTAGCTTCTCGATCGGGCACCAGAGAATCCGAGGTTGTCTCCAGATCAACTTCGGGCGCAGCATCTGCAAGTGGGGGGTCGTGGTGTTCTGCCAGAGGCTGGTGCACTGTTTCGGTCGCGCTAACATCCAGAGATGTGTCAGCGAACATCCCACTTTTCACCAGACCAAAGGCAGGGTCCAGACCAGACCGTTGAAAAACCGGGGAAGACGACGAAGGGGACAGGGGGACGCAGGTGACGCAGGCAATGCAGTCGAGGAGCACGATGTGAAAGTGGGACCATCATCAGGTGATCCCTCGTCGCGGAGCGGGGATAATCCATCTGAGCATAGAGGGAGGGGGCCGCAACGCAGCGTGGACAGCTGGATCGGCTTTTGGCGGCGAGGTCGGAGAGGCTTCCGGCGAGGCCAGCTCCGGCGATCTCGACGGAACCCAACGCGCCTTTAGGAGGACGGGGGCATGACAGTGGGTCGCACGGCTCGGAGTGCTCTGATGCACTGCCCCTGTCTGATTCTGACCGCAGCGCCACCGGTCTACGGGTGCGCTTGCGTCCATCACGGCGCCCCCTACGGCGCAGGCGACTGGGTCCCGGCGGTGGCCCGCCAGCAGCATCCGCAGGGGCGCCACCAGCCAAGGCACCGTTTTGCTCCTCCCGTTGGCGCTCTAGCTGCCGAAGTTGAAAGGAGACGTCGTAGTGCAGCAAGCGTTGCTCATCCTTGGTGACCGGGATCTCCCCTGGATGCGCAGCTTCAAAAATGGCCAGGATGTGCTTGGAGGGGATAAGACCAGGGTTTGCCGCCCATCCCCAGATCTTGAAGCTGCGCATGTCTGCACGGCTCAGGGTGGAGGAGTCCACCGAGTCGATGTGGCATTCCGGGGCCAGCAGCTGAGCGGCCGTGGAGTGCTCCCAAGTGTGCTCTGGGATTCCGACAATGTCGATGGCCACCTTGTAGCGCATGACCGCGCACGTAGCCAGCCGCTGACGGGTCCAAGGCTTGAGGCGCAGTTCGAACCCCGACGCCGGAATTACGGGATGTTCAAGCGCCCGGGCGCGATCTCCCGGGTCGTTGAAAACGACCAGGAAGTCCGGGGGGAGATCCGCCGTGACCGTGAATTCCTCGGCTTGGAGGGTGATCGCAGCTGCAAGCAATTGGGCGACCTTGTCAGACGAGATGGAGGAGCGGTTGTTGGCTACAGAGACCAGGATCGCAGCGGCTAGCCGCGATTCTTCCACGTCGATGGTCGGCGACCTCTGGATGACACAGACGTCCGGGGGCGGATCCTCGTTGTCCCCCATATCGCGCCGGGGAGAAGGCGCCTGAAGCAGAGTACTTGGCGTCGGGAGGGGAGGGCTGACGGCACGGGACCCGGAGTATGTGTCCGAGCTATCGTTGCAGGGCACACGCCTGGAGGGAGCGCGCTGCATCGACGACGAGCTCGCCGCGGGGCCGCGGTTTGGAGCGCCACCGCCGCGTGGATGCGTGCACTCCTTGGCGTGATGGCCAGTCAGCTTAGAGCGGAGGCAGCGCGTGGCCTAGGTGCAGTCGGCGCGGCGGTGCTCCTTGGATAGGCAGTTGAGGCACTTGCCCTCGAACTCCGGTGGAAGCGCGCGGCAGACAGGGCGCGGGGACGTGGTGCCTAGCCTGCGGGGACGTGGACAGCGGCGCTTGCCAGTGGCTTTCAGCCAGCCATCCTTGCCCGCCCATGGCTTAGGAGCACGAGCCTTCCGTGCCGCTTTGTCTGAGAGGCGAATCACCACAGAGCGAACGGCAGGGGCCGGCGAGGTGCGGCCAGGCTGGGAGGCCGGCGCGCTGGCCGCCGCTAGAGCGTAGGATCTAGGGGGAGGGGAAGCCGATTCCGGCGACCCGCAAGAAGCACGTAGGCGGCGCTCGCGCTCCGAGATGGGGCACGCCGAAGTCACCGTAGAGTCACGCGAGGGAGACATGGGGCTGAGGAGGGGTTTGGTGGCCGCGGTAGGCGGAGTGCCTTGCCGCGGTGGGCTTGGGTGGGCGGCAGCGAGGCCGCGGTGGCCGCGGTAGGAGGAGTGCCTGGCCGCGGTGGGAGCGTACGGAGAGCTAGAGAGGAACGAGCTTCTTTCTAGAAGACGTCATGGTCACACTTGATATCATAGTACTGAACATGTCTCCAACTTTGTGCTTCGTTGACTTGTTTTTCTACAAGATTCTTTTTCATAGGAAGTGGGTTAGACTTAAATGTGTTTTCTATTTGCTTCTTGATTCTCTCTCATTGTTCTTCAACTCTTATTCTTATGTGAGCATCTTTTAAAAATCATTATGCCTAGCTGAAAGGCGTTAAAGAAAAGCGCTATCGGGAGACAACCCGTTTTATTTCGCTGTTTTCAACTCGTTTTCCTTCGTTTTCTTTGGTGTGCTTTGCACCTGGGTGTTTTATATTTACTTAGCAACCCCTCTGTATCTTTTATTTTGAGTTTTTGTTAACCCAAGTAAAGCCTGTAGTGGAAAGTTGAGCCTATATTTCGGATTTCTGCGCAGGAAACAGATTTCTGCTATCCACTGATAATTCCGTTAAAAATCACAGAAATTTCAAAATGACCTGAGCTTTTTTATGCTTAATCCCGAGGTATATACGCAACTTTATTATAAGACCACTTTTTTATTTGAGCAACAGAAGGTTTTGGAAAAAAATCGATCTTTACCTGTTGTTCTGTTTTGATAGATTTCTGCCATTTATCGCATTTGCATCTTAATCTCTTTCTTTCGGTGTTCTTTTGAGAAAAAGAGTTTTGAAAGAAGTTGTGAAAGTATCTAATGTGTTTTTGAGTGTTACACTTGTGTTGAAACTGAACCATGTGAATTTATTATTTTAATTGCACTAACGTTGCTAATGAAGATTGTGAGAATTTTGGTGTGAAGGAAGTTTTCAAGGGTCATGAGAAGACGATGATATGATGTGATCAAGAAGAGTGAAAAGCCTAAGCTTGGGGATGACCCTATGGTACATCCAATCAAATTCCAAGAATACTCAAGGGTCTAAGCTCGGGGATGCCCAAGGCATCCCCTTCTCCATCAACAAATTATCAGGTCACTTCTAGTGAAACTATATTTTTATTCGGTCGCATCTTATGTGCTTTACTTGGAGCGTCTTTTATTTTTGTTTTAAGTTTTTATTTGATGTATTTTATAGTTGGATCCTATCATACTTGTGTGGAAGAGAGACACGCTCCGTTTTCATTGCTTAGAACACTCTAGTTTTCATTCTTATTGTTCTGTGAGTGTTCACTTTTTGCTAGTACTGCGTTTAGCCTTTGTTTTCATGCATCTCTTATTCAGAGATGTTATCTTTGTAGTTAGGTGGTTCTCATATGTGTGTTTGCTTGAAAATAGTAATACTTATGTGGTAATTGGTATAGTGGAAAAATGTTCATGGTCTTGTAGATCACTAAACTGCTTCACTTGAATCACTGCTGTTGTTTTGAGATATTAATTTGCTTAATGGATAAACGGGAAGGACTAGTAAGTATAAAATTTTAATGGTTGGTCTAAGAAACTTGAAACTGTGCCACACTTAAATTACCAGCTGATAGAAACAATGGTATATGATTTCTACGAGTGATACATTTCTGATCGACATTTTGTTACACGCTACGGTCGGGGTAGCTAACAGTGACATGTCACTGCCACGGACCCTCTTGGGGTGAATTGCACTTTTCCTTGTAAGATGATTTGCTTGCTGCAATCTTTTAACTTGTGAGTCTATGTTGCGGTTCCTGGCACTTCCACCATCCATATTTGCTAGCCTCTTCGGTACTGTGCATTGCCCTTTCTCACATTGAGAGTTGGTGCAAATTCCGCCAGTGCATCCAAATCCCGTGATAGGACTTTGTTCTCCTACACATAAGCCCATATTTTATTCCTCAAAACAGCCACCATACCTACCTATCATGGAACTTCCATAGTCATCCCGAGATATATTGCTGCAGAATGATACGTCATAAACGTATCCCTAATTTTTGATGCTCCATGATCATATTTTGCCAATTGCTACATGTTTTCTCCCTTATTTATAGCATTTTTATAAGTTTTCCGGACAAACCTATTAACAAGATGCCACAGAGCCAGTTCCCTGTTTTCTGTTGTTTTTTAGTTTCAGAAAAGTTATTCTGGAAATATTCTCGGAATTGGAAAATTCGAAGCCCGGAAGTCCTATTTTCCATGAAAGCATCCATAAGACCGAAGAGGGGCAACAGGGGGGCCACACCATAGGGTGGCGCGCCCCCTGGCCGCGCCAGCTAGGGGTGTGGCCCCCCTAGAACACCACCACCTTCACCCTTTCGCCTATTTAAGCCCCCGGAGGGAAAACCCTAGGCACCTGATCAAAATCCCCGAAAAAGTTCCACAGCCGCAGTCACCGGCAACCCCAGATCAGGGGAGGGTTCTGAAGCTGTTTCCAGCACCCTGCCAGAGAGGAGATCATCACCGGAGGCCTCTTCATCACCATGCCTTCCTCCAGAGTGATTCTTGAGTAGTTCATCCTTGGACTACGGGTTCGTAGCTGTAGCTAGATGGTTGTCTTCTCCTCATATGCCTCCATGTTTAGATCTCGTGAGCTGCGTATCATGATCGAGATTGATCTTATGTAATTCTCTGTGCTGTGTTTGCTAGGATCCGATGAATATTGACCTTATGCCAAGTTGATTATAGTCTTTATCTGCATGTGTTATTTGTGATCTTCCATGCTCTCCGTTGCTAGTGGTTATTCTGGCCAAGTAATTGTTAGTGACTCCAAGAGGGAGTATTTATGCTCGATAGTGGGTTCATGCCTCCTTGTTGCCTTGCTCGAGTGACAGAAACGTGAAGGGGGAGGATATGTTGTTGCCATTAGGGAGAAAACAGCGGTGAGAGTGCCCGCGTGCATAATCATTGCTTACATTACACACTTTGTTTAATGCAATTATCTGTTGCTTGCAACTTAATACCTGAGGGGGTTCGGATGATAACCTGAGGGTGGATTATTAGTCATAGATGCAGATGGATGTCGGTCTATGTATCTTGTTGTAATGCCCGCACTAAATAGCATAGTAATCTTCATGTCATATTGTGCACTACGCTGCAACCTTTATTTGTCAATTGGCCAGCTGTAATTTTTTCACCCAACATGCTATCTTTTATGGAGAGACACCACTAGTGAAACTACGAATCCCGGTCCATTTTTCCACACTGTTAAACAAACCACAACAATTTCCTGCTTTCTTTATGTTCTGCAAGCATACACTCTTTTTTCACACTATACTTCTAATCTTTGTTTTCAGCAAGACCGGTGAGATTGACAACCTCACTGTACCGTTGGGGCAAAGTATGTTGATTGTGGTGTGTGCTGGTTCCACGTTGTTGCTGACACCGGTGACACGTCAGCACCACTGTCAGTGGCATCAACCTTCCAAAGATTCTGTTTCTCCTACTGGATTGATAACCCTGGTTCTTAACTATGGGGAAAACTTCTATTGTTGTGCTCATCACACCCTCCTCTTGGGGTTCCCAACACGCTTTGCCAGCATCAAGGTTTTTTCTGGCGCTGTTGCCGGGGAGAAGGAAGTCTTCTGGCAAGGGGAGTCTCTCACTCTCAATCTCTTTATTTTGTTTTTATTGTCTTGTTTTTATTTCTCTGTATCAAAAACACAAAAAATAGTTTATTTCTCTATATTGAAAACACATAAAAAAATAGTTCTTGTTCTAGCTGTTATTTTTTGCTTTATCATGCTTGCTATCAATGTTTGATGTCTTTGAAACTAGATATTTTAGGCAAGGTGGGTTCACAGATGAACAACAAAAACATTATAAGGAACACTGCTTGTCACAAAAAGGGATACACTTATGGGAGCAAATTAATAAATTGCATGACTATGCTAAAAACTTGTGCTCCACCTATAATGTTACTTATTGCTTTGATAAATCTTGCAGCTGTAGGAGGTATAAACACCCCCATTTTCAATGTGAGTATAATGATAATGTTACCATATCTTCCTATGTTAAGGTAATTTATGAATTATATGATGTGGAACAAATTGAAGAATTTATTGCTTGGAAGCGTGCATTCAAAATTGCATATTTACTTGAAAGTATTGATGATGCACCTTATAAATACGAGATTTATGCTATACTTGAATATTGCTTTGATAATTACAAGGATTGTAATTACTACATAATGGAATATCTTAATAAATGCTCTCAACCTAAGGAAGTAAGTAATGCCTTGCAGGAACCTTTGGAAGAAGAAACTGCTGAATCTGGAAGCTCATTGGATGAAAAAGAGGTGGAGAGTGATGATCAAGAGGAGGAAGAATGGAACCCATGTCTACCTCCCAGTGATAGTAACTCTTTAACTCATACATTATTTGATGAAATTGATACTTGCTATACTTGTGACCTTAAAACTACTATTAATGAAACTTGTGAGAATGATATTCATAGTGATATTTATGATAATCCATGCTACTTGGAAAGTTCTTATGATAATTCTCTTGATGATGGTTGTATGTTACTTGATGTTATAAATTACAATGATACTGAAAATAGGATTTCTGTAATGTGTCCTATACCTTTTATGAGTGATCAATCATCTTGCTTTGCTATTGCTAAAAGTGGGGAAAAAGAGGAGCTGATTTTAAATTTTGATCCCACTATTTTTGAGCTTGGTATGAATTGTGTGCTTTTAGACCATGACAAACATGCTTTATGTGATAATTATGTTTTTGAGTTTTTTCATGATGCTACTGAAAATTATTATGAGAGAGGAAAATATGGTTGTAGGAATTTTCATGTTACTAATACACCTCTCTTTTTGGTGAAAGTTTTGAAGTTGCTCTTGTTCTACCTTCCCATGATTTCTAGTTTGAGCTTCTTTAACTTATTTCTTTGCAAGATTCCTATGCATAGGAAGTGGTTTACACTTAAATTTGTTTCGTACTTGCTTCTTGATGCTCTCTTTTTCTTAATTCATATTTCTTATGTGAGCATCTTTGCCTTCTTTGCCTAGCTGAAAGGCGTTAAAGAAAAGCACTACCGGGAGACAAACCGTTTTATTTCTCTGTTTTCTTTCAGTTTTCCTTTGTTTTCTTTGGTGTGCTTGCACCTGGGTGTTTTATATTTCCTTAGCAACCCCGCTGTATATTTTCGTTTGAGTTCTTGTTGAGCCAAGTAAAGCCACTAGTTGAAAGTTGAGCCTATATTTCGGATTTCTGTGCAGGAAACAGATTTCTGCTGTCCATTGTCAATTCCGTTAAAAATCACAGAAAATTCAAAATAACCTGAGATTTTTTTTTCTTAATCCTGAGTTATATATTCAACTTTTTCTAGAAGACCACTTTTTGATTTGAGCAACAGAAGAGTTTTGCAAAAATCGATCTTTACATGTTGTTCTGTTTTTGACAGATTTCTGCCATTTATCGCATTTGCATCTTAATCCTTTTCTTTTGGTGTTCTTTTGAGAAAAAGAGTTTTGAAAGAAGTTGTGACAGTATCTAATGTGTTTTTGAGTATTAGACTTGTGTTGAAACTGAACCATGTGGATTTATTATTTCGATTGCACTAACGTTGCTAATGAAGATTGTGAGAATTTTGATGTGAAGGAAGTTTTCAAGGATCAAGAGAAGAGGATGATATGATGTGATCAAGAAGAGTGAAAAGCCTAAGCTTGGGGATGCCCCGGTGGTACATCCAAGCAAATTCCAAGAAGACTCAAGCGTCTAAGCTTGGGGATGCCCAAGGCATCCCCTTCTTCATCAACAAATTATCAGGTCACTTCTAGTGAAACTATATTTTATTCGGTCGCATCTTATGTGCTTTACTTGGATCGTCTTTTATTTTTGTTTTATGTTTGCTTTCATTTTATTTTTACTTTCTTAATAAGCTTGGTTGGACCCCAGCATTATTTTATTGGAGAGTGACACACTCCTCTTTTTCTTGAGAATACGTTGTATTCTTAGTCTCTCTTTGACTGCTGCATTTATTCAGCTCCTGTTTTGCATGCATCTCTTATTAGAGCTGTTAGTTTTAGTAGTATAATGTGAGTACTCTAATGTTTGCTTGCTGTCTCATAAAGAATATTTTTGTTAAAGCATGTTTTGTATGGTGCTTGTTGGCAGAAATGAAAACTGCTGCTTGAAGTAGAATTTATAACAGTACTAGTAGAAGCTTGTATAGACTGTGGCTAGGACTTTTTCATGCCATGCTAAAAGTTATTTTAGTTTTAAAGCCTTGTGTTTATTGAGTAGCATGATTAGCCTCAAATAGATGAGAGTGTTTAATACGTATTGAAAGATTCTTGAGTTGTTCTTGTCATAGTAAAGCATAAATATATGGTATTCTCTTTAGAATGTTCTATTTGGTTGACTTGGCGCATGCTCACACCATGTTTATGACTACAAACCAGTCACGAATAGCCTCCATGACCACTTAGTTTTTGAACTTGTGATACTTCTTATGTTTTAATTAATGATGTTTATGTCACTATGCACGATTATGGCTCTTATGCTCTCTTGATTTGTCGCTCCCAGTCTTTTGCTAGCCTCCACCTGTACTGAGTATGAGCAATACTCGTGCATCCAAACTCCCTTAAACCAAAGTTTTTACCATTGTGTCAACCATACCTACCTACATGTGGTATTTAACTGCCATTCCAAAGTAAATTACTCATGTGTCACCTTTAAAACCTTCAAAATTACTCCTTTTTGGCTCATGAGGACGTAGATAGAGAATCTTTATCTCACTTGTTGATTGGATTTCACACCCTGGACTAGTGCTTCATCCTCTTATCCAAATGATAGAAGAGCTGGCAGCGGGGTGCCCAGCCCCAAATTAATGCATACAAATTCTCTTCACTATTTTTGCCCCTGATTTATCAGTCAAAGCATAATTGTGTAAACAAAAGAGAAACAGGGATGACCTTCTACACCAGTTGCGTCCTTCACCATGGGAGCCGCTCTTGTGAATCCAGTTGACTTGTGACGTACTGTATTTTCTGTTTACCATTTGTTGACATTAGCATACATCTCCCAAAATATAGACATTCCTCCATAAATGTCAAACTTTTAATACCTCTGTTTAATAAAATAAAAGCTCTAGCACATGAGTGATCCCTGCTTCCCTCTGTGAAGGGCCTTTCTTTTACTTTTATGTTGAGTCTCCATTTTCTAACTTTATGCACAGTTGAGAGAGCATTTTTGCCATTCGAGTTCTATGTGCATTTGTCCCATAAGCATCAATAATTACGTCATGATGTGATATTATTTGTTCTTAAATTATTTGTTCTAGTCTTCCTCTTGAACTATGAAGGTGTCCTAGCATTTATGTTTTGCCCCACTCTTAAGGACTATCGAAATATCACTTTGCCATGCTTTCTCTATATCTGAAACAAACGTTTACCTTTGTTTGCATTATTATTCATGATCATTTATTTGAGTTACTTTTCGTGATGCAAAGTAATTGCTATGCTTTATTATTAAAGTTCAATTTATCATGCATGTGTTTAAAGTCTTATGATCTCAGCGTGCATATGCTTTTACATTAGATTGATCAAGTTTGTGTTAGTAGCATGTCACCTCAGAAATTACTTTTTTATCGTTTACCTACTCGAGGACGAGTAGGAACTAAGGTTGGGGATGCTTGATGCGTCATAAACGTATCCCTAATTTCTGATGCTCCATGATCATATTTTGCCAATTGCTACATGTTTTCTCCCTTATTTATAGAATTTTTATACATTTTCCGGACTAACCAATTAACAAGATGCCACAGAGCCAGTTCCCTATTTTCTGGTGTTTCTTAGTTTCAGAAAAGTTGTTCTGGAAATATTCTCGGAATTGGAAAATTTGAATCCCGGAAGTCCTATTTTCCCCGGAAGCATCCAGAAGACCGAAGAGGGGCAGCAGGGGGGCCACACCATAGGGTGGCGCGGCCCCCCTGGCCGCGCCAGCTAGGGGTGTGGGCCCCCTGGAGCGCCACCGCCTTCGCCCTTTCGCCTATTTAAGCCCCCCGGATGGAAAACCCTAGGCACCTGATCAAAATCCCCGAAAAAGTTCCGCAGCCACCGTCACCGTCAACCCTAGATCTGGGGGGGTTCTGAAGCTGTTTCCGGCACCCTGCCGGAGAGGAGATCATCACCGGAGGCCTCTTCATCACCATGCCTGCCTCCGGAGTGATGCGTGAGTAGTTCATCCTTGGACTACGGGTTCGTAGATGTAGCTAGATGGTTGTCTTCTCCTCATATGCCTCCATGTTTAGATCTCGTGATCTGCCTATCATGATCGAGATTGATCTTATGTAATTCTCTGTGTTGTGTTTGCTGGAATTCGATGAATATTGACCTTATGCCAAGTTGATTATAGTCTTTATTTGCATGTGTTATTTGTGATCTTGCATGCTCTCTGTTGCTAGTGGTTATTCTGGACAAGTAATTGTTAGTGACTCCAAGAGGGAGTATTTATGCTTGATAGTGGGTTCATGCCTCCTTGTTTCCTTGCTCGAGTGACAGAAACGTGAAGGGGGAGGATCTGCTGTTGTCATTAGGGAGAAAACATCGGTGAGAGTGCCCGCGTGCATAATCATTGCTTACATTACACACTTTGTTTAATGCAATTATCTGTTGCTTGCAACTTAATACCCGAGGGGGTTTGGATGATAACCTGAGGGTGGATTATTAGTCATAGATGCAGATGGATGTCGGTGTATGTATCTTGTTGTAGTGCCCGCACTAAATAGCATAGTAATCTTCATGTCATATTGTGCACTACACTGTTTTTCCACATTATACGTCTAATCTTTGTTTTCAGCAAGACCAGTGAGATTGACAACCTCACTGTACCGTTGGCTCAGAGTATTTTGATTGTGTTGTGTGCAGGTTCCACGTTGTTGCTGACACCGGTGAAGCGCCAGCACCACCGTCAGTGGCATCAACCTTCCGAAGATTCTCTTTCTCCTACTGGATTGATAACCCTGGTTCTTAACTAAGGGGAAAACTTCTACTGGTGTGCTCATAACACCCTCCTCTTGGGATTCCCAACACTCTTTGCCAGCATCACACAACATCCACCTCCATTATGTTACTTGATGATGAGCTTGATGGTTATTTATGCATACTGCTACACTGGCAGGAGCATGCAATTAGAGACATCAGAGATATTTTTTATGAGTTAGGAGTACTAAAATTGTGATGATTCACTGTAATATAGGATGTTGCCCCTACCGGTGAGGATATATAAAATAAAAAAATGAAAAATCCCAAAAAGAAAAAAAGAAAGGGCCAATGAGAGAATAAAGAGAGAGGGGGCGCATCGCTATCCTTTATACCACACTTGTGCTTCATGTTTAGCACCAATACTTTAGTTTGGAGAGAGTTTTCATATTTTCATTCATTCATAACTATGTGGGGAACTTTACATTATAGAACTTGGCTTGTATATTCCAATGATGAGCCTCCTCAAATGAGCTCTAGGTCTTCGTGAGCAAGCAAGTTGGATGCACCCCCACTAGCTCCATTGGAGAGCTTTCATACACTTATAGCTCTATGTGCATCCGTTGTGTGGCAATCCCTACTCCTTGCATAGCTTTGGTTGTAAGACTTTCTCTTGTCTAATGACCACTTTCAGATTTGCGATCCTTTCTTCCATTGACCTTCCAAACTCCCCATAATGTTCTCTTAGCCATAACATCCCGGTGCCAGGGATCAATGCAGAACACTTGCTTGTTTTTAGTGCGCAAATAGTTTAAGATTCAAGCATTGCATCGTGTGGAAAGTTTGACTTGATCCTAACAGGGGTTGTGAAGATAGTTTGACGTGCATGATATTGTTGTTCTTGAAAGCTTAAATCATCTCTAATAAACTTTGCACGGTTGATAGTCTTTTAGTATTGATTCATTAAAAGTTTTACTTCTTTCTTCTTTGTTTATGAATTACTTGTTGATATCAAATATAGATCACAGCTTTAGTTCATTTAATCCTAGTTTACATGCTCTACTTTACATATTAAGATCAAGATTGTGTGGTAGCATGTTACCTCGGAATTTTTTTTTTTATCGTTTACCTACTCGAGGACGAGTAGGAACTAATCTTGGGGATGCTTGATACGTCTCAAACATACCTATAATTTCTGATGTTCCATGTTGATATTATGCCAATTGCTACATGTTTTCCGCTTGTTTTCCTACGTTTTCTTATGTTTTCCGGAACTAACCTATTAACAAGATGCCATACAGCCAGTTTCCTATTTTCTGTTGTTTTTAGTTTCAAAAAAGTTGTTCTAGAAATATTCTCGTAATTGGAAAATTCGAAAGCCAGAAGTCCTAAAAGTCCCGGAAGCATCCAGAAGTCCCGAAGAGCCCCGGAGGGGGGCCACAGGGTGGCCACACCATGGGGTGGCGCGGGTTCCCCTGTCCGCGCCACCTAGGGGTGTGGGCCCCCTAGCCACCCCCCGCATCTCCGTTTCGCCTATATATACTCCCCGAGGCGTAAACCCTAAAAAGAATCGACCTTTTCCGCAAAATACATCCGTAGCTCCGCCGCCGCCGCCGACAAGTTTCGGGGGACGGATCTCTGTTCTGGCACCCTGTCGGGACGGGGAAGTGCCCCCGGAACCCATCTCCATCGACTCCACCGCCATCTCCATCGTCGTTGTTGTCTCCTATGATGAGGAGGGAGTAGTTCTCCCCTGAGGCTGAGGGCTCTACCGGTAGCTATGTGGTTCATCTCTCTCTCCCATGGTCTGATCTTTATGTGATCATGAGCTTTGTAATCTAGTTGAATATGTAGATTGATCTTCATCCGTTATGCTACTCAAGTGGTTTTGTTGTGTCCGTAAACACTTTGATCACGGGGCAAAGGTGACAGTGTGTGCTCCGTGTGGTTTAGAATGATATTTATACCTTGTGTTGGAAGGTGAACCTATGAAATTGTGGTGTTTGTTTAGTACTAATTTATGGCGCTCAAAGTGATATTGGGGTGCCCTAGAGAGGGAATATAGACTTGAGGAGTGATGTTAAAGCCCTACGCAATGATTAGTGTTCATTATTCGACCGGAGAGTGGTTCGGAGTAGTATAGTGAAGATATGATATTTATGCATTCAATTATGTGAGCATTGTTGAGAGTGTCCTCTAGTGAAAGTAGGAGCCCTAGGCCTTATTTGCAAGCATTGAAACACCATTTTCCGCCTGTTCTGCTACATGTTTTCTTGCTGCCATTTTTATTTAAGATTGCTATTGTCACTTATTATCATCCATATTACTTGCATTTTACTCTCTCTTCGCCGAAGTAGTGCACCTATATACCTGACAAGTATATTGGGTGTGTTGGGGACACAAGAGACTTCTTGTATCTTGATTGAAGGGTTGCTTGAGAGGGATATCTTTGACCTCTACCTCGCTGAGTTCGATAAACCTTGGGTGATCCACTTAAGGGAAACTTGCTGCTATTCTACAAACCTCTACACTTGGAGGCCCAACACTGTCTACAAGAATAGAAGCGTACGTAGACATCAGGGGGTATAAATAGGCGAAAGAGCGATGGCGGTGGATGCCCGAGGGGCCCACACCACTCCCAAGCGCATCCAGGGGGACGCACCGCCCTATGGTGTGGCCCCGTGTGGCCCCCCCTCCGGGCCTCTCCGGGACTCCGTGGAACCTTCGTGAATTCTAAGACTTCCGAGCTTTAAATTTTCCAATCCCGGGAATATTTCTAGAACAACTTTTCTGAAACTAAAAACAGCAGAAAATAGGGAACTGGCTTTGTGGCATCTTGTCAATAGGTTAGTGCGGAAAATCGATAAAAATTTCATAAGGTGTATAGCAAACATGTAGGAAACAACATGGAACATCAGAAATTAAGGATACGTTTATGACGTATCAACATCCCCAAGCTTAGTTCCTACTCGTCCTCGAGTAGGTAAACGATAAAAACACATAATTTCTAAGGTGACATGCTACCAACATAAACTTGATCATCAATAGTGTAAAAGCATATGTAAGCTGAGATCATAGAACTTCAACACAAGCATGCTAAATAAAAATTTAACAATAAAGCATAACAATCACCTTGCATCATGAGAAGTAACACAAATAAAAGATCATGGATAACAATGCATCAAAAGATATAAGTTTGTTTCAAGTATAAAGATAACATGGCAAAGTGATATTTTGCTAGTCCTTAAGAGTGGGCCAAAACATAAATGTCAGGACACCTTCAAAGTTCATGAGGAAGACTAGAACAAATAATTAGAGAACAAACAATAACACATCATGAATCAATTAATAATGTTTCTGGGATAAATGCACATTAAACTCAGAATAGCAACTATGCTCTCTCAACTGTGCATAAAGTTAGAAGACGGAGACTCAACATAAAAGTAAAAGAAAGGCCCTTCGCAGAGGGAAGCATGGATCACTCATGTGCTAGAGTTTTTATTTTATTAAACAGATGTATAAAATGTTTGACACTCCTCCCATCCATCTTACACAAACCATGGCTAACCGAATCCTCCGGTGCTTGCCAACAATCGCATACCGTGGAGGAGTGTCTATTTTTTAGAGAGGTGTATGCTTATGTCAACGAATGGTAAACAGAAAATACAGTACGTCACAAGACAACTAGACTTCACAAGAGCGGCTCCCATAGAAGGACACATCTGGGTAGAAGGTCGTCCATCTTTCTCTTTTTCTTACACAATTATGCTATGACTGATAAATCAGGGGCAAAAATAGCGAAGATAATTTTTTGTTATTAATTTGGGGCTGGGCACCCCGCTGCAGCTCTTCTATCAATTGGATAAGAGGATGAAGCCACTAGTCCAGGGTGTGAAAGTCCAATCAATAAGTGAGATAAAGATTCTCTATTTACGACCCCATGAGCTAAAACAGGAGCACAAAACAGGAGTAAGTTTGAAAGTTTTGAAGGTAACACATGAGAAATTTACTTTGGAGTGGAAGTTAAATACCACATGTAGGTAGGTATGGTGGACACATTTGGCAACTTTGGTTTTTGGGAGTTGGATGCACGAGTAGAGCTCATAGTCAGTACAGGTGGAGGCTAGCAAAAGACTAGGAGCGACAAATCAAGAGAGCATAAGAGCCATAATCATGCGTAGCGACATAAACATCATTAATCAAATCATAAGTGGTACCACAAGTTCAAAAACTAAATGATCATAGAGGATATAAGTGACTGGTTCATAGTCATAAACATGGTGTGAGCCTGCGCCAAGTCAAGCAAATAAAAGATTCAAAGAAGAACACCACAAATTTATGCTTCAATACGACAAGGACAACTCGTGATTTTTTCAATGGAACATTAAAGACTCTCAGCTATTTGTGAATAATCGTGCTACTAAATAACTAGTAGGCTTTAGAATTAAAATAACATCTAGCATGATATGAAAAGGTCTACCCACGGTCTATACAAGCTTCTACTTGCACCGTTATAAATTCTACTTCAAGCAGCAGTTTCTTTTCCCAGCAAGCACCATACAAAATATGTTTTAACAAAAACTCTATAAATGATACAGCAAGAAAAAATGAGATTACTCACATAACACTACTAAAACTAACAGCTCTGAATAAGAGATGCAAAGAAAACAAAAGATGAACAAGAATTTTTGCAGCAGCTAGAAGAAAAACCATGAATACGAGCAAAACGAGTATTCAAACGAAAAAGCGGAGCGTGTCTCTCTCCAATCAAGGAATTCTAGGGTCCAAATATATTATTTCATAAAGGAAAACAAAATAAATAATATAAAACAAAATAAAAACAAAGAGACGCTCCAAGTAAACTTCATATGATGTGACCGAATAAAAATATAGTTTCACTAGAAGTGACCTGATAGATTGTTGATGAAGAAGGGGATGCCTTGGGCATCCCCAAGGTTAGATGCTTGAGTCTTCTTATAATTTTCTGGGATGAACCAAGGGGTCATCCCCAATATTTTACCTTGCACTCTTCTTGATCACATATATCACCCTCTTCTCTTGACCCTTGAAAATTTCCTTCACACCACACTCAGAGAGTAATTCGCATTAGAGGGTTACTGCAACAATAAAAACATCCATGGATTATATATGGGCACAAGTGCTATTTATACTTTTAAACAATAGCTACAGACACTGATGTTTCGTGGAGCAAATAAATCCACTTGACATCGTAAAAGAGCAAATGCAAGAAAAATGGCAGAATCTGTCAAATCCAGAACTGTCTGTAAAGACAAAAAAAATTGGGGCACTTACGTTGCTCAGATCGAAAAACTTCAAGAACGAATAAGTTGCAGATTTAGCTGAGGAATAAGCACAAAAAAATTTAGGTCATTCTGATTTTCCTGTGAATTATACGATTTTTTACGGTGGACAGCAGAAATATGTTTCCTGCGCAGAAATCCAAAACCAACTCCAACTCTCGTCAGAAACTTTACTTGGCACAACTAAAACATGAAAATAAAGATGAAAAGTAGTTGATAAAGAAGTATAAAACCCCTTGACTCGAAGAAAACAGATAAAAACAAAGCAAAAATAAAACCATGGGTTATATCCCAAGAAGTGCTTTTCTTTAACGCCTTTCAGCTAGGCATGGAAAACTGGATTAAAGTAGATGCTCACATAAAAAATATGAATTAAGAAAAAGAGAGCATCAATAAGCAAGTATAAAAAAAAAATTAAGTCTAACCCACTTCCTATGCATAGTAATATTGTAAAGAAATAGATTAAAGAAGCTCAAACTAGAAATCATGGGAAGGTAGAACAAGAGAAATTTCAAAACCTTCAACGAAAAGAGAGGTGTTTTACTAACACGAAAATCCCTAAAATAATATTTTCCACTCTCATAATAATTTTCAGTAGCATCATAAACAAACTCAACAACATAATTATCACATAAAGCATGTTTTTCATGGTCTAAAAGCATACAATTCATACCAAGCTCCAAAACAGTGGGATCAAAATTTAAAATCAGCTCCTCTTTTTTCCCACTTTTAGCAATATCAAAACAAGATGATTGATAACTCATAAAAGGTATAGGACACATTATAGCAATCCTATTTTCAGTATTATTATGATTTATAACATCAAGTAACATAGGACCATCAGAGCATTATCGTATAAATTTTCTAAACAAACTTACTCATTGTCATGCATATCAATAGTTGGAATAAATAGAGGTTTATCATAAGATTTATCAAAGTAGCATGGATTATCATAAATAACAGTAGCAATATCATTCTCACAAGTTTCATTCATAGTAGTATAAATATCACAAGTATATCAAGTATCAATTTCATCAAAAAGGGATATTTCAAAACAATCAATGGGATCATCACTTTCATCAAATATTGTATGAGTTAAAGAGTTATTATAATTGGGAGGTAGACATGGGTAGCTCCATTCTTCCTCCTCTTGATCATCACTCTCCTCCTCTTTTTCATCCAGTGAGCTTCCAGATTCAGTAGTTTCTTCTTAGGCTCCTTCAACGCATTAGTCTCTTCCTTAGGTTGAGAGAATTTATTAAGATATTCCATTATGTAGTAATTAAAATTCTTGTAATTATCAAACAAAAATTCAATATAGCATAAATCTCGTATTTATAAGGTGCATCATCAATACTTTCAAGCAAATAGGCAATTTCGAATGCACCCTTCCAAGCAATAAATTCTTCAATTTGTTCCACATCATAAAATTCATAATTTCCCTTAACATAGGAACATATGGTAACATTATCATTATACTCACATTGAAAAGGGAGGTGTTTATACCTCCTACAGCAACGAGATTTATCAAAGAAATAAGTAACATTATAAGTACAGCACAAGTTTCTAGCAATGATATGCAATTTATTAATTTGTTCCCATAAGTGTTTCCGTTTTTGTGACAAGCAGTGTTCCTTATAATATTTTTGTTGATCTTCCGTGAACCCATCTTTCCAATAAGATATAGTTTCAAAGACATCAACTATTGATAGCAAGCATGATAAAGCACAAATAACAGCTAGAATAAGAACTAATTTTTTTGTGTGTTTTTGATAAAGAGAAGCAAACAAGACAAAATAAAATAAACTAAGCAGAACTAAAACAAAGTAAAGAGATTGGAAGTGAGAGACTCCCCTTGCAGAAATTCTCTTCCTCCCCGACAACGGCGCCAAAAAAATAGCTTGATGGTGCAGATCTTGCACTCGTTGGGAAACCCCAAGAGGAAGGTATGATGAGCACATCAACAGTTTTCCCTCAGTAAGAAATCAAGGTTTAATTGACCACTAGGAGGAAGGAGTAGCTTCAGAAGGTTGATGCAGCTGAGGTGGCAGGGCGCACTACCGGTTCAGCAGCAACGTGGAACCTACACAACACAATCAAATCACTTTCCCCCAATGAAGCAGTGAGGTTATCAATCTCACTGGTTTTGCTGAGCACAAAGAGGTTAAACGTATGGTGTGGAAAACAGTATAAGAACGGTACGAAAGTAGTAGCAACAATATTAAAACAGTAAAGCAGTGTGAAAGCAGTGGAAGCAGTGTGTATATTATCAGAATAAGAAAATGGACCGGGGTCCACAGTTCACTAGTGGTGTCTCTTCGTGAAATATAAATAACATGTGTGGTGAATAAATTACAGCTGGGCAATTGACAGAAATGAAGTCTGCACCGTAGTGCATATGTAAGACACAAAGATTACTATGTGATTCATGCGGGCATTACAACAAAATACATAGACCGTCATCCAACTGCATCTATGACTAATAATCCACCCTCCGAATAGCATTCGAACAAACGTTGGGTATTAAGTTGCAAGCAACAGATTATCGCAGTAAGCAAAGTGTGTAATGTAAACAATGTAAACTAAGTAAACACCGTTGTTTTATCCCTAATGGCAACAACACATCCTCCATTTGTCACGTTTCTGTCACTCGAGCACAGATGCAAAGGAGGCATGAACCCACTATCGAGCATAAATACTCCCGCTTGGAGTTACTAGCATCTACTTGGCCAGAGCATCTACTAATAACGAAGATCATCCAAGATCCTAAATAACATATGCATGAAGATAACATGATAGATTGATAATCAGAAGACATAGCATTCAACATTCATCACATCCCAGCAAACACAACATGTAGCGTTACATAAAGATGATCTCGATCATGTAGGGCAGCTCACGAGATCTAAACATGAGGTACAATCTGGAGAAGACAACCATCTAGCTACTGCTATGGACCCATAGTCCAGGGATGAACTACTAACGCATCACTTCGGAGGAGGGCATGGTGGTGTAGACCCCTCCGATAATGAATTCCCCTCTCGATAGGGTGCCGGGGAGAGCTCTAGAACCCTCCCGATCTCGGGATGACGATGACGGCGGCCTCGGGTGTTTCTCGGGACGAAGTGGTATATTTTTAGGGTTGATGTATCGGGGGGTATAAATAGGTGAAAGGCCGATGACAGTGGATGCCCGAGGGGCCCACGCCACCCCTAGGCGCGGCCAGGGGTGCCGCCCTATGGTGTGGCCCCCTCCGGGCCTCTTTGGGACTCCGTGGAACCTTCGGGAATTCTAAGACTTCCGGGCTTCGAATTTTCCAATTCCGAGAATATTTCCAGAACAACTTTTCTGAAACTAAAAACAGCAGAAAACATGGAACTGGCTCTGTGGCATCTTGTCAATAGGTTAGTCTAGAAAATCGATAAAAATGACATAAGGTGTATAGCAAACATGTAAGAAACAACATGGAACACCAGAAATTAAGGATACGTTTATGACGTATCAAGCCCTCCGGTGATGAATTCCCCTCCCGTTAGGGTGCCGGAGAGAGGTCCAGAACCCTCCTGAACTAGGGTTGACGATAACGACAACTACAGAACTTTCGGTGGAAAAAGGCTCGGGTCTTTAGGGTTTTCCCGAGGAGGAGCTTAAATAGGCGAAAGGGCAACATCGGTGGGTGGCCAGGGGTGCCACACCACCTGGTGGCGCGGCCAGGGGAGGACCCGCGCCACCCTATGGTGTGGGCACTCCAGGCCCCCCCCCTCAGGGTCTCCTTCGGACTCCGTGTACGTGACAGAAATCTAAGGTCTTGGGTTTTCGTTTCATCCAATTCCGAGAATATTTCCAGAACAACTTTTCTGAAACAAAAAAACTGCAGAAAACAGGAACTGACTCTGTGGCATCTTTTCAATACGTTAGTCCCAGGAAATCCATAAAAATAACATAAAGTGTATAGAAAACATGTAGCATATGACACGAAAACAACAGGGAACATCAGAAATTATACAGACGTTTAAGACGTATCGGTACCACTCAAAATGAAAATATTCACATGGTATCTTTGAAAATATGTCATATTAACATAGGATAATCTTGTCAAACTCAATTGGCATGGAAGTATGAAGTGTGTTTCTTGTTCTCAGGACGAGACAAGTAAGCACTTATTCTTTGAATGCAAGTTTGCGCGATCTATTTGGTCAACTATCCAAATATTTTTGGAAATTGGGATAACCGTTTCAAAACTATTATTAGGTTAGGAGTGCTAGCCGTTATATGGTTGCTCTGGCTATATAGAAATGACAAGATTTTTTATGATAAAATGTCTCACGTTTACAGGTTCTATTCTGATGCAAAGGTATTCTCCGTTCGTGGTCCACATTACATCGGGTGGAGTATCAATGTCTTTTTACAGAGGCTTGTGCATGTCTGGAAGCAGTGGCGAGGGATATTTTTATCCCACGTGGATGACCGCTTGATCTCTGGATAGCAGCACCATAGGCGACGACAATCTATGCCTCTATGATTGGTTTATGTTTGTCGCATTTTATTTTATTTTCAGATTTTGCTTGTTCGTGGCTATGTGCATTTTCATTATGCAAAGGCCGGGTGTAATACTTAAACTATTTTAAGTAATAAAGTCCTCTATTAAAAAAAACTATTTTTCCTCCAGAGGTACTTATTCAAACCGAATTATAATAAACTCCATGGAGAGATGATAGAGTCATCGAACACCGACTCCATGCCTTTTCCTCCATCCAACATGATGTTCACAACATCCATAGTGTTAGAACTTATAATGATTGCATCCCATGGACCCGAGCATGTGAAATCCTTATATTTGATGCGGCTACGAAATTACCCGCATTATCACCGGTTTCTACTCCGGTTGTTCCTTGTAACCCACCCTCATTGAAGGACCCATGCACATCCACCTTGACATCTAACCCAAATGTCCCTCTTCGGTTTCGCCCTAGGCGAGTTTGCAACTTTGAAATTGGCAACCAAGGAGCGAACTGCATGTGATGAGTTCTCCGGTGTTGAACCTTCTCGTTGTACTCACAAATCTTCGCCCATCCCACCATAAATACCATCATGGAGTAATAGCGAAAACTCAAGATCTTTGATCAGACGACGACAACGCTTGTGCTTTGTTTCCTTCTTGGAGGCGTCGTCTTTGAAGAATCTCATATGTGGTCCGGGTCTTGTCTTTGGTGGTGGTTAGAGTGTCGATGTTGTGTGTGTTTCATCACTTCGACGGGGTCTTTTTTTATATTTCTATCTTTTTTATTTTTTTCTTAATTGTGTGCATCCGGGTTGTCTTTCTAACAACTTGTGTCAGAGGCCGGGTGTAATTGGTGTCTTCGATATTAATATATTACCTTTATTAAAAAAAATGGAGTAACAACGAAAAGCTTCAGCGCTGCATTCTTGACCGAGAGAGCAAGCTTTGGCAATTTTAAGGACATTTTGCCCTGCCCTGTCCAACGAGCAAGCTTTGGCAATTTTAAGTTCAGGTCGGGATTCTTCCAAACTTTTTTTTTCACGTCAACACAAGAAAAGAAAACGTTTAATATCCTCAGGGTCTTCATTGTAAACGGGACAACATGCACTAGTTTTAACATTTCTGTTTGCCAAAACCACTTTGCATGCCAGAGAATTTTGCATTACCCTCCAAATGATTTTTTTTTTGAACATTCCAAATGAATATCTTGACTTGTGAAGGGACGCGCAACTTCCATACAGACTCCCACATCGGATGTGGGTTAATTGAACCGGGTCCTTGGTCGAGGTTTAGACATCTCCTGAAACCGAGCTGGGTATTCATTGTTTGACTACCCCTTACTTTGTAGTACTAAGAGCAAGTACAACATGCTTAGTCAGCAGGCTATAAGGAAGTCCACATCAACAAAAATCTGAGTTAGAGGAGAGAACTGAAAAGGAGAGAAAAGAAAACAGATTCTTCGTGAGTCGCCGACTGCTACACGATAAACAAAAAAACTGCAGCCTGCATCTAGCCTAGTGCAAGTGGTAGAGCCGGCTGCATGCATTTATTGCAAGTTTGGTGTGCCTTGCATGTACAAGCATTGAATATTAAAATATTTAACAAAACCCAACCTAATAGCAACCTATTGTATATATGTTTCCATGATGGGTTTAGGTGACATGGCATGAGGATATAGCGAGCAACCGGTTATTTCATGTTATTGTCTATTCTCTAAGGTAACCAAGCCAAATATTATGCGTAAAGTGTTAGTGTCTCCCGGGCTCACTAGTGGTCGGATTAAAAATAATAGTTGAAATCATAGTTATAGATCTCAACAAATTCTTAATCTGATATACAAGTACATATACATATACATACGCAAGAATTTACTCGTTTGGTATATCCGTGAGTAATTTTCCTATAATGACACCTCGTTTGTTTCAAGCAAATGGATCAAAAGAAAAGAAAAAGATTTTTTAATATAAGTTTTAAAGGAAAGGTGCACGGATTTTACAATTCATTTGAATCTCGTTTGAAAATTCCTATGCACCAAAAATTAGAGCGAGACATAATAACAACATAATTATAATTTCTCATGTAGTTTGAAATTCACTTGATCATGTTTATTAAGATTATTTTGTTTTTTCTATTCCTTTGAACTGAACACCAAGTTTACAAAATTTATTTTATATCCTCTAGTTTGCAATCTTTACAAAATTCATTTTCTATCATATAGTTTGCAAAAGCCGTATGTATTTTTATCTTTCAATGTGCACGGATTGTACAATTCATTTGAACCTCATTTTAAAATTCCTACGCACCAAAAACTAGAGCGAGGCATAATAACAACCTCATTATAATTTCTCATCTAGTTTGAAATTCATTTGATCATGTTTATCGAGATTCTTTTGTTTTTTCTATTCCTACTAACTGAACACCAAGTTTACAAAATTCATTTTATATCCTCTAGCTTGCAAAAGCATTCCTATCGTATGTTTTTTCTCTTTCAAAGTTTTTAGAATCCATGAGCCAAATATGTCTTTAGTGAGTTTATCCATATAGAGGGAGTACATACATGCATGCTAAATATTTCACCTTATGCCAAAATCATCGATTTAATTGCTAAGTTTAAAATTTAAAATAATTCGTCCTCTAGGTCGTTAATTGGTTCAGCGATCTATTTACATTGCAGAATTTGTCTTGATGACCTCAAAACTAGATCCTATATTGCTATGATTTGGTTGCGATATTAACAATGGACAATTATCACAAAAAAGGTGTATAGTTACCTGATATTTTTACATGGTTTTAAGCCTTGCAACGTTATGCAGAGCTACATGGGGGGGTCAACCGTTTCTAAAAACGAAGAGATGTTTTCATGCGTGCAATTCTTGCATTGGTGTAAACCGACGTGTCGGAACCTGATAACAAAGTTACAATAATCTGATAGCCAAGTATTATGTAACCTGGTATGTGTGTCATTTTTTGTCAACACATGTGTGTGATTGATGCTGACGTGATCATACGCTTGCCGGGAGACCCCAAGCGGAAGATATGATGTAGTCCAACGAAAACTTCCCTCAATTAAGGAATCACGGTTATCGAACCAGTAGGACTTCGTGTGTCGTTAGATCGTCATCGTGCGTTTACAAATCATCGTTTCATAGTTTGCATTTTAGTCCCTGTGATTTTCCGAAATATAACCCACACTTCACGACAGGCTCACTTAGACGAAGGGTTGTATCATGTTTGTCGGATATATACCGATTAGGGGTATATCCGGCATTGTCCTAAAGAGCCGGATTACCAGGGTGGCCTTTTGGTAATGGAGCACAGTCCATTAGGCGACCCAGTAAGCTGACGCGCAGAAGCCGGATTCTAGGAGAACCCGGACCACGGTCCAAAGTGGTGTGGCTTGCAGTAGAAGGCAGATTCTTGCTTTCAAAGTTAGATACTTTCTGTAGTGCTCTAGGTTTCCTTTCTGTAAGTCCTAACCCGGCTATTTATATAAAGCCAGACGGGAGAGAAGAACAGAGACAATTAGCTAGAAGCCAACTCGCCGAGAAGTTGATCCTCGCCGAGTTAGCTAATCCCTACTCACATTGTACTTTGTATACTTCAGGCTTCAGCCCTGATTTAGTGAGATTGCAGGAGTAGGAACGTCGCCTAGTTGCGCCGTACCAAACCTGGGGTAAAATTTGGTCTTCCTGGTTGCCGTGCTACCACGTCCCCCCACGTCTCTACCCGTAGACTCATGGCACCCCCGTCTACGAACTCTACTACGATGTCTCGACAATTGGCGCCCATTGTGGGGCCAGCGACGTCAGGCATTATGTTTCGATCGGGGATACTTGGCGGAATCGGCAGTACCATAACTGTCGGAAGCTTGGAATTCGACGACGACGTCGGGCGCTTCCTCGACAACGGATCGTACATGCCAGCACGGAATCATCTGGTAAGTGCCTGCGTTTTACCGATTAGATCTGCAAACATCTTTATCGGATTAACTGCAGAAGCAATGGGATTCTATGGTGGAAGCAAATTTATCCCACCCACCCTGTACCCAGTTGAAGAAAACTATGATACCGTATTTTTCTCCGATCGCCAAAACTCTGAATTTGTTGCCTCTTCGGAGATGTCTGCAATCAGATCGCACTTCATTGGCATGGTGCAGTCCGAGGTCGCTGAAAACACGGAAGTAAGTAATCCCGTGGAAGAGGCATAAAACAACAATCCCACGGATCAAGTGGAAGATCCGACACCCGCCAATCAAACGGTGAGCTCAGAAGCCGACTCCGTACTAGCGGCCATAGAGGCAAGATTGGAGTCGGAACCTGGATCTGAAGACATAGATTCAGAAGATGAAGATGAAGATGCTTTCGAAAGAAAGGTTAAATCTATGCAGGGGGCTTCCATGAAGTACTTATGGTGAAACCGATTGATAACTCGGATGCTGAAGACGATGAAGACCCCAGAACACCTCCACCAGATGAGGAAAGAGAGGACGGAGAAACCAGTCCCATCTATCCTGATGTCAAGGAATTGACAGAAGAAGAACCTAGCAAAAAGCCTCCCTCTTCCAAGAAGGAAACGAAGACTGCCAAGAAACTCCAATACAAACTACAAAAGAAAACGTGGGCAGATAATGCCAACCAAAACCTGGAAGCAGGAGGAGCAAGCGGAGTCACACATGTGGAGAAGAAGAAGAAAGATATCCTTGTTCCTGAATTGTCGGAACATGTCGAGATCGATCTGATCAAAACCCCGGTTGGACCATACGAGCCACCGGAAGTGCTGGAAGCCAGAAGGCAAGCCATTATGCGGCAGCAGCAACAACTATTCCAATCGCAAGAAAATCTCCTCAAAGCCCAAGCTACTGTTAAAGCAAAGCAGAAGGAAATTGAAGAATTTGAAAGACGGAATATGTCCGGGATAAAACCCACGAGATTGCAACAACGAGGACAGGCAAGATCAGGGAAGTTTCATGACGACTCGGCCCTATGCAAAACTGCCACTTGCGCCGTTGGAGCACCTGGACCTGGAGAACCTGGAGATTCTAAGGACAAGAAAGGAGATCCTAAGAAGGACAAGAAAATCCCGGACAATAGGGTTGAAGCGTCCAGAACGGGATCCCATATGCCGAAAGGCGGAAATAAACCCTGTGATTATAAAGATCGGGAAGAACAAAACCGAAAAGACGGAAAAATGATGGCGCCTCCGAGACGCCCAGCTGAAAAAGCAGGAAGACATGAAAATCCTCACGGACGTGAGAGATCCCGTACTCCTCCTAGAAATAAAGAAAGTCCAAGGAGTAGAACTCCGCCTCATTCCAAAGGACACGATAAGGGACGAAATAGGGATAATCCCGTAAGAGCGCATTCGCGCAACAATGGGCCAGAAAGGAGCAGATCCCCTTCTGTCCATTCAGCCGGCAGATATTCCGCACACGTAGATAAGGCGGAAAGAGATGATCTATACTTTGGGCCTAAGTGTTTCACTGACAGGATCCGAAGAATAACCCTACATTCTAGCTTTGTCAAAGTTGGTCCAACTTACCAAAAGTACACCGGAAGTACAAACCCGGATACTTGGCTCTTAGATTACTATACTGCCGTTCACATCAACAAAGGGACAGACGTGGAAGCGGTGAAATTTCTCCCCCTAATGTTGCTGGATGGAGCCAGAGATTGGATTAACAGGCTTCCGTCAAGAACAGTGGATAGCTGGGATGATATGGCTAGAGTATTCGCTCGGCACTTTCGGGGTACGTACAAACGCCCTAAGAGCATCAACCAGCTAAATCGCTGCGTCCAATTTGAAGACGAGTCGTATGTCGACTTTATATCAAGATGGACATCAATGAAAAACAGCTGCTCTGGAGTAAGTGATATACAAGCAATGCATGCTTTCATCAATGGACTAAAACCCGACCTCGTACCGTTCATGGTTGGTTCAAAAGAGCACAAAGATCTCGGATTTATGCTTACCACCGCTAACGAGCACGCAACGGCCAAAGATGACATCAGAGCGAGAGGTGGAAATATCGACGCTTTGGTTCAGGCCAAAAAAGACGCCTCGTTCTGAAAAGAAGGCTACTCCAGAAGCGCAGACAAAACCCAAAGAGGTAAATTTAACCTTTGGAAAGGATACTGGCGGCAAATGGAAAGGAAGAAGCACAGAACCTATCTCCAATTCTAAGGAAGAGTGGGAAAAGATTAAGTCGGAAAATTGTGTCCACCATTCGCAATTTGGGAAACCTACCCACACCAATGCGTAATGCCGGCTTAACAAGCATATGAAAGGCACTGCAGGATCCGGGAACAAAGGAAAGAACTCCAAGAGGAAATTCTCCAAGCAAAAGCCACAAGCTGAATAAGAAGACAGTGAATCGGACACTGATGAAAAAATCCAGGAACAACGGCGAAAAGGCAAGCCAAAATTCCCGAGAGTTGATGGAGAATGCAACCTAACTTTTCTGGCAACTCCTTCAGCAAAACAGGCAAAGCGAACACTTCGAGAAATAAACGTGGTTGTCCCACCAACGCCCAAATTCTAGAAGTATTCCAATACGCCAATTACCTGGGATCAGTCAGATCATCCCGGAAACATCCCAGAACCCGACATACAAGCTCTAATTGTAAGCCCTATTGTTCAAAACACTAGGCAAAAGAGAGTGCTGATGAATGGAGGATCCAGTATCAATATTTTATACTTGGATACACTAAAGCATCTATGAATCTCCGTAACCCATCTCAATCACAACAACATACATTTCCACGGCATCGTTCCTGGCAGACAAGCACATTCACCAGGAGAAATTTCCCTAGATGTAACCTTTGGAGAAAGAGAGCACTTCCGATAGGAAAAAATCTCATTCGAGGTGGTGCCGTTCGAAAGTGTATACCATGCAATACTCGGACGTCCAGCTTTCGACAAATTCATGGCAAGATCATGTTATATTTATAACAAGCTAAAGATGCCAGGGCCAAAGGGAGGAGTAATCACCATTTCGGGAGACTTCAAATTGCAAACGAGCTAGAAAAAGGAAACGCCCTTTGTGTCGAAAAAGTGATAGCAAAGGAGGAATTGAAAGAGCTGGCAAAGGAAGTATCGCCAACAGAAATGCCGGCAGGAAAAGAAACCGGAAGCCGGGAGATAGTTTCAAAGCTTCCGAGAATACAAGACAGGTTATCCTAGATCCCAAGGATCCGACAAAGTTTTTCGTAGTGGGGACTCGGATGACCAACAAATAGGAAAGCATGCTCATTGAGTTCCTCCGTGAGAATTGGGTTATTTTTGCCTGGTTTCTTGCGGACATGCCGGGAGTACCCAGCAAACTTGCTGAGCATCAATTGAAGGTAATTCCAGGTTCAAAACCCGTCAAACAAGGTCTCCGTCGTTTTGATGGAAGAAGACGGAAGGCTATAAACAAGTAAATTATCCGGCTTTTAGCAGCTGATTTTATTCGGGAAGTTATACATACTGATTGGTCTGTGAACCCAGTATTAGTCCCGAAGAAAGACCATATTGTTCTTAGGATGTGTATAGATTACACCGGCTTGAACAAATTGTGTCCAAAAGATAGGTTCGCGTTACCGCGAATCGATCAAATAATAGATGCCACTGCTGGCTCTGAGATTTTATGCTTTTTGGATGCTTATTCCGGGTACCATCAAATACGTATGAAGGAGGAAGATCAAATCAAAACTTCCTTCATAACCCCGTATGGAACATACTATTACATAACCATGCCTTTTGGCCTAAAGAACGCGGGTGCTACATACCAGCATTGCATGCAACGTTGCTTGCATAGTCAAATCGGCAAAAATGTCCATGTTTACGTGGATGACATTGCCGTAGTTTCCAAGGAAAAGGATACACTCCTTGAAGATCTACAAGAAACCTTCGAAAATTTGCGCACTTAAAAAATGAAGTTGAATCCATTAAAGTGCGTATTCGGGGTTCCCTCAGGAAAGCTTCTGGGTTTTATCGTTTCTCATAGAGGAATAGAAGTAAACCCGGAAAAGATCAAGGCAATCTTGAACATCACAAAGCCTACGTGTTTAAAATATGTACAAAGATTGACGGGTTCTGCAGCCGCAGTCAGCAGGTTTATAAGACGGCTAGGAGATAAAGCTCTGCCATTATACAAATTGTTGAAGAAATCCGACAAATCTGAATGGACAGAAGAGGCGGACAAATCATTAAACCAGCTGAAAACCTTGACGAAAGCTCCGATTTTGGCATCCCCAAAAGACAAAGAACCCATGATACTGTATCTTACAGCAACTAACAGGATTATCAGTGTTGTGATAATTGTGGAAAGACAGAAAGAAGAACAAAGTATACCAGATCAGCATCCAGTATACTATGTTAGCAAAGTATTCTCCGAGCCAAAGCAAAGGTACCCACATTATCAAAAGTTGGCATATGGCATGTTTTTTGCATCTAGAAAACTCCGCCATTATTTCCAAGGACATTCCATAACAGTGATAAGCAAAGCACCACTAGGGGATATCATTAACAATGCGGACGCAACAGGTCGAGTAGCCAAATGGGGCATTGAGCTAGTTGCGTTCGACATTAAGTACCAACCCCGGACGGCAATTAAATCCCAGGTGTTGCCAGATTTTGTCGCTAATTGGACAGAAGCAATGAAAAACACACCAATGCCGAAGTCGGAATATTGGGTCATGCATTTTGATGGATCCAAGTTGAAGGAAGGCGCTGGAGCTGGTGTAGTGCTAAAATCCCCAAAAGGTGACATTATGGAGTATGTATTACATATACACTTCAACGCCAGTAACAACGTGGCAGAGTACGAAGCATTGCTTCATGGCTTGCATATAGCAAAAGAAATAGGTGTCAAGCGCATACTATGCTATGGTGACTCGGATTTGGTACAACATCAGCTAAACCAAACATGGGACGCCAAAATCCCTATCATGGCTGAATATCGGAGAACGGTGGACGAGTTTGCCATTTGCTTCCTTGGATTTGAAGTACTTCATATCAAAAGGGAAGGAAATTGGAACGTGGATGCATTAGCTCGCATGGGGTCGGAAAGAGTGAAAACCTTACCACCTGGTGTGTTTGTCCAGCACTTGCACGAACCATCGATCAAAGGTGGAGATTATGATTATCCTCTCGTTTCCGGGTCAATTGAAGTTCTGCTTGTTAACCCGGATTGGACGATTCCATACTTAAACTTCTTAGTTGATCAGAAGTTCCCGGATGGAGCAGACGAAGTCTTGCAAAGGTAGATACAGCGCCGATGCAAAGGATACACGGTAATCAATGGTTGCCTGTATAAGCGCAACAATATCAGAATTTTTCAGCGATGCATTTCACCAGAGGAAGGACGAGAAATCTTGCAAGAAATCCACGCAGGAGATTGCGGACATCATGCTCAATAAAAAAGCATAGTCAATAAACATTCTGTGCAGGGTTTTTCTGGCTCACAGCCAAGACAGACGCCGAACACATAGTATACACATGTGCCGGATGTTAGTGTTACACAAAGCAGACGAATATGCCAGCTCAAGCACTCAAAACTATCCCTATAACATGGGCTTTCGCGGTCTGGGGCCTAGATATGATGGGACCATCCAAAACTGCAAGAGGTGGACTTACACATCTACTCGTTGCAGTGGATAAGTATACCAAGTGGGTGGAGGCGAAACCCATCAAGAAACTTGACGGTGCGACTGCCAGAAACTTCATCATTGATGTAGTCATAAGATACGGCGTTCCACGCAGCATAATCACCGACAACGGGACAAATTTCTCAATTGGAGAGTTGGCAAAATATTGCCGACAAACGGGAATACGCCTAGATCATGCATTTGTGGCACACCCACAGTCCAATGGGCAGGTTGAAAGGATGAATATCTCAATCCTGCAGGGAATACGCCCAAGACTCGAATCTCCTCTTCATAGAGCAGCTGGAGCATGGGTAGAAGAATTGTCTTCCGTGCTTTGGATTATTCGAACGACGGCAAATAGATCAACAGGGCAAACCCCGTTTTTCTTGGTTTATGGCGCATAAGCAATGCTTCCAACGGACATGCTCCATGATAGCCCAAGAGTGCAGGCTTACGATGACTCGGATGCCGAAAGCGCACGACAGGATGTCGTCCATCTTTAAGAAGAAGAACAAGACCTTGTGCTTCAAAGATCCGCCATTTACCAGCAAGGATTGCGACGCTACCATAGTCAGAAAATCTGACACCGTTCTTTCAAAGAAGGTGACTTAGTGCTGAGATTGGTGCAAGAAAGAAAAGAACAAGTTAGCCCCAGTCTGGGAGGGACCATTTGTCATTAGCAAGGCTATGAAAAAATGGATCTTATTATCTTGTAGATATTCGAGACACGGAAGATGATCCCAAGCGTCCGAATCGCAAAAGAAAGAGAAAGATAGATGTTGAATTAGGAGAAACAAAGAGACCCTCGAGCATCCAGCAGTTATGTCCCTTCTACACTTAGTTCAATTTCTATGTAAACATCTTTGCGATCATGAAATAAAGTTGTCAGGATTCATGCATTACTGTTTTATCTGTTTTCATACAAAGCATAAGTCTGTCTTATCTATTTCCCAATGATCTTTCAAAACACTCAATGTTAACCCGAATTGTGCCTGCGTGCTTGGAGTTATAAAATTGAATGATTTTCAGACTAAGGAGGCTTAAGGAAACCCAGATTGTGCCTGCGTGCCTGAGTTTAATACAATTTCACAATTCCTTACTTTTATCTAAGTTTTATCTGATTGTTTATGTGTTGGGTCACTGAAATTAGTAAGTAAAAATGCCTTAGTACAATCCATGTTTCCGAGTTTCGACTGATCGGTTAAACCCAGTCACTTGGCGTGAAGATTAAGTACTATTGAGCCATTTCAAACACTAAGGACAGTTAAAGCATATAAACAAGAGAACTTAGAAGGCAAAGGAATTAAAACCCGAAAAACTTGCAAAGACTTATAAATTAAACTGCAAAAGCGGAGTACTTGTTTATACAAAGGATAGATAACATTACAATGAATATTACATATAAGAATAGTAACGCTTCTTTTTTCCTATATTCTACCCAGGACTCAAGCAGCTTCTTCGGGATCCGAGTCCTCCTCCTCGCTGCTGGACTCCTCATGAGTTGTCGGAATTTCCTCCTCGGGGTAGAAGGTGGATATGTTCACCATTGGCGCTATTTTGGTGACGTGGCCTTTGATGGAGTCGAAGATGTTGGCCCGCTGAGCGTCCGTGTATCCTTGAGGGATACCTGACGCCACGTGCCAACAGTTGGCGGTTGTATAATGCATACGCATGAGCCCAAGGGCCATGCGTGCACCACGCGAGCCGCAGAACTGAACCATGATTCTTTGCGGTTTGCCGCCTCCTCGATTGCCTCCGGAAGTTTGCTAACTTCCGAGAGTTCTCCTGCTTTGTCGGGAATGTACTTATTGATTAGTAACATCCCCGCGGACTTCAGCGCGGCGAAGACTTTCCCGAAAGCCTGAATTCTATCAATCCGGGTAAGCAAGGGGTTCCCTTCTGTTTAAACCAGCAAAAGAAAGTTAGAACAAAACAGAGGAGGAAAAGGGGAAAATCCGGTAAAAGTTTTTTAAAAAAAAAAACTTACCGAGAATCATGTCCATCTCCGTGCCTTCCTCAAGGCGCTGGTTCAGGGCATTCTCCAAGTCCCTAATGGTGGCCTGGTCCTTCTCGGCCTGGCTAGAGGCCTTGGACTCGGCAATGCCGACAGCCAGTTGGCTGGCTTCCAGGTCCTTCTGGAGCTTCACATTGATCTTGTGAAGTTCCATGTTTTCCTTGCGGAGGTTCTCAGCGTTGCCAGCATCTTCAGCAATTTTTTTGGCTTTCGCCAAAGAAGCTGAAAAGCAAGTAAAATGAAGAGTTAAACTCGGACAAATACTTAGAAAAAATCCTAAACAAAAGAAGAGACAAAATTACCTGCTGATTCATCCATCTTTTGCTGAACGGATGCCAGCTCTACATCCTTCTCATCAAGAATGCTAAGGAGATTTTTTCACCTCCTTGTTATTGATTGTAAGTTTGCTGAAAACTTCCATGTTAATGTTTTCAGCAGTTTGCTGAAACATGGAAAAGAGACACAACGCTTAAGTCAGAAAACAAGCAGGGTCATAATAAAAGCATTAAGTCAAAAAAATGTATGGCATAATGCTTGGGGGCTAGAGATATTACCTGGCTCATTTTTGTCAGGTTTGCCAGATTTTCTTTGAACTCTTTTGCATAGTCTGCAAAAATAATCCCGACATGACAAAGGCCGTCCTGGATGACCTGCCGAGGTGAAAATACGAAGTTATTCCTAACAATAAGCCTGCCTTGTGGCCAAGGACGGTTTAAGGGAGCTAGAGCGAAGTGCTTTGTCGCCCACGGATTCATATACCCGTGTTCGTCAAACGGCTCTTCCTTTACCTTGAACTCTTTGTCGAATGTTGGGATAGGTTCCTCCTCTGGAGCACAAGAAGGACCTCCCGTTTCCGGCACCGCCCTTTCCCTCGCGTCCGACTCAGACGCAATGGCCTGGCTGGACTGCAAAGGGTATTCTTCCTCCCTTGCAGCCAGGTTCTCTCCTCCTGTGGCAACCGGGGTGTCGGGGGCTGCAGCGAAGACGGTTGCACTCCTTTGCTAACAACTGCCTTATGCTTCTTCTGAGCTTTCGGATTTAGGGTGGTAGGAGCAAGGCTGGAAAAGAAGGGAAAGGAAAGAAATTCCGAGAAATAAGAATCAGAGAAAGAAATAAAATACATGCAATAAAAAGCATAAGAAAAAAACCCCGGGAAATTCTTACCTGGATGTTGCGACGGGAACGCCATCAAGGTTGATGACCTCCTGAGTGGTGGAAGGCTTCTTACGCTTCCGCCCACCGGCAAAGTTGGCACGCAGAGCGTCCAACTCAGCGTCAGAGGCAAGCTCCGAATCAGGAAGAGTTGTAATCTGTCAAAAAGGACAAAGGACCGGGTAAGACAAAAACATCCGAGAAAAATGAAAAACGAGAAATTTGCCTAAAGGGGGGAAATGTCTACCTTTGAAGCTGGATGCCCAGCATGATAGATTTCTCGGCTTTCTTCATACTGGTCTCGAGTAGAGACCAACTGATTCAGCCGTTTCTTGAAGTCCTTCTTCAGGAAACCCTTGTCTGTCGTCCTCATCGTGTCCTCCGGGCCTGAGTATTCGCACATTAGCCGTTTTCCGCGATAGGCTAATGGCTGAATACGCCTTCCGAGCCAGCATAAAACTGTGTCTGTGCCAGTGAGAGGTGGAGTGGCAGATACAAGCTTGGCTATGCGCCATTTGATCCTCATCAGATCTGCTGGCGGAGTCTGGACCGCTTCTGCAGCCCAATTATCTTGGGGGCCTAGCAGCGGAATTATCGAAAGGTGGAATTCCCGTCTCCTTTCTACGAAACGGGACATCTTCATGATAGAAGAAGGAACCCGTCCAAAATTTGACGGATTCCGAGGTTTTTATCTTGGGGAACTAGTCCTCCCTAAACCTACGGAGGGTGAAGGAGATGGTCCCGCAAGTGGGGAGAGCGCCCTCAGAAGGGTTTCGCTTAACTCCAAAACAATATTGCCAGAAGTCTAACCTAGGTTCTATTCCTAAGTATCCTTCGAAAAGGGCTTGAAACCCGGCAAGGTAGAGAATAGAGTTTGGTGGAAGGTTATGTGGTTGGATGTTGTAGTGGTCAAGGACTTGGAGGAAAAAGGCAGAAGGTGGGAAACCCATACCTCTATTAATGTGAGAGGCGGCAAGAACCCTTTCTCCGGCTTTCGGCAGTGGCTCGGAATCGTCCTCCTCGTACCTCCATTTGTCCTTGAGAACATAACCTTCCTTCTCCATTGACGGAAGAAGGGATGGAACCACATTGCAGTGGCTCCATGACGAGGGGATGAGTCCTAGACCCATCGGGTGAGGCTACCCGGTCCAAGGCCGAAGACCTAAGACCAATGAGAGGTGCCACTAATAGTTCTAGAAGGCCCAATCGAAGGCTCAACCAAAGGCCCACCCGTAAAGCCTTGCTGGTCAAGAAGGAAACTTGTAATCGACCTAAACTAGGGTTTGTATTCCCCCTCGGGTACGATTTGAGACCTGGCCATCTATATAAGGTCAGGAGAACCACCGGGAGGGGAATCCAAGCAATCACGTACCACCAAAGCCTTGAACTCGAGATCATACTCTCGATTCGAGTACCCCCATTGTAACTGATCTATTGATAATACAGATCGACAGAGCAGGAGTAAGGGTTTTACCTCTACGAGGGCCCCGAACCTGGGTAAATCTTGCCCCTGTTAGCCGACGATCGTCACCAGGGCCTACACGTTCTCCTAATCGAAACCCTATCGGTTGATCCGAGGGACTTGTTGAGATGACTATTCCACAATTGGCGATGTTTGTGGGAACGGCGGGCGCTGGATCTACGGCGTCTTCGGCCTCATCATCGCCGACCTTCAGCTGGAGCCCCGGAACCTCGACTCCAACAGATCCGATCCGATTCGGGTCAATCACCGTCACGCCACACTCGCCGGAATCGCGCCCGACGTTCAGCGGATTGGAGAAGAGCGTCAGCCTGACGTTCGGGAGCCTCCACTTCCACGCCAACAAAGCAGGAATCCTGCACTTCTCCGAGCAGGCCGATCTCGGTGAATCGGACTCCAAGTCCATCTCAAGCCTGGCATCCTTCGACTCGCTACCCAACAACACTGATTGCGATCTAGCGCCCAGCGGCGGATCCATCCGCCCCAGCACTCGCAACTTCCATACTATCTCAGCTGAAGAACCTTCTCGGGTTGGTAAAACTTGTCAACCTACGCATAGGACTCGCGCGCCATATCTGGCTCAAGTCTCCATGGCAGGATCGGCCGAGCCACCCGAAGAAACGGAAGACAGTCTGAAAGAGCGAGAGCACATCAAAGTGTCACGGGACGCCTGGCTCAAGGCGAAGAAGGCTGTGCATCTAGGCCAGCCGATTGAAGAGGGAGCCCCTCAAGAAGATCTAACTGCATACCACTATCATCTGGTGAAAGCAGCGGAGCTGATCAAGGAGGCCCGCAAGAATCTGGACGAGCGGAAGAAATTGGCGGATGAATCGAGTCTACGGCACGCGGCACTCTCCAAAACTTACTCGGTAGGGAACAATCCCCCGAAGAAAAAGTACGTCTTGAAGACCGCAGCCCTGGATCGTGAATCTCTTAGCGGGGCCAGCAAGACATTCGAGACATCTCTCATGCACGTCGTCGACGATGACAACGTTCACCCGACGACTCCCTCTACCGCAGTCCTGGCCGCAGCCACGTACCTGCAGGCGAACCAGCCAGGAGAGAATGATCCCCGCGCAGAGCAATATCGACAAGTCCAGAAGGGGCTAGGCATGGCAGCCGCGAGACTCGCTTCCTAGGGCCGCAAGAACGCGACTGCACAAGAAATTGAGAAGACCCCTCGGAAAGACAAGGAAACACCCCGCACACGTGGGAGCGCATCACCTAGAAGTGAGAAATCACCTCGTCGCGCCCGAGGAAAGGAAGTTCGGCGTCGCGGTGATAGCCCGAGTAGCAGTGACCACAGCCCGAGGGATCGTGATCGCAGTCCACGGCATCATAGCGGCCGCTCGCGACACCGCAGCAAGGAGCCGCGAAAGGAGAACGATCGCGACCAGCCTGAATACAATGCGCGATCTGACATCGCACAGAACAAAATCAACAAGGCCCGGGCGACCAGGAACCGTGCACGGTCCCCATCTACTTCCTCCGGCGAAGAGGCCTGCGGTGCGTTGTGCTTTACTCGCGACATCCGCGAGGCACCGATGCCCCAAAGATTTAATCTTATTACGGAGGTGCCAAAATACGACGGCTCGCTAGAGCCCAAATCCTGGCTGTCAGATTACCTCACGGCAGTAAAATGCCAGCGTGGGAATAAGACAACCGCTATGCAGTACCTCAATCTACATCTTGTAGGCGCTGCGCGCAGCTGGCTTGAAGGAAGACCGAGGGCGTGCTACGGGTCATGGGACGATCTAACCTTCGACTTCTGCAAGAACTTTCAAGCAACATATAAACGACCCGCGTCCATCGAGGAGCTGCGGGCTTGCAAGCAGAAGAGTGGTGAGTCCACTCGTGAGTACATTCAGCGGTGGACCACGCTCAAAAACATGGCGGGAAACATATCGGAGGAAGTTGCAGTCGAAGCTTCCACCAAAGGAGCCCGACGAACCGCTTTCAGAGAGGAGCTGGGACAAGCCGCACGCAAAACCATCGGGGAGCTGATGGCTATAGCCGACAGATGGGCCAATGGTGAAGACTCGGTGCGCAATGAGAAGGCATCTTCGCCAGCGCATGAGGACGACCGCCATGGCTGAAAGAAAAGGAAAAAGAATTACGGTCACGACGATCGAGAAGAACTGCTGGCAGTAGAATTTACAAGAAATTGTGACAGTGGACCTCGTGGAAATCGCGAATGGAAGCCAAAGACAGAGGATAAAACTCCTAAGGAAGACCTTGACGGTTATTGCACGCTACATCTATTCACAGAGAAGTGCACAGGCAAGACCAAGGCAACCCACCTCCTCAAGGATTGTCGAAAGTTTGAGGACATCCACGAGGCCTACACGAAGAAAAACAGAGCCGCAGTCAATTAGGGCTACCCACAGCTCCCAGGAGGAGGACATCAAGGATTCCACCCGCTGCAACCCCTACCTCCACCAGGACATCAAAACGTGGTGTTGGCCGCGCTCCCAGCGCCACCCGCCGCAAACCAGGGAGGCAATGGGTACCCAAACCCAGCAGGACTCCTCGGAATGATACAAAAAGTCTGCCCCTCCCGTAGGGTCCAGGAAACAAACACATGCCAAGTGGTTATGGAAGTACAAGCTCCACCGTCCAAACCTGAATACTTGAAAATGGCGGACCAGTCGATAACTTTCTCCAAAGCTGACCACCCCCCTCGGGTATATCGACCAGGACATGCCGCGCTCGTCATTCAAGCACAGATAGGGAACTACGAACTCGCACGAGTGTTCATGGACGGCGGCAGCGGAATTAACATCATTTACGCGGACACACTCCGTAAGATGAACAGGAACCTGGACGGACTCGCAGAATCAGAAACATCCTTCCACGGGATAGTACCAGGCAAAGCAGTCCGACCACTCGGAACAATCAATTTGGAAGTAGTGCTCGGAAACCCAAGAAACTACAGGCGAGAGTTCCTCGACTTTGAAGTAGTCGACTGGCCCTCACAGTACCACGCCATTATCGGCAGAACAGCGTTCGGGGGATTCATGACAGTACCCCACTACGCCTACCTGAAGCTTAAACTTCCTGGCGAATACGGCACCATCACCATAGACGGCGACTTCCAAAAATCCGATAAGTGTGACATTGAGTTCAATGAGATCGCGAAATCTTTCGGGATGCAGGAGGAGCTGGCAGAATTGGCAATGACCACGGACCACTCCGTGATACCACTCACCAAGAAGAACGCTCCAGAACTCGAGTTCAGTGCAAATAGCGACACTCGGAAGCATCAAGTGCACCCGACAAAACCCGCGAATACGACGATGGTGTCCACCACCCTTTCGCCCGCATAGGAAGGCGCGCTCGTCGAACTCCTCCGTGGTTACTTGGAAATCTTCGCCTGGCAGCCTTCAGATATGCCAGGGATACCCAGGGAGTTCGCCGAGCACTCACTAGAAGTTTTAAAATATGCCAAACCTATCAAGAAAATAACTCGACGGTTCTCCGAGCCAAAGCAGAAGGCACTCGGACAAGAGGTGAATCGACTACTCGCAGCAAAATTCATCAGGGAGATAAAAATATCCACCTGGTTAGCAAACCCGGTGCTGGTCCCAAGAAAAACACTGACATCCTTCGCGTGTGCATCGACTATACGTCGTTGAACAAACACTGCCCCAAGGATAACTTCCCCTTGCCACAGATCGACCAGATCGTGGACTCCACTGCAGGCTGCCAGCGATTCTCCTTCTTGGACACCTACTCGGGCTATAATCAGATCAGGATGAAAGAGGAGGACGAGGAGAAGACAGCGTTCATCACACCTCATGGTGTCTACTGCTATACAACAATGCCCATCGGGCTGAAAAACGCAGGCGCAACATATCAGCGCTGCATGCAAAAATGCCTCACCAAGCTCATTGGCAAGAACGTACAAGTGTACGTTGACGACATCGTCATCAAAACTCGGGTAGAAGATACGCTCCTCGAAGACATCAGAGAGACATTCGACGCCCTCAACGCGTACAAGATCAAGCTCAACCCGACAAAATGCGTCTTTGGCGTTCCTGCGGGACAACTCCTCGGGTATTTGGTGTCCGCCCGCGGAATTGAATCCAATCCGGAGAAAATTCAAGCAATCTTGACAATGAAGGAGACAACCAATCTTCGCGGTGTACAGCAGCTCGCAGGGTGACTAGACGCCCTGAGCAGATTCATCGCAAGATTGGGCGAGCAAGCATTGCCCTTCTACAAGTTGCTGAAGAAAACAGATAAGTTCGAGTGGACACCCAAAGAAAAAAAGGCGTTCATCGACTTGAAAAGAGCACTGCAGAGTAGGCGTGTCCTGGCAACACCACAGGAAAGGGAGCCCCTAAACCTATACCTAGCCGCAACAAACCAAGTCATCAGCACGGTCATTCTCGTCGAGCGACCAGAGGATGGCACGGCGTACGGAGTTCAGTGGCCAATATATTATGTAAGCGAGGTGCTTTCTCCATGCAAGCAGCGATACCCTCACTATCAGAAGCTCGTGTATGGCGTAGTTCTCACGGCCCGAAAGCTCAAGCATTACTTCCAGGAGCATACCGTCACGGTGCTAAACAACGCATCACTCGGTACCATCATGAACAACCCAATGGCATCCGGAAGAATTGCAAAATGGACCATCGAGCTAGGCGCTTGGGATATCATTTATGCAAGCCGCAAATCCATAAAATCCCAAGTCATTGTGGAATTCCTAAGCGAGTGGACAAAGCTGCAAACACCAGGACCTCCAGAATACACGAGCAACTGGATCATGTACTTCGACGGGTCAAAAAGAAACGAAGGAGCTGGAGCCGGAGTTATTCTTATATCTCCCCAAGGCGACAAGCTTCAATACTTCATGCGGCTGGATTTCCCTCCCGATGACCCAGCGTCCAACAACGACGCGGAGTATGAGGCCCTCCTACACGGCATGAAAATGGCGATCGCCTGTGGAACCACCCAATTAATGATATATGGAGACTCAAATCTCATCGTGCATCAGACGATGAAGGAGTGCGATGCTATCGCAGATAACATGGTTGCTTACCGTGACATGTACAATTTACTCGAGGGAAGCTTCAAAGGTTGAGAACTAAAGCACATCGCGTGATCAAGCAATGAAGAAGCAGACAAGCTGGCCAACATGGGATCAACAAACGCTCTCATCCCTCCAGGAATCTACTTTGAACGAATGATCAACCGATCAGTCAAGGTCAGAAAGCCAGCAGAAGCACCCGCAACAGGGGAAACACACGACAACCCGCAAATTGCTATGATCGAGCTCATCCACAATATTTCACGGAAAGTCTTTTTGGTCGAGCCAGTCTGGACGCAGAAATACCTCGACTACTTGTCAAACAAACAGCTCCCAGCAGATATTTGCGAGGCTCGACAAATAGTGCAGCGCAGCAAATCCTTTCGAGTGATCAACGTCGAGCTACACAAGCAAAGCATATCGGGCGTATTGCAGAGATGCATAGCACCCGAAGATGGCAAGGAATTACTCCGGGATATACACCAAGGAGACTGTGGTCACCACGCTAGTTGGAGAGCCATCGTAGGCAAAGCCTTCAGAGCAGGATTCTATTGGCTCAAAGCAGCAAGGGACGCCAAAGATCTAGTCGACAGATGCAATGCTTGTCAAAGGTTTGCGCCCAAACCGCATGCTCCTGCGACAGAACTGCACATGATTCCAATTGCCTGGCCCTTCGTCCAATGGGGGCTCGACATGGTGGGACCACTGCGCAAGTCAACACCTGGAGGATATACGCACCTGCTCGTGGCAGTGGACAAATTCACAAAATGGATAGAGGCCATGCCAGTCACTTCCGCGCACGCACAGTGCGCTATGCGATTCCTCGATTCCATCGTGTGCAGGTTCGGTGTACCGCACAACATCATCACAGACAACGGCAACAACTTTACGGCCAAGGAAACACAGGAATTTTGCGAAGAAAAGGGAATCACCCTCAGCTTCGCCTCGGTAGCTCACCCGCAAACTAATGGCCAGGTCGAGTGTTCCAACGGATTAGTTTCGGCTGGCCTAAAGAAGCGTCTACTTGATCGCCTGAAACCAGCGGCAGGACACTGGGCCGAGGAACTACCATCAGTACTGTGGAGCCTATGCACAACACCAAATCGGTCAACAAACTATACGCCATTTTTCATGGTCTATGGAGCTGAAGCTGTCCTACCCGAAGATGTCAAATTCAGCGCTCCACGAGTCGTTGCATACAGCGAAGAAACCTCATACAGGGCACTCGCAGAAGACGTGGACGCACTCGATGAGGTCCGGGACATTACACTCGCAAAATCCGTAGTATACCAGCAATCACTGCGCAACTATCATAGTCGCCGTATACGCCACATATCCTTCGTGGTAGGAGACATGGTGCTGCGGCTCAAGCAAAAGGAAGGACACAAGCTCGAGCCACCATGGGAAGGACCCTTCATAATACATGAAGTTATCCCAGGAGGCGCCTATCGATTGAAGAACCCGAAGACTGGTGGTATCTACTCCAACCCGCGGAATGTTGCGCATCTCCGCAAGTTCTACCCCTAGGATTATCCTACTCGCAAGAAATAAGGCTGTACCAGCCACGCTATAGCTTGATCAAACACATGGCTTCTCAGCCATGTCAATAAATACATGCTTTCTCAACCATAGCAATCGTGATTTCTTTCTCTCTCTAAACATGCTAAAACGACAGGTACACACCCCAAACACACGGGGGCTACGCCTAAATAGCATCATAACATACCTTCAAGTAATATCACTCGATAAAAATTATACAAGGTACAACAAGGTCCACACCTTATAAACACCTTTACAACAATCGAACAAAATATACAAGGTTACAAGGTTTACACCTTAAAAACACTTTACAACAAGATATTTACATCTTAGAATTACATTTAACGGCAACCAGCCTCCTCTGCAAGTATTTGATCAATCTCTTCGGAAGTCAGTCGAACAATCTGCTCCGCTACAGGACGCACAGCCGCATAGTGAGGAGAAAAATCCACTGGTGCACCTCTCGAGTCAGGAAGCCGCGCCATAGAAAGGAAGTGGACCTCAGGATGCCACAGCCGAACAAAGGCAAGTGCCACCTGGGCTCCACCGACAAGTTGTTGGCGTACACACTCTCGAACCTCTCCCACCCGACCAAACATCTTGAGGAAGCTACTCAAGCTATCCGGGACAACACCCAAAGGGTAAAATGTCCGATGGACAGAGGACAGGTCCTTGCGACAAGACTCAATGATTACCTGCGCCTTGCTCGCCCGATACTTCATGGTAGCAAGGATAAAGCCTCACTTGCGGTCAGACCAGAACTCACTCGCATGAGGGTTGGGGCTACTCGACTCGTGAATAATGTGATTATTCACCCAATCGGTCTCACAGACTCCGTCAGGTTCAAAAACTGCGAGAACAACAAAAGCGTCAAAACAAAGAGAGAAACCAACGACAAAGTACTCGGGGGATCGCAAACTTACAGAGCATGCCTTTGCCAACAGCCGCAAGTTCTTCCATCACAAACTGCTCACACTCCATAGCAAGTTTCTGCTTCGACTTAGCGACATCGGCCACACCTCACAGAACCTTCAATTTGCGCTCACCATCCGCAACACGGTCACGGAGTGATGCAAATGTGCTAGCAGCAGCAACAAGGGGATTAACCTGTGAAGCAGACCCACTCGAGGACTCTAAGTTGGGATCCACTACCTGGAAAGAAAGGAAGAAAGTTCAGAAAATTCACAAGACCGCACTCGAGAACATACAACCCATTCCACGGGTGCTCGGGGGCTACTCCCATCGGGAGCATACGAAAGTAAGGCGCAATAATCAGATGCTCAAGATTTCAGAAAACACTTCGATTACGCAACATAAAATACGGGAATACATCCCAAGGTTCATTACATCAACATGCAAAAGGAAACAAAAAACTATCCTAAGGGGCTGCAGAAGTAGTGCCACTCGCAGAAGGTTGTCCCCTGCAACCAGCACGAGAAAGCACTCCAGAAAGCGTCTTCGCGAGGACTTCAGCATGAGCGCCAAAAGGACGGAGTCCTACCTTCTTGCCCGTGGAGTCGCGAGGAATGTCCGAGTACCCCTTATCCAGGTCACCCGATACTCCACGCGCCAAGGCAAACTGGATCGCCGTCTTGGCTCTGCACTCAGTCTGCGCGAGTGCAAACTTGTGGAGAAGATCCTCATCGCCAAGAAAAGCTTGCAGAAGGCCGCCCAAGGAAGGAGGAACCGCTGCATCCGCAAACAGGCGCTCATGGAACTGCGTCAACACTCGGGTGGCATCACCAACGAGGGAGCAGATTCCATTTGCGTGCTCTCGGATCTGGACGCACGTGTCAGTAAGTGCGTCCAGTCGCTGATATCTAGGGATACCCAAACCGGCCCCAAGAGCATCTGAGACAAACATAAAACAATCAACAGCAAGGAGGGGCGAATAAAAGTTTCCAGTCAAGAAATAGTGAAGCATAACATTACCCGCGAGTTTCTGGGCGAAATGGCGAATGAAATCGACGAGGTTGTTGTCGTGCTTCGCACCCGCCTCTTCGATCTGCTTCAAGACCCCCTGAGCTCCCGAAAGGTCCCTTCAAGATTGGTTGGGCATTTGCGGGCGGATTCCAACTCCTTTCGGGAGGATTCCAGCTCTGCCTCAAGAGTTTTCACTCGAGAGACAGCTTCCACTTTCTCAGCTTTCAGGCGGGTGACCTCATCTGCAATGAAAAAGACGCAGTTAGAACGACAATTACAATCAAGAAGAAGCAATGAAGACGAGAATGGTGCATTAGCTTACCTTGAAGATATTGACCATCTTGGACAAGCCGATCGTGATCTGTCCTAAGGGAGATGCAGTCCGCTTCGGCCAGAAGTAATCGACGCCCGAAAGCCTCGAGGGAGTCGAGGAGAGCATGCAAAAAACCCAAGGCAACAATTCAAGTTAAGGACCAAAGTCACTTGATCCTATACACGACTGTACACAGTCAAGTATAGCCCCGGGGGCTACTCCCATCGGGAGCACTGCCGTGCACCCGATATAATTCAAGGAAAACGAAAAAAGGAGGAGAAGACTTTGACTTGAGCCTGTGGCCAACTGCAAGCAATTAACCACAGACTCGGGGGCTACTCCCATCGGGAGCACTGCCGTGCACCCGATAAAATTTCGAACGAGCAAAGAAAATAAAGGTGGACTTACTTTGCCCTGAGCGGTGGACAAAGGCCCCGCCGAGCTGCCCGAAACCTCCTTGCTCGCGGACGTTCCACCCGCAAAGCTAGGTAGCTCGTACTCCGGAGTCGCGGTTGCTCTCGCAGGACTTGGAGATCTTTGAGTGGCCTCAGCAGCTGGAGCCTTAGTTGCGGCAGCTTCTTTTCTCTTCACAGATGGAAGTGAAGAAGCAAATCGACCAGGGCTAATAGTCGCAAGGCTGCTGTTGAAGGCAAAATCAGAATAAAGAACAAGGAACGAGAAGGAAACTTTGCGACTAAGAGCAAGGCATGAAAGACTTACTCGTCCTCGTCGTCATCATCAAGAACATCCGGGTTCCCAGCAATGGAAACCTTTGGCGGATGACCAAGAGGAGGAAGCGTACGGAGGGGAGGCACCTGAAGAGGATCGGTCGTCTTGGTAGGCCCATCACCCAAGGAGCTTGAAGGGAATATGCCCGAGAGGCAATACTAAAGTGGTTATTATCTTATTCCTTGTTTATGATAAATGTTTATTTCTCATGCTAGAATTGTATTAACCGGAAACGTTGATACATGTGTGTTTGATAAACAAACAATGGTTCCTAGTAAAGCCTCTCTTTTAACGAGCTCGTTGTTTAATAGATGATCAACGTTTCCTGATCATGAACATTGGATGTTGTTAATAATGGGGTCATGTCATTGGTAGAATGATGTGATGAACATAGACCCAATATCAAGATAACAATACAATCAAGTCATTTAGTTTATATTGTTATATCTTGCATACGAAGTAACTTATTCCTTAGACCATGAGATCATGCCAATCACTGGTACCGGAAGGGTGCTTTGATGTCATCAAGCGTCACACCGTAAGAGGGTGACTATAAAGGTGTCGTTAGGTATTTGGAAAGTATTAGTTGAGGATCATGGATCAAGAGTGGGATTTTTCCATCAAAATGACGGAGAGATATACTTTGGGCCCTCTCGGTGATATCACATCGACACCGCTTGCAAGCACGTGACTAGGTCACAAGGATGTCATATCACGGAAATGAGAAAAGAGTACTTGTCGGTAACGAGATTGAACAAGGTATGGTTGATACCAATGATCAAATCTCGGACAAGTAAAATATCGCGAGACAAAGGGAATTAGTCACGACGTTGTTGGTTCACACGGTCACGAGAGTCATCATTGAATATATAGGAGTCATCACGGATCTCCAGATCCCGCTGTTGATTATTGATCGGAGAGGAGTCTCGATCATGTCTATCTTATTCGCGAACCGTAGGGTGACACACTTAAGGTTCGATGACGCGTTTGAGAGGATACGGAATATCAAAGAATATTTTGGGCAGCACCCAAATTGTTTCGGGGAAAATTGAAATAGTTCAAGGGGTTTTTCGTCGAATGGTTGTTAACAGAATTAACAAATGATTCGAGGTGCTACAGGCAAATGTTTGTTAATGGAATTAACAAATAAAAATAAATAAATAAATATGTTTTATTTATTTATTAAAGGAAAACCTTTGGATTTTCCAAGTGGGAAATAATGGGAGCATGAGTGGGTGTGAGTGGGGCTTCCACTCACATGAAGAGGGAAGAGGTGGGGCACCTGACGAAGGGATGGATCCTAGACCTATCGGGTGAGCCTACCCGGTCTAAGGCCCAAGGCCCAAGCTCCAAAGAAAACGCCATGGACTGTTCTAGAAGGCCCAATCAAAGCCCACCCGCAAAGCCTTACGGGTTAAGAAAGGAAATCTGTAACCGACTTAGGGTTAGGGTTTGTATCCCCCCGGGCGCGGTTTGAGACCTGGCTATCTATATAAAGCCAGGAGAACCACCGGGGGGAGGACCAAGCAATGCCGCATCATCAAAGCCTTGAGATTGAGATCATATTCTCGACTTGAGCATCCCCCATTGTAACCGATCTACTCGTTAATACAGATTGAAAGAAGCAGGAGTAAGGGTTTTACCTCTACGAGGGCCCCGAACCTGGGTAAATCTTGCCCCCTATTAGCCGACGATTGTCACCAGCACCTGCTCGTTCTCTTACTCGAAACCCTATCGGTTCATCCGAGGGACTTGTTGAGATGCATATTCGACAATTGGAGCCGTCTGTGGGAACGGCGAGCGCTGGATCTCCGGCATCTTTGGCCTCATCGACCAACCACTCACGCTGGAGCCCCGGAACTTTGACTCCAACCAATCCGATCCGCATCGGGTCGGTCATCGTCACCCCTCACTTGCCGGAATCACGCCCGGTGTTTAGCGAATTGGAGAAAATCATCACCCTGACGTTCGAGAGCTTCCAGTTCTACGCTGACAAAGAAGGACTTCTAGAGTTCCCCGAGCAATCCAATCTCGACGGATCGGGCTCGGAGTCGATCTCAAGCCCAGGAGTTGTCGACTCACGGCCCAACTATGCGGATCACGACTTAGCAAAAAGCGGCGAATCTATCCGCCTCAACACCCGCAACTTCCATACCCTCTCCACAGAGGAACCTTCTCGGGTCAAGAAAGCTTTCCAAACTACGCCTAGGACCCGCGAGCCATATCTGGCTCAGGTCTTCATGGCAGGATCAGGAGACCCACCCGAAGAAACTGAAGACAGCGCAAGGGAACGCGCAGCCATCGGCGTGTCACGAGTCGCTTGGGATCGGGCAAAGGAGGCCATCCGCACAAGCAACCCACTCGAAGCCGGAGCCCCTCACGAAGATATGACTGCATACCACTACCACCTAGTGAGAGCAGCAACTTTGATCAAGGAAGCTCGAAAAGACCTGGCTGAACGAAGAAAGCTAGCAGACGAGTCTAGTCAACGCCGTGCAGCGCTCTCGAAGACACCTTCTGTCGGGAACCATCCCGGGAGAAAAAGACACATCTGAAGAACCGCGACTATGGATGGCGAATCCTTAACTGGGATCAACAGGTCACTCGAGGCCTCCCTTATGCGCGTCGGCGAGGACGGCAACGTTCACCCGATGACTCCCGCCGCCGCAATACTAGCTGCAGCCACCTACCTGCAAACAAACCAACCAGGGGAGAACGACCCCCGTGCAGAGCAATACAGGCAGGTCCAGAAGGGGCTAGGCATGGCAGCCGCAAGAATCGCTGCTTACGACCGCAGGAAGGCGGCCGCGCAAAAAGATAAAGAAGCACCTCGCGGGCACAGGAGCACGTCATCCAGGAAGGAGAAGTCGCCTCGTCGCGCGCGGGGAAAAGAAGCTCGACGACGCAGAGATAGTCCAAGTGACAGTGACAACAGCCCGAGAGGACGAGATCGTAGCCCGCGGAGAGGTCGTGATCGCAGCCCCCGTAGAGATCGAGATCGCAGCCCACGATGTCACGGCAGTCGCTCGCGACACCGCAGCAAGGAACCGCGAAGAGACGTCAATCGCGACGAGCCTGGGTACAACGCGCGATCGGATATCGCTCAACACAAAGTAGACAAAGCTCGAGCGGCCAGGAACCGCGTGCGTTCCCCATCTACCTCTTCCGACGAAGAGGTCTGTGGAGCCTTATGCTTTGCTCGCGACATCCGCGAGGCACCATTGCCCAAGAGGTTTAAGCTCTCTTCGGAGGTGCAAAAATACGAGGGATCGCTAGAGCCACAAGCTTGGTTGTCAGATTACCTCACGGCAGTAAAATGCCAACGTGGGATCAAAAACACGGCTATGCAGTATCTTAACCTACACCTCGTAGGCGCCGCGCGCAGCTGGCTCGAAGGAAGACCAAAGGCGTGCTACAAATCATGGGATGATCTAACATTTGACTTCTGCAAGAACTTCCAGGCAACATACAAAAGACCTGCGACCATCAAGGAACTACGAGCTTGCAAGAAGAAAAGTGGCGAGTCTACTCACGAATATATTCAGCGATGGACCACACTTAGGAATACAGCAGGAAATATATCAGAAGAAGTTGCAGTCGAAGCATTCGCCAAAGGATCTCGGCGAACCTCCTTCCGAGAAGAACTCGGACGGGCCGCACCCAAAACCATTGGAGAACTGATGGCTATAGCCGACAGATGGGCCAACGGCGAGGACACGGTGCGCAATGAGAAAGCATCATCACCAGCACCAAAAGACGATCGCCATGGTCGAAAGAAAAGGAGAAAGCATTATGACCGCGATGATCGGGAGGAACTGGTGGCATCAGAATTCACAAGAAATCGCGACAGCGGATATCGCGGAAATCGCAAGTGGAAGCCAAAGCCGGAGGACAAAACTCCCGAGGAGGACCTTTATGGTTACTGCACGCTACATCTATTTACAGATAAGCGCACTGGCAAGACTAAGGCAACACACCTTCTCAAGGATTGCCGAAAGTTCCTTGACATCCACGAGGCCTTCTCAAAGAAAAATAGAGCAGCAGTCAATCAGGGCTACCCGCAGCTCCCGGGAGTAGGAACTCAGGGATTCCACCCGCCGCAAGCCCTACCTCCACCAGGAAACCAAAACACGGTGCTAGCCGCGCTACCAGCGCCACCCGCCGCAAACCAAGGAGCCAACGGATACCCAAACCCAGCAGGACTCCTAGGGATGATACAGAAAGTTTGCCCGTCACGCAGGGCCCAGAAAACAAACACTCGACAGGTATTCATGGCTGTCCAGGCCCCACCATCCCAACCCGAGTATCTGAAGATGGCCGACCAGCCGATAATTTTCTCCAAGGAGGACCATCCCCCACGAGTCTATCGACCAGGGCATGCCGCACTCGTCATCCAGGCACAGATAGGCAACTACGAACTTGCCCGAGTGTTCATGGACGGAGGCAGTGGGATTAACATCATTTACGCGGACACACTCCGCAGGATGAACAGGAACCTGGACGGACTTCCGCAATCGGAGACATCCTTTCACGGGATAGTACCAGGGAAGGCAGTCCGCCCACTCGGAACAATAAACTTGGAGGTGGTACTTGGCAACCGAAGCAATTACACACGAGAATTCCTAGACTTCGAAGTAGTCGACTGGCCCTCACAGTACCACGCTATACTTGGCCGAACAGCGTTCGCCACGTTCATGCCAGTACCACACTATGCATATCTGAAGCTCAAGCTACCTGGGGAACATGGCACATCACTATCGACGGCGATTTCCAAAAATCCAGTAAATGTGACATCGAGTTCAACGAGATCGCCGAATCCTTCGGGATGCAGCAAGAGCTGGAAGAGATAGCAAATACCACGGATCACTCTGTGATGCCTCTCACCAAAAAGAACGCCCCAGAGCTCGAGTTCAGAGCAAACAGCGGCACTCGAAAACATCAGGTGCACCCGACCGAATCTACCAAAACGGCGATGGTGTCCACCACCCTCTCGCCGGCATAGGAAGGCGCACTCGTCGAACTCCTCCATGAGTACTGGGAAATTTTCGCCTGGCAGCCTTCAGATATGCCAGGGATACCCAGAAAGTTCGTCGAGCACTCACTTGAAGTTTATAAAGATGCCAAGCCTATCAAGCAAACAACCCGACGGCTTTCAGAGCCAAAGCAAAAAGCACTTGGAGAAGAAGTGAACATGTTACTCGCAGCAAAGTTCATCCGCGAGATAAAGATCTCCACCTGGTTAGCAAACCCGGTGCTGGTCCCGAAGAAAAATACTGACAACCTTCGCGTGTGCATCGACTACACGTCGTTGAACAAGCACTGCCCCAAAGATAACTTCCCCTACCATGGATCGATCAGATCGTGGACTCCACAGCAGGCTGCCAGCGCCTCTCCTTCTTGGACGCCTACTCGGGCTATAATCAGATCAGGATGAAAAAGGAGAAACGAGGAGAAGACAGCGTTTATCACACCCCACGGTGTTTACTGCTACACGACAATGCCCTTCGGGCTAAAGAACGCAGGCGCAACATATCAGCGCTTCATGCAAAAATGCCTCGCCAAGCTCATTGGCAAGAATGTACAAGTGTACATTGACGACATCGTCATCAAGACTCGAGTAGAGGACACGCTCCTCGATGACATCAGAGAAACATTCGACGCGTTGAACGCATACCGAATCAAGCTCAACCCGACCAAATGCGTCTTTGGCGTCCCTGCAGAACAACTTCTCGGGTACCTGGTGTCTGCTCGAGGAATTGAAGCCAATCCGGAGAAAATCCAAGCGATCCTGACAATGAAGGAGCCAACTAATCTCCGCGGTGTGCAGCAGCTCGCAGGACGACTAGCCGCTCTAAGCAGATTCATTGCGAGGCTGGGCGAGCAAGCATTGCCTTTCTACAAGCTACTGAAGAAAACGGATAAGTTTGAGTGGACACCCGAAGCGCAGAAAGCATTCGCATACCTCAAGCGAGCATTGCAGAGTAGGCGTGTCCTGGCAACGCCAGAAGAACGGGAGCCACTGTATTTGTACCTAGCCGCAACAAATCAAGTCATCAGCACAACAATCGTGGTCGAGCGGCCGGAAGATGGCAAGGCGTATGGCGTCCAAAGGCCAATATATTATATCAGCGAGGTGCTTTCATCCTGCAAAAAGCGATACCCTTATTATCAGAAGCTCGCGTATGGCGTGGTACTCACAGCTCGAAAACTCAAGCACTACTTCCAAGAGCACACTGTCACGGCGCTAAACGATGCATCACTCGGTACTATCATGAATAACCCCATGGCATCCAAAGAATTGCAAAGTGGAGTATCGAGCTCGGCGCCCGGGACATCATATATGCAAGGCGCAAATCTGTGAAATCACAAGTACTCGTGGAATTCCTGAGCGATTGGACAGAACTGCAAACACCAGGCCCTCCATAATACACGAGCAACTGGATAATGTATTTCGATGGGTTGAAGAGAAACGAAGGAGCTGGAGCCGGGGTTGTACTGATATCCCCCAGAGGAGACAAGTTGCAGTACGTCATGCGATTGGATTTTCCACCCAACGACCCGGCATCAAACAATGACGCAGAATACGAGGCCCTCCTTCATGGCATGAAGATGGCGATCGCCTGTGGAGCCACCCGACTGATGATCTCTGGAGGTTCAAACCTCATCGTACAGCAGACGATGAAAGAGTGCGACGCCATTGCAGCAAACATGGTCGCCTATCGAGATATGTATAACCTACTCGAAGGAAGTTTCAAAGGTTGCGAACTAAAGCACATCGCGCGATCCAGCAACGAGGAAGCAGATAAATTGGCAACCATGGGTTCTACCAACACACCCATACCACCTGGAATATACTTCGAGAGGATGATCAAGCGCTCAGTCAACGTAAAAAAATCAGCAGAAGCACCCGCAGCATTGGAGACAGAGGTCAGCCCGCAAACTGCTATGATTGAGCTCAGCCACAACATTTCGAGACAAGTTTTTCTGGTCGAACCAGTCTAGACGCAGAAATACCTCGACTACTTGTCCAACAAGCAGCTCCCAGCAGATGTTCGCGAGGCTCGACAGATAGTACGACGCAGCAAAGCTTTTCGGGTGCTCAACGGAGAACTATACAAACAGAGCATATCAGGAATATTGCAGAGATGCATATCACCCGAGGATGGCACGGAATAGCTGCGAGATATACACCAAGGAGATTGCGGACACCACGCCAGCTGGAAGGCGATCGTGGGTAAAGCTTTCCAAGCAGGATTCTACTGGCTCACAGCTGCCAGAGACGCAAAGGACCTAGTCGAAAAATGCAATGCTTGCCAAAGATTCGCGCCCAAGCCACACGCCCCTGCCACTGAACTTCACATGATCCCAATCGCCTGGCCCTTTGCACAATGGGGGCTAGACATGCTAGGGCCACTGCGAAAGTCGACACCCGGAGGATACAAGCACTTGCTCGTAGCAGTCGACAAATTTACGAAGTGGATCGAGGCTATGCCAGTCACCTCCGCCAGCGCCCAATGCGCCGTGAAATTCCTCAACTCCATTGTGTGTAGGTTTGGCATACCGCACAACATCATCACCGACAACGGCAGCAACTTCACAGCGAAGGAAACACAGGAATTCTGCGAACAGAAGGGAATCACCCTCAGTTTCGCCTCAGTGGCTCACCCGCAAACTAATGGTCAAGTCGAGCGATGCAACGGATTAGTCTCAGCCGGCCTCAAGAAGCGGCTACTCGATCGCCTAAACCCAGCAGCAGGGCACTGGGCAGAGGAGTTACCATCAGTACTGTGCAGCCTTCGCACAACGCCAAATCGGTCAACAAACTATACGCCATTTTTCATGGTCTATGGAGCCGAGGCCGTCCTACTTGAAGATGTCAAATTCAGCGCACCCCGAGTTGTCGCATACAGCGAAGAAACCTCGAACAGGGCACTCGCAGAAGACGTGGACGCACTCGATGAAATTCGCAACATTGCACTCGCAAGATCGGCGGTATACCAGCAATCACTGCGCAACTACCACAGTCGTCGCATACGCCACAGATCCTTCGTGGTAGGCGACCTAGTGTTGCGGCTCAAACAAAAGGAAGGGCACAAGCTCGAGCCACCATGGGAAGGACCCTTCATCATACACGAAGTTATCCCAGGTGGCGCGTATCGATTGAAGAACCCCGAGACCGGTGGCATCTACTCCAATCCATGGAATGTTGCGCATCTCCGCAAGTTCTATCCTTAGGATTATTGTATTCGCAAAAATAAGGCTATACTATTCATCTTGTAGCTCGAGGTAAATACATGGCTCCTCAGCCATATAAATAAAAACACATGGTTTCTCAACCATAGCTATTCGTGTGTCTTCATTTTACATGCTAAACAACAGGTATACACCCCAAACGCACGGGGGCTACGCCTAACTAAGCATTAGAGGAAAATTTACAAATACAAGGTACAAACAAGGGTCACGCCTTATAAAACACCTTACAAAATCTCAAGTAAACTATACAAGGTAACAGGATATCTACATCCTACGATTACGCCTGACGATGAGCAGTTCTTTCGGCCAGCATCTGGTCAACCTCTTCGGAAGTCAGTCGAATGATCTGCTCCGCCGCAGGTTGAACGACAGCGTAATGAGGAGTAAAATCGACTGGAGTGTTAGGAAGCCTAGCCACAGAAGGGAAATTGACCTCAGGGTGCCACACCCAAACAAAAGCAAGCGCTACTTGAGCACCACAGATAAGCTGCTGACGAACGCACTCGCGAACTTCACCAACTCGGCCAAAAACTCTTAGCAGGTCGCTCAACCTTTCTGGAACGGTACCCAGCGGATAGAACGTCCGGTGCACAGAAGACAAGGCTTTGCGACAAGAATCCACAAGCAGCTTCGCCTGGCCAACCCGGTACTTCAAAGTAGCCAGAACAAAGCCGCGGCTGCGGTCAGACCAGAAGTTGTTCGCATGCGGCTTCGAGATACTTGCTTCATGAACAATGTGGTTGTCTACCCAATGAGTTTCACAAGGACCTTCGGGCTCAACAGCCGTGAAAAACAGCGCGAAAGGTTAAAAGGTGAAGCGAAGGTAAACAACAAAGTGCTAGGGGGCTAGCATGCTTACAAAGCATGTCTTTGGTAACAACTGCCAGCTCCTCCATCACGAATTGTTCACGCTCAGCCACAAACTTTTGCTTTGATTTAGTCACATCAGCCACTCCACGCAAAGCTTTCAGCTTGCGCTCGCCATCTGCGACACGATCACGGAGCCCGGCAAATGTACTAATAACAGCAACAAGGGGATCTATTCGTGCAGCAGATGCACTCGAAGACTCTGCGTTAGGACCCACAACCTGGAAGGAAATGAAACAAGTTCAGATACACTCCAAGACCCCACTCGAGAAATATACCACCTACTTAACAGGTGCTCGGGGGCTACTCCCATCGGGAGCTCGTAACGCTTCAATCGTAATAATCAGGCATTTTAGACATCAAAAGAACACTTCGATTAAAAGCAAACTACGGGAATGCATCCCAAGGTTCATTACATCGAAAGGGCAAAGTAAAAATAGACTATCCTATGGAACCGCGGAGGTACTAGCGCTCACAGCAGGATGTCCCTTGCGACTAGCACGGGCAAGCAATTCAAATAGCTTCTTGGTGAGGGCTTCAGCCGGATCGTCAAAAGGACGAAGAGCTACCTTTCTGCCCGTGGCGGCGTCGTAAGGAAGGCTCGAGTATGCTTTCTCCAGGCCCTCGACTCCGTGCGCCATGGCAAACTGGATGGCAGTCTTCGCTCCGCATTCAGACTGGGCAACCGAGTAAGCCTGAAGAAGATCACCCTCCAGGAAAACTTTCAGAAGGCCGTCTAGCGTGGGCGGAACCGCGGCATCCACCAGAAGACTCTCGTGGAATTGCGTCAGCACTCGAATGGCTTCGCCAACGAGGGAGCAGATCCCACTCGCGTGTTTCTGGAGCTGGGAGCAGGAGTCCGTCAAAGCATCCAATCGCCGACTCCCAGGTAGCTCCAGTGCACCACCAAGGATATCTACAAAAGGACACCATAAACTCCCGAGATAGCCAATCAAAATCGTGTCGCAGCAAAAATCAAGTACAACTTACCCGCGAATTGCTGAGCCAGAGGGCGGATGATGCCAACAAGATCGTTGTCGTGTTTAGCACCAGCATCATCCAACTGCTTCAGCGCATCCTGGGCCTCGGCGAGCTTCCCCTCAAAGTCAACCGAATTCTCGCGAGTGGACTCCAGCTCCTTTCGGGTGGACTCCAACTCGGCCTCAAGGGTTTTCACCCGAGAGGCAGCTTCGGTTTTCTCGTCCTTCAGGAGATCGACTTGAGCTGTAGAGCAGTGAATTTAGCCTAAAGAAAACCGATATGATCAAAAGAAATAGCGGAAGAAAAATGGAGTGGATTAACCTACCTTGGAGAGCTTGGCCGTCCTCGACAAGTCGATCACGATCCAGCCGAAGGACGGCGCAATCTGCCTCAGCCGAAAGCACGCGTCGGCCAATGGCGGCTAGGGACTCAAGAAGAGACTGCAAAAGCACAAGACAAATTTCAAGTTAAAGAAAAAAGCTCTTGAGCCTATTCACGACTGTACACAATCGAGTATAGCCTCGGGGGCTACTCCCATCGGGAGCACTGCCGTGCACCCGATAACATCAAAGGAAGAAAAATGCTTAAAATTGAGTCCGTGGCTAATCGCAAGCGATTAACCACGGCCTTGGGAGCACTGACGTGCACCGATAAAATATGCAAACGGACAAAGTAGAAGATGCGAAAGAAGTGACAAGATTTATCTGGCCCTGGGCGGTGCACACAGGATCCGCCGAGCTACCCGAGACTTCTTTGTTCGCCGGAGCCCCACCCGCGAAGCCAGGCAGTCTATAATCTGGAGCCGCAGCTGCCGGTGCTGGGCTCGAAGGTTTCTGGGTGACTTTGGCGACTGGAGTTTCGCCCGCAGCCGCTTCTTTTCTCTTCACAGAAGGAATAGAAGAAGCAAACTGACCAGGGCTGGTGGATTGAAGCCTGTCATGAAAGGAAGAATCGATCAAAAGCATAAGGAAAACGAGAGAAAACATTCGACTAAAGGATAATAGGAAAGGAAGAACTCACTCGTCGTCGTCATCATCCAGCATATCCGCATTCCAGGCGGTGGCAATCTTCGACTTGGGGGTTGGAGGAGGAAGCACGTTAAAGGGCGTCACCACAAGGGGCTCTGTCGCCTTGCCAGATCCGCCAGCCAAAAGAACTATCTTTGGAAGTGGCTTCATCGTCTACCTGCCGGTGGCGCTTGCGGTTGGAGGTTGCTACCCGACTCTTCCACATCGTCTGAAGAGTCGTGCTCGGAGCTCGACTCGGCCTCAGCAACGCTGGTGTCGAGAGAAGCCTCAACGTTGCTCGCCAGCAAGTCCGAAGCATCATCAGCAGAAACTGGCGGATAGCATGTGGCTATTTCCAAACTCTACAAGAGAAGAAGAAGAAAAGATAAAACGCAGTCGACAAACTCTCGAATGGCAAAAAATGTTAAAACAGAGAATAGAAGGAAACTTACGTCGGCTGGGGGAGGCCTTGAAGCCTCGATTGCTTCAAGAGGGCAAGCAGGAAACTTCTCGCCTACCTTCAGCTTGGTGATAGCCGCAATTTTCTTCTCGAATTCGGCATTCGAGAGAATATATTGGCACACACGGCTGGGGTCTTGAGGGCCCTGGTACTCCCGCATAGTTGAGGGCCTCTCTTGAAGAGGCTGGATCCTACGCCTGAAGGAAATGCTCGCCGGATGAAGACCATTCAGCGCGGCCCCTGTTGTCTGGTCGCGGAGACCTGCTACCTTCGCGAGTAGCGGAGCGATGATCCGGTTTTCTTCGACTGAGAGCTTGTGCATCCAGGACTTCTGGCGCTTCAAAACAGCGAACGGGTGGAATTCATGGGCTCCACCCGCGCTGTTGTCGATGACATAAAACCACTTCCTCCGCCATCCTTGCGCGGAGTCGATGAAGTGCATCTCAAAGTAGGAGCTGTCAGTCTTCGCCTGGATTCCGAAGCCGCCAGTACGCAACGTCTCTCCAAGCTGATCTTCCACCCGCGACTTCTCGCGGAAGACCCGCACTTTGAATAGGGCCTTCCAAAGGCCCCAGTGCGGGCGAATGCCCAAGAAGCACTCGCAAAGTACGATGAAGCACGAGATGTGCTGCATCGCATTTGGAGGCAGGTCATGGAGCTATATGCCATAGACATACAGCAGACCAAGAAGGAAGGGATGAAGGGGGAGCGAGAGCCCGCGCGAGACGTGATCCGCAAATATCACGCGCTCGTTCGCGTGAGGGTTTGGTACCTCCTCTTTCTTGCCGAGGCGAACGCGCTTGTCGCCTTCAGGGGGCAGCAGCCCCTCCCTCTGCATCTCCTTGATGCTCTTGTTGGTGGTGTTTGCGGAGCGCCAGTCGCCCGTTCTTGCCGCGGCAGCACGGGGACATCCTCAGTCGCCCTCGATGACGAAGCAGCGCCGCCGCATTTCTTGCCTCCCGCCATGAGAGCTGGGGGGTTCTTGTAGAGGAAGAGATGTGCGCAAGGAACAAGAAGATGGGGAAGCAAATGACCGGGAAGTTTTCACTTCCCGCTAAGGATGGATATTTATACACGAGCCAATCCAATCTGGGCCGCAGATCCAGCAACGTGGCACCCATCGCGGCTGCCACGCATGAAGTGGAAACGAAGCGGCGGTGGAAAGTTGTTTTATGCCACGATCTTAACAGCGGATCGTGCGCATTTACTGCGCGTGGCTTGCGGAAAAACAGGAAACGACGTCTCGTTTCCGGTAAAAAAGCTGACATGGTGGGCCAGCGTGCCCTGTTTTCACTTCGTCACGTCCCATCGGGAGGAGTCAGAGCGAACAAAGTGCATAATGACATCATTGTGTACGTCATCAAACCCGAGAATTCTCTCGGGTAGAATCCTAAACACGAAATTTCTTTCGTATGGACACATCAAGACGCGAAAACTCTTTCGCATAAACTCCATAACACGAAATTTCTTTCGTATGGATATTTCAAGACGCGAAACTCTTTCGCATAAACTCCATAACACAAAATTTCTTTCGTATCGACGTATCAATAAGCGGAAACTCTTTCGTACAAAAGCCCTTGACACGAAATTTCTTTCGTATAGGCACAACAAGGCTTCCGGACAAGAAAATTCTCTTGTACGGACAGGAAAACACAAAATCCTTATGCGTAAATTCAAACAAGGAAAAACTCCTTACACGCAAAGTTGTGAGGAAATATTCGCGGGTGAGCAGTCCCTGCTACTCTAACATACAATGTATACACATCTTTACCCTGGATCGTTCAACCGACTAGGCACATCCGGATGTCGTATCCTCTCGATGCGAAGGTAAGACCCAAAAGATCTTTCTTGAGGGCCTGGAATCGCACTCAAGCTGCGTCCTCCGGTATATTTCCGTGTCAACAACACGGAGAAAAATCCTAGCGGACGCGCCGGTTACTGACGAAGGGATGGATCCTAGGCCTGTCGGGTATGCCTACCCGGTCTCAGGCCCACGGCCCAGGCTCTAAAGGAGGCATCGCGTACAGTTCTAGAAGGCCCAATTGAAGCCCACCCGCAATGGCTTGCGGATTAAGATAGGAAACTTGTAACCGACATTGGGTTAGAGTTCGAGTCTTACCCGGGTATGGTTTGAGGCCTGACCACCTATATAAGGCCAGGAGAACCACTGGGAGAGGACCAAGCAATACCGCACCATCAAGCCTTGAGCTCGAGATCGTACTCTCGACTTGAGCAATCCCCCATTGTAACCGATCTATTCGTGAATACAGATCGACAGAGGCAGGAGTAAGGGTTTTACCTCTACGAGGGCCCCGAACCTGGGTAAATCGTGTCCCCTGTCTAGCCGACGATTGTCACCAGCGCCTACACGTTCTCCTAATCGAAACCCTATGGGTTCACCCGAGGGACTTGTTGATATGCAGATTCGACAATTGGCGCCGTCTGTGGGAACGGCGGGCGCTGGATCTCCGGCATCTTCGGCTTCATCGACAACCAACTCGCGTTGGAAACCTTTGACTTCGACTCCAACCAACCCAATTCGGATCGGATCTATCGTAGTCACCCCTCACTCGCCGGAATCACGCCCGGAATTCAGCAATCTGGAGAAAAGCGTCACCTTGACGTTCGGGAGCTTCAAATTCTACACCAACAAAGACGGGATCCTGCACTTCCCTGAAGAATCGGGATCTGAGTCAATTTCCAGCCCAGGAGCTGTCGATTCACGACCCTACTTGGCGAAAAGTGGCGAATCCATCCGCCTCAACACCAGCAATTTCCATACCCTCTCTACAGAGGAACCCTCTCGGGTCAGGAAGGCCTTTCGAGTTACGCCTAGGACTCACAAGCCACGTCTGGCTCAAGTCTACATGGCAGGATCGGAACAGCCACCCGCGGAAACTGAACAAAGCGCGAAGGAACGCGCCGAGATCAACGTTTCGCGAGACTCCTGGCTCCGAGCAAAGGAGGCCATCCGCACAAGCAAACCACCTGCGGCCGGGGTCCCACACGAAGACATGGTCGCCTACCACTACCATCTAGTGAGAGCGGCCACTGATATCAAAGAAGCTCGAGAAGATCTGGTCGTGCAAAAAAGGTTGGCAGACGAATCGAGCCAACGCCGAGCGGAGCTATCCCTAACACCTTCCATCGAGAACCGCCCCCAAAAGAAGGGACGCGCCTCGAGAACCGCGACCATGGACGGCGAGTCCTTAAGCGGAATCAACAAATCACTTATGCGTGTGGACGAAGATGGAAACATCCATCCGCAAACTCCCGCAGCCGCGGTGCTAGCCGCAGCTACCTACATGCAGATAAATCAACCAGGGAAAACGATCCCCGCGCGGAACAATACAAGCAAGTGCAAAAAGGACTAGGCATGGCAGCCGCAAAACTCGCCTCCTATGATCGCAGGAAGGCAGACGAACAGAAGGATAAAGAAGCACCCCGTGGACGTAGGGGCACATCACCCGACAAGGAAAAATCGCCCCGCCGAGCACGGGGGAAAGAAGCTCGGCGACGAGGAGATAGCCCGAGTGGCAGCGATAGCAGCCCAAGGGGTCGAGACCGTAGCCGCAGCCCGAGAAGAGGTCGAGATCGCAGCCCACGGAGGAATCGGGATCGCAGCCCGCGAGGAAATCGGGATCGCAGCCCGCGAAAAGATCGAGACAGCAGCCGCTCGCGACATCGCAGCAAAGAACCGAGAGGAGACGCCAATCGAGATGAGCCCGGATACAACGCGCGATCGGACATCGCCCAGCGCAAGGTCGATAAAGGTCGGGCGGCCAGAAACCGTGCGCGCTCCCCATCCACATCCTCCGATGACGAAGTCTGCGGAGCCCTATGCTTTACCCGCAGCATCCGCGAAGCGCCACTACCCAAAAGATTTAAGCTGTCCACAGAAGTACAGAAATACGACGGTTCGCAAGAGCCTTCAGCCTGGTTATCAGATTACCTCACGGCAGTAAAATGCCAACGTGGGAACAAAAACACGGCTATGCAGTACCTCAACCTACACCTAGTCGGTGTTGCCCGCAGCTGGCTCGAAGGAAGGCCAAAGGCATGCTATGGGTCTTGGGACGACCTAAACCTCGATTTCTACAAAAATTTCCAAGCAACATACAAAAGACCTGCGACCATCGAGGAGCTACGGGCTTGCAAGAAGAAAAGTGGTGAGTCTACTCGCGAATATATTCAGCGATGGACCACGCTAAGGAATACAACAGGTAATATATCAAAAGAAGTCGTGGTTGAAGCATTCGCCAAAGGAGCACGGCGAACTTCTTTCAGGAAAGAACTGGGGCGACTAGCACCCAAAACCATGGGAGAATTGATGGCCATAGCCGATAGATGGGCAAACGGCAAAGACGCAGTGCGCAACGAGAAAGATTCATCCCCAGCACGCGATGGCGACCGCCATGGTTGAAAGAAAAGAAGAAAGAACTACGACCATGATGATCGAGAAGAATTCGTGGCAGCGGAGTTCACCAAAAATCCGCGACAGCGGATATCGTGGAAAACGCGAGCGGAAACCAAAGCAAGAAGACAAAAACCCCGAGGAGGACCTCGACGGTTACTGCACGCTACATCTATTTACAGATAAGCGCACAGGAAAAACTAAGGCAATACACCTTCTCAAGGATTGCCGAAAGTTCATTGATATCCACGAGGCCCTCTTGAAGAAAAACGGAGCAGCAATTAGTCAGGGTTACCCGCAGCTTCCCGGAGGAGGAACTCAAGGATTTCAACAACCACGAGCCCTACCCCCAGCGGGAAACCAAAACGCAATGCTAGCTGCGCTGCCAGCGCCACCCGCCCCAAATCAAGGAGCCAACGGGTACCCGAACCCCGCAGGTCTCTTAGGCATGATACAAAAAGTCTGTCCATCACGCAGAGCTCAGAAGACAAACACGCGGCAGCTATGCATGGCTGTGCAAACTCCAACTACAAGAACTGAGTACCTGAAGATGGCGGAGCAACCGATAACTTTTTCCAAGGAAGACCACGCTCCGCGAGTCTATCGACCAGGACACGCCGCACTTGTCATACAAGTACAAATTGGAAATTACGAGCTGGCTCGCGTGTTCATGGACGGAGGCAGCGGCATCAACATCATCTACGCAGACACACTCCGGCGTATGAACAAGAATTTGGATGGACTCGCACAATCAGAGACATCCTTCCACGGGATAGTTCCAGGAAAAGCAGTCTGTCCACTCGGAACGATCAACCTAGAGGTGGTCCTATGCAACCGAAGCAATTACAGACGAGAATTCCTCGACTTCGAAGTTGTCGATTGGCCCTCACAGTACCACGTCATTCTTGGTCGAACGGTGTTCGCCAGATTTATGGCAGTACCGCACTACGCATACTTGAAGTTCAAGCTACCTGGAGAATATGGCACAATCACCATCGACGACGATTTTCAAAAGTCCAACAAATGCGACATCGAATTCAACGAGATCGCTCAATCTTTCGGGATGCAGGAAGAACTAGAGGAGATAGCAAAAACCACGGATCACTCCGTGATGCCTCTCACCAAGAAGAACGCTCCAGAGCTCGAATTCAATACAAATAGAGGTACCCGCAAGCATCAAGTACACCCGACGGATTCTGCGAAGACGGCGATGGTGTCCACCACCCTCTCGCCAGCATAGGAAGGCGCACTTGTCGAGCTCCTCCGTGAGTACTGGGAAATTTTCGCCTGGCAGCCTTCAGATGTGCCGGGGATACCCAGGGAGTTCGCCGAGCACTCACTCGAAGTCTTCAGAGACGTTAAACCTATCAAGCAGACTACCCGAAGGTTCTTAGAGCCCAAACAAAAAGCGCTCGGAGAAGAAGTAAACAGACTACTCGCAGCAAAATTTATTTGCGAGATAAAAATTTCCACCTGGTTAGCAAACCCGATGCTGGTCCCGAAGAAAAATACCAACATCCTTCGTGTGTGCATTGACTACACGTCGTTGAATAAACACTGCCCCAAGGATAACTTTCCCCTGCCACGAATCGATCGGATCGTGGACTCTACAGCAGGTTGCCAACGCCTCTCTTTCTTGGACGCCTACTCAGGCTATAATCAGATCAGAATGAAAAAGGAAGACGAGGAGAAGACGGCGTTTATAACACCCCACGGTGTTTACTGCTACACGACAATGCCCTTCGGGCTGAAGAACGCAGGCGCAACATACCAGCGTTGCATGCAAAAATGCCTCGCCAAGCTCATTGGCAAGAACGTACAAGTGTACGTTGACAACATCGTCATCAAAACTCGAGTGGAAGATACGCTTTTCGACGATATCAGAGAAACATTCGACGCGCTGAACGCATACCGAATCAAGATCAACCCGACCAAGTGTGTCTTTGGCGTCCCTGCAGGACAACTTCTCGGGTACCTGGTCTCCGCTCGAGGGATTGAAGCTAACTCGGAGAAAATCCAAGCAATTCTGACAATGAAGGAGCCAGCCAATCTCCGTGGTGTGCAGCAGCTCGCGGGACGACTAGCCGCCCTAAGCAGATTCATTGCGAGGCTAGGCGAGCAAGCATTACCTTTCTACAAGTTTCTAAAGAAAACGGATCAGTTCGAGTAGACACCCGAAGCACAGAAGGCATTCGCAGACCTCAAGCGAGCATTGCAGAGTAGGCGCGTCCTAGCAACGCCACAAGAATGGGAGCCACTGTTCCTCTACCTAGCCGTGACAAATCAAGTCATTAGCACAGCAATCGTGGTCGAACGGCCGGAGGACGGCAAGGCGTTCGGTATCCAAAGGCCAATATATTACATCAGCGAAGTGCTTTCGCCCTGCAAACAGAGATATCCCCATTACCAGAAGCTCGTGTACGGTGTGGTGCTCACAGCCCGAAAGCTCAAACATTACTTCCAGGAACACACCGTCACGGTGGTAAACGACGCATCGCTGGGTACTATCATGAATAACCCAATGGCATCTGGAAGAATTGCAAAGTGGAGTATCGAGTTTGGCGCCTGGGACATCATATATGCGAGTCGCAAGTCTATCAAATCGCAAGTGCCCGTGGAGTTCCTAAGCGAGTGGACAGAACTACAAACACCAGGCCCTCCAGAGTATACAAGCAATTGGATAATGTATTTCGATGGATCAAAGAGAAACGAAGGAGCCGGAAGCCGGGGTAGTCTTAATATCCCCGAGAGGTGACACGTTACAATACGTCATTCGATTGGATTTTCCACCCGACGACCCGGCGTCAAATAATGATGTGGAGTACGAAGGCCTCCTACACGGCATGAAGATGGCGATTGCCTGCGGAGCAACCCGACTGATGATCTATGGAGATTCAAACCTGATAGTGCAGCAGACAATGAAAGAGTGTGACGCCATTGCAGAAAACATGGTTGCCTATCGAGACATGTACAACCTACTCGAAGGAAGTTTCCAAGGGTGCGAACTCAAGCACATTGCGCGATCCAGCAACGAAGAAGCGGATAAACTGGCAAACATGGGTTCTACAAACACACCCATACCGCCTGGAATATACTTCGAAAGGATGATAAAACGATCAGTCAAAGTCAAAAAAGCAGCAGAAGCACCCGAGACATTGGAGACAGAAGTCGGCCCGCAAACTGCTATGATCGAGCTTACCCACAACATCTCAAGACAAGTTTTTCTGGTCGAGCCAGTCTGGACGCAGAAATATCTCGACTACTTGTCCAACAAACAGCTCCCAGCAGATATTCGCGAGGCTAGACAGATAGTACGACGTAGCAAAGCTTTTCGGGTACTCAATGGAGAACTGTACAAACAGAGCATATCAGGAATATTACAAAGATGCATAGCGCCTGAGGATGGCAAAGAACTACTGCTGGATATCCACCAAGGAGATTGTGGACACCATGCTAGCTGGAAGGCAATCATGGGTAAAGCTTTTCGCGCAGGGTTCTACTGGCTTACAGCAGCCAGGGATGCGAAGGACCTAGTCGACAGATGCAACGCATGTCAAAGATTCGCGCCCAGGCCTCACGCCCCTTCCACTGAGATTCACATGATCCCAATCGCCTGGCCCTTTGCGCAATGGGGGCTAGACATGGTGGGACCTCTGAGAAAATCAACACCCAGAGGATACACGCACCTGCTAGTTGCAGTCGACAAATTTACAAAATGGATTGAGGCCATGCCAGTCACCTCAGCCAGCGCTCAATGCGCCGTCAAATTTCTTGACTCTATTGTGTGCAGATTTGGAATACCACACAACATCATCACCGACAACGGAAGCAATTTCACAGCAAAGGAAACAGAGCAGTTCTGCGAGGAAAAGGGCATCACCCTCAGTTTTGCCTCTGTGGCTCACCCGCAAACCAATGGCCAAGTCGAGCTATCCAACGGACTGGTCTCGGCTGGAATAAAGAAACGGTTACTAGATCGACTGCACCCAGCAGTAGGACATTGGGCAGAGGAGCTACCCTCCGTGCTATGGAGCCTACGCACGACCCCAAATCGATCAACAAACTACACACCATTTTTCATGGTATACGGAGCTGAAGCAGTCCTTCCCGAAGACGTCAAGTTCAGCGCCCCACGAGTCGTCGCTTACAGCGAAGAAACCTCTAACAGGGCACTCGCGGAAGACGTGGATGCACTCGACGAGATACGCGACATTGCACTCGCAAGATCCACGGTATATCAACAATCGCTACGCAACTACCACAGCCGCCGTATACGCCACAGAGCCTTCGTGGCAAGAGATTTGGTACTACGACTCAAACAGAAGGAAGGACACAAGCTCGAGCCACCGTGGGAAGGACCCTTCATAATACACGAAGTTATCCCTGGTGGCGCTTATCGACTGAAGAACCCCGAGACCGGTGGCATCTACTCCAATCCATGGAATGTTGCGCACCTCCGCAAATTTTATCCTTAGATTATTCTACTCGACAAAATAAGGCTATACTAGCCATGCTGTAGCTCGAAGACAATACCTGACTTGTCAGTCATATTAATAAATTACATGGTTTCTCAACCATATTTTCTCACGCCGTTGATCTTTACACGCTAAATAACAGGTATACACCCCAAACACACGGGGGTTACGCCTAACATAGCATTATTTACAAAGGAAAGACTGCAAACAAGGTCGGCACCTTTTAAAGTTTCAAGACAATTATACAAAGTAACAAGATACATACATCCTATATTTACATACGGCGGCGAGCGTTTTACTCGGCTAAAACCCGATCCACCTCTTCCGAGGTCAATCGAATAATTTCCTCTGCTGCAGGCCGAACAGCTCTATAATGAGGGGTCATGTCGACTCGACCATCAGGGAGCATGGCTACAGAGTTGAAATTCACCTCAGGATGCCACAATCGGATGAAGGAAAGCGCTACTACGGACCCGCAGATCATTTGGTTGCAGACGCACTCGCAAATTTCTCTTTCTCTCCTGAAAGTTCTGAGGAGATGGCTCAAATCTTCGTGACCCCTTTCCAGTGGATAGAAAGCAGAGTTCACAGCAATCGAAGTCTCGTGGCAGGAACTCACGAGCATCTTCGCCTGGATTACTCGATATTTCAAAGTAGCCAGCACAAAGCCTCGACCACGATCGGACCAAAAGTTACTTGCATGGGGTTTTGAACTGCCAGCTTCATGAAGAATATGGTTCTCCACCCAATGTTTTTCACATCGATCGTCAGGATGAACAACTGCGAAGAAAGCTACAGAGTCAAAGAAACAAAGAAGACACGGAAAGCTAGGGGGCTAAGATACTTACAAAGCGAATCCTTGGCAAAGGCCGCCAATTCATCCATCACAAACTGCTCACGTTCAACCGCAAGTTTCTGTTTGGACTTGGCTACGTCAGCCACCCCGCGCAAAACTTTTAGTTTGCATTCACCATCCGCAACACGGTCACGGAGGCCGGCAAAGGTGCTAACAGCGGATCCAATCGTACAGCAGATCCACTCGAAGACTCCGCGGCAGCACCAATTTCCTGGAAGAAAACACAAAGGTTAAAGAAAGAGTTTCAGAATATCCCCACTCGAGAAAGTAAAACCACCTATTTAAACAGGTGCTCGGGGGCTACTCCCATCGGGAGAACTTCACGACAATCAATTGCAGGGAATCACAAAGCTCGAATATCAAAATAACATTCTGATTAAAGGAAAAAGTACGGGAATACATCCCAAAGGTTCATTACATCACGAAGAACAAGTTAAAATAAATCCTATCCTATGGAATCGCGGAAGTGCTGCCACTCGCAACAGGTTGCCCCTTGCCACTGGCGCTAGCAATCAGGGCGGCCAACTTCCGAGCCAGGGCTTCAGCTAGCTCGCCAAAAGGACGAAGCGCTACCTTTCTACCCGTGGAAGGATTGACGGGGAGACTCGAGTAGGCTTCATCCAAGCCTTCAACTCCATGCGCCAGCGCGAACTGAATGGCAGTCTTCGCTCCGCACTCTGACTGCGCTACTGAGTAGGCCTGAAGGATGTCGTCCTCCAGAAAAACCTTCAGAAGACCACCCAGAGTAGGCAGAACTGCCACGTTCACCAGAAGGCGCTCATGGAAGCTCCTCAGCACTTGGGTGGCATCGCCGAGGAGGGAACCGATCCCATCCGCATGCCTCCGGAGCTGGGCGAGGGAATCCGTCACCGCATCCACTCGAGTGACCCCAGGCAGCTCTAGCGCGACGCCAAGGATATCTACAAGAAACACTATTAGTTTCAAAGGCGGTCCAAGCTAACCATGGAATGACAAAAGCAAGTAATACTTACTCGCAAAGTTCTGAGCTAAAGGACGGAGGAAGTCGACAAGATCGTTGTCTTGTTTAGCGCTGGCTTCCTCCAATTTCTTCAAGGCGTCCTCAGCACCCGTGAGCTTCCCCTCGTAGTCAGCCGACTGCTTGCGAAGGGACTCAAGTTTCTTACGAGCAGACTCCAAATCAACCTCGAGGTTGTTCACCCGAGTGATAGCGTCGGCCTTCTCAGCCTTCAGAACTTCGACTTGAGCTGCACAAACAATGAATCTCAGAGACGAAGGAATTCGCACGACTGGAAAGGATAAAGAGAAAGCAGATCAAGTTACCTCGGAGGAGTTGACCTTCCAAATCGAGTCGGTCGCGATCTGCCCGAAGGGTCACGCACTCTGTCTCAGCCGAAATCACGCGGCGGCCAACAGCCACGAGGGAATCAAGGAGAGCCTGCAAGACAAGGAAGAAAGAAAATAAAAAAAAGATAGAAAAATTTGAGCCTATTCATGACTGCACACACTCGTGAATAGCCTCGGGGGCTACTCCCATCGGGAGCACTACCGTGCACCCGATAAATTGAAGAGAAAAAAAGGCTAAGTTCTCGAGCATGTAGCCAATCGCACAACGATTAACTACAGACTCGGGGGCTACTCCCATCGGGAGTACTGCCGTGCACCCGATAAATTGAAGAGAAGAAAAAGGCTAAGTTCTTGAGCCTGTAGCTAATTGCACAACGATTAACTACAACCTCGGGGGATACTCCCATCGGGAGCACTGTCGTGCACCCGATAAAATGAACGAAGTACATAATGCAAAGGAAGATAACAAGGTTTACCTGGCCTTGAGCGAGGCAGAGAGGATCAGCCGAGCTGCCCGAAACTTCTTTCGAGGTTGAACCCCTAACCGCAAAACTAGGGAGCTGATAGTCCGTGGCCGCAGCTGTGGGGATCGGACTCGGTGAGTTCTGGACGGTGCCTGCTGTTGGAGTCCCACCCGCAGCAACAACTTCTTTCCTTTTTTTCGAGAGGAAGTGAAGAAGCAAACCGGCCAGGGCTGATGGATTGGAGGCTGTCATGAAGGAAAACGACAAGGGTCAGAAGAAACAAAAGAGAAACGTTCGACTAGAACAAAGAGGCAAGGACTTACTCATCATCATCCAGCATATCCCCGTTCCAAGCGGTTTAGATTGTCGGATGGAGAGCGAGAGGAGCGCGCACACTCAGCGGGGTCGCGTGGAGAGGCTCCTTATCAGACGCTCCGCCAAGGGAGTTGTCCTTAGAAGTAGCCTCGTCCCCCTCTGTCCGGTGGCGTTTGCGGTGCTGGAGATCACTGCCCGATTCTTCCACGTCATCCGAGGAGTCATGCTCAGAACTCGATTCGGCTTCAGCGACGCTGGTGTCAGCAGGGACGTCCAGGTTGCTCGCCAACAAGTCCGAAACTTCTTCACCGGAAATTGGCGGGTAGGAGGTGACCACCGCTAAACTCTACAAGAAGAAAAAGAAGAAGAAATTCAATCGACAAACTTTGAAGCTAGAAAAAGAACTGAGACAAGAGAAAATTTAAACTTACTTCGGGTGGAGGAGGTTTCGAAGCCTCGAAAGCTGTGACAGAGTAGTCAGGGAAGGTCTCGCCCACTTTCAAGCTGGTGATAGCCGCGATTTTCTTCTCGAATTCTACATTCGAAAGTTCTTCGCGGCTCACGCGGCTGGGGTCTTCAATACCCTGGTACTCCCACATTGTGGAGGGCCTCTCCTGCAGAGGCTGGATCCTACGCTTGAGGAACACGCTCGCCAGGTGCAAGCCGTTCAGCACAACTCCTGCGGTTTGGTCATGAAGGGCAGCCACCTTGGCGAGTAGCGGGGCAACCACTCGACCTTCTTCAGCTAAAAGCTTGTGCGCCCAGGACTTCCGCCTCTTCAGGAATGCGAACGGGTGGAACTCATGGACTCCACCCGCGCTGTTGTCGACGACGTAAAACCACTTCTTCCTCCATCCTTGCGCGGAGTTGACGAAGTGCATCGCGAAGTAGCAGTTGTCCGATTTGGTCTGGATTCCAAAGCCACCGGTGCGCAGCGGCTCTCCAGACTCAGTATCTACCCGCGATTTCTCGCGGAAGACACGCACCTTGAAGAGGGCCTTCCAAAGGCCCTAGTGAGGGCGGATGCCCAAGAAGCACTCGCAAAAGACGATGAAGCACGAGATGTGCTGCACCGCATTTGGAGGCAGGTCATGGAGCTGTATGCCATAGACATACAGCAATGCCACAAGAAAAGGATGGAGGGGGAAGGAGAGCCCGCGCGAAACGTGATCCGCGAAGATCACGCGTTCGTTCGCGCGAGGATTTGGTACCTCTTCCTTCTTTCCGAGGCGAACGCGCTTCTCGGTCTCCAGTGGCAGCAGCCCCTCCCTCTGCATCTCCTTGATGCTCTTGTTCGTCGTGTTGGGTGAGCGCCAGTCGCCTGAGCGCGGTGCAGGTGGCGCGGGAGCTTCCTCCGTCGCCCTTGAAGAAGAAGCAACGGCGCTGCGCTTCTTGCCTCCCGCCATGGATGCTAGTGCGAGTTTGCAGAGAGAGAGTTGGGCGCGAGGAAGACGAAGGCTTGAAGCAAATGATGGGAACTTTTCATGTTTACCTAAGGGCCACATTTATACACAGGGCCGCCTAATCGTAGCCTTCCATCAAGCAACGTGGCGCCCATCGCGGCTGCCACACGGGGAGGTGAAACGAAAGGGCGGCGGAAGCTGTTTCGTGCCACGATCCCAACAGTGGATCGTGCGCAATTATTGCGCAGTTTCGCGTAAAAACCGGGAACGACGTCTCGTTCCGGTCAAAAAGCTGACAAGTCGGGCCAGCGCCTCTGCTCTCGCTCCGTCACGTCCCATCGAGAGGATAAAGTGCGCCGTGACGTCATAGCGCACATCATCAAGCCCAGAATTCCTTCGGATAAAAGTCCCAAACACGAAAATACTTCGTATGGGCAAATCAAGACGCGAAAACTCATTCGCGTAAAGCTCCAAACACGAAATAACTTCGTATGGACAAAACTGTGACGCGAAAATTCTCTCGCATAAAGGTCCCAGATACGAAATTTCTTTTCGAATGGGCATGATAAAATTTCCAAACACGAAAACTCTTTCGTATGAAAGGAAGATCACAAAGCACAAAGCACTTTATGTGCAAAATCAAGGGAGAAGATTCACTTGAAATATCTCCAGACAAAAACCTGGTAGTGTGTAGCTCCTACCACTCGATCATACGATGTACACACATCAATCTCCCGGGTCGTTCGGCCGACTAGGCACACCTGGATGCCGTATTTCTTTCGAATACGAAGGTAAGACCCCAAAGATCTCTCTTGAGGGCCTGGAATCGCACTCAAGCTGCGTCCTCCGGTAAATTCCGTGTCAACAACACGAAGAAAAATCCTAGCGGACGCGCCGGGTACCCCTTTAGGTTAAGTTCGACTCGATAAGACCTCAACAGCCCAGTCGCAACGATCACCTCGCCGGATTCGAGTAGGAGGTCTCGAATTTGTGTAGCCCTAGATGCAATTAATTGGCCCTGAGCTTTCGGGAGAGCCAAGCAACTGAGCTCTGCGAAAACAGCCAACAAGTCACATTTACCACTCGATGCTCGAGTACAGAGGCGCATCGCGTACAGGGTATACACCCTCAAAAACCTGGCGATTGAATAAACCAATCGAAGAAATCAAGAACGAACTCTGAGTGCTCACCCGACTGATTCTCAATCGACTAAGCACTCGGGGGCTACTGACGAAGGGATGGATCCTAGGCCTGTCGGGTATGCCTACCCGGTCTCAGGTCCACGGCCCAGGCTCTAAAGGAGGCATCGTGTACAGTTCTAGAAGGCCCAATTGAAGCCCACCCGCAATGGCTTGCGGATTAAGATAGGAAACTTGTAACCGACATAGGGTTAGAGTTCGAGTCCTACCCGGGTATGGTTTGAGACCTGACCACCTATATAAGGCCAGGAGAACCACCGGGAGAGGACCAAGCAATACCGCACCATCAAGCCTTGAGCTCGAGATCGTACTCTCGACTTGAGCAATCCCCCATTGTAACCGATCTATTCGTGAATACAGATCGACAGAGGCAGGAGTAAGGGTTTTACCTCTACGAGGGCCCCGAACCTGGGTAAATCGTGTCCCCTGTCTAGCCGACGATTGTCACCAGCGCCTACATGTTCTCCTAATCGAAACCCTATGGGTTCACCCGAGGGACTTGTTGAGATGCAGATTCGACAGGTACCCTCATAGGTTAAGTTCGACTCGGTAAGACCTCAACGGCCCAGTCACAATGATCACCTCATCAGATTCGAGTGGGAGGTCTCGAATTTGCCTAGGCCGGAACTGTTTTTGCCCTAGATGCAATTAATTGGCCCTGAGCTTTCAGGAGAGCCAAGCAACTAAGCCACATCCTTCTGCGACAACAGCCAATACACTGACACTTTTATTTTCTCGATACTCGAGTACAAGAAATGCATCACATACAGAGTTCACACCCTCTTCAAAAGATTGAAGCCACCAGTCGAAAGGAAATCAAGATAAACTTTGAGCGTCCACCCGATAGATTCTCAGCCGAGTAAACGCTCGGGGGCTACTGACGAAGGGATGGATCCTAGACCTATCGGGTGATCCTACCCTGTCTAAGGCCCAAGGCCCAAGCTCCAAAGGAAACGCCATGGACTGTTCTAGAAGGCCCAATCAAAGCCCACCTACAAAGCCTTGCGGGTTAAGAAAGGAAATCTGTAACCGACTTAGGGTTAGGGTTTGTATACCCCGGGCACGGTTTGAGACCTCGCTATCTATATAAAGCCAGGAGAACCACCAGGGGGAGGACCAAGCAATACCGCATCATCAAAGCCTTGAGATTGAGATCATATTCTCGACTTGAGCATCCCCCATTGTAACCAATCTACTCGTTAATACAGATCGACAAAAGTAGGAGTAAGGGTTTTACCTCTACGAGGGCCCCGAACCTGGGTAAATCTTGCCCCTGTTAGCTGACGATTGTCACCAACGCCTACTCGTTCTCTTACTCGAAACCCTATCGGTTCATTCGAGGGACTTGTTGAGATGCATATTCGACAACACCACCATGGCTGGCCCACCCCCTCTTGGGCTGCCTCCCCCTCCCCTATAAAAGGAGGGTGAGAGCTCTCCCTCCTCCACACACTTGTCCCACGTCCCTTCCACTTCACCCGCTGCTCAATTCCATGGTTTCTGGCTTGGCGAAGCCCTGACCGTGGGATTCTTCACCACCACCACGTCGTCGTGCTGCTGGAGTTCCAAGGGATCCTCTACTTCCACGCCCCGCTGGATCGGGGGAACGGAGGTCGTCATCAACCGTGCGTGTGACCGATCACGGAGGCACCGTCGGATTGCGGTGCACATCTTCTCGCTATCGGGATCGGTGTGAGTATGACTACGCCAACAATGAGATTTGATCTCGTAACGCTTTTTGACTTCGAGGGTATGTGTTCTTCTTAACCCTCTTTCTCCCCGTTGCACTTCATCTCCTAGATTAGATCTTGGCCTTTCGGGTGTCTCGCGCGTAGGATTTTTTTTTGTTTTCTATGCAACGAAACCTGCAGTGGTATCAGAGCCGGATCTATGCGTAGATGTTTTGTACAGGTAGAACACATAGGTGTATGTGGGCGTTGATGATCATGTTATTGCCTCCTTGAGTATTTTATGATCTTAGTGGCATAGTTGGATGAAGCTGCCCAGACTAAGTTTACGTGTACTATGTACGCGAGAATTGTCTCACTTGTGGCTAAGGGGGTGTCCGTTTCTCCTACTATAGTTAAGATCTAATCTACGAAGGGTTGTTAAAAATGTGTTTATCAACGTTGTGGTTGATGTTCGTAGATATGAACGGTTCTATCCTCGAAAGCCCTAAGCCACGTAAAATATGCAAAAATAAATTAGAAGCGTCTAACTAGTTTTTGCTGGGCATGTGATGTGATATGGTCAATGTTACAAATTTGATTATGAGATGATCTCTTTTGTAAATTATCGATATACCGGAAGGTATCCATATGGTTGTCTTATTATTGATGGACAATCAAGATTGGGGTGCCATGGTACTTGGTACCACGCAGGTGGAATGATGGAGATCATACCATAATGCACATGATGGAGATCAAGTGCAAGGAGGACCATATCATATCACGTTATCCTTACATGTGATGTCTGTGATGTTAATCCTTTTATGCATCTTGTTTTGCTTAGATAGCGACGGTAGAATTACAAGATGATCCCTCTCACTTAATATCAAGATAATAATGTGTTCTTCCTTAAGTATGCACCGTTAAGAAAGTTCGTCGTTTCGAGACACCACGTGATGATCGAGTGTGACAGACTCAACGTTCACATACAACGGGTGTTTTCAAGCCTAGCATGTACAGACATGGCCTTGAAACACATGCAATACTACGGTTCTACTTGGCGAGCCTAGCATGTACAGACATGGCCTGGGAACACGTAATCGAAAGGTAAAGCATGAGTCATATGGATGATATGATGAACATGTCGATGTTCGCCTTTGAAGCTACATCATCTCACGTGATGATCGGTTTTGGTGTATTGATTTGGTTTGTGTAATCACTAAAGAAGACTAAGATTATGTTGTTTTTGACTGAGAGTTCATGGTATAATTTTTGAATTAACTTGAACTTATTTATCATGAACAACCAATCAAAGTGAATTTGCACAAATTGTAGTATTAATTGGCATCCACATAACTACCTTACACTTAGATTGTTAATTGAGATATAATTTTTATGATATGGTAAAAATCATTTAAGATTGGTACCGTATTCGTGAAATTTAAAATTGAGTCCTATTGTAGATTTTCGATATTTCCTACCTAGCTCCATATGGTTAATGATTGATTGATCTAGAGAGCAAATAATTCCTACTTAGAATACAGAGTCATGGTTGCTTCCATATTACTTTATCTTCAAAAGAATGTTTTGTTGATCAAGGTGATTTAGGAACTGAAAAGAATTGTTTTCAGAAACAATCAAGTGAAAGATATATTGATATCTAGAAACTTATGTGTGGCAACATGACTGAGTATAATTTAGCTTGACAATGTATGCTTATATTATTTGAATATATGCAATGATTGAAGACGCTAGGCGTTTTGAATATTCCAAGAAGTTGGGCGCTAAAAATTATCCTCTAAATTCCTTCCTTCGAGCTATAGTAGCTTAATCATAAAATTGTTATGATGGGATGAATTAAAAGTATGGGTAAAAATCGTTTACCTTGCTTGGAGATTTCTAAGAGTGGAATCTGGAAGAATGCTATTAATATGGTGATATTAGTAGAACAATCAAACTCAAAGTATGACTCAATAGGTGATAGTATATGACTAACACGCCAAGGAAAATGAGCTAGTACGACCAACGTTGTTTGATGTTGAATGATTATTCTTGTAAATAAAAGGAAATATTGAAAATAGAATTACAAAAAGATATATGTCAAAAAACAAGATAACTGGAAAAGTCCAGCTCAGGAGTATATACTTGATATACAAGTTATAGATGTATTACTAGTTAACAAAGTATTTTTTGGGTATTTTGATACCAGATTGGTTGGTATGAGTTGTCATACAAAGCAAAGCAATACAACGAATACAAGGGCCTAAAAGGAACTAGTAGTAGATGTGAGTCGATTGTGACAAGAACAGAAATAAAGTGTTATTGTGTTCATTGTCGTATCGAACCAAACATTCAAGATTTATTTTAAGAACTTAATAAGTTGTTATTTTGTTCTGGTCTTTTGTGAGAACAAATGAGATTGTTCAAACTATGACCGTCCATAATTTATGGATGAGTTAATATAAATCATGTTGGTAAAGTAAACATCTATAAAACTAAATGCTAAACGTTGCAAGACGTAAAAGAATTTCACTTAAATTGTGACACCACCATTTTAGTTCATATCGGAAAGGAAAACATGAAGGAACTCCATGTTGATGGACTTCCGGGGTCATTTTATTTTGAATAAATTGACGCTTGTGAGACCTCTCCCAAAAGATGACTAAAATTACGTTCATAGGCCAAAGAAGAATGGACTTATAATTTAGTGGAGATTATACATATTGATGTATGTAGTCCATAATGTGTAGTTGTGTGTGGTGGATTAATTTTTCCTTCATAAAATTCCCTCGATGATTTGAGTAGATATATGAGTATATTTATTTAAAGAGAACGGAGTTTGACATTTTTTAATTGGTTCAAATTATTGTTAATATGAAGTAAAAAACCATTGTAACAAGATAATCAAGTATTTATGATTGGATCATAAAGGATAAAGTTTGAGTTACAAGTTTAGCAAAACATCTAAGAAGTTGCAGAACTGTTCTACAACTTATACTTCTCGAATACCCCACATTAGTTTGGAGTATTCAAGATACAAAATCAAACCTTGTTGGACATGGTAAGATTAATAAAAATGCCATTATAATTTTGTAGTTTATACATTAGTGACAACCGCTTTTACACTGAAAAGAGCGTCATCATGATCCATTGAGATTGATGCCATATAAGATATGGTTTGGGTAATGACCCAAATTGTCTTTTTCTTAAGTTTTGGTATGCATAGCATGTGTAAAATGTTTACAACCAAAATAGGATAAATATATGTTTATAAGGTTATCCCAAAGAATACATTGGGGATTTCTCCTATCACCGAACCAGAGATAAATGTTGTTTGTCAAAGAAGGTTGATTTCACGAGAAAGTAGTTCTTGCGAAACAAGTGAGTGGGAGGACAGTACAAACTCGACAAGATTAGCGAATCTTCGTTACCATGTCAAGAGTAGCGCAACAGTGGAAGTTGTTCTGGAGTTTCCAATTTTGACAAAGTAGAAGACACTACATGTGTTGTAGATACTTCAATGATTTTGTGAACTGAACCACAAAAGTCATAAAACTTTGTACTTAGACCAACTTGTGGTTTAAGTGTGAAGTGTTGTTTTCACAACAAAGGACCTGAACCTTATAAAGGAAGCAAATGATGGGCCCTGACTTCGTAAATTTGACTATGAGTCATTATATCCGCCATAGTATCCTTGTATGAATATCAAGTATGTGACTTGGTAGTCCTTTCGATGGGCATGATGCCTAACGATAGCAAAAGGGTCTATATAGAAACAAAGACATGGATTTTATATCCTTTAAAAGTTGTACTTATTGAAAAGATGTTTTCGACGAAGTTCAAAGAGTTGACTACTGCAAGATTTTGATCTTCCATAGTGATGCTTTAGTCTTTGCGGATAGTTCTAGCAAAAAGTTACATATTATGATATGGCAGTTGAATAACAAAAACCAACTTTCCTCTCAAGGAAGTTTGATCGAGGATGTGTACTTGACACAGTCCGAGTGTTTTGTAAAATTCAAAAGGTTGCTAGAAAGGTATGCACACTTCAATGGTTGAAGTGAGCATAACGAAGTTGGAATCTTTACCTTAATGAAGTTATCAAAAGAGTTTGATTCCATCATGAATGATAAAGATGCTTGTAGAATTACAAGAAATTAAGTGGGAGCGCTAAGACATATTTCAAATGCTTTATGTAAATGACATATGGTTGATTGGAAAATATGTATTTTAAATTAACACGATTAAGATTTTCATATTGATGATAGGCTTACGAAATATTGGGCATCAATATCTATAAGAGATGGATTGAAGCGCCTGATATGATTCAAGCCAAATTACATAGATAAAATATTGAAGTAAGTCAATATCAAAATGACAAGAAGGAGTTCTTGCCACATGGAAAAGAATTGAGCAAGATTCAAGTGTTTTGACACATGATGAGCATAATTGAAATTAAGATTTCTAAGTCATGTGTTCCATGCTATGTACACAACCAGATGAGTCCTATGCTATAAAATGTTATAGTAGGATAATTCATATGATGATTGGACAACAGTGGGAGAGATCCTTATGCCATTTTAGAAATGCTAAGGATATGTTTTCCTATGTAGTAATGACAAAATATTAGTTGTAATATGTTACACTAATAGTCTTGTCATATATTCAAATAATTTTATCTCAATTAAAGTATGTGATGAAGGGTAGCACAATAGGCTGGAAGAAAGTTCCATGCTGGATTTGAAAGAGTTTCAAAATTAAAGTATTGTGACGGATACTACAAAGGCTAAGTATATCGTTGTGTTGACAACAAATAATAAGAGTATTTTGTGTTAAGGAGTTCTTTATTGAACTTGGTGAATTTCCAAGAATGCTGACACTATAAAGCTACATTTTCACAATGTTAGTAACATTGGTTTAAGATGAGGAATTAAGGTTTCACCGGTTGACCAAATATATACAAAGCCATCTCATTAGAGAATGAGTGATACGCGTAGACGCAAAGAACATGTAAATACAATAGGACCTGAACAGTTCAGATCTTTTTGATGATGTTTACCACATGCGAAGCATGGTAATAACACTGGAACACCATATGTGTTAAGTGCTTACAGACTAGATTATTGACTCTAGTGCAAGTAGGAGACTGAAGGGAATATGCCCGAGAGGCAATAATAAAGTGGTTATTATTTTATTTCTTGTTTATGATAAATGTTTATTTCTCATGCTAGAATTGTATTAACCGGAAACGTTGATACATGTGTGTTTGATAAACAAACAATGGTTCCTAGTAAAGCCTCTCTTTTAACTAGATCGTTGCTTAATAGATGATCAAGGTTTCCTGATCATGAACATTGGATGTTGTTAATAACGGGGTCATGTCATTGGTAGAATGATGTGATGAACATAGACCTAATATCAAGATAACAATACGATCAAGTCATTTAGTTTATATTGTTATATCTTGCATACGAAGTAACTTATTCCTTAGACCATGAGATCATGCCAATCACTGGTACCGGAAGGGTGCTTTGATGTCATCAAGCGTCACACCGTAAGAGGGTGACTATAAAGGTGCCATTAGGTATTTGGAAAGTATTAGTTGAGGATCATGGATCAAGAGTAGGATTTGTCCATCCAAATGACGGAGAGATATACTCTGGGCCCTCTCGGTGATATCACATCGACACCGCTTGCAAGCACGTGACTAGGTCACAAGGATGTCATATCACGGAAACGAGAAAAGAGTACTTGTCAGTAACGAGATTGAACAAGCTATGGTTGATACCAATGATCGAATCTCGGACAAATAAACTATCGCGAGACAAAGGGAATTAGTCACGACGTTGTTGGTTCACACGATCACGAGAGTCATCGTTGAATATATAGGAGTCATCACGAATCTCCAGATCCCGCTGTTGATTATTGATCGGAGAGGAGTCTCGATCATGTCTATCTTATTCGCGAACCGTAGGGTGACACACTTAAGGTTCGATGACGCGTTTGAGAGGATACGGAATATCGAAGAATATTTTGGGCAGCACCGAAATTGTGTCGGGGAAAATTGAAATAGTTCAAGGGGTTTTTCGTCGAATGGTTGCTAATAGAATTAACAAATGATTCGAGGTGCTACATGCAAATGTTTGTTAATGGAATTAACAAATATAAATAAAGAAATAAAAATATTTTATTTGTTTATTAAAGGAAAACCTTTGGATTTCCAAGTGGAAAATAATGGGAGCATGAGTGGGTGTGAGTGGGGCTTCCACTCACATGAAGAGGGAAGAGGTGGGGGCACCACCATGGCTAGCCGCACCCCCTCTTGGGCTGCCTCCCCCTCCCCTATAAAAGGAGGGTGAGACCTCTCCCTCCTCCACACACTTGTCCCACCTCCCTTCCACTTCACCCGCTGCTCAATTCCATGGTTTCCGGCTTGGCGAAGCCCTGACCGTGGGATTCTTCACCACCACCACGTCGTCGTGCTGCTGGAGTTCCGAGGGATCCTCTACTTCCGCGCCCCGCTGGATCGAGGGAACGGAGGTCGTCATCAACCGTACGTGTGACCGATCACGGAGGCACCACCGGATTGCGGTGCACATCTTCTCGCTATCGGGATCGGTGTGAGTACGACTACGCCAACAACAAGATTTGATCTCGTAACGCTTTTTGTATTCGAGGGTATGTGTTATTCTTAACCCTCTCTGTTTTCCCGTTGCACTTCGTCTCCTAGATTAGATCTTGGCCTTTCGGGTATCTCTCGAGTAGGAATTTTTTTGTTTTCTATGCAACGACCCCTTCAGAGCTATCCTTGGAAGTACTTCGTCATCCTCGTTCCTGCGACGCTTGCGATGGTGGAGCTCATCGCTACCTGACTCCTCCTTATCGTCCATATAGTCGCGCTCGGAGCTTGAATCAGCTTCTGCGACACTGGTTTCGAGAGGAGCCTCGATGTTACTCGCCAGGAGGTCCGAGGCATCTTCAGCCGAAACTGGTGGGTAGCACGTCGCTACCTTCAAGCTTTGCGGAGGCAAGAGAAGAATAAAGAAGATCTTCAATCGACAAAATCTCGAATTGGAAAGGAACAAAAGAAGAACAAGAAGAAACTCACCTCAGCTGGGGGAGGTTTAGAAGCCTCGAATGGATCGAGAGAACATGCCGAATAGGCCTCTCCCTTCTTCAGCTTGGTGATGGCCGCAATCTTTTTCTCGAACTCAGCGTTCGAGAGAAGGTCTTCGCAGACGCGGCTCGGGACCTGGGTGCCTTGGTACTCCCACATGGTGGATGGCCTCGCCTGAAGGGGGCGGATCCTTTGTCGAAGAAACACACTCGCGATGTGAATTCCATTCAACGGAACACCCAACGCTTTGTCGCGGAAGTTCGCCACTTTCGCGAGTAGGGGGAGATGATCTTGCTATCTTTGGCGGAGAGCTTGTGCGACCAGGACTTCCTCCGCTTCAGAATAGCGAATGGGTGGAACTCAGGAGCCCCACCCACGCTGTTGTCGACGACGTAGAACCACTTCTTTCGCCACCCTTGCGCCGAGTCGACGAAATACATCTCCATGTAGGGGATGTCGGTTCTCGCCTGGATCCCGAAGCCCCCAGTGCGCAACGGCTCCCCCAGCTTCTCGCCTGGCTGCGCTCGTTCCCGGAAGATCCGCACCTTGAAAAGGGCCTTCCAGAGGCCCCAGTGCGGGCGGATGCCCAGAAAGCACTCGCAAAGCACGATAAAGCACGATATGTGCTGAATCGCGTTTGCAGGCAAGTCGTGGAGCTGTATGCCGTAGACATACAACAACCCGAGGAGAAAAGGATGGAGAGGGAGAGAGAGACCGCGCGAGACGTGTTCCGCAAAGAGCACGAGCTCGTTCGCGTCAGGATTGGGTACCTCTTCCTTCTTGGACAAGCGCACGCGCTTGTTAGTGTTAGGCGGGAGCAGTTCTTCCCGCTGCATCTCAGCGAGGCTCTTCCTGGTGGTGTTGGCGGCGCGCCAATCGCCCTTCCTCATGAGGGGCGGCCCGGAAGCGTCCGCCACTTCCTTCGATGACGACGCGGCAACACTGCGTTTCTTCCCGCCCGCCATGGGACCTCTCTTGTGCTTACAGAACAAGAGGTGTGCGCGAGGAGGAAGAAGATGAGCAAATGACCGGGAGATTTACCCATCTCCTAAAGGATTGTTACTTATACACAGCCCAGGCTGATCCAGACCATGGATTTGGCAACGTGGCACCCATCGCGGTTGCTACGCGTGAAGTGGAAACGAGGCGGCGGCGAACAGTTACGCTGGCACGATCTTTACAGAAGATCGTGCGCATTTATAGCGCGCGGCTCGCGGAAAAACCGGACACGACCTATCGTTTCAGGTCAAAAGGCTGACAAGGTGGGCTCAAGTGCTCTGCTTCGCTTCGTCACGTCCCATCGGGAGGAGCCAGAGCAGATGGGTGCGCAGTGACATCATTGCATACAACATCAAGACGCGAAAACTCTTTCGCATAAGCTCCCTAACACGAAATTTCTTTCGTATGGGTACATCAAGATGCGAAAACTCTTTCGCATAGGCTCCCTAACACGAAATTTCTTTCGTATGGGTACATCTAAGACGCGAAAACTCTTTCGCATAGGCTCCCTGACACGAAATTTCTTTCGTATGGGTACATCTAAGATGCGAAAACTCTTTCGCATAGGCTCCCTAACACGAAATTTCTTTTGTATGGGTACATCTAAGACGCGAAATCTCTTTTGCATAAGCTCCCTAACACGAAATTTCTTTCGTATGGGCACATCAAAACGCGAAATATCTTTCGCACAAGCTCCATAACACGAAATTTCTTTCGTATGGACACATCAAAACGCGAAATATCTTTCGCACAAGCTCCCTGGCACGAAATTTCTTTCATATGGGTATGTCAAGACGCAAAAATTTCCTTTGCATAAGTCCCCAGACACGAAAGCACTTTCGTATGGGCAAGGCAAAAACAAATTTATTGCAAACGCAAAAATCTCTTTTTTACACGAGTACAACAAACGAAGGAGATCTCTTCACTCGAAGAATCACAGGAAGGCAATCAAAGAGAAATCGCGAGTACGCGGATCCCGCTAGTTTTTCATACGATGTATCTACACATCTCTATCCTGGATCGTTGGGCCGACTAGGCACATCCGGATGCCGTATTCTCTCGAGTATGAAGGTAAGACCCAAAGATCTCTCTTGTTGGTCTGGAATCACACTCAAGCTGCGTCTTCCGGTATATTTCCGTGTCAACAACACGAAAAAAAATCCTAGTGGACGCGTCGGGTGCACCTATAAGTTAAGTTCGACTCGGTAAGACCTCCACGGACCAGTCGCAACGATCACCTCACCGGATTCGAGTCGGAGGTCTCGAGTCTGTGTAGGCCAGAACTGTTTTTGCCCTAGATGCAATTAACTGGCCCTGAGCTTTCGGGAGAGCCAAGCAACTGAGCCACATCCTTCTGCAAAAACAGCCAGTACACAGGCACATTTATTGCTCGATGCTCGAGTACAAGGAGCGCATCGTGCATAGGGTATACGCCCTCCAAATTCAAGTGATTGAAACAATCAATCGAAGGAAATCAAGATGAATTTGAGTGTCCACCCGACAGATTCTTAATCGAGTAAACACTCGGGGGATACTGACGAGGGGATGAGTCCTGGACCTATCCGGTGAGGCTACCCGGTCAAGGCCTAAGACCTAAGCCCAAGGAGAGGTGCCACCAATAGTTCTAGAAGGCCCACCCGCAAAGCCTTGCGGGTCAAGAAGGAAACTTGTAACCGACCTAAACTAGGGTTTGTAACCCCCCGGGTACGGTTTGAGACCTCGCCATGAATATAAGGTCAGGAGAACCACCGGGAGGGGGATCCAAGCAATCACGCACCACCAAAGCCTTGAACTCGAGATCATACTCTCGATTCGAGTACCCCCATTGTAACCGATCTATTGATAATACATATCGACAGAGCAGGAGTAAGGGTTTTACCTCTACGAGGGCCCCGAACATGGGTAAATCTTGCCCCTGTTAGCCGACGATCGTCACCAGCGCCTACACATTCTCCTAATCGAAACCCTATCGGTTCACCCGAGGGACTTGTTGAGATGACGATTCGACACTCCAATTCCCGGAATGTTCTTCCGCGTCTTCTTTGGCTCCGGCAGCGCCCGGGACGACGAGCTCCTCACTGCTGCGAGCGATGTTTTCTTCCGTAGGCTCGGTGGCGAGGGGCGGAGTAGGCACGGCAGACGACGACGGTATGTCTTCGGCTACAGGAGGAAGATCCTCGCGGGCGGAATCACCGGCGTTTTCCTCCGGCGCGCTTTCGGTGGCGCGGCCGGGAGAATCCAGTAGCAGGTCAATATCGTTGATGATGTTGTCGATGTCCAGGGCGACGAAGCTCGTTTCCGCGGCGCGGGGTGATCCTCTGTTGGTCATGTTCGGGCAGCGCGACGTCGACCCGGATCCTCTGATGGTTCTTTCTGGAGAGGGCACTCGTTCTCTGCTCACCCTCGCAAGTTCGAGCTCGAGCTCTGTGGCTATGGCGCTGGGGGCTTGAAGGAGAAGTGGAAGCGGAAGGAAATCCGGAGGGCCCGAGGCAGATATTTATAGCCGGGAATGCGTTGAGATTGGCTACAACAGCTATTTTAGCCGTTGGATCCTTGACGCGTGTCACGTCCGAGATTTCCGGGAAACGAAGAGATAAAATGATAAGTGTTATCTCCTCGATTCCCAGAAGAATCTGTCAGGAGATACGTTGCAGGGTTTTGACTGGACCCAAACGTCCGTGATGTCAGCAAGATTTTATCGCTGATGTCACTTAAGTTCCTTCTCCACGAAGGCTCGTGGAAGAAAATTCGGATTCTGGTAAATCCGAGTTTTGGATTATACATCAAGAAATTCCTTCTTCACGAAGGTTCGTGGAAGAAAAAACCGGATTTTGATGGAATCCGAGTTATGCATTATGAAGTTTTGGAAAAAGAAGAATCGAGACAAAGCGCCAACATTTCTCGGAGCAGAATGCGAATTGACGAAAGATGACAGGATGAAGTCTCAATCCTTCTTGGGGCTACTATCGGATATATACTGATTAGGGGTATATCCGGCATTTTCCTAAAGAGCCGGATTATCAGGGTGGCCTTTTGGTAATGGACCACAGTCCATTAGGCGGCCCAGTAAGCTGACGCGCAGAAGCCGGATTCTAGAAGAACCCGGACCACGGTCCAAAGTGGTGCGGTTTGGAGTAGAGGGCGGATTCTTAATTTCCAAGTTAGATACTTTCCGTAGTGCTCTAGCTTTCCTTTCTATAAGTCATAACCCGGCTATTTATATAAAGCCGGACGGGAGAGAAGAACATAGATAATTAGCTAGAAGCCAACTCGCCGAGAAGTTGATCCTCGCCGAGTTAGCGAATCGCTACTCACATTGTACTTTGTATACTTCAGTCTCCAGCCCTGATTTAGTGAGATTGCAGGAGTAGGAACGTCGCCTAGTTGCGCCATACCGAACCTGGGTAAATTTGGTGTTCCTGGTTGTCGTACTACCACGTCCCCCCACGTCTCTACCCGTAGACTCATGGCACCCCGTCTATGAACTCTACTACGATGTCTCGACAATGTTGCCCTTGATCTTTTCAGTATTTACAGCAGAAATGCCACTGCAGTGCTCTACTCTTAGTCTCGCAACAAATTCATGAGTACTACAACAAAATTTCACGTCTCATGTATAAAAAATACATTATTGCAACAAAATTTCCCAAATATTCGAAAAATAGTAATGTAATAAAAACGTGATTAAATAACCATTTTTTTTTGCTTTAGATAGATTTGCAACAAAAAATCATCACCAATTTCAACAAAAGTGAAAATCTATTACAACAAAAAACATGTATTTGTAACAATTAAAAAGTGACAAATTATTATTTAATATTCAGTTGTAACAAAAATCATCAACCGTTTCAACAAAAATCAATATTTGTTGCAACAAAAATTATGTATCCACAACAATTAAAAAGTGGGTAAGCAACAACAGTTATTATGTCGTAGATTCAGTTGCAACAAAAATCATCACCTGTTTCAATAAAAAAAGAAAACGGTAGCTACAAAAAATCACATGTTTACAATATGTGAAGGAGCACATAAACACATCATTCCAAATAAATTCTAAAATAACACATGCATTTTCTAGAAAATCATTCAAAAAATATTGCAACATCTCGCTTGTGCTTTCTCAATAAAACACGTGCGGAATTGTTACAAATTTTAAAGACATATGCAATTTTGACCGAAAATGACGAAAACACTTAGCGTACAGATGGCTGCATGTAGTTATTCTGTTGGGCTGCTGAAAAAATGCCCTGACATGAAAATTGGAACAAAAAAACCAAATCCATACTAATTGGGCATGCATAACCACACATGTCGGCCCAAGTGGGGTTGCGGTCGCTCGCTGGAGCAACCTAGGTTTCACCGCGTAGGTAGGCCTACTAAAAGCATTTTCCTTCTCTTTATTTGTACTCTCACAGCTTTGAGTTTTTTTGGGGGGCCAATACCATGATATATTTATTGTAGAAGATAATACATGGTAGAGATACATGAGCTGACTATAGTGATTACAAAATAAAGTCTAAAAGATCCAAAACCGATACGACGAAGTAACATCTGAAGGATCATACGTAGACAAATTGAATCTTTCAACACCACCATTAACGTCGAAAAGGAGTGGGCCAAAGATCAATTATTTCAGACGATGCGATCTTCATTGACGATGAAGACGGCCACCAAAACCCTAACCTAATATGTTGGAAAGCCTACTTTTACTAAAAACTCAACTCATAGATCTAGTTTCCCACCCCTCCTGACACCAGCGAGGCCGGCCAGAGGAGAGGGGAACCGACTATGGAGGAGGCGAAAGTAGAGGCGGCGGGCCGGTTTCCTTCCAATGGCGGAACAAGAAACTCACACCGGAGGATTCCCACGGCTTTGAGTTAATTAATGCAGTTTTCGGGCCCTTCTAGGACCTTCCCTTGTTAAAAAAAAGTCGCGGGTTTTCAGTTTGGGTGTTTTCACGGCAGCTGTTAGAGCATCTCTAGCAGAGGCGGTGAAACGCCGGGATATAAAAAAGGCCGGCGCGTTTACGGGATGGGGCTGGTTTTTCGGCCGTAGCAGAGCCAGTAAAATGCAGCCGGCCGTAAAGCGTTTTATCGCCTGAGAATCCGAGGCGTGGATCCCTTTAAATAGTGGTCGCGCGTCTATTTCGAGGTCACGCCCCCTATTGCTCCGCCGCCACCGACGAGCAATTAATCGCGCCACCACCAAGATCCGGCTCCGTCGCGCCGCCATGCCGCTGAAGATGAGGACCCTGAAGCGTGAACCCGCCTCCCGCCCCGCGTCTGACCCGCCAGATCTGTCTGACGCGGCGCGGAAGAGTGTGGTGCGGTCAGACGGCGCAAGGAAGAGGGCGACACACACCCTCACCAACAACAACCTCCCCGTGCCGGCGAACCTTGCCTACCGCGCGGCCGCTAGGCGCGGCGAGGGAAACTCGAGCGGCGCGGGGAGCTCCTCCAGTACGGGTAGCTCTTCCCGCGCCCTAGTGAGGACGGCGCCACGCGAGGAGCCGCGCCCTAGCGAGGACGGCCCCTGGGTAGATTAGGGCTAGGGATAGGGTTAGGGTTAGAGCTAGTCCGGCGAGAATAGGTGTAATCGGTGATCGCAGCCGCCTCTACTGTTTGTAAATTCGTGGTAAAATTAACTAATTTAAATATATGGCGCTCTGTATTGTCCGATGAATGTAAACCAAAAAAAATCGCTAAAACGCGATCTTTTTTTTTGAACAAGGGATGGGCCCCGAAGGACCCAGAAGCTGCTTCATATTCCAGCGGTGGGATTACATTTTACAGAAAGGTCCAATACAATCAGGGATAAGCAACAGGGACCTGCAGTTTTACATTGGAAACCCCAAAGAAAGGACCGCGTTTCAGTTCCGCCTTGTTCTGCTAGCCATGCAGATTGCAGAGTCGAGCCCACAGTACAGGGAGCGGGGGGCGCAGAGAGATAGCTTGATCGGGCCCACGCCCTGGGGTGCGCGATTGCAATCACTCGCTCAGAAAATATCTGCCTCCTCCTCCCCTGGGTCTGCGATCGATCTGGTCCTTGTCCCGTGGTTACCGTCACCTCTCTTGTCTCGTCGTCTCCCAATCCTATCTCCCCCACAGATTCCAGCAAACCCTAGGATTCCCTCTCGCCTTTCTCCCGATGGGTGAGCCGCCGAGCAGAGAGGAATCCCGCTCCTCCTTCCCCAACTCCGACGACGACGAGCCGGAGACCTCCGGATCGGAACAAACGGGACGCGGAGGAGAGGATGCTCATCGCCCGCTACCTCTTCGCCAGCAGCTCGTGGGGGCCTGCCGCGCCGACGACCGTCTCAGGCCCCTCCTCACCCTCAACGTCTCGTGCTCCGCCGCCGAGAACCGCTTCATCTCTCACCTCTCTCAGGTCTCATTTCCTACCCCCTTGCGCTTTTCCCATACGACAAGTGCTGTCGGTTGACTCACTTCTCACCTCGTTCGTTGCGCGATGCAGCACTTCGAGGTCTCGGAGGTGGGCATGCTCGCCAGGTGCCTCTGCGTTCCCCTCGTCTCTCTGCGCGTCGGCAAGGTCGACCGCCATGGTCCCCTCCTCTGCCCAACAACCACCAGGTAGCCAACCTCAAACATAGTAACTTCACCTGCTCTGCTGGGTAGAATTGGATTACTTTCGCACAGCATCAATACCAGCTATCAGAGGAACACGCACATGCCGACTTCTCTTTTAGATTGCCACCGCTGTGTGTAGCACAAAATTTCATCAAATGATTAAAACCGCCGCTGTGTGTAGCACAAAATTTCATCAAACGCTTAAAATTGTAGGGCGTGGCTATCTCGTTCTTTTGTTCACTGTCTAGCATGTCTGTCGCCATGTATAGCATGGTCGCGGCCGGGCACTTCTTCTACCTGTCCGAGAAATTGCATCTTCTGTCAATTTGTCCCCCACTGGGACACTAAACTTTTTCCCGATAAGGCTCACTTCAAAAAAGTATGAAGCTCACGTTGTATTTGAAGCATCTGATCAGTATATAAACCAGGTATTGTTGATATGCCAAATGAATTGGAAAATTTAAAAGGAAATGTGTCATCATGCAGCTGTACTGGTGATTTTGGAAAATAATGTGTTACTGTTCCATTTGATGTGGTAAATATTGTGTACATTCTACGGCGTTGCATCATTTTTCTACTTGTCTCTATGTTGGTGCTCCACAAGTTGCCAAACTGTTGCATTTCATGTTATAGAATCTAGTCACACAGGTCAGTCTGGTTGGGTGAACCTCCTCAGTCCTCATAGTTGCATGGGAATTTTAAGTAAGGCAAGTGTCATAATTCTGTAAATTGTTGGGTGCTATGACCATGTCCAATCTATAACGATTCCTGTTCGTCTGTAGTTGCCCCTTTCATATCATTATTAATCCAGCCCAGTTATAACTTCATGCAGCTACCACGCTGTGTTGTAAATGTGTTTTCTTTTCCACATTATTTTATTCTTACGATTACCTTTGCTATTTAAGCAATTTGTCTGCTTTCAGCATTAACATGGTGTTTCTTCTTGTTCTTATACTTCATGACACATAATAATTGCTTGTTGAGGAAAAGTGTTTTCAACCATTCCACCTAATTAAGAAGGATGCATGCTAGAGATTGTTGATTCCAGGATTACATGTTGCATCTTATTAGTGATGACATTGTTCATCCACCAAATAAATATATGTTTCCATTTGTAGGTAATTTGGGCTTGTGTTCTCTGATATATGAGGAAAGAGAAGGTAGTTCCTTTCATGGCCTTACGGTATTATGTTACCTGCATTGATAATGGCTATTCAAACACGTCACGATTGCAGTCTTATATGCGATTGAATAAATAGGATTCCTGACTATATTATGCTTTAGAGCAAGTTACCTGATGTTGCTTCAGAGAGTATGATATCTCATTTCTTGATGTTTTTTGCATACTTCCGATGTTGCAGCTATCAAGTTTATGTTTTGTGGTTGCAGCTAGCTTGTAACAAGCTCCTCCAGCGCTGTTCATTTATTCAGTAGTTTTACTATTTGCTTTACTGCAGACAACTTCTGTTATGAGCCTATGTGCTCACACCAATATAATTCTAAAACCTTATGCTTAGCAAGCTGTTCTATCCATAAACTGTTTTGGGTTTGCTGGCCCTGTTTGTGTCTCCCTTTATAAAGATACCATGTGTTCACTTGATATGCCCTTTAATTCCCCATGGATGCTGCTTATCAACATTTTTTACTATTGGCAATCATTTCTTTCCATTTTCAGTTCAAATTGATTGAAATTTCCCCCTTAAAATGGAGGTCCTTGTCTATAACTGACTATGGATGGTTCGTATTTACTTTGTTCGGAATTTTCACAATATATTCTAGAGATACTGTTCTCCACAAATTGAAATTTATTGTAGATTTGCTTATGTGGAGTAAAACAAGTCGCCAGTGCTATATTTTATTAGAATTGCCTAAATATGTGTAACTCTTGATGTATCATTTGTAAAGGAAAAATTATTAGATGATGCATGATTCCTTTCTTACAAACTCACCTCAAAATATGGAGGGAACTAGCTGTGAACACTTGGCCCATGCCATGGCGCTAGACTACTGTATTTGATTCTCCGACTTACTCTGATGAAAACACAGAGCTGCCTTTTTTTTTGGTTCAAATACTGTAATTTGGTATTGATGTATGATTCTCTGGACTTATTTTGATTAAAAGGAAAAAAACTGCTATTTTCTTAAAAAGAAAATATCTGTCAAATACTGATGGTGTTTATTGTTTCATTAAGGTCAGCAGTGATATGATACGATACCGAGTAACTTAGATTTTGCATTATCCTGTTTCCTGTGGAAATCTACTTGTGCACTTAGGTCTCAGTCTCTTATATCATTTAACTATGTGCTCTTTCCCAGGGCTATTCCTTGTATCCCTCCTTTTAGCCATAGTCCTAGTTTGTATTTTACTATTTTTTATTGAAGCTCCACTGTGATCTGAGATCGTTGATTGAAACATAATTTTCATTTTTCTCACGATGATTTTGTGGGAGCAAGCAACCAAACCGTTGTGATACTTAGAAAATATATATTCTGCGTTATTCTATTTCATCAGAACAGGAAATTCAGGGATCTCACATGTACTCGTATCTTGTGTACAGAGGGAAGCTGAGCCTTGGCCTTCTGCCTTCATCGAGCATGCGCCTTACCTTCTCTGGTGATGATGGTCATTCAGAGCAACTAGCACTCTTAAACGATGGCCTTGAAGTTTCAGAAGTTGGGATTGAAGAAATATCAGCTGATAATTCTGGACGTTCTTTCCTCATCAGGATTTCAGAATCTAAAATATTTTACTACTGGTGTGCTGAAAAGTCGAAAGAATGTGGAATGGAGCTTCTTGCAAAGGTTTGTACTTTGTAGTGGCTGCCATTTTATCATGTAAATGTACAACAAACCATGTGCAATGTTTACCGTGTTGTGCCCCATATACTGTGGAGAGCAAACTTCAAGAACTTGAGCCTATCTCAGATGAAACAGAAACTGTAACATAAATTTAGTCTTCAAAGCATGCATGTACTGATGGTATGCTGATTGTCTCTCTCAATTTTTTGATACAGATGAAAAATCTACTTCAGGGCAGGCCAACCCTCTCTGATCTCACAGGCATCTCCAATTCACGACTTGATGCTTTTGTCACTAACTTAAATGCTTATCTTCTTGGACCTAGTATTGGAGATGCTAAATCGTTGGTATCATCTAGCGACTTCCTCAGTACGTCAAGCTCGCATGGTCAACTTCTACAACCCCCGCCAGTCGTTTCGAGGTCTTCAAGGCCTCGCACCTTTGCCGCTAGTGCAACAAAAGCAAGTTCCATCTATCAAGCCAGTCTGAGCCCTAGGTCCAGCACTTTTAAAGATGGGGTGCCAAGGGCCTCTTGTGCAAAGGTTGTTGGGAGAGAGAAGCTGAAGCGGCGTGGGGAATGGTTGGGCACATCAACTGTTCCGACGGATGCAGATCCGTTGATAGTAAAGAGTGTTGGCTCTGATTCAACCAGTGAGGCGTGTGATGGGGATTGCTCAAAAGACTCCGTGACTTCAGCTCCTTGTGACTTGCCTCTTTCATTTCCCTTGCTGCCACCTCTTTTTCCTTTTGCGTCCCAAAGTCCACTCTCTGAGGGTTCTTCAGAGAGTCCGTTTAAGCCTTACTATTGCTGGTGTCCGCCATGCCCATCATCACTGCAGTACAGTGTGACACCCCTACATATGCCAGTTACATCTGCAGAACCGTTTCCCCAACCACCTTTGAGCGCACTGGTATCAAATGAACAACCATCTGCTTCATCATTTTCTGCAAATCTGGATACAACTGATTCACCTTCACTTAATTTTCCATCAATACTGCATGATCCTTTAATTCACCTGCCGCTTCATACTTCAACACTTGTCCCCCTGCACGGTTCTATGGTTTCAACATTTCCTTTACTTCATCTGCCGTTTCCTACTTCACCAGTTGTTCCTGTGCATGGTTCGCAGGTTCCAACGTTTCCTTTGCTTCACTTGCCACTTCATACTTCACCACTTGTCTCACTGCATGGCTCGCAAGTTCCGACCTTCACGCCTTTGATGTCTGATCCCATTGTGCATGTCCCGGTGATAGATATGTGCTCCTCTGGTCAGGCTTATCTGGTGAGTTGTGGGCCTTCTATAACTTCAGCTGTTCCCCTCCTCCCTAGCTTGAATCCTCTGATTCCAGAAACAGAATCTCTGGTTGAGAGAAGTGCCAGGGAAACACTAATGAGGCTTATAGCTTCCGCACCACCGTCAAGCCACCCGCAGCTGGTCAACATTCTCCCCGCAGTCCTGACTGATGTGCCTGGAAATGTTTCTCTATCTCCTAATGTAAGTCCAGGAAATGTTGTAGCCAACTTAAGTTGATTGCGTCTTTTCACATGGCTTATTCCTCCTTTCTCTATTTAATAGGTGAACGTGCATGTTGGTGTTCATCGCAACGACATACTTCTCAGTTCATCCTGGGGAGCTAATGTGATCGGAAGTGGGATTGCGGCCATGGAGATGCACTCGGAGGAGGAGGTTCCAAGTGGGCATGATGCTCATGCAATGGTTTCATTTACAGAGTTTGATGATGTCAGCGGAGACCGTGATCAGCCCCATTTCAGGAGAATTTAGTTTGCACACAGGGATTGTCTGGAGCTCTTCATGGGTATGAAATGTCAGATTATTTTGAATGGCAGTTGTGTCACATGGTAATAGGCTACGTGGTCCCATGTGGTCTCTGCCCAGCTAAACGGCTGATTTGGTTCGTAAATGTAATTAGCTGTATGTACTGTATTTTAATTTGGCAAACAAACGGCAAAGCTAGTATTTGCTCGTGCCCAGTTCCTTGTCCGTGTTATATGGTCAGCACTTTGTTTTTATTAAGTACACATATATGGCACAATAGCTGTAGTACTCTTTTACTCCGGGGTTACGTTATTATGCAGACAATATACTTTAGCCAGAGATTGTACATACTTCCACCAGTTCTTGAAAATGTTCTCGGAACATGACGTTTGACACGGTTACATATTCTCATGCCAAATAGACAGTTCCATGCTTTCTTAAACATTTGGCTGCAAGTGTTGCTGTACACATATTGGATTTGAATGGCGAAGTGCTAGATTTTGATTTTTTTAGAGAAAAGGCAATTTTATTGAGATGCCCTGCTTTAGGAAAGCAGCCACCAACCACCCCAAGTTTTAAGCACAACATCACACTGGTTCAACCAGGCCGAGAGAAAGAAAAAACAGTTCAAGCCAAAACATGGCCAACAACATCCCGCGCAGGGGAAAAAGAAAATAACAAAAAAGGACTAAAAAAGGAGAGAGCTACGCGCCAGGTCATCCAACACCTCTGCGTGTGGATAACAACTTCAGTTCCATCGCTTTTAACTTCATCTTCTCCACCTTCACGTCCCATCTTTCCTTAAGCTTTGCCGGCAAGAGGAGCTTCCACTGATTAAGCAACGAAGTCAGAGAGAAAAAAAAATTAAGTGGAGAAGAACACACTTTGTTATTAAAAACCAGGTCATTGCGCGTGTTCCAAATAATCCAGAAGGACGCTCCGCAGATCATCCAACGAAACAAAACCTCTCCCTGGCTAGGGCCTCGCCTAATCATTGCTTCGCAATCTTCTCGAGACCCCAGCGTCGCATCCCAACCCAAAGCCTCTCTGACGAACCACCACAGAAAATGCGAAGTGGGGCAGTGGAAGAGCAGGTGTTCTGCAGATTCAGCCTCTCCACAGAGCTTGCAGCCCACCTCGCCCGGCCAACCTTTTGATTTAAGACTAGTCGTTACCTGAATACGCCCCCGTAGGCACATCCAGGTGAAATTTTTGATCTTGAGAGGCATTTTGGCCTTCCAAAGCCCCCTCAGATCTTGGGCAACTGCCCCCGGATGTAAAATCTCACGATAAAGGGATTTAGACGTGAAACGCTTGTTTGGGCCTAACTCCCAGACCCCCACGTCCGGGACATCCGATAGACGAAACGTACCAATGCTTTCCAAAAGATCATCCCACTCCCCCCGTTCGCGATCCCCAAACGCCCGTCTAAAGGTGAGGTTTAAGGTTTGGGAGTCCAGGACCTCGGCCACCGTCGCCGTTTGCTGGTTACAAACCGCAAAAATCCGTGGATGAACGATTTTAAGAGGTACCAACCCAAGCCAAACGTCTTCCCAAAAACTGACCTTTTTCCCATCGCCCACCAGGTATCTAATGCCCCTTCTAACCCAGTTTTTGATGGAATGTAGCCCTTTCCAAAACTGCGACCCCCCCGACGCCTCCGACTGGAAGAAGCCCCCTTCCCCTAAGTATTTTTTTCTGAGGATTTGGCAGCAAAGGTCTTGGTCGCCATTCTCCAATTTGATGACCCATTTCGCGAGCAAAGCCATGTTCTTAGCCCTGGTTTCCGCAAAGCCGAACCCCCCAAACTCCGTTGGTCTCGCAAGGTCCAGCCACCTAACCATGTGATACTTCCTCTGAACGTTTGACCCTTCCCAGAAAAACTTAGCTCTGTGCATGTCCATCTTATAGTGAATTCCCTCTGGAATCAAGTAGAACCCCATTACGTAGGTTGGAACATTGCTCAGACAAGAGTCAATAAGAATCTTTCGACCACCCGAAGAGACCGGTTTCCAACCCCCCAGTTTCTTAAGAACTTTCTCTGGCAGGAAATCAAAGTCTGACGCCAACAGCTTACGTTTTGAGATCGGAACCCCCAGATATTTCATCGGGAATGAACCCAGCACACAGTTGAACAAGTTGGCGACCCTTTCTTGTTCCTCTTGCTCCACTCCCAAAACAAAAACCTCACTTTTTTCATAATTTATTTTCATCCCTGACAACGCCTCATAGCAGTATAGGACAAGTTTCATATTTGCGATCGAATCATCATCAATGTTAAGAAACAGTATCGTGTCATCGGCGTATTGCAAGTGCGATAGCCCACCATCAACTAAATGGGGAACCAGACCCCGTAGGTGACCCTTAGTTTTCGCGTTAGAAATCAAGGTTCCTAGCACATCCGCTACGATGTCAAAGAGCAAGGGAGACAGCGGATCTCCCTGGCGCAGCCCTCTAAATGTCCTGAAATACTCTCCATTTTCTCCGTTGAGGTTTACACAGACTTTTCCCGTTTGAACCGCCAGAATCATCCATTCAACCCACTTGTTACAGAAACCTTTGCCTCTAAGAACGTCACAAAGGAACGGCCACTGGACTCTGTCATAGGCCTTCTCGAAATCAAGTTTCAGAATGATCCCTGTCGAACGAGTTCTCTGCAACTCGTGAACCACCTCATGAAGGACCGAGACTCCCTCCAAGATATGACGCCCTGGGATGAAAGCCGTTTGTGTAACACTAACAATCTCCTCTGCAATCGGGGTAAGCCTGTTTGTCAAAACCTTCGTGATCAGCTTGAAGACCACATTCAGCAAGCAAATGGGCCGAAATTGCTTGATCACATTCGCGTCCTTAATCTTAGGAATCAGGATGATAATCCCATAGTTCAGCCTACCCAAGCTAAGGGATCCTGAGTGTAAATCATCGAACATTTCTTTAATGTTGTCCTTGACAAGAGGCCAGAGCTCTTTATAAAACTGCACTGTAAAACCGTCAGGACCGGGGGCCGTGTTGGTCTTCATCCCCTTGAGTGCCAGTTCTATCTCCTCCATCGAGAAAGGGCCACTCAACCTGTCATTTTCCTCAGCGGACACCTTTTTTGCACCCTCCCAAAAATCGCATGCTAGCTTGACTTGAGAACCTGGCTCCTTTCCAAACAACCCTCGATAGAAATCGTTAACATGAACTTTAATCTGCTTAGCATCCTCCAACACCATCCCGTCATCTTCCAGCACAAGGATAGAAGTTTTTCTCCTGCGGCCATTCGCTACCGAATGGAAGTACGCTGTATTATTATCACCATTGAGTAACCAGTTCTCGCCCCCTCGCGAATGCCAGTATTTTTCCTCCTCCGCGTAGACTCCCGCCAGCTTTTCCTCAATCTGATATCTGATCCGCCAATCTTCTTCCGATAATAAGTCAAGATCCCCCAAGTCATCAAGCTCTTTAAGCTGTGACAGCAGTGTCTTCTTGGTCGAGTAGAACTCTCCTTTAGCATTGCGAGACCACCCTCTCAACAATTTCCGCAGCTCGTACTGCTGTACTTTCCAGTAGTCAAGAACTTTGCTCTGGGACCTAACAGGCCACTTCGCCTTAAGCAAGGTGACAAACTCCGGGCGATCAAACCAAGTCGCCTCTACGCGAAACAGGTTTGTTTTGAGCACTTGTGCTTCCCGTAGATCAACAATAATTGGGCAGTGATGAGAGCCCACCCTAGTCGGGGACGAAACTAACGACAGTGGGTACAAATTCTCCCAGGATAAAGAAACCAAAATCCTATCAAGCACTTCCATTGTAGGGTTTGGTTGCTTATTCGTCCACGTGAACTTGCATCCACTACGACGCAATTCCTTAAGTTGGAGTAAATTGATCATCACGTTAAACTTGAGCATGAGCCCTTTATGCAGAGCCCCTTGGTTCTTTTCGCTCTCAAATCTTATCAAGTTAAAATCTCCTCCTAAGCAAACTGGAACCTGCGTTCTTAACACTTTGTCCGTGATCTCAGCTAGGAAGGCGTCTTTCATGTCCATCGCCACCGGCCCATAGATGTTTATAACCTCCCAGCACTGATCTTTTGTCTTATCTCGCACCACCGAGCTGACAAAGAAATCACCAAATTCCTTACTAATTACCTCGAAATTGTCAGTTCTGACCGCAATCACCATTCCCCCCGAGTGACCAACCGCTGGTTTAACTGTCCAATCATAACTAAAGTTTCCACCGACCTCTCTCATATCCTTCCAAGAAAGCTTAGTTTTAATTGTCTCTTGAAGACAAAGGATATCGACCCTATACTGTCTGACTAAATCTCCTACCTGTTGCCTTCTACCTTGACCCCCCATCCCCCTCATATTATAGAAGAGAACCGTCATTTCGATCTCCTTTTCTTCCCGCTCCCCTTTCGGGTATTCCTGTTCCTCTTCTTGTTCGAGCTCTCTCCACTACGAGAAGATTTCGAACCCATCTTACTCCTAGGTGTCCCTTTCCTACGAAAGGTATACCTCTCTGCCTCCACCTCTATCTCCAGCCTACGCAGTGGAGACTCAGGTGTCGGGCAATCTTCCTCGCCAGCTGACCCCTCTTCTACCTCTACCTTCGAAGCTACCGCAGACACCCCCCCACTTGATCCCTGCTACTCTCATTTTCTGGCGCTTTAGTGTTCCTAGCTCTAGCAGAAGCTAGGATTGCTTCCGCCATTTCTTTCGCTTTGAAGATATTTATTTGAAGATTGATGTTTTTTTCAGACTGACCCAACACGACGCCGCAGTCCTTAGCTACGCTTGCTAGGCTACCATTTGGAATTGAGTTAAGGACGTGAAATGAGTTTTGCGTACCTGAGATATCATTCTTCTGCCTAGCTCGTTGTTCTGCCTTCTCCGGTATGGTCAGCCCCTTGTCCTTCTTCAACAGCCGGTCGCTATGACGCCCCAAGACTGGGTCCTGCACCTTGCGCCCCGTCTGCTTCTTCGAGCTGTCATGGGCAACAAGAGTCCAGCCCTCCTCCACACTCTTCTCAGCCTGCAGCCCCTGCGAAGGGAGAGCAAAGGCCACCGGGGTTGGAGCCAGTGGTTTCTCAACCTCCCCCTCCTCTGTAACCTTGGACGAATCATCATTGATCCTGTATTCCAATAGGAGCTGTCCCGTCACACTCTTAAGTTGCTTCAGTTCCGCCGCTCTGTGGGCCTGTTCCATCTCAAAGTTATGGATAGAGTTACCATCACTAGCACTGTCCTGGGAGACTGATTGGGAAAGAATCTTCTCTTTTTTCTTTGAGTTCACCTCGCAACCTGGCAGCTCTTCCACATTCTCCTGCTGCAGCTCCTGCAAGTCCTGCTGGGAGTTATCGTCGTGCGACTGTGCACTATGATCTGGAAAATCCTTGTCATCACCCTCCCCATCCATCTTCTTTGTATCGTGCTTCTTCTTGGATCGAGCCTCACGTCTCTCCTCAGACTGAGCCCCATCGTCGTCAGCGTCATCATCATTTTTGTCACTGTCAGGCGCAGGGGGAGAAACGTTCGAGTCAGAATCCCTCTCAGCTTCCCATTCTAGCCTGAAACCTCTGCCATTAATATAGACATTGTAATTTACATCCAACTTGTGTTTATTTTTGCAAGCTACCTTAACCCTTATCGGTTCAGACCCTGGGATCGATGACTTGTCAATTTCCCTCGGCTCACCAACCATGTAAGCAAGCTCCCAGATGGCATCTTCAAACCGTGCCCACTGCGGCAAGTCATACAGCTTAGCCCAAGTAACATCCAACACACCAAATGCTTCAAACTCTCTGATTGACTCCGTCACCCTCGCAAAAATAGACTCGTTCGAAACAAACCTAAATCCATTCACAAATTTTGTCACCTCCCTTCGACTGGCTGCGTCTGGGAACTCGATAAGGAATTCCTCCTTACCAATACATTTGAGGCGCCACACCCACTTCCTGTCAAAAAGTTCAGAGAGCTCCAGTAGCACCGCCTCTTCATCTCCATCTCCCTCTAACACCTTGAGGACACCAGTCACAGTCGTGGGCACGCAGATTTGATCCGGGATTTGCAGCCGGAGATTGTAGAACATCTCAGAACCACTACCACGGATCTTGATAGATGGCCTCAGTCTGCCTTCCATGCATTCAGATGCCACATGACCTGGGTTCTTGCACGTGTAGCAGGTAGGAGGCGCTGTGCAGTCTCTCTGGAAGTGGCCCGACTTGGTGCACTTGTGGCAGTAAGGAAGTTTCTTGGCCTGCGTCTCTTCGTCCACCGACGATTTCCCATCCTTAGATCCACTAGAACCTGGACGCTCATTGTTCTTCAACGCCAACTCTCGCAACTCTTTCTCCCTTCTCAGATCTGTCCCACTCGCACCCCCGCCTCCACGCAGAGGGCCCGATCTAGGTGGAGGTGCCCCATCGCGACCTCCAGATCTGTGCGGTGGCGCCCCATCGCGGCCACGAAAATCACCTCCAGATCTGAAACCCCTCTGATCTTGTTCACCTCTATCACCCTGGAAGCGCTTATCTCTGTGCTGAAAATCTGGCCCGCGAAACTCTTCCCGGTAGTCTCCCCCCCGCTTCGGAGGGAAACGCCCGTCTCGCTCCTGTCGGTACATCTCAGACACCACCTGAGCGAAGGGCCGCCCGTCAATCCTTCTCTCCGAAGTTCGCGTCACCCGCCGTGCGCCGCCGCCGAATCGCCTGATCTCCTCTCTGGAGGCTAGAAACCCTAAAGAAGAGGACGAGAGAGGAGAGTGTTTTCGCACCCAGACCCAGGCACCTTTTATACCAAATAGACAGTTCCATGCTTTCTTAAACATTTGGCTGCAAGTGTTGCTGTACACATATTGGATTTGAATGGCGAAGTGCTAGATTTTGATTTCCCCCAAAAGGTATTTTCGCAATATACCAAACATATACCAAACATTTTGGGTTTTATACATGTTCATGATAATACAAACTGGCTGACGGTGGAAGTGACACTTGAGAATGTGTGAGAATTAGCAAAACCAAAATGAGTCACTAATGGAGGTTACTTAAGGACGGTAAGGGAGTACTCCATTAACACGTGATTTATAAGATATAAAATCATGATGATCGGTAGATACTTAAAAACGACTCTAGTGATATCAATTTTGTATCATAGAAAACATACACGGTGGGGATTCAGTGCACCTGAGCACCTCCCGCTAGAAAAAAATCAAAAAGATATTTATGAGTTTCAAAAAATTATGAAAATAAATCTAGATGTTGCCAAGGTTGTATCCACAAACGTGAAAAAACCCAATTACAAATACTTTGTAGTATGAGCTACACAAAAAAGACAAAAGTGTGGATCTGAATATGTCTATTTCAAATTTCTAAATTTTAGCATGATTTGTCATTTTTGTGTAGCCCATAATACTTTATATTTGAAATTGAAAATTTGCAAGTTTGTGGGATACACCATTTACTACATCTAGATTTTTTTTTGTCAGAATTTTGAAAACTCATAAATTTTTTTTTTGATTTTTTTTTTTGATTTTTTCCAACTGGCAGGAGCACAAAACACTTTCCGAAGCATACATTCTTACAGTAACTTTAGTTGAATTCATGTCTTCAACGACGTCCTACCAACATGACTAGAGGAAGTAATATGCATCTAGTGCAACCAATACATCTCACGTCATGTATATCTAAAAGGACAGCGCTGGATGGCACACACGTCTTTTATCTAAAAGGACAGCGGGATCAAACTTTTCCATCCCCCGGTCCCCAAGCCGACACGTGTCCCTTTTTTTGTCCAAATCCCGCTTTTGCTCCCGTAGCAAAAAAAAAAAGTCCCGCTTTTGCTCACATGTAGCAAAAAACGTTTCGGCCAAAAAAAGAAAGAAAAAAGTCAAACCTCGCCGGAGGCACTGTAGCAACTAAAAATGCTACTGTAGCAAAAATCAACTTCTCGACATCGCCGGAAAATATCAATAGCAAAAGGTTTGTGCTAAAATAGCAAAAATTTATAATTACCAGAGCAAATTTTTTTTGGTATTGTAGCAAACCATTGACCTCGCCGGAGATATTGCCGGAGTTATTGTAGCAAAAAAATTACACAAAAAAGCAGAAAAAAACACTAATGTAGCACTAATGTAGCACTATTGTGGTTGTGGAGCGTGGTGATGGCCTCCCGGTCCGCTGGGGGCGCGAGGAAGAACGGGCCGCCGCCGAAGATGGCCGCGCCCACGCCGTTGCCGCTGAACCCGGTCTTGTCGTCGCTCGGGAGGCAGAGCGCGATGGAGTTGGCCACCTTCTGCGTGCTGGCGACCTGCGCCGGGAACGAGGCGCTGGAGCGCGCGAGCCCCGCCACGCCGACGGCGCCGAACGGAGCCGCCGCGCAGGTGGCGGTGCCGGCGAAGAAGACCGGGGACAGCGGGTTGGTGCCGTTGGTGGTGTTGGCGGAGAGCGTCACGGTCTTTGTCTTACTGCTGCACGAAGTGGTGACGGCCAGGGCGTTGAGGTCGAGGACGAGCGGGCGGCCGGCGCTGAACGACGCGGTGTACAAGGCCGTGGACGCTGTGCCCTTTTTGATCGGCGTCAGCAGCGGCTTGCCCGCTGCCGTGCAGGCGCACAGCGAGGTGGCCAGCAGGAGGAGGAGCAGGAATGGCTTGGGTTGCGACATTGCCGCTTGCAGCTCCAGCAAGCACCCCATCGAGCTTTGCCCGACGGCGCGGAGAAGCCGGGCGGCGCTCCGGTAGGAGCACCCGCGGACGGCGCGGAGGAGCCGGGCGGCGCTCCGGTAGGAGCACCAGCGGACTGCGCGGAGGAGCCGGGAGGCGCGGGGTCGTGGAGCACGAACGCCATGCTGGTAGGAGGAGCAGAGGTGGATGAAGGAACTGACGTCCGCGCGTGAGAGGATAAGGAAGGAGACGAGAGGTGGAGAAACGAGACTCAAAGTGACCGGGGCGACGTGGCGCACTGATCCGCGCATTAAATGAGTGTATACCCGGAGGATGATCCTCCGGGGAATTAGCAGCGTTTCCCTATCTAAAAGGCAATCTAGTACCTGGTTAGAGCATGCACAAGGTGAGAATGGCTAGACTCATCCTAAGATTTTTTTTAGACTTAAGTCTAAGAAAAAAAAATGCTCCACCATAGAGCACACACGTGGATCCCATCAAACAGAATACAAAGTAACAATAAAAGACGTCTTTCATACACTGACGAGTGGGGTGTTGAATACTCATATCAACAAATAACCTGGATGGCATGATGGGGGTTTGAGAGTAGGAAACGATTAGGCACTAGCGGACTCGACGGTTAACAAGGGGGCACGGTTTAATCAGGTTCGAGGCCCTTGACGAGGTAAAACCTTTACTCTGCTTGAGGAGGTTACAATGGCATGCGCTCTAGTCGAGAGATTGGATCTCGATAGAGGAGATCCCTATAGTGGTGTAAAGATTAGATGATCCCATCCGGGCGGTTCTCCCAGCCTTTATATAGGATGATGGGTCTTGAATCCGTACCCGGATAGGTTACAAAATCTAACCCTAGTCGGTAACTTCTCCATGCCTTGGCCCACAAGTTTTGCGGGTGGACCATAGTTGGACCCTCTGGAAGATTAGGCTGGTACCTTGTGTTGGGCCTTTATGCTTAGCTTAGACCGGATAGACTTGTCAGGGAGACACGAGAGGCACCCCAGGTTATGGGGCCATCTGCCATTTGATTCCCTTAGACACAGGTCTAGTACTAGACCTGGTGTCTAAGAAAACTTAGCTTAGACTCACCCTTTTCAGTGTTTAGACATATGCCTAGTATAGAAAGATTCTCTTAGATATGGCTGTCGTGGTGTGGAGAAGACAGATGCCATAGGATGGGTAAAGATTGGGGCCTAGACAACGCCTAGACAACGCGCTCAGAATCACTGCAAACAACAAGATCTACCCAGGTTCAGGGCCCTCGTGTGGAGGTAACACCCCTACTGCTGCCTCTCTCTGTATTATGATAAGCCGAGTACAAGGATTCCTCTCTCACTGTGTCTCTCTCTCTATGGAAGTAGCAATGCCTCTAGTGTGTTACCGAGTAGTTTGCGATCAGTCCGATCTCGTGAGCCACCAAGTGTTCATCCCTCGCGCAGGAGGGGGTAGGCCACCTTATATATTGGTGGTCAACCACTATTCTATGAATAAAAGGACGAAGTAGACAACTCCACTGTGCAGCTGCGCACGCCTCCGTGTCTTCGCTGACAGCGTCGCCGAAAGTCTCCACGGTAGGCCGCTGACATGTCTTGTCCACCTTATCAGTCTCCACGGTAGGCCACTGACATGTCCTGTCCCCCTTGTCAGAGACAGGACTTGACAGGTCCCATACCGTACTGCACCCACGTCTGGATACAGATAACCACGTACCTAGTAAGTTGAACCGCACGCCGGTACGGCCCCTGGATACGCGGGATTCACCTCAAAGGCTCCATTGACTTTGCCTCCGAGTAGAACAACTGCTTCTCTATCCGGATCACCTGAGTGCTACCCGGCTGACCCAGACTAGTACGTGAATCTTCTCTTGGTCCTTTGTTCTTCGTGCCGGATAGCGCCAACCGGATATCATTCTTATCCGGACAGCCGCCCTACCCGGCCTGTACCAACTCGGTACGGCTGAACTCGGTAAACAACACCTTGAACTCTATTTCTCACCTGCCTTACCCCTACTCGGGGGTAGCCCCCCAACATTAGTCCCCGAAGCTGGTAGAGTGCGGCGAACTTGGACGTTGGGCCCTGCCAGTTTAAACCAAAAATCTTCCTTGGCACTCCTGGCCGAGTAGCACCTCTACTCGGTTGAGCACAATTTGTACTCGGACCCTTCTTACTATTGGCTCTGTAGTTTTTTTCCTCTGAACCGGATAGACCAAGCCACTTTGGATTTTGCCGAGATCCCAGCACTTAGCCAAATTTCCAAAACTTTGCCGCTCCTACCAGAGCGTTCCTATCTTCACGTGTAAAGGCTCTGCACGTGTCACGCAACCGCAGCCCACGACGCCTCGGGTCGAATGCGGTTGCACGACACGCGCCTGCCACTGCACGCCGGGCCCACGAGCCGTTGCGTCACTTTACTCGAGTACTCATTCCGCGAGACGTGGGATTTACTGCGCCCGTTACGCGCGAATTATTCGCTTCGTGCGTTTCTAATAGGCGTGGTAACCCCCCACGTCGCACGATCTTCTTCACAGTTAATCATAGGCCATAACTGCGCTTTGGGGGGTTTAAATACCCCGCGCCGCCCATCGTCTAAACTTCCTCACCATTTGCCCCCCGTGCCTTCTCCTTTCCTTCTCCGAACGCGCAGAGAGCATGTCGCCCCACTGCGAACCACCATATTCCGCCGCGCCGCAGGCAGAGGGGAGACAGATCTGCCCCGCGCGCTGCCGCTCGCCGGAGAGAACCCGAGAGCTTCAAGATTTTCATTGCGCGACGCGGCCATCCACAACCCCGCGCCGCCGTCGCCGCTCCACTGCTCCGCTTCATCTCCGCTTCCTCCTCCAAGTTCCTCCTCGCCGGCGATGCTCCATTGGCGCTCGAGCATGTCGACGATATCGATCTGGAGGGCCCTACCTCGACCCGCGCCAACTGGGAGGGCTCTGACGCCACGGCCAGCGACTGCCAGTGGCTGGTCAACAATCGCCGGGTTCCGCCCGGGGTCATGTGCAGGTCCCCGGCAAGGAACTGGAACTAACTCCGGGCCCCGGTGAGTATGTTGTATTTCTGAGCCACTTCAAATGCGGCTTCGGGCTTCCCCTTTCCAAATTCATTCAAGATTTTCTCCGCCATTTCAGCCTTCAACCCCACCATCTTCCGGCCAATGCCGTTGCCATGTTATCCACTTTCGTTACTTGTTGCGAGGCTTATCTTGGCATCTACCCCACGGTAGACATCTGGGACAAGTATTTTTTCTTCCGACAACAAGTCCTCCCCAACAAATCCAAACCGAATGCGCCCAAAACCATGACCCAAACTAGGACAACGATGATCGTTGGCCAGAATTTCAGTACCTACCCCCGAGTCCTTGGGTTGGACACCTGCCGGAAGTGGCGGAGGGGGTTCCTGTATGTGAAGAACCCCACCCCGGCGGAAGGCGAGCCGCAGGTCAACCTCATCAAGTTGCCGGACTTCAAGAACGCGCCCCCCACCGAGATGAGAAATTGGGGATATCACCCCAGGAAGACATTGCTGGATGCCAACCATGTCGACGACCGGCTAAAACAGTTGATCGAGCTGGGACTCCGCAAGGATGATCTGATCGCTACCTGGGTGGAGCGCGGGGTTCTTCCTCTCCAACATCGAGCGCACAAGATGTGCTTCATGGGTGGAGCCTGTGACTGCACCCGGACAACTACCTTCGAGCTCACCAAGGAGAAAGTGGCGATCTGGGCCCGGTCTATCCTCAAGGCCAAGCTCTCGGATACTTGGTTCTACGGTCTTGCACCATACAGCCGAGATCGGCCAGCTCCCAAAGTGAGTTCTCTTATGTATGCACTTAGTTGCTTTTGTTTCCAGTTTCTCACACTCCACCGAGTAGGACTCATCCTGGTTTCCTCTTGAATAGGCTTAGATATTTGTGCTTTGTGTTTGCATGCTATACCGAGTAGGACTCTCCTGATAGGACTTAGCTTAGTATGCTTTGTGCCCGCATGTTACACCGAACAGAGCCTCAAACCGGTTCCCCTTATAGGACTTAGCTTTGTATGCTTTGTGTTTGCATCCTAGGCCGAGTAGAGCCTCAACTCGGTTATCTTGAGTGTAATCTATTCCTTATGCTCTGTGTTTGCATCTTCAGGTTATTCCTCGCCACAAAACAGAGGATAAGGCCATCCATGAGCATAACTGGCAGCCGGACCGGACCGAGGATGACGCAGAGGCATTTGATGTCCAGGACACGCTCTGCATTCCCCTCGTCGGCCAAGACGGTAAGTCCCGAGTCTCCACATCAATCCGGGACTGGTATGAGGATGATGAAGGTGACCGAGACCACCAATGCACACATTCTAACACAATCCGGCTTCTTCCCTTACTTATGTTTGCATCTGCTCTTCTCGCTCGTAGATGAGGTGGAGGAGGAAGAGCCAATTGACGCACAACCCGTGTCAATGGCCGCCCCCGCCGGATCAAAGAAAAGACCGGGCAGCGGTGCAGTTGAACCCCCCGCAGCGAAGAAGACGGAGAAAACCTCGAAGCTCACTGCTGGGCGCAAGAAATCAGTACGCCCTACCGCGGACGGGTAAGTCCAACCGAGATGCTCTATGCTTTGTGTTTGCATTTTCCTGTCTTCTCTGTCTTTTTCTGTTCTTGTGCTTTGTATTTGCACTATTCTCATTCTTTCTTTCTTTATTCTCAGCGATGCACTTGCTGCTGAAGCTACCAACACTCCCTCCAAGCCGAGTGTGCCCCCGCACGTCGTGGATCTTGATCCCGACGAAGGAGAATACCAGCCGGAGGAGAGGGCCAAGATGCCTCCTCCCGTTAAGGAAGAGCAAGACCTCGGTGCCGATAACACTGGCGCCGAGATGGATACCGACCCGGTTTCTGTGCAGCCGGAGCCCACCTCAGAGCAACCAACATCTAAGCCCGCTGTCAAGAACCAGCAACCACCACCAGAACCTGCCACCGAGAAGCAGCAACCACCACCAGAACCTGCCACCGAGAAGCGGCAAACACCGCCAGAACCTGCCACCGATAAGCAGCAACCACCGCTAGCAGCAAAACCAACTCAGCAGCAGCAGCCGCTCTAGGAGCAACCCAAGCGAGATGACGGGCAGGCTGCGCAGCAGCAGCCCAAGAAGCAGCGGCCATCGTGATCTTCCGAGCACCAGCCACAAGGTGCCAAGGAGGCCGAGCAGCCACAACAGCAGCCACCCTCGGCCAAGCAACAGGCTCCTCCGCCAGTACCAAAAACAGTCTGGCCACTCAACAAGCCAAAACAACCCAGCCCCTTGGAGGCTGCGGCCGCAGCCGAGAAGGCCACCACCAAGACTACTACGACTTCCAAGAGCGGCCCTATCACTCGCAGCTCCAAGTTGGTGCAGCACAAGATCCAGTTTGGGCCCAAGGATCAACAAGCTGCAGGGGCGGGTATAAGTGGAACCGTTGCCCCCTGTGAGTTTCCCGAATCACTAGCGCGAGCTGCAGGAGGAGCATTAGCAGCAGCAGGAGCGCGGAGCCGAGCAGCGAGAGGAGCTGAAAAGGAGGAGGAGGAAAATAGCCGCCACCGGATCCAAAGGCAAGGATGATACTCTGACCATTCAGTCCGCTGCCCCCCTGACGGAGCTTGCTTATGAGCTCCGAGAAAACATGGACACCGTGCTGGACCGGATGAGGCACATTGATCTGGACTGGGACAGTAAGAAGTTCGGCCGTGCGGAGTGGGACGGCAAGAGACTTGGCAGCCTGTACAACTACCGGCAGGCTTGGAACAAGGCCGACGTTGGCCCTATTTCAATGGTCGTAGCCGCGTCCAGCAGCACCCTGGCGCATAAGATGTATTGCCTGCACAAAGCTGCTGAGGATGCCGAGAACACCAGCCGGGTAAGCACTTATCCTTTCTATCCGTATTTCCGAGTTGCAACCTTTTCCATTTGTCTTCTGTCTCTTTTATACATACCATCCAGTCCCCGAGATTTGGGCCGAGTAGGCAAGACTCGACCGAGTTGCCGCCTACCCGGGCCGAATCTTCCCACTTATCTTGTCTATTTTCTTTCTTTAGGAATGCACCAAGACCCGCACCAAGATCTTCCGCCAGCTCCTCTGGTCTCATCGGGCCATCAAGGAGAAGAACCGGAAGCTGGAGGAGGAGAAAGGCGAAAGGGGTAACTTTTATTCTCGCCGAGTTACTCCTTGTGCTTTACCGGCATCAGTTTTCTAACTTGGTTCGCATTTTCCAATTCACAGCTATCTTGGAGCAGAGTGTTACCGATTCCATTACCAAGATCTACGCTCTAGAAAGTAAGTGCAAATACTTTGTTTTGTGCGTTTTGTGTCTACGCCCATTTTTTATCTCTGCTCAACTTTCGCTTCTCTGTAGGTGAGTATAAGGCCCTTGCAGATACGCACCAGGACTGCACTGTGCTCGCCGAGTCATCGCAGAGAAGGATCACCTCTCTGGAGGGTAAGTTACCTTTCATCTTTTCTTATCCGTATTTCGCCCTTTTTCTTCTTTGCTAACCGGGTTCACTTCTTCTTAGATGAGCGCAAAGCTTGCCTCGAGCAGCACCAAGGGTGCGTTACCCCAGACGAGGTGCAGCAGCAGGTGCATGCCAGGGAGGCCAAGCTGGAGGAAGATCTCGAAGCCAAGAAGAAGGAGGTACTCAAGCTCAAGCGGGAGCTGGCTGAAGCCCTCAAGTCGGCACTGCAGGCTGAACATGACAAGACTGAGGCATTGAACCAGGCTGCAGTCGGAAAGCTGGCGCTAGAGAGGGAGATTGAATCCCTCAGAACCAGAAACAACAACCTCGACACCATGCTGGTCAACTCCCGAGGCCTGCTGGATAAAGAGCACGCTCTTGAAGAAGGCTGGTCCGGCCGGCTTAAGGATCTTGTCAATGATATGCGCTGTAAGTTACTGCCCCTCTCTAGCTTATTCCATTTGGTTTCTTCTACTCAGTTTTTCTTCTCCGGTTCTTCTTATCTAGTTTCCTGACTCTACCCAGCATCACCTCTCTCAGGGACCTTCCCGGATCTCAATGCGAGCACTGAGGAAGCTGTGGCCAAAGCCAGGGCATTGCGGAAGGATCTTGGCCATGATGTGACTGACTCGGTCTTCATCGACGACCAGATTGAGAACATCAAGACGCGAGTTCACCTCCTCAAGGGCCTGGGCACCACTCTTGTCTCTACCGGCATGCGCCTACACAAGGTATTCTGGCCTGACGTCGAGCCTCCGACCACCATACACAAACCGGCCTCCAATCTGGACTACGTCAAGGTGGAATTGAAGAAATGGCGCGCCTCAGCGGCCCGAGCTGGCGCAGATGAAGCCCTCCACTTTGTGCTATCCTGGTACGAGAACTTGGACCTCGACAGGCTCAAGGAGCTCCAGAATAAGTCCAAGTGGACCGAAAGGGAGGAGTTAGTCCAGCGCCGCAAGGAGACCTCCTACCGGCTTGCCTCTTACGCCGAGACCTCCGAGTTCATCGACGGCCCCACTGAGCCGGACACCAATGTCGAAGGTGATGAAGAAGATGATGAGGAGGACGGTGATGAAGGTGATGACGTGAACCCAGACGATGATGAGGAGGAGCAGGATGAAGCAGGCGACGAAGGAGCCGAGCAGAACGACGCTAGGAGGAGACCGAGATGGGTGGCGGTCAGGAAGCGACCGAGCTAGGAGCTGGCTCCGAAGAGGTCCATACTGACCCGCAGCCCATTGCCCCTCCGGAGATGTCACTACCGAGATGGTGATTGACACACCTGCTCCTGAGTTGGGCGCAACGGAAACAGGAACCGAGAACACCACATCCGGGCCCGCTCCTCCAACCGACGACTCCGTGACTCCGACCTCCACTGTTGCTTCCGAGCCCGTCTCCGCGCTCATCTCTGAGTCTTCGGACCTATCTAGCGCTGAGGCCAATTCCACTCCTTCGACAACGGCCTAAATCTCTGTTTCATCTCAGCTTTAAACTTTTTATCAAATCCCCGGTATGTCGGGTGCAGATGTATCCAACATTTTATTGCTTCAAGTGCTACTCAGGTTTTAGTTAAGTTTCTTAGCAAGACTGGCTGAATGCCGGATTGCGTTAAATGCAAGTCCCCGATTTGCTTTACTTATCCGCCTAGTTCTTTTGTCTTAGCTCTTACCTGCCACTTGTGGCTTTTTGGTAGTCGAATCACAAGATTTTAAAAACCGAGTTTCTAATACCTAACCACTTTGAGATTTGAAATTAACACTTCCCAACACTTAGCCGAAAACACAGAAGGAAAAAGTACCATACTCGGTTGGTACACTCTCCCTCTCCTTAGCAATTTTTCGTGTGTTCATTGCCCTTTGGCTTGTTCTATTGCTTGCCATGAAGCCGGGTTGCGGACAACAGCAAAGTCGAAGAGTTGGCCCTTAGGTTTAAACACATTACTAGACATGCAGGTGAAATTTTGAGTAGACTAACCGAGTAGGCAAAGTAAAGACAGTAAATAACACAGAGCAAGCTTGGCACAGGCAGTCCCCGAGTTCGAATTCGGAGTGCCGACTTGGAATTTAACTCGGTTAAGGAGATATATAAAATGTTTGTTCAGGAATGAAAATGGCGGAGTAGAGCTACATTCCAGGGACGCTTGGATTCCTCTCCGGATTTGTCCGCCCTGTTCTTCTGCGGTTCCTGTGCGTCGATGAGGTAATACGCATCATTGTGCAGAGCCTTGCTCACAATGAAAGGCCCTTCCCATGGAGGGGAAAGTTTGTGCATCCCGGCTGTGCGTTGCACAAGTCTTAGCACCATGTCTCCTTCTCGGAAAACCCTTGGGTTTACTTTCCGGCTATGATAGCGTCTCAGATTCTGTTGATATACAGCTAAGCGTGACCGAGTCAATTCTCTTGCTTCTTCGAGCAGATCAACATCATTTTCTCAGGCTTCTCTTGCCTCTGCCTCAGTATAGAGGGTTACCCTGGGTGAGTCATGCTCAAGGTCAGTGGGAAACACGGCCTATGCTCCATATATTAGGAAGAATGGTGTGTATCCGGTTGATCGGTTAGGGGTAGTCCTTAGACTCCACAACACCACCGGCAACTCGTCCATCCAACAACCAGGGGTTCGCTGTAATGGCTCAATTAGCCTTGGCTTTATTCCAGATAGGACCATGCCATTAGCTCTTTCAACTTGTCCATTGGAAGCCGGATGGGCGAGTGACGCAACGTCTAGCCGGATCCGCTTCTCCCTGCAGAATCGAGCAAAAGCTCCCTCAGCGAAATTTGTTCCATTATCTGTTATGATCCCATGCGAGTATCCATATCTCAGGATGATATCCTTCAAGAAACTCACTGCTGTGTTTCCATCACATTTCTGGATCGGCTTCACCTCAATCCATTTTGTGAAGTTATCAACCATGACCAAGATGTGAGTCATATTGCCTCGAGCTGGCTTGAAAGGTCCCACCATATCCAGGCACCACACATCAAATGGCCAAGTGATGGGGATGGTCTTCGACTCGGATGCTGGCGTGTGAATCTTGCTTGCATATCTCTGGCACCCATTGCACTTCCTCACTAGGTCTTCTGCTTGTTGAAAGGAAGTGGCTTGAAAGAATCCATGCTGGAAAGCTTTATTGACTAGAGCCCGAGAAGAGGCATGGTGCCCGCATTCTCCTTGGTGTATTTCTCTGAGAATTTCTTCTCCCTCTTCCGGCTCAACGCAGCGTTGAAGCACGCCAGTAGGACTTCTCTTGTGCAACTCCTTGTTGATGATGGTGTAGGCCTTGGATCTTCTTTGTATCTGCCTGGCTGTGACCTCGTCATCTGGCAGAATGCCATCCATCAGGAAGAATAGTATAGGCAAAGCCCAGCTCGGCGTGGGCCGAGTAGGAAATATAGGTTCAACCACTTCCATTGGATCAGCCACCATGATTTGCTCTGACTTGTAGACGAGTCCCCGAGTACTGAGAAATGACCCCCTCGACGAATGTGACAGTCCCCGGGTTTGCAGAGGCAGTACCCAGGTTGGATGGAGCAGTCCCCGGATTCTCCTTTGAGCTCTCCCAGTCAATCTCCATGGGAACAACTTCTGAGTCCGGCAGAGCCGGTATGAATATGGACTCCGAGTTGGGTGATGGCTTGATAGAGGGCTTCCTCAAATGCTCCAGAGCAATCCCAGGTGGGATGAATTGCCGAGAAGACCCCAACTTGGATAGAGCATCCGATGCATCATTTTCAGCTTGGTGGATGTGATGGAACTCACACCCATCGATGAATCCGGTCATATTTTGGACGAGGAACCGATAAGATGCCATGTTGTCATCCAAGGCGTCCCAAGTCCCTGAGACCTGTTGAACCACCAGGTCTGAGTCGCCATAACATACGATCCGCCGGATTCCAATCTCCCTGGATACTTTTAGCCCATGGACCAAGGCCTCATACTCGGCAACATTATTGGATGTCGGGGTGAATCTGAAGCACATACTTGAGCTGGTCTAGCTTGGGTGAGGTGAGTACAACACCGGCACCGAGTCCCTCTTTTACCTTGGAGCCATCGAAATGCATCCTCCAGAAGTTTGTTTCTGGCAAGGGAGGCTCATACTACATTTCAAACCAATCAACAAAGAAATCCGCCAGGGCCTGCGACTTGATATCTTCTCTTCTTGCATACAACGGGGTGTAAGCAGCTAGCTCAATTGCCCACTTGGCCACCCGTCCGCTTGCATCCTTGTTGTCCATGATCTTCGAGATGGGAGCAGTGCTCACCACTGTAATTGGATGTTCCTGGAAATAGTGCTTGAGCTTCTTGGCACCCAGATAAACCCCATAAGTCATCTGCACGGATTTGCTTGGAGCTGGACAACACTTCACTCAGATAGTACACCGGCCTCTGCACGGATTTGCCTTCTTCTTCTCGCTCCACTACCACCACCACACTCACTACCCAGTTGGTAGCCGCAATATAGAGCAGCATTGGTTCCTTAGGCAATCGAGACACCAGAATAGGAGCACTGCCCAACATGGTCTTGAGTTCTTTGAACGCCACATCAGCTTGTGGGGTCCAGACAAACTTGTCACTTTTCTTCATGAGCTGATAGAGAGGCAAGGACTTTGAAAGTGCATTTTGCATCTTTGATCTCTCTTAGGTTTTGGAGTTCATAACAACACCACTAAGCATCTAACAGTGCGTCAAATATTTCAGGATATATCAAGTAGACGCAAAAAGGTGAAGAGAATTCCAAGACAAAGCCACCAAGATCAATATGGTCCAGCAGTAGTACCGGGCTCGACAGCGGTAGTACCTCTCTACACAGCAAGCGGTAGTACCGCGCCCAGTACCGCCAGTTTGAAAATGCGTACTGTTTTCAGCGGTACTGGCTCGGTAGTACCGCTGTGGTCATATTGATCTTCGAGCAAAACCTTTCTCAACGGTAGTACCGCTACTGACTGGCGGTAGTACCCCGCTGCCTCCAGGAAGCGATAATACCGCCCTCAGTACCGGCCCTTGTACCGCTGGCAAGGATTTGCTCACGGTAATGTTTACGGTACTAGGGCGGTAGTGCCCTAGTACTACCGCCAGCCACTTCGATTTAATTCGAAGTTGTGGCCAGCGGTAGTACCGGTGTGCACTCGCGGTAGTACCGCTGCTGGAGTACCACGGTACTTTGGCGGTGGTACCGCTCGTGCCCTGTGTCTGGGACTCCCAAGTACCGCTCACGTTGCCAGGTAGCGGTAGTACCACTGGCCCCAGCGGTAGTACCGCTAGGCACGAAAAAGGGTCAAATGGCTAGTTTGGGGAGGGGGCTATAAATACCCCATCCCCTTCTTCCCCAAGTGGTTGCTCGCTCCAGCATTAAAGACAAGCATTTATTGAGCCTCCAAAGTTAGATTTCTCCCAATCCCTCCACCCAAACTTGTTGATACTTGGAGGATTGAAGGAGAAGGCCCCGATCTACATCTTCACTGAGCCGTTCTTCATTTCCCCCTCTCTAGCTTGAGGGATCTAGTCTAGGGTTTCCTCTTGTGGAGAACCTAGGCATCTTGCTACTTGTTGGTGATTCAAGAAGTGTTGGGAGCCCCCAATTTGGTTGTGGGTGTGTGCCCCAAGTTGTTTGTAAAGGAATCGATTCCCTCCTCAAAGGGGATCAATAGTGGAAGGTGAACTAGGCCTTTGTGGCAGGGTTCATCAGAGAATAGGGTGAGGCCTTTGTGGAGTTGAGTAGGCCTTTGTGGTGAGCTCACACCCCTACAACGAGACGTACTCACTTAACAAGGAGGAACTCGGGATTACATCATGTCTCCGTGTGCTTCATATCGGTTACCTCGTTCCTTTCCTCCTTTACTCTTGCTTGTATTATTATTGTGCTTACCTTGTCATATAGGTAAATTCACCATAGTTGCATCTTATAGAGAATTTACCTTTGTGTCAATCCTAATTGTTAAAGAAAAATTAAAATTGGTTGTAGCACCTATTCCCCCCTCTAGGTGCCTATACTTTACTTTAAATTGGTATTAGAGCCTCGGCTCTTCTATCGGGCTTAAACGCCTAAGAGTTTAAGTATGGGTGAAGATTCGGATACCGAAGGTTCCGTGGCGAGGGTGTCCATGAATGATATCAATGAGTTGAAAAATTCATTAACCTCATCCATAGACACCAAAATCGATGAGTTACGTCAAGTCTTGATGGAACTCTTGAAAGCCAAAGGACCGGAGGTCACCGACTCATCTCCTCTGGACGTACCTCCGGAGGGCGCCAAGGAAGGGGTAGATGGTGAACCACATAAAAATGCTTCCGCCGAAAACTCCACGAAGAAGGGTACGAAAGGAGATGGAGAATTTCACTCAGTTCCCGGAAGTTATTCTCCCGATCCTCCCGTCCCACATCCTCATATAATCCCTAGGGGAGATCCACCTAAAATTGATGCATTTTGTTTTCGTGAATGGCAATATTACATGGAGACTCACTTGAACTCTTCTTGTATAGAGCTTTGGAGGGTGACTCGTGATGGATACAAGCCTCATGACCCCAAGAACCTAACAAGAAGAGAAGTCGTAGATTGTCAACTCAACTACACCGCCTTGTCAATTCTTAACAAGCCGTGGGTCCTAACCACATGCCGCATATTCAACAATATTCCACCAACAAGGAAACATGGGACGCTCTTGTCGTCATGTTTATGGGAAATGAGAGCATGCAACGGAATAGATATTATGCTTTGACAAATGAGGACGAAGGGCTCTATATGCATGATGGTGAGAACCATGAAGACATGTACCGAAGGCTCAAGACACTTGCCACCGCATTCACTAATGTTGGTGCCAAGTACATTGATGATGCTTGGATCAAAAGGAAGTACATGATTTCCCTAATACCATTTGATCCCGCAGACTTGAAGAACATTCAAGGAAGACATGATTTCCCTTCCATGACCTCAACTCAAGTTATGCAAGAAATGCGCTCCTATCAATTGCAAACAAAGAATGCTCTTGAAAACCGTGCTAGGGCCATAGGAATGCACAAAGGGGCATCGGTTGCTTTGAAGACCAAGGTTGTGTCACAAGAAGTTGAGTATGAAGAAAAAGTCAATGAGGTGTTGGCTCCATTGAAGGATCAAGAGTATGATCCCGTGCTCAAGGATATCATTGCTCTCACCGTGCAAAAGTTTTGGAGGAATCCTCCCAACGCCAAGAAATTTGTTGAGGAGAATAGCAAGTCTTGCTATGGCAATGATGGAGCTCAAAAAGTGAGGTCTTGCTTCAACTGTCAAGATAAGCACCACTTCATTGCGGAGTGTCCCTATGAAAATAGAGAACACCATGGTGGCAAGCTTGTTTGCAAGGACAAGTCCAAGGTTGAGTACAAGAAACCTCATTTCAAGAAGAAACCTTTCAACAAGAAATCTCCCACCAAGTTTGTGCCCAAGAAGCTCTTGAGAAGAAAGGTGAGGTTGAAAGAAGGGATGCAGATGAAATTGCATCCCTCACTATGAATCTTGAGGAAGAGCATGATGGTAGAGTTTCTCTTGAGGAGGAACTTGAATCTATTGAAGAAACTCGTAATGAAATTGTCTCTAATATCACTAAGGAACGTGACCTTGAAATTGCTAAATATAAAAAGGCTAAAAAGGATAAGGTTGAGTTTGGTGTTGGTCATGGTAAACTAACCGAGGAGTTTGAAAAACTAACCGAGGCTCACAAAGCTTTGGAGAGTCAACATTCTTCCCTCAAAGAGTTGCATGAACAACTTAAAACTCAACTTAATCAACTTAACAACCCTAGAACCTCTACTTATTCTTGTGATCATGCAAATATTATTGAGGAAAATGCTAGGTTGAAAGATGAGCTTGCAAGGCTCAAGGGCAAAAGCCCTCAAGTTGAGAAGGTTGTGGTCTCTACTCCACAAGTGGTGGCCCCTAGTCCTCATGTGGTTGTTGCTAGACTACAATTGAGTGCTCCAAGGCCACAAGTGGGCAAGCAAGGTCTTGGCTATGTTTCCAAGAAGAAGAACAAGAAGAAAGCCAACATTGGTGCCTCGGGTAGTATTGTCATTAGGGACAACACTACTCGTAGCACTCCCGCACAAGCAAGCAATGTTGCTTCGAGTAGTAGTGTCATGAGGGACAACACTACTCGTAGCATCTCCGTGGGAACTAACAATCCACACCATTTCTTATATGTTGATTATTATGGTGTTGTGCAAGCTAAATATGTTGGTCCTATTGAGGGTTACATTGACTATACCATTTGGGTTCCAAAGACCCTTGTTGCTAACATGAAGGGACCCTCCTTGGGTCCTAACTCTAGTCAATGATCTCTTGCAGGACTATGCTTCCGGTGGGTCTAAATGGATAATTGATAGTGGATGCACTAGTCATATGACTGAAAGCAAAGAACTTGTGACGGAGTTGCGCCCAAATGACATACAAGCAACCGTCACTTATGGAGACTCGTCCTCGTCTATGGTATCGGGGTTCGGCAAGGTTGTGATTGCTCCCGATATCACTATCGTGAACGTCATGCTTGTCGAATCCCTTGATTTCAATTTACTTTCCGTCTGCTCTCTTGGAAAGATGGGTTTCTCCGTCTTTTTTGACGAAGATATTGTGGTCCTTTTGAGGAGCAAGACTCTTGACGTTGCATATGTGGGACATGTTGAAAATGAGTTGTTCGTGGTGGACTTTTCGAAGTCTACCAACTCTCAATCAATGTGTCTTTTCGGAAAGGCGGACGTGGGATGGTTGTGGCATCGCCGCTTATCCCATGTCAACATGAGAACTTTGCAAAGTCTTCACAAAGGTGGCCTTATTGTCGGACTAAAAGAAAATGTTTCCTTTTCCAAAGATCGCGTTTGTAGGTCGTGTGTTGAAGGAAAGTTGCATGATATCTCGCACAAGGCCAAGACTATTATTTCATCAAATAGGATCTTGGAGCTCCTCCATGTTGATCTCTTTGGTGCCGTGCCCGAGGCAAGTCTTGGAGGCAAGAAGTATTGCTTGGTGATTGTCGACGATTATTCAAGATACACTAGGGTTTATTTCTTCAAGTGCAAGAGTGAAACTCAACAAACCATCATCGACTTCTCCAACGAAGTGCAACGTCAACACAATGTGCAAATCATGGCTATTAGGAGTGATAATGGTTTGGAGTTCAAGAACTACACTTTGAATGAATTCCTTAGTGAAGAATACATTCGTCATCAATACTCCGCCACTTACACTCCTCAACAAAATGGTGTTGCCGAAAAGAAGAATCACATTCTCTTGGATATGGCAAGGACCATGTTGTCGGAGTATTCTTCTCCCCAATATTTATGGGCCGAGGCCATATCCACCGCATGCCACTCCTCCAACCGCCTCTACATCCGCAAGGGCTTGGACAAGACTCCATATGAGATCCTCACCTGCAACAAGCCCAACGTCTCCTACTTCCATGTATTCGGTTGTAAGTGCTTTTATTTGATCAAGGGTGTTAGGTTGTCTAAATTTCAATCCAAAAATATTGAGGGTATATTTTTTGGTTACGGTGCCGAATCCCACACTTATAGAGTCTTTGAAAAGGCCTCACGGATTGTCATAGAATCTTGTAGTGTGGTTTTCGAGGAAAATGATGGCTCCCAAGTGGCGCAATTTCATGTTTCTAATGTAGATGTTGAAATGCCTCAAGAAGCCATAGGAAGGATGGGTGTGGGATTTTTCCGCCCCATCGAGGGACACCTTATGGCGAGTCGAGAAGGACTATGCTCTACTAAAGTGGGGCTCTCCTCTATAATAGAAGAACAAGCCAAGGAGCCAAGTGATGCACCTCACCAAGAACATGTTGAAGACCCTCCTCATATTGACCAAGTCACTACGCAAGATGCAACCACTCCTATCATTCATGCTAGTCAAGGTCAAGGCCAAGATCAACCATCCTCTTCCTCCTCTCCTCAAGTTGAAGCCAGTGATGATGATGATCAAGGTCAAGTTGGTCAAGACGGGGACCCAAATGATCAAGATGATCAAGTGATTCCTCCTCGCAATAATGAGGAGATCGAAGCCCGTCGTGCTAAAAGGATAAGAAGAGCTTTGAAGCATATTGATGCCCAAGACAACAAGGTATTGGAAGATATTCAAGCTAGAAGATCCACAAGAAGGCAATTGGCACATTTTAGTGAGCATCAAGCTCACATATCTATGGTGGAACCAAAGAAAGTGTTTGAAGCTCTTGAGGACTTCGATTGGTTTGAAGCTATACATGATGAGCTCAATAACTTTGAGCGTTACAAGGTTTGGAGATTGGTTGAGAAGCCCAAAGATTGCCACAATGTTATTGGCACTAAGTGGATATTCAAGAACAAGCAAGATGAGCATGGCATTGTTATAAGGAAAAAGGCAAGATTGGTAGCTCAAGGTTACACTCAAGTTGAAGGCGTTGACTTTGATGAAACCTATGCTCCCGTGGATCGCCTTGAGTCCATTTGTATCCTTCTTGCTTATGCATATTTGCATAACTTCAAATTGCAACAAATAGATGTTAAAAGTGCTTTCTTGACTGGTCCACTAAAAGAGGAGGTATATGTTAAGCAACCTCTGGGGTTCGAGAATCTCAACTTTCCTAACCATGTCTACAAAATCGACAAGGCGCTCTATGGTCTTAAACAAGCACCACATGCTTGGTATGAGCACCTTAGAGAGTTGTTGGATGACCGTGGTTTTGAAGTTGGGAAGATCGACCCCACTCTATTCACCAAGAGAGTAAAGGGAGAGATTTTCATATGCCAACTATATGTGGACGATGTCATCTTTGGCTCAACTAACCAAGCTTTCAATAATGAGTTCTCAAAGCTTATGACTGCCAGGTTCGAGATGTCTATGATGGGGGAGCTTAAATTATTCCTTGGTTTTGAGATCAAGCAATTGGATCGTGGGACTTTCATCTCTCAAGCCAAGTATACCCAAGACATGATCAAGAGGTTTAACTTCCAAAATGCAAAGATCAAGTCTTCTCCCATGCAAGTCAAGTGACACCTATCACGTAACCCGAAGGGTAAAGATGTGGACCAAAAGTTGTATTTTTCTATGATTGGTTCTTTGTGCATCTAGGCCCGATATCGTTTTGAGTGTAGGTGTGTGTGCAAGGTATCAAGCGACCCCTAAGGAAAGACATTTAATGGCGGTCCATAGGATCTTTCGATATTTGGTTCATACCCCAAGGTTTGGTTTGTGGTACCCAAAGGGGGCACAATTTTCTCTCAAGGGCTACACGGATTCCGATTGGGCGGGTGATCAAGATGATAGGAAGTCCACTTCCGGGGCTTGCCAATTTCTTAGTAGGTCCTTGGTGAGTTGGTCTTCCAAGAAGCAAAACTGCATATCTCTCTCCACCGCTGAAGCCGAGTATGTACCCGCCGCAAGTGCTTGCACCCAATTGCTATGGATGAGGTAAACTCTCAAACAATATGACGTTCATTTGGATAAGGTGCCTCTTTTGTGTGACAATGAAAGTGCCATCAAGATCGCCTACAACCCCGTGCAACATACAAGAACAAATCATATTGAGATTCGCCATCATTTCATCCGAGACCATGTGGCAAGAGGGGATATTGCACTATTTTATGTGCCCACGAAGGACAATCTTGCAGATATCTTCATGAAGCCACTTGACGATGCAAGATTCATGTTCTTGAGGAATGAACTAAATGTCATTTATTCTAGGAGTTTGACTTCAGGATCTTGCACACACCCCTAAAGATGAAACATGTTTGGGTTTAGGTGTAGGCATGGACATAGGGGGAGTGTTATCCTAACACATTGGGTTCTCCCTCCCCCATTACGCCCAAAGCAAATATTCATTGTGATCTCTCTTTTTCTAATGTTGAATTGTGAGCTTCAATGTCGAGAATTGACAATGTACCCAAGATATATCTTCGCGGTAACATACCATAATCTCTTACATGGTGGCTTAGGCCACCAACCTCTTCCTTGTTGAAGAGTTGGTTCTTGTCTGGTTTTTATGTGGTATTCTCGTTGTATTTGTTTTGCCTTCTCTCTCTCTTGTGTTTTTTTGTGTGTCGGTGTTGGTTTGGGAACCACACTACCTCTTTTCCTTATTTGATTTTTGTGTTTCCTTGCAAAATTTGGAGTGTGTAGTACCATCTCAGTTGGTGTTCTAATCCAAAGCCCAAACAATTCCTCCTTTAGACATTTTCTCTCTGAAAATTTCAATCTCTTTGATCCCGTGGTGGAATGAAGACCAGGCTAGCAGTAATACCGCTAGTTACGAGCGGTACTACCGCTGTAACTGACAGTAGTACCCAGCGCACGGTACTACCCGCCGCGGAAAAAATTCGTGGGGATTAAAACAGATCTGGGAGGAGGGGGTTACCCTCGTAACCCTTCTCTCTCCCTCATCTCCTCCCCACTTTGGATCCATCCGCCGCCAAGTCTTCCGTCTGTCGGGGAGGGCTCTCTCCGGTGATTGAACGCTCCTATCTCGCCGGAGAACGCCCGGGGACCGCTCCCAACCCCTCCTCGACGACGATGAGCTCCGGTAACCCTTCCTATCTCTCTCCCTCGAGAAATCTTGAGAGATGATTATGCCTAGGGTTCTAGAGATCTCCTAGTCTAGGAGTAGTTATTTGTGCTCCCTAGTAGATGAAATCTCATTAGAACTATTGGCGTTTTAACCTCTTGTTGGTTTCGGTAGTTTCCTTGGGTTCCATGGATGAATCCGCCAGCAGCGGTACTACCGCTGGCACCAGCGGTACTACCGCTGTGGCTAGAACCGCTGGTAACAGCGGTACTACCGTGGCCCCCAAGCGGTACTACCGCCTCCTAGAGCCTGAACACTTCTAGTTCTAGTATGATTTCTTCTCGAAGATCTTTTTGGTTGAAGTTTTCTTATCTTTTGCTATCCCCCTATTGCTTTCTTAGGAGCAGGTGCTAGTGGCTCGAAGGGTGGAGGCCGCAAGCGTGCAGCTAAGAGAGGCCGTAAGAACCCTGAGGAAGATGAAGCCCCTGAGGTTATGCCACAAGGGAACTTGACTCGGAGGTAGAGATCAGTGAACATGAAATCAAAAGCAGCCCGTGACAAGTCAATTGCAAATATGTCATATGATCAGTTCCGCAGGGAAAATAGGACCAATCCTTATAACCATACAAGGGAAGCTAGAGCAAACGAGTGTTTCTGGACTTGTTTTCAGGAAAGGATATTCTACGAGGAGTACCCACTCAACAAAAATAAGGTAGTCACTCAGTTTTCCATGAATGTTGCCTTCATGAGGTCAAAGATGGACTATTTTGGTGAAGCTCTGGAAATTTGTGAGGATTTTGGGCTTCTGGACTTCATTGAGATCAATGAAGATTATGATGAGCATCTCGTGGGCTAGTTCTATGCCACACTGTATTTCCACACTGATGAGAGGAAGATCACCTGGATGACAAAGAATCAGAAGTTTTCTGCTTCTTGGAGTCAGTTTTCTTCTATTCTGGGTCTGCGGGACTTTGGGGAGATTCCAGATGCTGATTTTTACCACACCTTCTTCCGGGTTCCTTATCCGGAGAAGTCCACTGAGATGTATGATCTCTATATACCTGGACGTGTTGTGGTTGGTCAGTCCAAGAACCTGCTGCCTGTTTATGACATTCTCCACAGGATCTACAGGAACACTTTGGCTCCTCGGGTTGGTAACTTTGATCAAATCCATGGATCCCTCACAGACATGATGGTGTACACTCATAGACGTCGTGGTGATGGCCTAAGGCTTGATGTGATGGACATTCTCTAGAACGAGATGTACAATTGTGTGATGAGGAGGAGAGTTCCCGTGTTTGCTGCCTTGGTCTTCAAGCTCAAATCCACCACTTGGCGCAATGCCCAGTTTTCTGATGCTCTCTTGGATAATGACCAAGAACTTACTACTCATGCCATCAAGGATCTTCGTGTAAAGAAGCATGCCACTCCTTTGCTTGGTCCGTACACTGATGGTTCTAGTGACTCGGATTTCGAGATGGAGGGGAGAGCTCAGAACAACAACTTTCGCAGGTGGATGTCCTCAACCTTGAAGAAGGTTTTCAGTCGCCAGCTTGATATGGAGGACAAGGAATATCGTGCTCATGTGCGTAGCAAGTTGGAGAGGCGGCTCACTCGTGACAGGTTTGCCCATCTGGGGGTGCCTGTTATTCCAAGGTCTAAGGACAGAATCACTACTTCCAGGGAGTGGAAGTCTAAGAAAGGCACTGCATGGATTGATCCAGATCTTCTATATGATTCTACTACTTCTCACGAGCTTTGGACTCGTGGTGAGAGGACGATGAGGTCGAAGATGTGGACACTAAGGATGAGCGTGGTCTCGGCAGCCCTGCTAGTGCTTCTAGCCCCGGCGAGTGACCTCCAGGGACGTTAGCATCGCCTCTTCCCTTTTTGGTGCCTTGATGCCAAAGGGGGAGAGAGTTCTATTTAGGATCGCTTCATTTGCTTGGTTGTGTTCGTTTTGCCAAACTTTGTGTGGTGTGTGCTTGTGTGTTGAACCATTTGGTGTTAAGTTTGTGTGGTTGAACCATTTGATGTTATGGATTTGGATTTTATGGTTATTATTGTTATTCGTTAAGCAAGCATTCATATCATCATATCTTTTGTACCCTTTCTAGGTCTCAAAGAGTTAGGGGGAGCACACATTCTAAATGAGAACAAATTTTGCCTCATTAAGCAAATTTTCTTGATGCATCACTCTCTCTCGAAGTGCTCATCCAAAATTCTGTGTACCTCTCTTAGTGGTGTTGTCATCAATCTCCAAAAAGGGGGAGATTGAAAGTGCATTTTGCATCTTTGATCTCTCTTAGGTTTTAGAGTTGATAACAACACCACTAATCATCTAACGGTGCGTCAAGTATTTCAGGATATATCAACTAGACGCAAAAAGGTGAAGAGAATTCCAAGAAAAAGCCACCAAGATCAATATGGTCCAGCGGTAGTACCGGGCTCGACAGCGGTAGTACCTCTCTGCACAGCAAGCGGTAGTACCAGCGCCCAGTATCGCCAGAAGTACCGCCAGTTTGAAAATGCGTACTGTTTTTAGCGGTACTGCAGCGGTACTGGCTCGATAGTACCGCTGTGGTCATATTGATCTTCGAGCAAAACCTTGCTCAACAGTACTACCGCTACTGACTGGCGGTAGTACCGCTGCCTCCAGGAAGCGGTAGTACCACCCTCAGTATCGGCCCTTGTACTGCTGGCAAGGATTTGCTCACGGTAACGTTTACGGTACTAGGGCGGTAGTGCCCTAGTACTACCGCCAGCCACTATTTAATTCTAAGTTGTGGCCAGCGGTAGTACCGGTGTGAACTCGCGGTAGTACCGCTCCTAGAGTACCACGGTACTTTGGCAGTGGTACCGCTCGTGCCCTGTGTCTGGGACTCCCAAGTACCGCTCACGTTGCCAGGTAGCGGTAGTACCGCTGGCCCCAGTGGTAGTACCGCTAGGCACGAAAAAGGGTCAAACGACTAGTTTGGGGAGGGGGCTATAAATACCCCATCCCCTTATTCCCAAGTGGTTGCTCGCTCTAGCATTAAAGACAAGCATTTATTGAGCCTCCAAAGTTAGATTTCTCCCAATCCCTCCACCCAAACTTGTTGATACTTGGAGGATTGAAGGAGAAGGCCCCGATCTACATCTTCACCGAGTCGTTCTTCATTTCCCCCTCTCTAGCTTGAGGGATCTAGCCTAGGGTTTTCTCTTGTGGAGAACCTAGGCATCTTGCTACTTGTTGGTGATTCAAGAAGTGTTGGGAGCCCCCAATTTGGTTGTGGGTGTGTGTGCCCCAAGTTGTTTGTAAAGGACTCGATTCCCGCCTCAGAGGGGATCAATAGTCGAAGGTGAACTAGGCCTTTGTGGCGGGGTTCATCGGAGAATAGGGTGAGGCCTTTGTGGCGTTGAGTAGGCCTTTGTGGCGAGCTCACACCCCTCCAACGAGACGTACTCCCTTAACAAGGAGGAACTCGGGATTACATCGTGTCTCCGTGTGCTTCATATCGGTTACCTTGTTCCTTTCCTCCTTTACTCTTGCTTGTATTATTATTGTGCTTACCTTGTCATATAGGTAAATTCACCATAGTTGCATCTTATAGAGAATTTATCTTTGTGTCAAGCCTAATTATTAAAGAAAAATTAAAATTGGTCGTAGCACCTATTCCCCCCCTTAATGTGCCTATACTTTACTTTCAGCCTTCTCACCCATCCTTCCCAGGAACCGGCTAAGGGAAGCCAGGCACCCGTGAATTTCTGCACATCCTTCAATGTACTTGGCATGGACATGCTTTCAATAGCTTTTATCTTTGAAGGATTGGCCTCAATGCCCCGACTAGACACCAAGAAGCCGAGTAGCTTCCCAGCCGGGACGCCAAAAGTGCACTTGGTTGGATTCAATTTCATCCGGTATTTGTACAAGCTTGCAAATGTTTCTTCAATATCGCTTAGCAGAGTGTGTTTTTCTTTTATTTTTATGACAATGTCATCTACATACACCTACACATTTTTTCCTATCTGCTCATGCAGGCATTTCTGCATGCACCTCTGGTACGTGGCCCCAGCATTTTCTCAAGCCAAAACACATAACACGATAGCAATAAGCCCCGTACGGGGTAATAAAAGCAGTCTTTATTTGATCAGCCGGATTTAAAGGGATCTGGTGAAAACCAGAGTAGGCATCAATGAAAGACAAAAGCTTGCACCCGGCAGTAGAATCAATCACCTGATCTATCCGGGGCAGTGGGAACGGGTCCTTGGGGCAGGCCTTGTTCAGGTCGGTGTAGTCCACGCACATACGCCACACCACATCGACCATGGGATCATCCTTCTTCTTCTCCACCATGACCGGATTGGCCAGCCAATCCGGATGCAGCACCTCCATGATAAATCCACTCGCTAGCAGCCTTGTGATCTCGTCACCAACGGCTTTCCTCCTTTCTGCCGCAAAGCGTCGCATAGCCTGCTTGACCGGCTTGGCGTCTGGTCGCACATGTAAAGAGTGCTCAACCAACTCCCTCGGGACACCCGGGAGATCCTGATTGGACCATGCGAATACATCCTGATTCTCACGGAGGAAGTGGATGAGCTCGCTTTCCTATTTCTCCTCCAGTCCGGCGCCAATGATGGCAACACACTCCGGGAACTCCGGGTCAATCTGCACCTTCTTTATCTCTTGGGAGGCCTGGAATGTGGCTCTATGCTGAGAGCTCGGCATACCGAGTTGAGCTGCATGTGCCAGTGCCACCAACTCATGTATCTTCTTCTTCTCAGCCGCAATGACCATGGACTCGGCAAGCCAAGATCCAGAAGATGCACAGTCTAGGGAGCGCTTATAATCACCCGAGATGGTGATGATGCCATTGGGGCCGGGAAGCTTCATCTTCAAATATGCGGCGTGGGTTGAAGCCATAAACTTGGTCAGAGCAGGCCTGCCGAGTAGAGCATGGTAAGTGCTCTGGAGATCGACCACCTCAAACTGGAGGCACTCGATCCGGCAGTTGTCCCTCGTGCCGAAAAGCACATCGATCCAGATCCGGCCAATAGGAGCACAAGACACTCCCGACACAATGCCATGGAACGTAGTCCGGCTGGTTAGAAACATGTTCTCGGCAATGCCGAGCTTCTCCATAGTATCCCGGTACATGATGTTGATGCTGCTCCCGTTGTCAATCAACACTTTGCTGAACTTCACATTCTTCTTGGACCCCAGGAAGGTAGGGTCCACCACCAGAGCATAAGTACCCGGGTTGGGCATGATCTTGGGATGATCATCTCTGGACCAGACAATGTCCTGGTCGCACCAATGCATGTATTCCAGCACCGCCGACATCACATCGTTTACCTCCATCGCGCACATGCGCTGACTCTGCTTGTCATCTGGCTCAGTGGTGAACACCATGTAGCTCTCATGATGCTCCTGGTACTTGTTCCGGTCTCCACCACCACCATTGTTGTTGTTGTTGTTGTTGTTGTTGTTGTTGTTGTTGTTGTTGTTGTTCTGGTTGGCATTGTTGTTGTTGCGGTTTTTGTTGCGGGTGTAGTAGTTGTTGTTGCGGTTGTTGTTGTTGTTGTTGTTGCGATTGGCTCCCTGCGCCACTTGGTTCACATTCTCCCTCCTCTTGTTCTTGGCCGGCCTGGGAGCAGCTGCCCGGATAGGCTGCACATTGGAGCCCGAGAGCGGAAGAGGAGGAGGAGGAGGCAGTTGGCCAAAGCCCTCACTCTTAATCCGATCCCACCAACTGCACTGCCGAGTAGTGTGGTTAGCTGGTCTGCTCGGATGCCGAGTGTGGAAGCTGCATGGCCCATCCTTCATGGTCTCAAAGATAAATCTCTGAGCAGCATCACCGGACTCCTGGGGGCATTTAACTGTTGAGGAACATTGTACTGCTTCTTGAAGTTCGGGCCCTAAGTCTGGTTTTGCCCATACTGGGCTCCAGCAGTTTTTTGCCTCTGGCTGCTCCCAGCAGCAGCTTGATCTTGGGTAACTGTAGCCACGTGGTTCGATCCATAGCGAATATCCGGACGATCATCCCTTCTCTTGTTACAGAAATCTTGGTGGTCATTGCGCCGGGCTCCATCATGGTTTCTTCTCTTCGGCTCGAAGGAATCGAGCAGAGGCTGAGTAGGGTCACCGAGTGCATACATATCTGCAATATTGATTGTCTCGGCGAGCGTACTCGGCATCTGCCTTTGCAGATTCTACCACAGCATACTGCCATGCCGGCAACCTTGAGCAAACCAGGCAATGGCTAGTGACTCATTCACACCTTCACAGGTGTTCCTCAGTGTACTACACCGAGTAAGATACTCGCGGTCGGTCTCCTCTTCCCTCTGCTTGCACGCCGAGAGCTGTTGTGGCCGGTTTGGCTTCTTACAAGTGCTGGTGAAGTTGCTAATGAAAGCCTCTGAGAAGTCCAGCCAGCAGTTGATGCTATCTTTCGGCAGGTTGTTGAGCCAGATCCGGGCAGGGCCCTCCAGCATCTGGGGCACATACCTCACAGCCCATCTCCGGTTACCGCCGACAACGTACACAACAGTTACATAGTCATTCAGCCAGTCATCTGGCTTGGTGCTTCCATCATAGGTCTTGGTCCCCCTGGCCAACTGGAACTTGGGTACAACCGGCTCTCCCATGATCTAGGGACCAAATCAATTCGGTCCGGGTGGTCCCCGGGCTTCTATCTCCTCGGACAGGTAGATCCTGTCCAGCTTGTACCTTGCGTCACTTGGCTGCAACATCCTCGCTCCCAACCGAGCTGCGAGATCTCTTGGGTCGGCGTACCCGGCTTGCTCCATCGCCGAGTACCCGTCATTGTAGCGGTCGTGGTGTACAGGACCGGGTTGAGCAACCGGGTTGGCCAATGCAGCAACTGCTTGTGGCTGAGCAACATGCTGAACCGGGTTGGCAACATGATGCCGAGATGGACCATCTCGGTTTCCTCCTTGTCCCTCTTGGTGAACTCGGGGGGCCTGATGGCCAGTACCTGCAACCATGTGTTTCTAACCGGGCTGCCACTCTACAGCGTGCTGTTTTCCAGCGACAGCCGGATCGTACACCTACATTTGTTTACTCTCCCGGAGTTTACACTAGGAGCCCTCTCGCCACCGGGAACTGGTGACAAGGCCTGTCTTCCGGATCTTGCCCCATGCGACTGAACAACATGAGACGCACCGGCTCCCGGATTCGCTTTCCAGAAACCCTCATTCTTCCTACCAGCTTCCAGGACAAGCTCATTGAGCCGGTCCTGCTGCCTAGCACGAGCTTCACCGGACAAGTTCGGCAACTCGGCAGCCACTGCCTCTGCGGCTCTAAGTGTTTTGGCAGGAGAGCTATATTTTGGCCTACCAGCTGAGGTCATACTACCAGATTTGCTAGCAGCCTTACCATCTCTAGCTAGTTCAGCACCTAGGTTGCGACGAATGATTTCTATCTTGCTAGGATTTCTAGATACAAGAGTAAAACCATGGGCTCTATTGTACTCGTTCTAGTCAAGGTTGAGCTCAAGCCTAACCTTTTCCAGCTCCTGAGCCTCCGTGAGCAAGGTTTGACGCTGCTGCTCGAGATGCGCCCTCACCACCGCCGGATCCGCATCCATGGCGAGAGGCATGCCGAGATGCTCGACGACACCGTCACGAGCCGTCGGTATCGCAGTTGATGTAGAAGGATCCTTGTAGCCCGGTTGGTTCTGGGGCCTGTCGTAGGGCTTGTGGCTCGGGCGAGCAGTCAGCTCGTCGACGACTTCGGGCACAGTGGGCGCACCTTTCCCGGCATCGATAGCCGGGCCAGTCATCATCACCTCCATGCTGCCCGCAGAGCAGCCGGTTGGCTTCCCGCGGACGGCGAGAACGGCAGGAGGGTCTGCAGCAACGAGCACCACCTCGGGGTACTCGCGGATGACGGTGGTGGCGACGTACACCACATGCGCGCCGAAGGAGATGACGGAGCCGCCTGCAGGCACGGTCCTGCCGCAGAAGTCAGCAGCGTTGTCTGAGACGGAGTCGAGGGAGCCGAATCCGTGGACAAGGCCATAAACCACGCGCTTCCCCGAACGAGAAATAGGTCCCGTCCGGATAGAAACCCCACGGTGGGCGCCAACTGTCGTGGTGTGGAGAAGACAGATGCCATAGGATGGCTAAAGATTGGGACCGATGGACGTTGTAGGTATCCAGGGAGGGATCGCACGCCTAGACGGCACGCTCAGGATCACTGCAAACAACAAGATCTACCCAGGTTCAGGGCCCTCGTGTGGAGGCAACACCCCTACTCCTGCCTCTCTCTTTGTATTATGATAAGCCGAGTACAAGGATTCCTCTCTCACTGTGTATCTCTCTCTATGGAAGTAGCAATGCCTCTAGTGTGTTACCGAGTAGTTTGCGATCAGTCCGACCTCGTGAGCCACCAAGTGTTCGTCCCTCGCGCAGGAGGGGTAGGCCACCTTATATACTGGTAGCCAACCACTATTCTACGAACAAAATGACGGAGTAGACAACTCCACTGTGCAGCTGCGCACGCCTCCGTGTCTTCGCTGACAGCGTCGCCGAAAGTCTCCACGCTAGGCCGCTGACATGTCTTGTCCACCTTGCAGTCTCCACGGTAGGCCGCTGACATGTCTTGTCCCCCTTGCCAGAGACAGGACTTGACAGCTCCCATACCGTACTGCACCCACGTCTGGATACAGATGACCACGTACCTAGTAAGTTGAACCGCACGCCGGTACGGCCCCTGGATACGCGGGATTCACCTCAACGACTTCATTGACTTTGCCTCCAAGTAGAACATCTGCTTCTCTATCCGGATCACCCGAGTGCTACCCGGCTGACCCAGACTAGTACGCGAATCTTCTCTTGGTCCTTTATTCTTCCTGCCGGATAGCGCCAACCGGATACCATTCTTATCTGGACAGCCGCCCTACCCGGCCCGTACCAACTCGGTACGGCTGAACTCGGTAAACAACACGTTGAACTCTATTTCTCACCTGCCTTACCCCTACTCGGGGGTAGCCCCCCGACGATGGCTGAAAACACCACGCTGCACACGCACCGGCATGTGCTGGCACCTCTGGCCATTTTTGCCATTTATCCATTCATAATTAAGTCGATTTTAAAGGACACTTTTATAATTGATTTTAGATATAAATTGACATCTTATTTGAATGGGAATTAGCTTGACATCGCTGATATTTGAAATGGAAATTTTTGTTATAACCATAGCGCAACCCGAAAAGATTCGGTTCGAAACATAAAATAGAAAAGAACACAATTGCAACAGGTATATAACATGAAAAAAATCCAGTTGCAGCCACAGTGCAATTGAAAAAAAAAAGTTAGTTACGTCCATTGCGTAACGAACCAACATGGATCTCCGTGGCAACATTGAACGGTTGAGGAGTTGATTGAGTTCTAAGCAAATCCATGTACATCAAGAAAGTAATCTATTACCCAGATATCCACCTACATGTCCTCGCACTGACGCACTTCCAGCTATTTTTGCTTTTGGTACATGCAAAAGTAAGTTGACTTTTCGAAAGTACATCTCTATAATCGATTTAAATATAAATTATGTTACAAATCGTAGGCGCACTTCTAGATCTACCGAGGAACAAGCAATCAGCAAACATGACGACACCGAGATTTGGTAACGCAGTTCGGCGCTCAACGCCTACATCTGCGGGGCATGACTACGGGCGCTCCTCCCCATGTACTAGTCAAAGTACCGTCGACGACAAGCCCGCCGAGGCAATACAGACGCACCAGATCTCAACGCCACGCCGGTCCGGCCGCCCCTGCCACGGGCGCCGGACCGTCCCCTCGTGATCTTGTGTCTAGCCTACCAGCTTCCGTCGTGTCTATTTGGGCTACCCCCGGTGCCTTTATATATTAGGCCAGGTTACACGTGTCCGACTCAAACACCTAACCTTCCGTTTAATTACAAGTCCTAGCGTAGCCCTACTCGTACACATATTCGACATATATTCCAACAAACTCCACCTTGGCGAATATGCCCTTCGCCATCTTGAAGCCGTCATGCCGAATCTTTGTATACCTAGACTTGAACCATTAATCATGAGCTCCGTTGCTACTCCATTGACTCCATATGACTCCACCTGCAACCGTAGTCCCTTCCTTGTTTCACCACAGTCAATGCTCCTACGAAAATTAAGTTCTTCCCCACTCTTGTCTTGTGCTCCCAAATCTCCGGAGTATCCGTCCACCGCCATCACACAATGATCATAAAGTCACCATATCGACAACACCGTTGCATCGTCACCTTGGTAGCCTCGTCCTTGATCCATGTGAAAGTGAACAACTCCCATATTAGGTGTCACAAATAAGAGTTAGCTGAACTCATTATTCTCGCTATTGTTGACTGCATCTCTGAAATCTTGAAGAAATTTCGCCGTTGCCTTAAGTCATCTCCAGTCAAATTCACAACTGTCTCATCACCGCTTTCGCAGATCCTCCATGGCCAACACTCATCCATCTCCATAGTCTCGATAGATAGTTACCATCATGAACATGTTACTCGCCAACACTGCTTCAGCACCCTTTGCACTCATGCCTGACCACATGTCTGACCGCCAGTGCCCTGATCTGTCGCTGTGTCCCGTGCTTACCGCACGCCTCGCCGCTATTACCGCGTCGAGCATCCACAATCTTGGCCAAGATCTCAAGGGTCGCTAACCCACACCATCTCAGGCCCCACTGCAGATAACCATCAGTCATACCCGACCGATGCCGAGTTCCACGCATCTCTCGAACCCTGAGCTCCAGTCCGAAACAACGTGCTTCTCGCCTTCCCGCTGACTAGACTTCGACTCTCTGTATACTTACGCCGTAGCCCCTCCATCAGCTGAGTGGAATCGTCAGACTCCAGCTCCACCTTCAACATGACTCAATGGTAGATGATCAATCCACCCTATGCCCCGTCGACCTCAAGATCTCATGCGTACGCCATCTTGAATCAACCTAGCGCAATCGCCATGTCGAAGCACGCATCCCTTAGGCATGCGCCACGTGTTTCCACGCCACAGAATTCGGACACCATCAGCCGTCACGTTCCTACGTCGTCGTCGCCGATCTTCACCGTCTTCTGCCCCGTCAGACTGTCCAGTCCAACCCAGCCGAACACATCCGACTGCAACCATGCTCCACCTTGCGCCTAGTACACCCACCATATTGCCGTGCACCGTCCGGCACCCCGTGTATGCATGATCCTCTATGCCGCACTTTAGACCCTTTTAAATCTTATGCGGACATCGCCAATCTAACAAAACATCTGGTAGAGCCTCGTGTGCAATCCGCAACATATCCGACAAAAAATCCAGTTATCTTGGTAGCCCAAAAGAAAACTCCTTTTTATTGTCTCTCGTTGCCATCCATGCATGCATCTATTCCTTATGTCTTGAATTGGCCTTTTTTTTTTTATCTAACCAAATCTCGTTGTGGTTCTGCACACCACATCACCCACCAGCCTCACGTGGAGGTTGATGCCTGCTGCAACGAAGACCATACAACACCGCTGGCCCACCACGTGCTGCTCCTGAGCATGCTTCTGGCTGCCGCTGCCTGCACAACTTCCCGACGCCCGACTCGGTCTAGCTTGACCAGCCCCGTGAGAGCCTGTCGTTGGGCCGTGTGCCCCACCTAGGCCTGGTCACCTGCCGCCAAGGACTCCTGCGCCCGTATCTGTTGCACTTGGCCAGGGTGCCGCCTGTAGTACGCTAGGATCAGTCTGCTCTGCCGCCTGCGTACGGTAGGCCGTCGCCGCTTGTCGATCGCCTATGAAAAATCCGATCCTGCCGATCTCACGAGAGCACCTCTCCACGTCGACTGATAATTTTCCATACTCCTCTAGATCAAACTTGCGTGGCCTCCAACTTAGCTCTGATACCACTTGTTACAAATCGTAGGCGCACTTCTAGATCTACCGAGGAACAAGCAATCAGCAACTTAGCTCTGATACCACTTGTTCGACATATATTCCAACAAATTAATATCGGGTTCAATTAACGCCCATTCAAATTAGAATCAGCTTGACATCGATCATATTTGAAACCAAGAGTTCAATAAAAAAAAAGTCGGATTCCAACCGCAACTATGATCCGATCGAAAAAATTCAGTTACAACCAATGCGCAATTTACTAACCAGCACGAATCTCCCCGTCAACATTGAACGGTTGATAAGTTGATCGAGCTCTAAGCTAACCCTTATTCGAATGAGAATTAATAAAGCGAAAAGAAATCTCTATCCACTATTTTTTTTTAGGGTCTTCAAAACCGTATTTCTTGGCGAGAGAACACATTTGCTGACCTATTTTGGGCTGTGAATAGGGTTTTTTTTTTTTTTTTGGGCTGTGAATAGTTGGCCTCAACTATGAGTATACGGAGCCAGATACCGATTCGAATAGGCCAGGTAGACCGCAATTATGGCTACGATACGGAATACAGATACCGACTCCGGTACGTGTGGAACAACCTGCCGCCTATATCTATGTACCAATGTACAGAGTATGAGCGAGGATTATGCGCCGCCCTGATCTAGGTCATTGATCGCACAGATCTCATCAGCCATGGCGGCAGTCGATGGAGGCGGCGCGACGACCATGGACGGGACGACGGATCTTTCCGGCAAGCCGGCGGTGAGGAGCAAGACAGGGGGGTGGAGGGCGTGCCCCTTCATCCTGAGCAACGAGTGCTGCGAGCGGCTGGCCTACTACGGCATGAGCTCCAACCTGGTCAACTACATGATCGACCGCCTCCACCAGGGCAACGCTGCCGCCGCCACCAACGTCAACAACTGGTCCGGTACCTGCTACGTCATGCCTCTCCTCGGCGCCTTCATCGCCGACGCCTACCTCGGCAGGTTCCGCACCATCGCCGCCTTCATGACGCTCTACATCGCCGGCCTCGTGCTCCTCACCATGAGCGCCGCCGTGCCTGGCATGAGGCCACCCGATTGCGCCGACTGCCACCCGACCAAGGGGCAGAGCGCCGCCTTCTTCGCTGCGCTCTACCTGATCGCCGTCGGCACTGGCGGGATCAAGCCCTGCGTGTCCTCGTTCGGCGCCGACCAGTTCGACGACGCCGACCCGCGCGAGATGCGGAGCAAGAGCTCCTTCTTCAACTGGTTCTACATGTCCATCAACGTGGGCGCCCTCGTCGCCTCCTCGGTGCTCGTCTGGCTCCAGATGAACGTCGGCTGGGGCTGGGGATTCGGCGTCCCCGCCGCCGCCATGGCCGTTGCCGTTGTCAGTTTCCTCATGGGGAGCAAGCTCTACAGGTACCAGAAGCCTGGCGGCAGCCCGCTCACTAGGATGCTTCAGGTGGCCGTCGCCGCCTGCAGAAAGTCGCGTGTGCCGCTGCCTGCCGACCCCTCCCTGCTGCACGAGGTGGCGTCCGCGGACGGCAAGGCCGCCATCGAGGGGAGCAGGAGGCTGGAGCACACGGAGCAGCTGAGGTGCCTGGACAGGGCGGCGGTGGTTACGGGCGACGACTCGATGGTAAACCCTGACCCGTGGAGGCTGTGCACGGTGACGCAGGTGGAGGAGCTCAAGAGCATGGTGCGGCTGCTTCCGGTGTGGGCGACGGGCATCGTCATGTCGGCGGTGTACAGCCAGATGACCACCATGTTCGTGCTGCAGGGCAACACGCTCGACCCGCGCATGGGCCCCTCCTTCAAGATCCCCGCCGCCTCCCTCTCCATCTTCGACACCATCAGCGTCATCCTCTGGGCGCTCGCCTACGACCGCGTCATCGTCCCCGCCGTGCGCCGCGTTACCGGCCACCCGCGAGGTTTCACGCAGCTCCAGCGCATGGGCATTGGCCTCGTCATTTCCATCTTCTCCATGGTCGCCGCCGGGGTGCTCGAGGTTGTCAGGCTACGTGTCGCCGCCACCCACGGCATGCTCGACTCCAAGGACTACCTGCCCATTTCCATCTTCTGGCAGGTGCCGCAGTACTTCATCGTCGGTGCTGCCGAGGTGTTCACCTTCGTCGGCCAGATCGAGTTCTTCTACGACCAGTCGCCTGACGCCATGAGGAGCATGGGCTCGGCTCTGTCGCTCACGGCCAATGCCCTGGGAAATTACCTCAGCACGCTGCTTGTGGTCATCGTGACGGCCATCTCCACCAGGAACGGCGGCCTCGGATGGATCCCGGATAACCTCAACAGGGGCCACCTCGACTACTTCTTCTGGCTGCTCGCCGTGCTCAGCGCCATCAACTTCCTCGTCTACCTTTGGATAGCCAAGTGGTACAAGTACAAGGCAACAGCACCAACTGGACCAGTCGTGGACAACAATTAGAGCACTGCACTCGTTTGTACTGCTAGATTTCACTATTTTTTTTTTGTAATTATTAGTTTTATATTCATTTCGGATGAACAAAATTGGTCAGAAATTTTCTGAATACTTGTATCCTGTTGTCACTGCCTCAGCACTCGCAAAACGATTTACTTTATGTACCACATTGAGTGCCAAAGTTATCTTTACAGTAAAACTTAGCATACAGCAGCATCAGTTTTTCTGGAAGTCCATGCTCTGCATATACTACTACAGTGCTAGTATATGTAGAATGGAAACTATACAAGTTTCTGTACATTCTATGGATTTTCAACACAAAATAAAATCACATAGTAGTGCAAACAGAGCCCAAGGATATTTGTAGTACATCACTGAACGACTTATGGCTAAGTTTCAAGGTTGATTTTGCTCTCCCATAGCAGATCACGGGATTGCTACGCTGCAGCTCCTCTCTCCTGTTAGTGAGAGCTGCCAAGAATCATATTGTTAGCATTCGCACATTTCAAAAGCATGCACACTGGTCCCAGTGTGGCAAATCTAGGACTAGGTTGGGCCAGCGTTTGTAGTAATATTTCCATTTTCAAAGAATGAGATAAGAAAATCGTATGAACATGGCTCAGCTACGGAACCTGTGCAATAGGTGACAGTGGCTCACCTGACCTTCCTGTCACCTTCAGCTACCCTCTGGAAGGGTAATCAACCGGGATCCAGCATCATATTCCAATGCAGTACCACAGCTGATAAACAGAAATAGCAAATACACTATAAACTCAGAAGCGCATAGGATTCACAGGTGGCTTTAATAATAAGAGTAACAATCAGATGCATACTTTGCACATTTCACTTTGTTTTTGGCACCACCACTTGGTACTGACAGTATAGTCCCGTAGAAAGAAAGATTTTCATTGCCACAATTTGGACATGGTCCCTGAATATCAAAAAGATTCATCAGTTTGCAGTCCAGTTAACCATTTGTATGGCCTGATAGAGAAGAAGAGAACAATACCTTCAAAATTAAGAAGTCCTTCAGTATGGCATTAGTAATTGCTTGTGCTATCCAAAATATCAGAGGCAGTGCAGCAAACCATGTGAAGATGAAACTGAAAGGTTCTGGCAACTGCGCATTCATAGAGCAGAGTTAGTATATTAACATTCCTAGCAGAGTTAGTATATTAACATTCCTTGTTTGCATTGAGGCTCAGTACAGTATCTGAATGAAATTAAAAAAATAAATGTTACGGAAGTTAGATGCCAACATGAATCTAGTCTCTAGATGAATAGAAACTTTTTTTGTCAGCAGACCGTCAGATTCAAATCTGACACTGACAGAAGATACTACTCCCTCCGTTCCTAAATGTAAGATGTTTTAGCCCTTTTCCATATACACACATATCTGCATGTATCTAGACAATTTTTAGTGCACATGTTCACTCATACTAGCATGTATCTAGACAACATGAACAATAGCTACAACATCTTATATTTAGGAACAGAGGGAGTAGTATTTTGAAGCAAATATCAGTTCTTTATTCGAAAATAAATCAGCGTAAGAGAACTCTAACATTATGAAAACACTCTGCCTCCGATCCCAATTAAGTGTTGGAAGTTGCAAAAGGATTTGTGCATGTTTAGTTCATTAGGAACGTCATTTATTTCGGATCGGAGGGAGTACTTATATTCTTCTTATGCACAGAACTATAATCAATGACCAAAATTAAGTGGTGAACAGTTCAGCAACTTCTCCTAAGGAAATGATGATGCAAGAGTTAGGCTTTGTATACAAAAGAAAAGGTTCCACCATGTTGAGACGGGTTGTTCTCATATCTCCAAAATTTCCATTATTCTGTTATTTATATACAAGGCGTAAAGGGGAAAAAAAAGTTTCACTATTTAGATGGGTTGCCATGTTTTCCAGAACCGTCGTTATTCTCTTATTCATATTTCTGGAATACAAAGTTTTTCAAAAGATCTACTCCCTCCGTCTCATATTAAATGTTGCAAAATGAATAAAAATGGATGTATCTAATACTAAAACATGTCTAGATACATCCATTTTTATTCACTTTTGCGACACTTAGTATGAGACAGAGGGAGTAACAGACTATACAAACTATTGACAATTCACAGTAGGTTATTGCTGCTTCAGAGAACACCTAACCTCAAGAAGATATGTGATTTCGAACCCCGTCAAATCATCCAGAAAGAAGAATCTGCAAAGAAGAAATGGTGATTAAACACTCCAAAATGGTGTAGCGATGATAATAACTATCACAGCCAAAACAAGGGACGATTCAAATAAATCTGTTTGACTCTGTGCTATATGACCATTTCCCAATGACACTCACAATGTAAGAGCTACAACAGCTGCTGGAACATTTAGCAGAAACATCTTGAAGTAGTCCACGGTCAAGTCACTGTACACCTGCACAATATTGCATATTTGGTCAGCATATTTTTATTAAGCGGCTTCACATTAGCTTCCCGAAATGGTTAAGATGTAAAAAATGTTAATGATGTATATACATTAAATCTGTATTATCTCCATTATGTGCCTTCAGCTGCAGTTAGCATATTTATTCAAGAAGGCCCAAACTAGAGCACACCACATCTTATTTCTTTCCAAACTCAGTGTTGTGGATGCACAATGAGTCTAAGAGGGGTTGCTAGAGATGTATACATATTTATTTTGTAATATTATCCCATTGTTTAAGGGGTTTGTTGCACACCTGTACGTGCATATATACTAGGCTATGGTACCATGGAAATACAAGTTACATTTTCTCATTAAAAATCATCTCTCTAGAAAGTAGTTCTCAAAGCTGCAAATCATTGTAGCACTATCAAATGTTGAGTGGTATTGTTTATTAATATACTCTTGCTTAGTTGACTTGAACCAGTTGAAGATACCCCGATAATGACTCAAACATAAAAAATTCTGATCGTAAAACACTTTGGCAGTGATTCTGGAAAATACATTTGGGAATGCCTAAATAGACAGAGCTGATTCCTATGCCACTCATGTGCAGTTTAAATGTTAGCAAAACAAAGGAAGTTCAGCAACAACCTTCAATACATATGAAACTAACACAACGTTATGAAATTGTATATGCATGCCTTTCCTTCCAAATGAAGATCAATAACACAAAAGAAAATAACAGATAATTGATACTATAACCATAGATTATATGTAATACCAGTCTTTCATGCAAAGCGAAGAAAACAAACAGCATCAGCAGAAATCCAATGAGACAACACCTACCTTTCGACTGCGTAAACTGCATCTTGGTCCTTCCTGTACAATATCACTTCCTTCTTTCTAGGCAAAGAAAAATATCAAGAAAAACTAAGTAAATTTTCAGGATATAAAATGGCTGCTAAAGTATGTTGGCACATCCCTAAATTTCTCATTTGGGTATCTGAAGTGGAACTAGAGCTAATATAACATCTAAATATTACAAAAAAAATATATACTAATATAGTCTAGAGCCATGTATAAAACATACTATGTGCGAAGCAACTTATATCTAGGTAAAAATGCATTAGTGCATGAAAAATAACGCAACACAGATTTTTCACTTTACAACTCTTGGTTTCTGATTTTATTAGCTAACTAAACTTGCGAGATTAGACAGGTGGTCAAATCCAGGTTGGAAAGCTCAATAGAAGAGGCAAATTTGTTGGCCCAGATTGGCTCGAATCCTGGTGAGTTCATTTCATGGCAATTTTTGCATATATCTTACACTTCATTACAAAATTCTAGATGATAAGAACCAACCTTCAACCTGAGCTTTAGATCATCAAATTCAGCATCTGTCATGATGGGGTTGCCAGCCACATAGGCCATGGAGGCTTCCAAAAGCCTTTGCTCGTCAGGGCCTAACAAGATAAGGAACAATGATTAGCATCAACCATGACACCATGAATACATCAAATTCGTGGACAAGATGCAAGGAATCAAAGCAAACGAGAATCCCCTTACTTAGCATAACAACACTGCTTCCTTCCCACATGAGCTCTTCCTTCAGATTATCAAACTCCTCGTTCGACATGATCGCCGTCTTGTCATAGTAGAATGACTAGATACCAAGAAAAAAAAAATAGAATTAACTAACCAGTTAAGTAGAAATGTGCCAATAGTTAGTTAATCATTAAAGTTTTGGCGAATCATGGTTACCGTTGGACATATTATGTAGCTTAAATGTAATACAAAACGTTAATGGTACTGTACATCGGGTACACAACGAGTATCGACACCAGTAGGCAGTAGCTATACATAGAAAGAGAAGAAGGAAGAAGCACGAACGTGCCTGCAACGCCTGGAGGAACTCCTGCTCCATCTCCCCTATGGACTTTTTCACCTTCCCGTCGATGCTGCAGTAAGGAAGTACGTTGGTGTCGACCACATCGTCTTGTCGCTGCACCCGTCCCTGCGGATCGGCCTCGGCGGCACGAGGCCGGAGCCGGCTCCAGCCCCGGCCGGCCACCCCGCTACGGCCCGGCGCGGGCGTGCATGGCCGCACCGCCGTTTGGATGCGGCACCTCGGCGAGGTGGACGCGGTGGCGCAGGGCGCCCGGAGCATCGGGCGAAGGAGGAGTGATGGAAGGCGGGCTGGCAGCGAGAGCCTCGCATCGGATGCCATGGCGTGCGTGCGCGTTCACGAGTCGAGAGGGCGAGGTTTCGCGCGCGGTGGATACTTTTTGTGTGGCGCGGAGTAGGGTTGGTGAATCGGAAGGGATAAGGTCCGGCGGCGACGCTGATGTATCAGGGTTCAGGGAGGCCGGAAGGGGACGTCGGCCGACCCGCTTCAGCCGCGCCCGGCGCCCCGGCCTTGGTGGCGTCGTGGCCAAACTCTACTTTGATTTTCCAAATCATTTTCTAAAATGAATTTAACTACTCATATATTCCAAACCATAGACCCAGATGACTGATTATATTCACTTTAATCACAAATTACATTATCTTACAAATGGCAATGGTCTCATTTTTTTTTTAGGGAATGGTATCATATTTTTATACGCTAACAAGTTCGAGTAACTGCACCAGGACTGAACCAGGCAGGGGCGAATCAGAGTATCTCTATCAGAACATTATGGAACTGTATAACGATTTTATATTTCGGTTTTTTCAATTTTAAGAGCTGAAAACCGCTCAGACAGAACGAACCCACTAAAAGTTAACCGTAAAATCGAATATTCTTTATATTCTTCTTCTTCCTCCCAACACCATTGTACATGTTTTAATTTCCTCCGTCCGAGCTCAGCCCGACCGATAAGCTCTCCGGCGTGTCAGGACCCCGCCGTCTGGGTCGAAGCGGCCAACTCCATGGGCACAGACGTCCACATCGTGAGCGCATACTGTAAGATTTTGCTGAAGACGGGAGAAATCGATGGCTGGAACCTCCGGTACGGATGACGGCGCGGGGAGAGGGCGGAGAATTCAAGACATAAAGGTCATACTCTCCCATTTTTGGTGGCCTGTAAATTTTTTACAGTGTTTGTTCTGAGCAAAAAATTGGTTCGAAACCGTAAACCCGCCGAAATTTTACAGTTATACTTTGGATGTCATCAACCGTCTTGCCGTAACTGGGGACCATAACGGTGATGTCTGGGTATAATCTAGAAAGTGTAATATAAAAGAGATTGTTCAAGACTAGTACTTAACTCCTATAGACGACAGAGAGATACACACTCTGGGCCCTCTCAGCACCGGTGTCAACCAATCGTTTGGCCAGATATAGTGTGATTTATCACAAGGATATCGGAGATATAGATGAGAAAATAGAACGATATCGGTAACGAGTACTATATGTGTTATGATCAAAGAGTTTAATCAGACGAGATCACATAGTCTCAACCCGTGATATTGTTGGTATCGTGAAGTTAAGTGAATAGGTGCAATGAGTAACTTATAAGGTTCCATCGTTCTTCATGAACACACAAGAGTCATCATGGGCGTCCATGGCCCCGATGTTGGTTATTGTTCGGTAAGTTCCTGAACATGTCTGTGTGTTATCAAACCTTTAAGGGTCACACGCTTAAGTCATGTCAACCTTTAATTGAGAGAATTAATATGTTGTTATTGGTTTTATGAATGTTCGACGTCACATAAACAAGTCCGGTGTCAACCAGAGTGATTTCGGGGGAGTTACTATAAGGGAGAAATTATGTCGGTGTATGACACAATTTATATGGGAGACAACAGAGGACATGAGATGTCCTAGGAATATTTCTAACATCAGCAGTTAATATCGATGATTTTATCTATTGGGTTCAGAGGGTTCTGGAAGAGTTTCGGGCAAAACCAGAAATGAGGGGGGAGGAGTGCTGGAGGGGGAAATTTCACCCTTAGGCTGCACCAATAGGTGGGGATGACAGGTGGGCCCTAGGGCCTCCAATCATGGCACTAGGAACCTTTAGGTATTTTTCCTATTTTATTTGAAGGGAAAAAGAAAAGAAAAGGAAAAAAATGAAAAATGAGAGAGGAGGTGGAGTTGGACTCCTATATGGGAATCCAATCCGAGTTGGGCTAGGAGAGGGGGGTGCGTCCACCTCCTTGCTGCGGCCAAGCCCCCTCCTAGCTCAACTAGGACTCCTCCCTCCATTTGAAAATTCCCCCTCCCTTTAACTATAAAAGGAACCTCAAGGCTAAGAGAAAGATCATAATTTTGAGAAACCTCTCTCTCTCTAGTAGAATTAGAGAGTCTAATTAGAGTCCTTCTAATTGAACTAGAGTTTCTTCTAATTGGGTTTCAAGATCTACTCTCCCGATTAGATCTAGATCTAATTGGCAATTCTCTCATGTGTTGAGAAACTTCCAAATTCATATAGCTCTAATCGCAATCGATTCGTGCTACCAGTTAACAACATCGAAAGATTGTCTCTCTTCGTCGGGGATAAGTAATTCTACAAGATCTGAAAATACACACATAAATAAAACAAATAAACACGAACCTAAAGTTTCAGATCCGAGAATGAAGTCTATACCACGAGCAGCACCTCAATGTCATTGGGTGTTGGACCCAGATTATTGTTTCTTGTGCAAGTGGGAAACTGTTGAATGTATACCCAACAGATAATAAAATATATCTATTTCACGATTAATGTATTATATTTTTATACTATAACTACTATGGACACTAAATGTTAGTCCTTTATCTTGTCTCTTAGACAAACTCACTAATATTAGATGACCACGTTTTCCTGGTCATGAACAGTTGTTTGTCAACATTAATGGGAGCACATTGTTGTTTCAATATTGTGACTGGGTTGACCAAAGTAGTTGAGATAGTACGAGATATGGTTTTTAGTATTTGCTATAAATAGTATCGTTACAACATGGTTAACTTGTTTGCTTCCTTTGACCATGAGAATATACGATGTTGCATTCTGGAAAGTTTACTTTGTTGTAGCCAAGTATCACACCATAAACTGGATGATCAAAACAACTATCAGTGGGTAATCTCGAACGTATGCATTTCATCGTGATATTTCAAGACTAGGAATCACTCATCTAGATAATAGAGAGATACATCCAGGATTGACTCGGTGTCATAGTATTTGATAACAAGTCCGCACAGACAAAGGCATGATGTAAGTCATGGGGGATACTATAACATGGGAATGAGTAAAGAAATCATACCGGATATTGAGGATAATGTGACATGGTGATTAAAGAGTTTAATCGTGGTCATGTCGTTCATCTCGCCTCGAGGTATTGATTGAAATCGTAAAGTAATAGGAACATATTTGATAGCCAACATATTCAGGAGAGTTTCTTCGTATAATTTGTAGGAGCCAATATGGATGTCCATAGTCCTGATGTTGATTATTGATTAGCAAAAGAGTTTTCCGATCATGTCTACTTGTTATCTAACGTGTAGGGGTCACACACTTAAGGCGTCAAAGTCATTTGTTCACATTGGACGGTTTAGAGTAGAGAGCGGGTATCACCGGATAGTTTCGGCATGACAAAATTACATTCATACTCTGTTTGGATGCAGGAAAAACTGCTTGGAATTGAATTGGCCTCTGAATTCCAAATCCAAGATGGAAAGGAATTGAGTTGCAATTTCAATTCTGTTGTTTGGTTGTGCATAGAGAATTAAAGGGTGTGATCTAATTCCAATTCCTGTTTGGATGTATATATCATGCAATTCGATGTTTTTTGAGTTTGGATAATATAAACATGTGTACATGCATTAAAAAATTAGTATGTGTATATTTGAATGTTTATATATTATTTTGCACACATAATAATATATAAAAAATTTGTTTCCTCTTTTGAGGCACCTCAGGAGTTTCTTCAACAACAGGCGTGTGTTCTTGTTCTTGAACACACTCATTTCCTGTCCTAGCACCTACACCGGTTGCATGATCTTTTGAATAGATGGTATTGATAGACTCCCAGTTGTGCGCTACCTTGGTCCTATAGGCACGTGCATCTTTGTTAGGCTACACAATACAAACATGGTATTAGAGAGGATAGCGAGGCTGCAAAAAATAACCACAAAAATAACAACATAGAGTAAGGTTGAAAAAAATACCTCCACATATTGAGACCACACTTCATCACTTTCAACCGACACCATGCTCTTTTCCCAATCTCATCCAAAGCCACTTTGAGCAAGCATATTTGAAATGATCTCATATTTGCTTGTCAAATGTTTTAATTCTTCCTGTTATGTTGTCTTTCGTGATGTCAATACCACATATATCCTTAACATTCTTAACACAAATATTGTACAAATGTGGATTCCAACCATTTTGAGCATGGTCACCAAGGTTGTGATGCTCAACAAGGAAAACCAACAATGCACTGTCAATCTGAGAAGTCCATGTTAGGTAAACCCTATTCTTCTTTCCTCCTTGTTCGGCCATGCTTCTACAAGTAGAACAAATATATGTGCACAAAAGTATGGACACAATAGCAACATGGAGTAAAGAATATATATCAGTTCATACATCAATCAAATACGATAGCAACCATAACTCCAAAGTAAAGCATATATATTAGTTCGTCATGTACAAAACATGGAGAATTTGTATGAGTGGGCATGAGATGTTCCGTGATGATAGAAAGTGTTTATGACATAAGTAGATAGTGTCGATAATTTTATGTAAATGGTATATAGGTTTTTGGAAGAGTTTCAGAGGAAAAACGACAGGGCGGGTGCCGGAGGGGGCAGAAATGTCCCAGGGTTGTACCCTAATTTCTGAGAGCAGACACATGGGCCCTAGGGCGCATGCACGAGGCGCATTGATCTCCCGAGAATATTACTTGTTTTATTTTTGGTAACAACAAGATTTGCCAAGATTGAATAAAAGGAAAAAAAAGGTTGAATAAAAGGAAAAAAGGGAATAAGAAAAAAGGTGGAAGGAAAGGACTCCCAATTGGGAGGAGTCCAATCTGAATTGGATGGGGGAAGGGTGCGGCCAGCCCTAGGGTTTCGTTAGCCGCACCAAGAAATGCCTTGGCCCCCCCAAGGCAAGCCCCCTTCCCCCAATCTATATACTCACCCCGTCCTTCAATTGGAGACACATAACTTTGAGTTAGATCTACTTCTCTACAAGGTTTTTTTTAGGTGTATTCCCACTTTGATATTAGATCTAAATATCTCTCCCACATGTGTTGGGGCTCTCTCCGTCTCAATGTGCACATGTAGTTTCTAGTTTTGGACAGTGAAGCACAACTTTGAGGGACGTACGTGTGCGAGCTCTCAGAGGGATAACACTTGAGATTCGCACTCTGCTGGATCCGGAAGGATGGATGTGAGTAGAGGACAACAGTTCTATTGCTAGCCTTAGTCTTGAAACTCTTCATCAGGCATCACCAACATCGTCATCAACACTCGTTCCGCATCTCCGTGTTGGTAACGATCGAGATCTATCTTTGCTTGTATCTTCATAGTACATCATGCGTGTTATGTAAGACGATTTTTTTTTAAATTTCTGCACGTAAGCCAATAGTGGCACCTCAGCCCACGCCGGGGCCCCGTCCCTTCCATGCTAGCCTACGGCCCGGAGCAGCAACACAAGATTGCGTGGCGACGCTTCCTCCCTGCCGATCTGCTGGACGACCTGACGTTCGGCTTCGACGACAGTCTATGGGACCGCTGGTTCATCGCCGGCGTCATCCCGGACTCGAGTCGCCGCACGTATTTCGCCTCTCGCGGGCCACGGCTAGAGACACCCTTGTAGGGAATGGGCGAGCACGTGCCCGCGGAGGAGGACCCAGAGCCACCCCTTCCAGCGTCGCCCCGGACCGAGGAGCGGGACGAACAACAATTGTCCCTCGGCATCGATGCATCGGAGCTCCAGGAGCTGAGGATGTGTCCCCAGCTCGCTCTGGGGCTCCGGGACTCGTGGGCGCAGGCGCACCTCCGGCCAAGCAACCGTCGCCACTGTAACATCCCAAGTATGAAAAACAGCCATTAGAATGTTTGATTCTTGTTAATTTATGTGTTGCATCATGTCATCATAACCTTTGCATTTGTTTTCCATTTGTTTTCCCTTGTTTTCCATTTGATTTTCAAACCAAATTTTAAATTCTTGTTTCATACTTGTTCTGTTACAATTTTTTCAAATGAAAATTACAAATCAAAACATCAATTGTTTCCATTAAACTTGAAAGTTCAAACCATTTAAATTGTTTCTTTTCAATAATTCAATTAATACCAAATTTGCTCAAATTCATTTGAATTTACAAACAGCAACCAAAATTCAAATTTTTGAAAACAAACACTTGCACAGCTGGGCTTTTGAAATAATCAATCTATAAATTTTTTTCCAAAAATTTAAAACCCCAAAAACCCCCCAAATTTCTCTCCTTTCTTCCCTTTTCTTTTTCTGCAAAAAAAAAAAGAAAACAAACAAACAGAAACAGAAAAACAAAAAAAAAAACGGCTGGGGGAGGCAGACTGGGCCAGCCCAGCCCACCTTCCACCCCAGCACGCAGCGCGCGTGGCCCGCTTTTCCTTCTCCCTCCTCCGTACGGCTGACGCGTGCTGACGCCAGCACGCACACACAGCAGGGCGCCCTCCACCTGCTCCCTCCCTACCTTTTCCTCCCCTATTTTTAGCCCCCGAGCTCCCAAACCCTAGCCCTAGTCTTCTCCTTCCTCCCTGCCGCCGCCAGTTCTTCTCCTCCCTCTCAGATCCCCTCCTGTCCTCCTCTGAATTTCTGAACTTTTCGGCACCACGCCATGACCGGAGCTTAGTAGGGGGTGGAGTACGGGGTTGCTGTCGCCGTCGGGGTTCCCAGTGCACGGGAACGAGATCCCCGTGCATTCTTCTTCCTCCTCGCTTCATCGACAGGGGCTGGGAAGCACCCGATCATCGCCGTCGTCCCTGTCGCTGTCGCCGTCGTCGACTGTCGCCTCCCGAGCACGTCCACCTCCTCTTTTCCCCTCCCGGTGAGCACCACTTCTCTCTCCCTCCTCCTTCCCTCTCTGCTTCCTCGTGGCAATCACGCGCACGCACACGACACACAAGCAGCAGCAGCAGCAGATCCTCGCCGCCGGTGACCACCGTGATCCTCTGTCAGGTTCAAGACTGAACCTTTGTTCAGTTTCGTCAGATAAGAACAGGTGCACCTCAAAACCACGCGCGCGCTACTCTGTCACCAAACGAATCCGCACCGTACTGGTTAGATCTAACGGAGCGCAGCGCTAGGGCGCGGGATCGATCCCCCGCGGCGCAGAATAAACCAACCTTTTTGCTCCTTTGCCACGCGGGCTAGATGGTCCCACCTGCCATCGACCGCGGATGCCACGCAGGCACACACACGCGCGCCACGCAGCGCCAGCTGGGCGCTGGCCCACAGGCCAGTGGCCCAGGGGTTGTTCTGCTGCGTGGAAAAGGTTCCCAGGGGCTTTTCTGTAATCCCTTTTTCGCATCCAAGCCCCTGGAAGTTTTCTGTAACTGTTTAATTCACAAAATAGCCCCTGCAATTTCAAATTCAAATAACTTTTGTATTTCAAATCCAAATAAAATAAATAAAATATGTTTTCTGTACCAGATTTAATTCTCTACATGTTTAAATCATTTGTTTACTATTTTGAACATTTCAGATGTTTTCAAAATTCAAATTCAAACAACTCAGTTCAAATTTAGTCAAATTCATAACTAATTCAAATTTAATTCAAATGTCACTTATAAAATATGTTTTCCATGCAAAATTGAACCACCTTTCCAAATATAAACTTTGTTTCCTGTTTTGAATAATTAAAATTGGTTAAATAATTTAAACCTTGTTTAAATCATTTAAAATTGCTAAATTCATAACTTGGTCAAACTAAATTCTTTTTGAACATATAAAATATGTTTTCAAACCAGAAAATTATAATATTTTCAAATATGAATTTTATTTAATGTTTTGAACAAATAAAAAATTCAACTAATTTCATATTTGAATTAAATTCATTTAAAACTTGTTCAAACTCGTTTAATTCTTAATTAATTCATTCTAATCCCTTTTTCAACATATGAAACATGTATTCCACCTAAAATTTTGTGTTCTTTCCAAATATGAATTTTGTTATCTGTTTTTGAACAATTAAAATTGGTGAAAACAACAAATGATTGTGTAACTCATTTAAGAAGCCAAATTTCATAACTTTATAAATAAAATTACAAGCTTGGTAAACACCTTTTCAAATTGAAGCTATTGTTGTTTTCTTGTTGTTTTCCTCATCCATGCATCATTCTAAACAACTTTCACATGATGGTTAGTTGTAGGTCAATTAATTTAACCTTAATTCATGGGCCTTTCCATATGCAATCCAAATTGCATATAGGCCTATTTAATTATGTTACCATGTCAACTAGCTTATCTTTGGTGCATCAATTAAATTGTCATGCATCATCCCATGATTGTGCATTATGCCATGTTATTGATTGTTTGTCTCTCTGCGTTGTTTGTTTGCTTCTTCTCGAATAGACGACGACGTTGAGACAGACGAGGTTTACGACACTACTTCTAAGGAGTTAGCCCAGTACCAGGCTACTGAGTTTGCAGGCAAGTATTCACTCACATGAACCATTGTGTCCTTTCCACACTGGTTATCGATACTTTCTGTTGTCTATTCTGCTAGCCTTAAGATTCGTTGCTTGTGTTCCGATCCTATCACATGTTATCCTGTAACCCTGATACAACCTATCCTCCACACCTATACCCCTGTTGCTTGTTGCCTGTGTCTTACTAGCATGCTTAGGGTTGTTCATGATCGAGTCTGATGTCCGTTATTTCTGTTACCTTATTTATTATGTTCTGGGGGCTCGATGTTTAAACAACAACCTGTTAATGTATGAGGTAATGCTAATTTGATGATAAGGCACCGGCAGGAGGCCGGGTATGGTTTTGAGGCCTGCTAGTGTCGAACTCAGGAAAAGTTCTTGTCCTCTAGATCCATGATGAGCGCACTAACCGCATGTGGGAAGCGTGTATGGGCGCCCCCCTCAATTTGATTCAATTCGCATCTCGTCCAAATCGCCTCATTTAGTTCGGGTTTTCCATTTGCCGCATGCATATGCAGGTGCGAACCCGAGGCCAGGGTGGAACTTTTGTAGTCGGCATATAGGGAGACACGTTCTTAGAGTGCTATGAGGGTCCCCTTTACTTCGTGGGGCTTGATTAGCCGTGCGCTCAATTGCACGGGGTTCTTTGGGCTTGATGCGAAGAAGAGTTGGGTTGTGTTGAGTGCCTCGCTTGGTGGAAGTGCATTTCCATCTGGCGGGGTACTCTTACGTGTACGGCCAAATTGGTGCATCCCTGCAGGGTTTAATCTTCTCGAGAAGCCGTGTTGTCCGCGGTTATGGATGACTTGGTGATAGGGCTGGCTAACAAGGATTAGACAACTTACACCTAATTAATGATAACTTGACTAGTAATAGTCTTATTGACACAATAACTTGAACCATCATTAATCCAACTGTGTGAGTTATCCTCGGATTGCTTCTTTGGATAAGGGGCGAGATCCAGGATGGGTTTGTTTGAGGATAGTGGTAGTTGGTTCCGATGCGCTATCTTATCCCCTTCTTTTAGCCGGATGTTGTAGCGTGTCTCTGTAGTTGGTTAGGCAGCCCGCTGCCGCATCTTTATATTACCTATCTTCCGTTGAACCCAAAGCATCTGTACTTGGTGTTGCCGGGTACACTTTGGTATCTTGTGCGTCTTGCTTGCTAGTACTTGTCTGTACTGACCCCTTTGGGGCTGTGGTTTCCGCAGACTACGTTTCCGAGGATCCCCATGGTGGCCACTACGTGGAGTATGACGAGGCTGCTGACGAGTAGATAGCGGACCCGGGCAGGATCTGAGACATCGTGGATGGGCTCCGTCTTTTCGTTTCCGGCCTCTTAGGCCCATTTGGATCTTGTCTGTACTCAGACACTTTGGATGCTTCCGCTGTGATGTAATGATGACTTGTTGGGACATGTGTCCTCTGGATGATTGTATTTGCTATCTCTGCTCTAGTGAGAGCTATTTGCCACTTATTTCTATTTCTTTGTGTCTTAGAGATTTGTTGTGATCTCACTTGTTCAAATGCCGTTGACGTACCATGTGTGTATGTTATGAAGTACGTCAATGGAAGTAGTCGGATTTCTATGGGATGGTTTACGCAGACGATGGATAGTAGAGAATGGTTGTCACACGTTTACGTGTTGGCCTGCTCATATTGAGATGCGGGTGCCGGTATGCCCCGTAAGCCATTTATCTACTGTTTAGCGGGTTGTGAGTATCCTCTAGAAGTCCGGGTGCGACAAATGGTATCAGAGTCTGTCTGCCTGTAGGATCCCTTTTACTGGTCGCAGTTGAGTCTAGAAACTATTTTGTAGCTATATAGGAAAAAAATGAAACGTGAGAGTAGGAATTATGTTCTTTTATTTCTTTCCCCACCCACCCTCCCTTTTCTGGTAAGGAAGTGCAACGTTATTTTCTCTTCTCATCTAAACTTTCAAGTTAGGATTTCACGTATCCTGGTTTCTCTAGGATAGTTATATCTACTAGACCATAGGAATGGAGGTGGTTGTGACATGATTTATCATGTTGCCTACTCACGATTGAGAACGGAGGCGTGTAAGCCCCGGAAGCAGATCCTCTATTCCTTAAGCAGTAGATATTTATCCTTTAGAAGCCCGGATGGGTTTTCCGTAGTACCTCAGGAGTGTTTGGTCTCGTGTTTCCCGATGTTGCTTCGATATCCTGTTCTTCTCAACATCCTTTTCGTCCGTTGAAACCTTGTTGTTGCTTGCCACTTCAGTTCTTCTACCGGCGTCTAATCAAAACTTCCCCGATCATCTGCAGATGGATCTCACGTTCTACCCGCAGGTGGTTCGTATGACTCATTGCGAGAGCACTGCCGGTTATCCGGAGATGCTGAGAGACATGGTCACTTATCTGGGGTTCCGTTGGGCACCAGAGTACCAGGTCTACGAGCAGCAGCGAGAGTTTGACCAGACCTACTACCAGGCTATCGTCTACATTCTGTCAGATGATGGCATGAGTGTAGTCCACCGCTACGAGGCAGTAGGTTCCACAGTGGATATGGCTGTGCAGCAGGCAGCTTATGTGAGCCTCACCGTCCTTCGTGCTAACTACTGAGGATTTGACGATTCTATCTATCGCCACATCCCCCGTGGTTACATCACTTCGGAGGGAGCTCACTTCACTCTCTACGACAACTTGGATGTTTATGAGCATGATAACTCCAGGCTGCACACCACCGCTCAGTTTGTGTGGCACAGTGACGCAGTTGCCAGCACACTATCTCAGGAGTTAGCTTCAGTCAGAGAGCAGCTCTACCTTGCTTTGACTCGTCTGGCGACTTACACCACAGACTTTGTTGGAGACGAGCGCTTTGCACGTTTCGATCAGCCAGTTGGACGTCGTCTGCCAGATGCTGGAGGTTACGAGCCGATCAGAGGTCCACTCCTTAACCTTGGTGCTGGTTACACTGGGATTCCACGCTTTGGAGCACAGGGAGTCGACGCTATGTACTTCACTACACCTAGAGTCGCTCTCAGACCACGTCAGATCTACGTGGATCGTCGTTCTACTTACTTTCGTGGGCGTGCTCCTCACCGTACCTCTCGTCGTACTCCTAGCCGCCGTCCTGCGTGATGAGCATGGGAGTACCGATGTATCCATTCTTAGCTATGTTTAGTTATCCTTTGGCATTCGAACCATTTATGGTGTGTTGGATATTCTGATGTATTTGAACATGTGATGATGTACCTGTTGGTTATCTATTCATGCGTCGGAATAATCTCTCTTTCGGTTGCCAAGTCTATCCTTTTCTATTGTTGTGCTAAAATACATTTCCATTCAGGATGCCGCCAACAAGGAACAACGCGCCTGAGCCACCGCCAATCGCGGAGCTTTTGACTCAGATGACCCAAGTCATGGCGCAGATGGCCCAGTTTCAAACTAATCAGCACAACAACCAAACGCCTCCACGAGTCAGCATCAAGGAGTTCCTCAGTCTGGGTCCGAGAGCTTTCGTGGCCACACGCGAGCCTCTGGACGCTGATGACTGGATCCGTGAGATAGCTAAGGCTCTGGAGATTGCTCACGTAGCTGAAGAAGACAAGGTCAAGTATGCCTCCTATCTGCTGAAGGGTCAGGCAGCTACTTGGTGGGAGAACTTCCAGGCCATGAGAACTGGCATACCAGTCACGTGGAATTGTTTCAAGGAAGCCTTCCTGAAGCACCACATTCCAGATGGTCTCATGGAAAGGATGCGTGAAGAGTTTTGCTCACTCAAGCAGGGCAAGCTGGACGTCATCGGGTACCAGAGTGAGTTCAATCGCCTCGCTCGTTACGCTGGTGATGAGGTGTCCACTGAGGCTAAGAAGATGGCAAGGTTCCGCAGAGGTTTTAACCCGGAACTCAAATATGCCCTCACCAACGTCAAGGCCAACAGCTTCGAGGATCTCGTTAACACCGCGCTCAATGAAGAAAATGGGCGCAAGGCGTTCGAGGAGTCTCGCAAGCACTCGCGTGAGGGTGGTTCCTCCTCCAACATGACCACCCCTCCGCAGAAGCGCCGCATCTGGGTACCAAATGGTGCTGTCACTCGGGCTCCATATGCCCAAGCTTCTCCAGGCTTTGCTCCCCGCTCACCCAACCCTTCTCAGATGCATGATCAAAGGGCTTCGATGGGGCAGCCAAGGCCAGGGCCTCCTCGTGTCGTCACATGATACAAGTGCAAGCAGACGGGGCACTACGCTGACAAGTGCACGCAGAGGCAGCTACCTCCACCACCACCTCGTCCTTACACAAACCAGGCAATGGTGTGCGCTCCCTCGCATAAGGCCTTCAACTCCAACAACAGGCCTGTCGGGAGGACCGCAAGGGTGAATCATGTCAAGATCGACAAAGCTGAGGAAGCTCCTGACGTTGTTCTCGGTATATTACCCGTAAACTCTTTTCTAGCTAAAGTGTTGTTTGATACCGGAGCATCATATTCTTTTGTGTCAAAGACTTTTGCCACAACAAACAACCTAATTGTGGTTCCACTAAGCAATCAAATCACTGTTCACTCCCCGGGATCTCAAATGTTGACCTCCAAGATAAGTAAGGACAATCAAATCCTAATTGGAGGCCACATCTTCCTTGCTTCTCTCATGTTGCTGGGAAGTTCTGACATTGATGTCATTCTTGGTATGGATTGGCTGAAGACCAATAAAGCAAGGATTGACTGTGCTCAAAAGTCAATAACTCTGTTCCACCCTTCTGGCCAGATAATCTATTCTCCACATGAATCAAGTTCCATTCAGCTATGCAACCTCGATGCAAAACCTCTACCTTCACTTGAAAATGTTCCGGTGGTTTGTGAATTCCCTGACGTCTTTCTAGAAGAATTGCCAGGGATGCCTCCGGACAGAGCTGTTGAGTTCGTGATCGAGCTTGAGCCAGGTGCTGCTCCAATCTCTAAGCATCCTTACAAGATAGGAACTCCCGAGATGAAATTGTTGAAGGAACAAATTGATATGTACATGGAAAAAGGTTACATTCAACCTAGTTCCTCGGCTTGGGGTTGCCCAACTCTGTTCGTTGCGAAGAAGGATCACACAAAGAGACTCGTTGTTGACTATCGTCCTCTTAACGAGAAAACCATCAAAAACAAGTATCCAATTCCTCGTATCGATGATCTTTTTGATCAACTTGCTGGAGCCTCAATATTCTCCAAGTTGGACTTGAGAATGGGTTACCATCAAATAAAGATCAGAAAAGAGGATATTCCAAAGACAGCCTTCACCACTCGCTACGGTCTATATGAATTCACCGTCATGTCCTTTGGTCTCACCAATGCACCGACGACATTCCCTCGACTCATGAATTCTGTCTTCCATGAATACCTCGACAAGTTCGTTGTGGTATATCTTGATGACATTCTTGTCTACTCAAAATCCGAGGAAGAGCATGAAGAACATCTTCGTCTCACTCTCATGAAGCTTCGCGAGCATCGTCTTTATGCCAAGTTCTCCAAATGTGAGTTCTGGATTTCAGAAGTTGCTTACCTTGTTCATGTCATCTCTGCCAAGGGCATAGCCATTGATCCAGAAAAGGTTAAAGCAATTGTTGATTGGAAACCTCCAAAGACGGTGAAGCAAGTAAGAAGTTTTCTTGGCTTGGCTAGCTATTGCCGTCGCTTCGTCCAAAACTTCTCCAAAATTGCCAAACCTCTCACTGACCTCACAAAGAAGGACAAGAAGTTCGTCTGGTCTCCACAATGTGATGAAAGTTTCAATCTCCTGAAGAATAAACTCACTTCTACACCAGTTCTGGTTGGCCCAGATCCTTCCAAACCTTTCCAAATATTCTGTGATGCTTCTCTCCAAGGTCTAGGTGCAGTTCTTATGCAAGAACGTCAAGTTGTGGCGTATTCTTCACGTCAGTTGAACGCACATGAGCTCAATTATCCCACTCATGACCTTGAACTTGCAGCAGTTGTGTTTGCCCTCAAGAAATGGAGACAATACTTGTTGGGTAATCGCACTGAAATCTTTTCCGATCATAAGAGTCTGAAATACATCTTCACTCAACCAGATCTAAACCTCAGGCAAAGGAGATGGATTGAAAAGATCAAAGACTTTGATCTTACCATTTCTTACACTCCAGGCAAGGCCAATGTTATGGCCGATGCTCTCAGTCGCAAGTCGTATTGCAATAATCTCATGATCATGGAAAGCCAACCACCTCTTCATGAAGAATTCCAGAAGCTCAACCCTGGTCTTGTTCCTCAAGGCTATCTTGCAAACTTGACAGCCAGTCCAACTCTCGAGGACAAGATTCGTTCTGAACAACTTCGTGATGCTGAAATCAAGAAGATTGTAGAACACATCAAAGAAGGCAAGGAGAAATTTAAGTCCTTCTCAATTGATGACAAGGGAACTGTGTTCTTCGAGGGACGCATTGCAATTCCTCAAATTCAAAGTCTGAAAGATGTCATTCTCAAGGAGGCTCATGAAACTCCTCTTTCCATACACCCTGGAAGTACAAAGATGTACCAGGATCTCAAGACACTGTATTGGTGGCCTGGCATGAAACGTGAAATTGCTCAATACGTTTCTGAGTGCGACGTTTGTCAACGTGTTAAGGCAGTTCATCAGAAAACAGCCGGTCTTCTCCAACCTCTGAAAATCCCTGAGTGGAAGTGGGACATGATTGAAATGGACTTCGTCACTGGTTTTCCAAAGTCCAAGAGGGGCAACAATGCAATCTTCGTTGTCATTGATCGACTCACTAAAGTCGCTCACTTCTTTCCCGTCAAAGAAACAATCTCAGCTAGCCAGTTAGCAGAGCTCTACACAGCAAAGATTGTTCCTCTTCATGGTGTTCCATTGGAAATAAGCTCAGACCGTGGAAGCATCTTCACTTCTCATTTCTGGAAAAGCTTTCAAGAAGCTTTGGGCACCAAACTTCTGTTCAGCACAGCCTACCATCCTCAGTCTCAAGGGAAAGTCGAAAGGGTCAATCAGATTCTCGAGGATATGCTCAGAGCATGTGGTATCTCTTTTGGCATGAAATGGGAGGAATGCCTTCCATACGCTGAATTCTCCTACAACAACAGCTTCCAGGCAAGCCTAGGCATGGCACCATTTGAGGCTCTCTATGGCCGCAGATGCAGGAGTCCAATCAATTGGTCTGGAGCTGGTGAACGTTCACTCTTAGGCCCTGACATTGTTAAGGAAGCCGAAGAGAAAGTTCGCATCATTCGTGACAATCTCAAGATTGCTCAGTCTCGTCAAAAAAGCTACTATGACAGCAAGCACAGGGACATGGTCTATGCACCTGGAGACAAAGCATATCTCCGTGTAACTCCTCTCAGAGGCACTCATCGTTTTGGTGTAAAAGGAAAGCTTGCACCGAGATATATTGGTCCCTTCAACATTCTCTCAAGGCGTGCAGAAAATGCCTATCATCTTGAACTTCCAGAAAAGCTATCCAAGGTGCACGATGTGTTTCACGTGTCACAGCTCAAGAGGTGCTTCAAAGATCCAGGTCGTGGAGTTGATCATGATTCAATTGATCTGCAAGAAGACCTCTCTTATGAGGAGCACCCTATTCGAATTCTCGATGAGACCGAGCGTAAAACTCGCAACAAGAGCACCAAGTTCTTGAAAGTGCAGTGGTCTCATCATTCCGATAAAGAGGCAACGTGGGAGACCAAAGAGGATCTTCGCAAGAAGTATCCGGACCTTTTCTCTTCTCAGTAGGAATCTTGGGGCGCGATTCCTTCAAGGGGGGGCGTTTTGTAACATCCCAAGTATGAAAAACAGCCATTAGAATGTTTGATTCTTGTTAATTTATGTGTTGCATCATGTCATCATAACCTTTGCATTTGTTTTCCATTTGTTTTCCCTTGTTTTCCATTTGATTTTCAAACCAAATTTCAAATTCTTGTTTCATACTTGTTCTGTTACAATTTTTTCAAATGAAAATTACAAATCAAAACATCAATTGTTTCCATTAAACTTGAAAGTTCAAACCATTTAAATTGCTTCTTTTCAATAATTCAATTAATACCAAAATTGCTCAAATTCATTTGAATTTACAAACAACAACCAAAATTCAAATTTTTTAAAACAAACACTTGCACAGCTGGGCTTTTAAAATAATCAATCTATAATTTTTTTTCCAAAAATTTAAAACCCCCCAAATTTCTCTCCTTTCTTCCCTTTTCTTTTTCTGCAAAAAAAAAAGAAAACAAACAAACAGAAACAGAAAAACACAAAAAATACGGCTGGGGGAGGCAGACTGGGCCAGCCCAGCCCACCTTCCACCCCAGCACGCAGCGCGCGCGGCCCGCTTTTCCTTCTCCCTCCTCCGTACGGCTGACGCGTGCTGACGCCAGCACGCACACACAGCAGGGCGCCCTCCACCTGCTCCCTCCCTGCCTTGTCCTCCCCTATTTTTAGCCCCCGAGCTCCCAAACCCTAGCCCTAGTCTTCTCCTTCCTCCCTGCCGCCGCCAGTTCTTCTCCTCCCTCTCAGATCCCCTCCTGTCCTCCTCTGAATTTCTGAACTTTTCGGCACCACGCCATGACCGGAGCTTAGTAGGGGGTGGAGTACGGGGTTGATGTCACCGTCGGGGTTCCCAGTGCACGGGAACGAGTTCCCCGTGCAGTCTTCTTCCTCCTCGCTTCATCGACAGGGGCTGGGAAGCACCCGATCATCGCTGCCGTCCCTGTCGCTGTCGCCGTCGTCGACTGTCGCCTCCCGAGCACGTCCACCTCCTCTTTTCCCCTCCCGGTGAGCACCACTTCTCTCTCCCTCCTCCTTCCCTCTCTGCTTCCTCGTGGCAATCACGCGCACGCACACGGCACACAAGCAGCAGCAGCAGCAGATCCTCGCCGCCGGTGACCACCGTGATCCTCTGTCAGGTTCAAGACTAAACCTTTGTTCAGTTTCGTCAGATAAGAACAGGTGCACCTCAAAACCACGCGCGCGCTACTCTGTCACCAAACGAATCCGCACCGTACTGGTTAGATCTAACGGAGCGCAGCGCTAGGGCGCGGGATCGATCCCCCGCGGCGCAGAATAAACCAACCTTTTTGCTCCTTTGCCACGCGGGCTAGATGGTCCCACCTGCCATCGACCGCGGATGCCACGCAGGCACACACACGCGGGCCACGCAGCGCCAGCTGGGCGCTGGCCCACAGGCCAGTGGCCCAGGGGTTGTTCTGCTGCGTGGAAAAGGTTCCCAGGGGCTTTTCTGTAATCCCTTTTTCGCATCCAAGCCCCTGGAACTTTTCGGTAACTGTTTAATTCACAAAATAGCCCCTGCAATTTCAAATTCAAATAACTTTTGTATTTCAAATCTAAATAAAATAAATAAAATATGTTTTCTGTACCAAATTTAATTCTCTACATGTTTAAATCATTTGTTTACTGTTTTGAACATTTCAAATGTTTTCAAAATTCAAATTCAAACAACTCAGTTCAAATTTAGTCAAATTCATAACTAATTCAAATTTAATTCAAATGTCACTTATAAAATATGTTTTCCATGCAAAATTGAACCACCTTTCCAAATATAAACTTTGTTTCCTGTTTTGAATAATTAAAATTGGTTAAATAATTTAAACCTTGTTTAAATCATTTAAAATTGCTAAATTCATAACTTGGTCAAACTAAATTCTTTTTGAACATATAAAATATGTTTTCAAACCAGAAAATTATAATCTTTTCAAATATGAATTTTATTTAATGTTTTGAACAAATAAAAAATTCAACTAATTTCATACTTGAATTAAATTCATTTAAAACTTGTTCAAACTTGTTTAATTCTTAATTAATTCATTCTAATTCCTTTTTCAACATATGAAACATGTATTCCACCTAAAATTTTGTGTTCTTTCCAAATATGAATTTTGTTATCTGTTTTTGAACAATTAAAATTGGTGAAAACAACAAATGCTTGTGTAACTCATTTAAGAAGCCAAATTTCATAACTTTATAAATAAAATTACAAACTTGGTAAACACCTTTTCAAATTGAAGCTATTGTTGTTTTCTTGTTGTTTTCCTCATCCATGCATCATTCTAAACAACTTTCACATGATGGTTAGTTGTAGGTCAATTAATTTAACCTTAATTCATGGGCCTTTCCATATGCAATCCAAATTGCATATAGGCCTATTTAATTATGTTACCATGTCAACTAGCTTATCTTTGGTGCATCAATTAAATTGTCATGCATCATCCCATGATTGTGCATTATGCCATGTTATTGATTGTTTGTCTCTCTGCGTTGTTTGTTTGCTTCTTCTCGAATAGACGACGACGTTGAGACAGACGAGGTTTACGACACTACTTCTGAGGAGTTAGCCCAGTACCAGGCTACTGAGTTTGCAGGCAAGTATTCACTCACATGAACCATTGTGTCCTTTCCACACTGGTTATCGATACTTTCCGTTGTCTATTCTGCTAGCCTTAAGATTTGTTGCTTGTGTTCCGATCCTATCACATGTTACCCTCTAACCCTCATACAGCCTATCCTCCACACCTATACCCCTGTTGCTTGTTGCCTTGTCTTACTAGCATGCTTAGGGTTGTTCATGCTCGAGTCTGATGTCCGTTATTTCTGTTACCTTATTTATTATGTTCTGGGGGCTCGATGTTTAAACAACAACCTGTTAATGTATGAGGTAATGCTAATTTGATGATAAGGCACCGACAGGAGGCCGGGTATGGTTTTGAGGCCTGCTAGTGTCGAACTCAGGAAAAGTTCTTGTCCTCTAGATCCATGATGAGCCGCTAACCGCATGTGGGAAGCGTGTATGGGCGCCCCCTCAATTTGATTCAATTCGCATCTCGTCCAAATCGCCTCATTTAGTTCGGGTTTTCCATTTGCCGCATGCATATGCAGGTGCGAACCCGAGGCCAGGGTGAAACTTCTGTAGTCGGCATATAGGGAGACACGTTCTTAGAGTGCTATGAGGGTCCCCTTTTCTTCGTGGGGCTTGATTAGCCGTGCGCTCAATTGCACGGGGTTCTTTGGGCTTGATGCGAAGAAGAGTTGGGTTGTGTTGAGTGCCTCGCTTGGTGGAAGTGCATTTCCATCTGGCGGGGTACTCTTACGTGTACGACCAAATTGGTGCATCCCTGCAGGGTTAAATCTTCTCGAGAAGCCGTGTTGTCCGCGGTTATGGATGACTTGGTGATAGGGCTGGCTAACAAGGATTAGACAACTTACACCTAATTAATGATAACTTGACTAGTAATAGTCTTATTGACACAATAACTTGAACCATCATTAATCCAACTGTGTGAGTTATCCTCGGATTGCTTCTTTGGATAAGGGGCGAGATCCAGGATGGGTTTGTTTGAGGATAGTGGTAGTTGGTTCCGATGCGCTATCTTATCCCCTTCTTTTAGCCGGATGTTGTAGCGTGTCTCTGTAGTTGGTTAGGCAGCCCGCTGCCGCATCTTTATATTACCTATCTTCCGTTGAACCCAAAGCATCTGTACTTGGTGTTGCCGGGTACACTTTGGTATCTTGTGCGTCTTGCTTGCCAGTACTTGTCTGTACTGACCCCTTTGGGGCTGTGGTTTCCGCAGACTACGTTTCCGAGGATCCCCATGGTGGCTACTACGTGGAGTATGACGAGGCTGCTGACGAGTAGATAGCGGACCCGGGGAGGATCTGAGACATCGTGGATGAGCTCCGTCTTTTTGTTTCCGGCCTCTTAGGCCCATTTGGATCTTGTCTGTACTCAGACACTTTGGATGCTTCCGCTTTGATGTAATGATGACTTGTTGGGACATGTGTCCTCTGGATGATTGTATTTGCTATCCCTGCTCTAGTGAGAGCTATTTGCCACTTATTTCTATTTCTTTGTGTCTTAGAGATTTGTTGTGATATCACTTGTTCAAATGCCGTTGACGTACCATGTGTGTATGTTATGAAGTACGTCAATGGAAGTAGTCGGATTTCTATGGGATGGTTTACGCAGACGATGGATAGTAGAGAATGGTTGTCACACGTTTACGTGTTGGCCTGCTCATATTGAGATGCGGGTGCCGGTATGCCCCGTAAGCCATTTATCTACTGTTTAGCGGGCTGTGAGTATCCTCTAGAAGTCCGGGTGCGACAACCACCTCCACCTCCGGCGTAGAAGGCGCCGCCACCGGCGCATCTCTATGTGCCGCCGCCCGCCACCGTACATCATCCTCGACGGTGACTAGGCGGCAAGGCAACGATGGCCAGGGCGCAAGCACGCAGGAACCACCGGTGAAGCCCACTAGGATTTTTTAATATTATTAGTATATTTTATCCCTAAATGTAGCCCCAAAATGTATGAAATTTCGTCAAATATATGAATTCTACTAACTTTTCATTAAGGGCATCTCCAGCCGTCCCCCCAGAGCCCCCCCCCCAATCGGCCTTTTTAGCGCCGAAAGCGCCGAAAAACCACCAGTCGCCCCCAGGAGTCGGTTTAGCGCCGCTTTCCGCCGTTTCGCGCCGCCGAACCCAGCCCAAACCCAGCGCGCTGGGTTCGGCTTAGGGGGGCAAAATGCGTGCGTGGGCCAGACTTGTCGGCGAGGAAGACGATTTCCCTCCATTTTTTTGGCGGTTCCCTCCACTTTCCCCCCACATGTACCTCTCCCCCACTCCATTCCCACCATTTCCCCCCGTCCCCGAGATCTAGTCGCCATGGCTCCCGCCCGATTCACAGGACCTCGCGCCGCCGCCGCTGCCGTTGCCATCCCCGCGACCTCCGAGCTCGGCAAGAAGCCGCGCAAACCGAGAGCGTCGAAGGAGAAGCCACCTGGCATGACCAACAAGGACTGGATCGCCGAGAAGACGCGCCTGGCAACGGCCAACGTCAAACGTCGGGGTAGGGAGGCGGCGCAGCGGCAACGGCAGCTGATGGCGCTGCTGCAGGCCGAGGAACAGGCTGCCGTCGAGGAAGAGGAGGAGGATGAGGAGGAGGCGCTGGATGAGCCGCCAACTCCGGTCGCATCCGCGGCGCCGCTTGTCAAGCGGAAGGCCGGCTTCGGCCCCGTCTTCGCCGGATGGAAGCAGTAGACATCGCCGTCACCGCGCCCGACGCCGCACCCGACGCCTGCATGGTTCCTGGCGCAGCGGCAAAGCTCCAGGCGTCCATCGAGACCTGCATCGCCGACGCCCAGACCCAGGCCGGCAAAAGGGAGGAGATCGCCAAGCAGAGATGGACGGCGCTCATGGCCAACTCCTAGGTCAAGATTGACCTCCTCCGGACTAGCACCGCGGCGAAGAAGAGGAACAACGACCTCGCCTTCCTCACGGGGGGTGACCCGGCCGCGATGACCCCCGAGGTGAAAGCATGGTTCATGGCGCAGTGCGACCTCATCCTGAGCGACATCGGCCCGGCCCCGGCTACGTCGGACGGCACGAGCTACGCGACTGCACCGCCGAGCACGCACATCGACCTGGAGGAAATCGCGCCCGTCGTCGACCTGGAGGATTTAGCGCCCGTCGTCGACAAAGATGCCACGCCTGCTGGCGATCTGGAGGATGCATCTCCCGTCGTCGACCTGGAGGATGTCGCGCCGAGCTCGGCGCCGGCTCCGACACCGGCCGACGCCTCTGCCTGATCGCCCAACTGTGCCCACGCCGTGCGCGCCCGACTGTGCTTCGATCTAGACTATTTGATCGCCCAACTGTGGCGTTTTTTGTAATATGATTGCCCAAATTATGGCTGCTGTGATCGCCGAACTAGGGCTCTATTTTGGGGCGGGATGAGGAAATTTCAAAAAATATCGCCGTTCTGTTTTTTGCGTTGACGAACGGCCGGTAAAATCGCCCCCCCCCCCCCCCCCCCGGTTTTGGTGCGGGGCGACGCTATCGCTAAAAAACGCCGAACTGAAACCTGGGGGGTCGAACGGCTGGAGATGCCTTAAACGTCTCTTTTTTTTTTTGTGTGGCCGTTGTGATGAGCACATTCTAATTCCATTGTCTGGGCCAAATCTGATCCTCAGACCGTCCAAACTGATCAAATGCGCGGATCGATTTCGGTTTGATTTGGGTCCGTTGGGTCTGCTCTGAGAAATCAAACGCAAATTCATGACCACTCTCCGGCATGCAGTGACGTGAGGCGATTAGCTGCTTTCTTGGTCAAGCAGGGCAGCGGGCCGCCGGCGCAATGCGGACATTCACGTACAAGTTGATGGGCGATCCATATACGTCGTGCAAGCGTCATGCTGAAGTTTGCTATATATCCATACTCATAGCAATTGGTGTTAGTGCTCTGCTTATCTTTGTGATATACTACTGGTTTCTGGGATATCCTCTATTATTTTTCAAGCAGCTTGCCCAATTAGCTGGTCAACCTAGGCCGCTCTGCAAGCAGCTTCCGTCATCCTCACCTAATCCCCTCGCTCTCGGAACATTTCCAGCACAGAGGACGAACTCACTTTTCATTTTCTGCGGTAGCACAGGACGCACCTACGTCAGTAGCGACGCCATGAACACGCACGCAACTCAACCAGCCAAGCTGATATTTGCGCGGTGTCCAGGTTCTTTCTTCACCGGCCACACTCATTCTTAATTAGCAGCCTCGGGTCGGGACGGCAAGATAGTGGGAAGGATCATTAGCAGTATTCAATCAGTTTTTTTCTCAACAACAAAAAGAAGTATTCCGATCAGTTTGATGTACTACTTGGACCTAGCAGCCTTTGATTATCCTCTATAAATATCGGCGCCTCTCTGTCTTGTCTCATCACCAGCCCTACCGAGACAAGGAGAGCAATTCAGAAACATTGTTCAGGAAAGAGACAAGTCTGCAGGAATAATGGCCACCAAGATCTACATCGTGTAATGCTCTCAGCCTCTGCTCAATCTTCTTCTTCTCCCGCCTAGCGCAACGCTCTCATCTCTGCTTAATTCTCTCTGCAGGTACTACTCCACCTGGGGCCACGTCGCGACGCTGGCGGAGGAGATCAAGAAGGGCGCTGACTCCGTCGCGGACGTCGAGGTCACCATCTGGCGGGTGCCGGAGACGCTGCCGGAGGAGGTGCTGGGGAAGATGCACGCGGCGCCGGGGCGTGAGGACCATCCCATCATCACGGCAAGCCAGCTGGCCGAGGCCGACGGCTTCCTGTTCGGCTTCCCGACACGGTTCGGCATGATGGCGGCGCAGATGAAGGCCTTCTTCGACACCACCGGCGGCCTCTGGCAGTCCGGTGCCCTCGCCGGCAAGCCCGCGGGCGTCTTCTTCGCCACGGGCACCCAGGGCGGCGGCCAGGAGACCACGGCTCTCACGGCTGTCACGCAGCTCACGCACCACGGCATGCTCTTCGTGCCGGTCGGCTACACGCACGGAGCCGGCATGTTCACCATGGACGAGGTCAAGGGCGGAAGCCCGTACGGGGCTGGCACCTTCGCCGGCGCCGACGGCAGCAGAGTGCCCACCGACGCAGAGCTGGCCTTGGCGGCGCATCAGGGGAAGTACTTCGCCGGCATTGCCAAGAAGCTCAAGGCCGTCTGAACTCTCAAGCCTTGATCACCAGCCTCTCGTGATTCATATCAATTACGTACACAGTGATGCGCGCGATCCAGATCCACTGGAGCAGATTTACACAAATTGTATTGTACGGAGTATAATAATTAATTAATCTGTACTGCATTTAATTTCTTGCTTGGAAAAATAATACTACTCCCTCCAATCGTGACTCCTTATCAGCTTTGACTTTGACCTATCGAGGGAGCACGAACGTTGACATTGCCGGATACAGTGGGACACCACGTGTTTCCACCCAGAGTATGTGCATTACTTCTATAAAGGTTGGAGGGGTTGTGTGTCTACGCCCTTCGTCCGAGCTCCTTCGTCCGCCTTGGGCTCTCCCGAGCTCCCACGTGGCTGGTTTCTGTTGGCTGCGGTGGAGCGCGCACGACTGCAGTGAGCGCTAGAGACCAAAGCAGTGCCCACGATGAAACCTAGATCGAGGAAAAATATCTCGCCCCATCCTCTCCCTCGTTCTCCTGGGCCTTCCTCCTTCCCCGCCGGCCGCCGCCACCTCTCCTCCTGCGCTGGACGCGCTCGCCGCCGCACCTCCCCAGCTCTACTTCCCTCTCGTCCTGGCCCGCCCTCTCGTCAGGTCGCCGCTCCGCCCTTCACCGCCGTCGCCAACCGCAATACCTTTCCAGCGACCTCCATCGAGCAGTCGCCGTGGGGTGGACGAGCGGCACCTCCGTCCTCCCCGACGGCGCCCTTCCTCGGCGCTCGCGGGGCAAAGGTGGATGGAGAGCGGCGCTGCTGCCTGCACCGGGATGGCGGCGGCTGCCTCGACCGGCGGCGGGGAAACCAGAGACACGCGGGATCCCGAGCGGCTACACGAGCGGATGAGGTGTACGAGCGGCAGCCGTTCGCGGCGTCCTCTTCTGCTTTGACCTCGACCGCAGCGAGTCGAGGATGAGGATGGAGGCGAGGCGCATCGGATCCAGGGAGGAGGACAGCGGTGTGGCCGAATCACGCGGGGAAGGGAACACGGCGAGGTCAAGGAGAGGATGAGGCATCAACGACCGCTTCATCGACCTCCTTGTCACGCAGCTCCACCATCCCAGGTTCATCTCTCTTCCTCTCCAATGTCAAGGTCGATTTCCTTCCTTGCTTGCTTAATCTTGAATGATAGTACAGTGATCTAGGTTCTTGTTTCTGTAAATTCCATGTGCTCTTAGTGACTTTGTTGAAGGTGATGCTCGTAGGACCACATATGCCCACAAATTCAGATAAGAATGCAATATATATTTCTAGCAAGGGATACCAATGTTCTTGGCGTACGATTTGGAGACAAAAAGAATTAAATTCGTATATTTGTGTATTTATGCAATCAACGATCAGACCTATATAATATTTTAAAAGATATCAATTTGTCACCTAAATATCTTCAGAGTAACAATCATGATAAGAATCAACTAAATATCAATCAATTTGTTATCTGCGCTTAGCCGCTGTAGTTTTTTTGACCTACTTCTCGATCTGGTCCAGGTTTAGTCGTCTCTGTGACTCTGTCTGTGCTTTGTTTTGAGGAACACAGTGCACAAAAATCTCAAATATTCTTAGTTCTCTTGATGCCGTTCTTTGGGAGGAAGGAATAGCCTTACCCCGTTTCTAGGCTAGACTACAAATAGCGATTTGGAGGTATAGTTTTTAGGGACGTAGAGATGGATTTTGTGACTCTTGTGTTCAATGTGAAAAGTCTGTAGATTTTTTGTGGCATTGTGCTGAACTTGGTTTCATCCTTCTTTGCCATAGGTTGTGAAGCCTGAATCAGCTGACTCAACTCGAGATGATCCTTCTTCTGATGTTCAAGAGTAAGTCTTATTACAACTCCACATTTTCGCCATTTATTTCTTGCATTTGGATTCGCAATTTTGGTTATTTCTTAACCTGTACTGAATAATCAATACTTCAATCCACTTCAATGTTGCACTAATTGAACAAATGAAATAAAGACATAACTTTTATCAGGTCTTGTTGTTTTCTTATGCTGAAATGGTTGACATATCCTAGCAGGTAAAATGAGAAGACTACTAAACCGTACAGGGAGTTGCTTCCAGAAAAAAGGGAGGATGATGTGCACTCCACTGCATCGTAAAGCCTTTTGTGTTTGTAACTGCATGCCAGTTATTTTGTACTATGATGTTAATACAGAATGTTGTCATTTTGTGTTGTGTTGTAGGAGTACCAATGCTCAACGCAAGAATGTTGTTGCCTCTGGTTTAGTTTCTGCTTGGAGAAGCGTGCTGAGAAGCGTAAAGAGGTTAATAGCTAACAGCATTTTTTTTTGAATTGCTAACAGAGGTACTGTGTTAACAAATAGTTTTCATATCTGTTTCTGTTTTCTACTAAGCATGCATCCATGTCTTACTTTCAGTTCTTAAAGAATCTTGAAGAGAAAATTCATGCCAAGGAGCTTGAACAGGCGAATTTGCAGAAAAAATAGAAGGTGAGAGCTGCTTTCATATTATTTATGTAAAACCTTTTGAACACCTGTATGGTTGTATAAATTAGTTCATTACTCACCAAACCCAAGAATCTGAAATTAAACGGCTTAGGAAGAGCCTGCCATTTAAAGCAGCACCTATGCAAGTTTCTACAAGGAGCAGCCTCCTTAAGTTGATTTACTTTATCTACCGATGATGCTGATCTCTTCATTACAAGGAGCAGCATGGGGGAAAAACGGCGCACCCAAGGAGCAGCACCTATGCCGATTTCTCTCCCCGCTGCACCGCCAGCGCTGCAGATCCTCCCTCACAGCTCGTGCTCGTCGTCGACCGTGTCCGCAGGGCGCAGAGGAGGGCTCGGGTCGCCCCTGGCGGCGGTGTGGTGGGGAAGGAGATGGGTGTGCACGGAGGGGGCTCACAGCGGCGGCTCGGAGTGGACGGAGGAGGTAGGCCACCGGCGCCGCCCTTCTCCTCGCCCACCGGCAAGGAGGCCGGCGACAGCAGTGCCGTCTCCTGCCATCCTCGTTGGCCCAGCAGGAGACGCGGGTCAAGCGGCAGCACAGGGCTGAGATCCGTTCAGGTTGGGCTTTTCCTCCTTTTTCTGTCTCTTCCTCTCTCTGTCTCTCTCTATTGTCACTCGAGTTTCTCCCATTTGTGTCATGGTTGAGGGTGCTGGCTGCAGGGAACGGTGGAGGAGGGTGTCCGTTGTAGCTATCACTGTCCAGATCCACCCCGCCCCGATGCAGCTGAACAAAGGAGGAGGGGGTGTGATCTGGTGCCATCCTCGTTTGACACAACGCCAGAAACCTGCAATTGTTGCCAAGGTACACTATTTAAACTCTGGGTGTGCTGCTATTTTTCTATCTTGTGAATGTCAAACAGCCAAACTACTAAACTGTGTCACCATTTGTTTGCAGTAGGCAACCGGACCTTGTTCTTTTGTAGTTTAAGCGTTTAATAATGGTTATATTTCATTATGGAAATGATGCCCATGTCTTGATATTGAGTTTATGGCAACTGAAAATTTCACTTCTTCGGGTTTGCTGTCATGAGAGTATGCTAGCAGGTCAGTATCGTCTGAAACGCGTAGGAATTCAAAAGCTTAATCAGCCTGGGGGGACTTGCTTCGGCAGTGAATCAGCTTCCTGATGAAGCAATTGAGCTTGCTGCTGCAGCACATATTGAGAGGTAATTACAAATTACTAGCTGGAACCTTAGGAGCAATTTTGTTGCTTGTACTAATCAGGTACTACAAAGAATAATATTATGTAAATGTGGAGCATGTGTTGAATGTTGAATAAATACTAACGACAATGTATTGATCATAAACATGAACCTATTGGGTCCTCTATTCAGAAAATTAAGATGTAAATTTAGCTTCACGATAAACGTGAAAAATCCGACCAAAGAAGCAGATCGGCATAGATCACTTGGAACAACAATGTGTGACTGTCATCGCTGCCGGTTCAGAGAGTTTAGACGAGCTTATATCTTTTTCTAACGCCAAAGGTTAAAGTATTTGGAGATTTCTTCTTTCAGGTCCCACGAACTTATGTCTGCATTGCCGCTGAACAATATTGTTGACAAATAAGTGATAGATATTGAACTTGATTATCTAAAAATTGTCAAGGTAAGTTGCATTTTACTTTCATCACTTGTGGTTGCACGGACCAATTCTCATTCCATTTATGAAAAATCTGACTTCTTGGTATTATAGAATTAGTTCAATGTGCAATCTGCCATCTCTAGGGAGTACTGTAACAAAATTGAAATGAAAACCTCGATGAAGTTCAGTTGTTAGGATATCCTATTTAGCATGTATAGTACAGCATTGCACCACAATGTGCTGTTCGAAGTCACCATGCTCAAACCAGCTTCTTTAAAATGTTCTGCAGGAAATGATGGTTGCAAGCTCTAAATTCTCGACGACAATTCGTTGATGGTAGATACAGAGCGGATAAGTAGCCAAGATCAGAGGTGCTAGGGTTTGAGGCAGGGGTTCTCATTGGCAGTCTAAACCAAGCTTTGGCGACCAAAGTGTTCTCATCGTTTTTCCTGTCCATTCTTGAGGTATGTTCCAGTCCATATTCATTGGCTTCATTTATTTCCACATGACGCGATGAAGTCCGATGTAAGACAGGCTTCTAATCTGATTTATGGGAGCTATCTAGCTCAATCCACTGCTTTTTAAAATCATTCTGTAACTACATAACATATCTCCCCAACTTAAGGTTTAAACACGTGGTTTGTGAAGATTTTGTCGAATTACAGATCTCCAAAAAAAATCCAATGTTCTGTTGTCTCGCTCTTTAGACTGCGTGTTTTAGTGAATTAGATCCATTTATTAAAATTATGGGATGGCTGACGATATTAAGTGGTCTCTTGACAACCATTAGTTAGATATAATCGCTTACACTACACAAAGGTTGAACCTATGAATTCAGAAAATTGTTATATGATCTTTCTAGAAGACTTTTGTCGGGATGGGGACGAAACGAGGTGACAACAGATCCATAGAATATATTGTGGATGTCAAGTTTAAAATTAATAGAACAAAATAGCTTTTTCTTACTGAAATTTATTTGAGTGGGTTCTCTTTTGATCTCATGGTTACATTGGAGGCTCCAAGTTTTCACATTGTTTTGATTTAACCTACGGTGAATATTTTTTCTGTGGTGGTAATTTTGTAGTGAAATGCCATGTTGTGTGGTGATATGTACTGACCTGAATGTCCTAACAATTTCCCCTTATTATCTTAGTAACGGTGGTAAATGGGGACAGCCTGCACCATTTCTCGCCATTCTTGACGTCCAAGAGGTTGTGACCCGCACCAGTATCCCTGGCAGCACATCAACACCGCCTTCATCATCTTCCTCAATTCGACCACGGCCCTGCCACTGTGTTGTCCCGTGCCTATTCCAGCTATTCTCCATGGCACACTTTGGTTTCAAGAATCTAGAGGTCTTCTTGATGCTTGCTTGGAATGAGCATTCACATTTTTTCTGTGTGGCTAGAGGTAAATCCTAAATCTATTGATCTTCATGTCTTAGTCTTCTTATCTGTTGTAATATTTACAGTTCATTGCTCTCTTATTTAATTCTGGACGCCAGGTCTCCTTGAATTTCAATGTTTTACCATCATGTATAATCCCATTGCCAGTATTGACCCTTTCAGTATTGACCGATGAAATACATAGGTTAGTCAAAACTTCATGCACTTTTTTTTTGTTTCAATGTTTTGATAGATACACCTGAACAATTCATCAATGAGTGTCCTAAACTTATTTATCTCTGTTATATACTTGTCATCATAATTCATGTCATGTCTTCAGATCATTGGGACAATGACCTTCTTTCCTATTAAGGCCTTAGTTCATCTCAATTAAACTGTGCAAGTGCAACTGATTTCATTTCTGAAGCATTCCTTCAATTTCATACCAAGTAAGTTAGCTGCATTCTGTAGTGTTCATCTTGTTTGTTCTCTCATATATGCATTCCTCTTGAAGCTTTACGTGTGTCAATATGGATTCTTTGGCATCTGTCATGTAACCATGAAAATATTATCACTTTGCTGAAATATTTGTGTTATTATTAACACAATCGCTATTTTCATATATAGCTTTTTCTAACCTTATTATTTTGGAACCGCATAGGAATTTGGAACCGATAGTGAAGATTCATATGTCAATGGTTCAGAGGGAGATGACACATCTTGGATTTCATGGTTATGTAGCTTGTGAGACAATGAAGTCTTCTGTGAGAGCCATGGTATTATGAATATGCACTTGATCTTCTTATGGTGAGATAGTTTTTTCTTATCCCTCAATGCCTTTGGCAGATTGGTGCATTACAGAAAGTAATGTTTCATGAAACAGTATGGGATGTAGCCTGTTGGTCTCATTGTCTCTTCCAATTTAAAATTACTTTTCCTCTCACATTTAATTTTTTTATCCAGGTTGCTACAGCATGACTGAAGCTTGGAAATATTGCATAAAAAATGAAGAATATCAAAGAAGTGATATGGCCTGGTAAGTGAGTTTCTGCTTCAATAGTCGGTCACATTAGATAATTGGTGTATTCGAATTGATTAAATTATTGCTCTATTCACTTAGAAATTTTTCATTTGATAGTCCATTCATTTTGGTTCGCGAAATTCTGAAATGATATGCGTGTTCTGATCCCTTTCATAGACTAGCTATATCTTAAATTCTTGGAGATAAGAATGTTGGTGATTTTTGTGTGAGGGGCTAGAGAAATAATACTTAAGAAGTATTCCAATGTCAATAAATGAATTTCTTCTGGTTAGGATTTCTATTTTTGTGATTTCTGATGTTTGGGCCAATGATGCCAAGATTTCATTCTTTTTGTTGATATAAAATGGAGCAGCTTTCGGCATGCATGTTCACCTATATGTTCTGTTTGGAACCTCTTATGCTTTCCGTGTGTTGTGATTTGTAGGTTTTCTTTCTTGGTAAGGAATTAAATGAAGATTTTCTTCTGCAGACTGTTTTATTGCCTTTTCCTGATGGAAATTACATTCAATTAGCGTGTGATTTGTACCTCAGTTGACAACATGTTATATCTTATCTGAAATCATGGATCAGGGATTTAGGCTTACCGGAGCGATTATAGCTCAAGATTGACAAGTGGGTCAGAAAAGGTACCAGATCTGCCTAACTTGAATTCTTTTGCCATTTTTTCAGCACATTCCTTCTTGTTTCATGGACATGATTGCAATATTGACTTGTTTATATTTGTGTTGATTGAGTCACCAGAATATATCAGTTATACCCACACTAAGCACACAAAATTTACTTTAGCTGTATGAGAAATATTGTTAAGAAAATAGGTTTAACATAGTAGTTTATTGTTCCTCTACTGAAATTATTCTTGATGCAAATTCAATGCGTCTTTGTAGAAAATGAGCGGATGATTTTGTTTTGCATATACCCCATCAAGCAAATACAAGTAGCGTCATATGTATGAGAATTTACTTTGATGTATGTTTTCATGTAAAAATGGGTCGTTGAAATAATGTCTCTAGACTTCTCGTTGTTTTTACCCGGTATTGTGCTTGATCTCCCTTCTATATGTGCAGTTCCTTTATGAGAACCACTCATTCTGAGGATCTTGCTACAATTTTTAATTGATGACCGATGTGTTGTTATTCATGCTTGCCTGATGTTATTATGCAGGAAACGCCTGTTTGGTATGATTAATGATCTCATGGGATTTCTTCCTTGTCGCCTTGCTTCTGTTGTTAATTGTGACATGCCGCAAGTAGGTATCACTACCCCAGATGCATACACTATGTTTTTATCTTCTCATTTGTGTTGCCGTTAAGCAATGGAATGGTGCAGCATGTAAGCTTCTTCCCGGTTTGTAATGGAATGGTGTAGCATGTAAGCTTCTTTCAAATTTAATAGTTAATTAGTGAGAAAGTTTAAGTTTGGTGTTTATCAAATCAGGCGATTTTTTAAGCTGCTTTCCTGATAAATAGAGTTCATTCAGATTTAGCATATTTTTAGATGGACACAGGTTTATCATTTCATTGCATTTATGGATTGTACCTTAATTGTCCGTTGTCGGATATTCGTGACGGTAAATTATTGAAAATAGGCATACAAGCCTTGGCAGAGGCAGAAATTTAATAAAAACATACACAAGACCGATCTAGCTTAATCAATCTCGATGATATTTAGCAAAGTACTAACAGTTGCATTGGGTGGTTAATCCTCGCGTCTCATGAACTAAATGTAGGTTTCTGATTCTAAAGTCTCGGGGCAAGTATCCATGGTGATATATACAATAGACAAACTTGTATTAGGCTTCTAAATGAATGCATTGATGGGTGGAGCAATCCCTTTTTGTTGGTAACAGACTGTACCACCCTCACAATTCTTATCCACTCTATCGTGATAGCAATTAGAATCCCTTATATGGATGGCAGAATGGCATAGACTCTGTATTCCTTTTCATTACATATGCTACTCTTTTTTCTAGGACATGAAGAAGCAAATTAGAATAGTTAGACCTGATTAGTGCTGTACCTGATTAGTTAGACCTGATTAGTGCTGTACCTGCGGGAGATGTGATAAAAAATTGATCCTTCTTATTATAGATGCAGAGTACTAAGTTTTACTTGCAATGTAGTATTTTTACCACTTCCCTTTAAGCACCACCAAATGAATGTCAAGATTTTGGTACACACTTGTATGCTCAGTCTCGAATAGACTGGCATATAAAATCATTCCGCTGCTATACAAATCCTTCTTTGTGATGTTTGATGCCTCCCAAGGTTTTTTGTTGCTACAAGCGATGTTTCGCAAAATTTACTGTATGTTTCTCCTGTGATATATCCTTAACACCTAGATTTCCAAATCGAAGTGTTTGTGCTAGCAAAAAAATTGACAGTTGGTGTCTTATACCATTTGCAAGAATAACTTGGTGTTTTTCGATATGTTTTAATGCACAAAATCATTGCTTTCTGCAACAACGACAAAGATCTTTATAATTCATTTGTGCAGAAGGCTCTGTTCCGGAATTCCCCTGCCCAAAATGAGGCTACAAATGTATTTATGCTTCCTGTCCACGTGCGCACTCCTATACTGCTGTGTTCAAGTTGTTTGTGTACATGTTTGTGAGAATACATATAAGTACAATTGAGACTTTTTTAGGGTTTTCTTTCCTTTGTATACATGGATATTTGACCATTTAAAAAATGTTCAGAACACATGGAAAGTATATAGGTGATATGGAAAATCAGACATAAGAAAGGTAGCATATGTTCTCAGCCTTATTATTTCATAGGTCCTCTCTATTCCTGATTTAGTTCATGTTTACTGGCTACACACATGTACTTATACTTATTTATACTCTATGTTATCTATCTTGGATTTTCTACATTTTCTTGTATCAGCTACTTATATTTTTTACTCTCTGTATACCTTCCTTTCATTCCTTGCATTGTTCTTCTGTCAGCTCACTTCGCGTGTCATGGAAAATCCAGAAGAATAACCAGCGACATCTGGCACGGCCTGAACAGACAATAGTTGAACTCTCTTCTTCTATGTGAGACCAGTTCGTGTGCACATCTCAGAGGTCTACCTGCAGGCCCTTTTGCTAATTCATATTTTGTTAAAAACGTTTTCATGCGTAGGATGATGTCGATGATGCCTCAAGCTGAGACACATTCCAAGAAGAAGAAAACCTAACTTATCATCTTTATTGGTGTCAGGCAAGCGTTTTAGCTGCATTGTTCATCTTTTGTTGTCAGTTTCAAGTTGATAACGACCCCTGATTCCAGTTTTGCCTCTTCCAGGAGTCCTTTACTTTTGATCTCATAGTCTGCTCATGGACGTTCCTATTGTGTTAAGTGCATGCCCGGAATTAAAGAATCTGATGTTCGTTTTGTGATCGTTCGGTTACATATGAGTTACATCTGATCTCTCGTGTTCTACGCCGGCCACGAGAAAGACTTGTGCAAGTACCCAAGATCTGGAACTATAGGCTATCTGTTTGTCTGTACATACAAACAATCACCGTTATGTTTAATATATCATATATGTTCTGCATGTCTTTTTGCAAGGGAGTGGACTATTTTTTTTTGTCTAATGCCTATGATAAAAAAAATCTTAAATGTTCCAAGACCGATTCTGTAGGATACAATGGTGATGCTTTATATTTGAATTTTAGCCCTTGCCAATGGCTGTCCCATAAAGCACTTGAACAGCTAGAGGACTTAACACGTTCTAACTTTGACTTGGGCCTCAAAAGTATGAAATACTATCATCCATGTACGGTGAAAAATTTAGAATGCATGAGCACACTCATTGCAGGATCCTTCTTTTGGCAGTTAGCACCGATTTGTGTACTGTCTATATAAACCTTATCTTTGGTTTTGTATGATGGGAAAGAAGTTCCTCAAAATATTATTTCACAAATAAAGTTCATTTCGCAGGTGTTGGGAAAAATATCCTCGTAGGGCAAGGAAACAAGGTCATTGTTAAAGTATACTTCAATTTAATCTCTAATAATCTGTGTTAAAATTATTCTTCATTATCATCTCAACTTTCTTCAGAATTTAAAATATCATCAATAGTTTCATATATTACTTTGAATGCCTCAAGCAATGACATCATACTTGCGACAAGCTTAAACACAGTGTCTGCCCAACCTTTGTCATAGCCCTAGCTCCACCAATGTAGCTCCATATTTTAACATGGTTATTGCTTACGTAATCTGATTTTCAGCCCTTGATCGATGCTTCTCTTATGGAATAAAACTCTCAATTTTCTTCAGAATTTAAAATTCCATCAATAGTTTCATATAGTATTTTGAATGTGTCAAGAAATGACATTATACTTTCCACGGGCCAAAGTGCGTGCCAACCTTTGTCAAAGGCCAGGCTGCACCAATATACCTCCAGTTTAACATGGTTAGTGAATACATAATCTGATTTTATAGCTTCACCCCCACACGATTGGTCCTTCTCTTATGGAATAAAATCCTTGCATAAATCTTTCATTTGCGCCAGTGGCGCAACGGGTCATCTAGTTAGAGAAAAAAACTCCTCCCGCACCACACAGCCAGCGGCGGCGGAAAAACTTCCCCAATATCTCCATGGCAAAATCATTGGTCCCCTCTCCATTCGTTCCTTCCTTGTGATCTACTAGTTCTTATCTACTACTGTGGTGCGTCTTTAAAATGGCGAGAGCGGCGTTGAGCAAATAAATCTGGCTTAACTCTACTCCCACACCGACGACAACCTTCACGCCGACATCTCGGAGTTGATGGTAACCTGTGTTGCACGATCCTTCGGATCGGCACCTCGGTCTTCTCGTCATTCTTCAGATCTAACGCGATCAATTTCTCGATATGTCGTTTGCGTTCGTGGTTATTCGTGACGACGCTGGCAGCCGGAGCGAGTTTTTTTTTTTTGAAATTGGCAGCCGGAGCGAGTTGGTTCTTCTGAAGCGAGGATGTTGGTCCGAAGGTGGTGGATTGGTCGTTCCTCTCCGACTTCGTCGATAGGAGGTGACAAATCTTGGTCCAAAACAACACGGGGACGTCCCCGGTCGACGCGCCACAACGACATATGCCTCGATGCATTGAACATGCCTGTTCATCGACTCACAAGACTCGTTGGCGATTGTGCTTTTTGAATCTTGCAATGGTGGAGGCTCGACGTCTCTTCCGGTGTTTGTGTCGGTGGCGCTGAAGTTGGGTGGCGGCCGCTCGCTACCTTGGTTGCAGGAACTAGGGATCGTTTTGTATTTCTCGATCTCTTAGGTTTTTATCTGCAAATTCAAAATAATCATTTTATTCTGGTCTGTCTTTTAGTTTCCACATATGTTGCTTATCGTAACTTGATTTTCGATTAATGAAATATGTGTTTGCTCAAAAGAAGAAAAAAAAGCAAACCCAACGGACCGACTAAAAGAGACCGAAATTGGTCTATTTTGATTCGTTTGGGGTGGTCCGCAGATCGAATTTCTCCGGGACTATGAGTTTAGGGTGGATGGAACCCAATGGTCCACCCCCAAATTTGGTTAGAAAACAAACAAGTGCAAAAAAATTAATTGCAAGAAATGTAAGAACCGAAAATTAAACTTAATTTACATATAGGGGCGGCTACCGCCACCCCCCAAGTTCACATTGCGGAAAAAAGGTTGAGGTGTGGATGGAAAGACTACTCTCCTCGGGAGAGAGACTAGTGCTTTCCAATGCATGCCTCAATGCCTTGCCAACTTTTGCTATGGGGTTGTTTCTCCTTCAGGATGGGGTGCATGCGAAATTCGACTCCACCAGGGCCAGATTCTAGTAGGAAGGATCGGGCCCAAAAAGAAAATACCATTTGGTGAATTGGCCGACTATGTGCCGCCCAAAAGATTGTGGAGGTTTGGAGCTGATTAACACAAAGAATATGAATAAATCCATAATGTTGAAGTGGATATGGAAGCTACACCAAAACGTGAAGACGGTCTGGAAAACTATGATCGAGGTCAAGTATCCAGGGGTTGACAACATTTTCGCAATTTCGACCCAAGGGGGCCGCAGTTTTGGCGTAGTGTGAATAAAATCAAGCACCTATTCAAATTATTAGGGGGGGAGGGGGAAGCATGTTGTGCAAGATGGGTCTTGGACGCTATTTTGGCTAGATTGTTGGACTGAGGATAGGCCGATGTGTGATAGATTTCCACGGTTGTTCGACATCTCAAATAACCAAAATTTATCAGTAGTTGAGGCATTCGCCGTAGATGGAGTGGGTCTAGGCTTTAGGCGCTCATTTGACGCAGATATCGCGAAAGCCTGGCGTACCTTTGTTGCAGAGGCTGGGGAGGTTCCACTACTGGAGAGCCATGACGCAATTCGCTGGAACCTATAATAGTCGGGTCAGTTTTTGGTTGCTTCGATGTATCGGGAGCTCTTTAAAGGGGCATCGGTTACCCACTGCAGGGATGTGTGGGCTGCGAGGATCCCACTTAAAATTAAGATCTTCACATGACAATTAGCCCTCGACCGGTTACCCTCTAGTAAGAATATAGCTACTCGCCATGGCCCTTCCGATGGCCGATGTTCCACGTGTGGTGAGGTAGAAGATGTCACACATATTTTCTTCTCTTGTGTCTTCGGAAACTGGGCTGGAGCGTGATTAGGAGGTTGCTAGGCTGCGCTTGGGCCCCGGCAAATTTTCCTCAACTTTTCGCCATCCATCATTCTCTTCTTGGCCAGCAACGTAGAACGAGTTGGGTGCTTTTTTCTGCGTTGGCATGGACGATTTGGCTTACTCGCAATAAGTTAGCATTGGATTTGGTGGTACCTCGCCACCCCTCCAATGTTATTTTTAAAACTCTTATGTTTGTGCATATGTGGCCAAATCTGGCAAAGGATCAAGACAAAGACGCGTTACCGATGGCGTGTGAACATACATTCGTTGAGAGACCCCAAGAGGAAGGTATGATGAGTACATCAGCAAGATTTTCCCTTAGAAAGAAACCAAGGTTTAATCGGACCAACATGAGAAATAAATCCCTTCTGAAGGTTGTTGATAGCTGATGTTGGCAGGACGCACTACCACGCTCAACAACAACGTGGAATCTGCACACAACGCAACCAAGATACTTTTTCCCAACAAACCAGTAAGGTTGTCAATCTCACCAGTCTTGCTGAAAACAAAGGATTAGACGTATAGTGTGGAAAATGATGTTTGTTTGCAGTGAATGAAATAATAATAGTGTTCGCAGTGAAAAAGAACAGTGTTTGCAGTAGGTTGTATTATTAGTGTAAAAGAATGGACCGGGGGTCCACAGTTCACTAGAGGTGTCTCTCCATAACAGATAAATAACATGCTGGGTGAAAAAATTACAGCTGGCCAATTGACAAAATAGAGACTGCGACATCGCCATCCAACGCCGGCGGCGGCAGCTGGTCCCGCGTCGGGACGTGCTCCTGTGCTGGCGGCGCAAGGAGCTGGGGCATCTTCTGCTACGGTGGCTCCGACGACGACATCGTCTAGTGCGAGTGGTTCGGTTCACGCTACTGTGGTGACTGGTGCGGTGCAGGGGGATGCCCATACTGCTCCCGGCTTTGTGGTTGGTGCAGCCCCGGCGGCGGGTGCCAAGAAGAGAAAGAGCAAGAAGAACAAAGTGGTTCAGACTTCTAGGGATGTGGGCTCGTCACATGGAGTCGTTCTCGCGGAGGGGGTTGCGGCATTACTGATGCCGATGGTTGAGCAGGCGGTGATTACCACCACTGTTCCCGTAGGGGTTGATGTTGCGGCGGCCCCAGTTGCTAAGAAGACTAGATGTTGGAAGTGCGAGGTGGATACGCACGCCACCAAGGACTGCAAGGTGGAGCACTACTGCTACATTTGTGACAACAGTAAGCATCCTTTGAAGAAGTGTCCTACTCTCTAGGTTCCTAAGCCTTTGGTCTTTATTGCGGGGATTGGTAGAACACACACTATGTTCTCGCGGTTTCCTGATAACCTGTACAAGGATCTAGGGGATTCATCTGATCGGCCTATTGCATTGGTGACGGTGGTAGGCACCGCCGCGACAGCTATGCAGGTGGAGACGACAGTTGCCCGCATGAGTTCTGTTACGAGGTGGAAGTGGGAGGCGTTACCGTCTGGTGATAATCTGTTCAAAGTGGCCTTCCCGTCGGTGGCTGAACTGGACAGGTTTGATGGTATGGACTTTGGTGTTCCTTCACAGTCTACGCGGTTGCTTTTTAGTAAGTGGAGGCAGCAGGAGATCGAGCCAGTGCTAGAGCTGTTTGAGACCTGGGTACACGTGGAGGGGGTGCCGCACTCGTTGAGACATTTTCTTGGGCTATGGGCAGTCGGGACTCTGATTGGTATTACTCTCGATGTAGATCTTCTTACTCTACGACGCAGAGGCATCATCAGACTCCGGTTGGCGTTGTCTGATGAGGATGTGCTCAATAAGGTGGACGAGGTGGGACCTTATGATAGTACGGACGGAGTGTTGCGGAAAAAAGGGTATTCATTTACTTTTAGACCGGAGCCGGAGGGCTTTGTTGCTAAGACTGATTTTGTGCCATTCATATGGGACCATAAGGTTCACTCCGAGTCCAGGCAGTCTGGGGCTAGTGGTGTGGAGGATGCTGGTACTTCAGGGGGTTTTGAGGAGTCTGAGAAAGGACCTACGAGCATGGCTATTGATTAGCCTAATGAGGGAGGGGATGTGCATGTGCAAGCTTTGGAGATTCTAAAAAACTTTGCCATAACTCCTTTATCTCCGAGAGGGAAGGGTGCAGCTACGCAGGAGGTTTCTTCTGAGAGGGCTCTGGAGTTGTTCTTGTCAGGGTCACACAGACACTCGACGGGTACGTGCGCTTCATCTTCGGAGACACCAGGTAGCACGCCACTTCTTGTCGACGATGTGGAGTCCCCGGTGTTGGTAACGCCGGCAGCGGAGTCGCGGGGACCACGTGGAGCTGATGAGGAGGTGGCGGCGACGCGTACTGGGACGAGCGACGAGCAGTTACTGGTCGCCGCTGCGCCAGATGGGTCGGTGGCTGAGGGTGATGGGCCGGGCATGGCGATGCTATCTGTCGCCGGTGCGTCAGCTAGGCCGGGCGGAGGGCAGCTGGCTGTTGCCCGCGCGCTGGCGCCAGTGCGGGAGGAGGAGGCCGCACCTGCTGGACCGGGCGGCGCGCAACTTACTGCCGCCCGCGCGCCGGCTAAGGGCGATGAAGGGCCCGCTAGGGGGAATGCACTAGCTGGGCAGGACCTGCCTGGGTACCCGTTGGCTGCTGCTCACCCTCCTGGTCGGCTTCTGGGGCCGGGCCACCCCGCTGGGACATCAACAGTGCGCCCGCGGGCGCTCGAGGAGGACTTCGACGGCGAGTTGCACGGTGGAGCTGGCATGGCTGTCCTGTTGGCTACTCGTAAAGTGGACGACTCGGTCATTTCAGTGGTTGGGGGGATATCTACATCACCATTGTCCCCCTCCGCTGCCGCTTTCGTACCGTTTTCTTCGGCCACGAAAGAGCTGTGGCGCAGCGCACACCATGCGATGGAGAGGGGCGGCTCTTCCGCGACTGATGAGGACGCCATGTCCAAGGCCATGCGCAGGAAGGCGGCCTTGTTTTCTACTCCACCTAGAGGTACGACAGTGATAAATAAGTCCTTTCTTTCTTTTTTCAGATACCGTTATTTCGTCTAGATTAGGCAATATTGGTGTTAAATTAGGAAGAAATGATGTTGAGATCACGTTGTCGACCAATGTGTTGAAGTATATGGAGTATGACCGTTTAACGGTTAAACCATGTGCTTCTCCGAAGGTGGACATACCCCACACGGATGATGATTTAGCGAATGTCTCTTCGGATGGACAGCTTTTATCATATCTTGTGGAGGAGGTGACTGAGCTGGGTATGGATGAGGACGGACTTGGATCTCTCATTGATCTGTATGCATCCGGCCGGAAATCCAAATCCACCAAGCAGAATAGGAAATATTCGCCGCGAAATTCAGCGAGACAACCTAAGAACCCAATTGTTTCCTGATGAATGGCTTATTCACTAATACCAGAGGTCTTAGAGACTTGGCTAAACATTTGAATATTGCTCAATACGCCAGGGATCATAATTTGGAGTTTGTGGCTATCTCCGAATCAGGGAGGAGAGACTTCCCAGTGAGTGTGCTGAACCGCGGGCAGGCTCTAGACTTCACTTGGTACTCTATTCCTCCTCGTGGTCGATCGGGGGGCATTTTACTAGGCGCTAAATCGGATTCCATAGATGTGTTAGCGAGGTTGGATGGTGATTTTCATATAAAATTGCATCTCCGTAACCGCGCGAACAACTTCGTATGGAGTTTGGTTGTTGTGTATGGTGCTGCCTAGGAAGAGTTTAAGGAGGCTTTTCTTCAAGAGTTGGTGAACCTGGCTAATGTTAATCCACACCCAATTTTAATTGGTGGTGATTTTAATATGCTAAGATTTCCACACGAGAAGAGCCGCAGACGGTTCGGTGGTCACTGGCCTTTCTTGTTCAATGATGTAATTGATAGCTTGGATTTGAGAGAGGTCTACATGACGGGTCGACAGTTCATTTGGGCAAACAGTCTTCCGGAGCCTACGTACGAAAAACTAGACCGCGTGCTGATGAGTACCGATTGGGAAGATAAGTTCCCATTGGTAACGGTGCGCGCTCTTGAGCGTATTGAGGCATTGTCGGACCATGCTCCCCTCCTTCTCTCAACTGGAACAAAGAAACCATATTCACAACCGCAGTTTAAGTTTGAACTTGGCTGGTTATTACGTGATGGTTTTGATGAGCTAGTTAAGAGAGTGTGGAGCAAGCCGGTCGTTGGTGATAACCCAATCCGGAGATGGAATAATAAAATGCGCAATGTGTGTAAATATCTCCGTGGATGGGCTAGACATACGACTAGTATGCTTAAAAAAGAGAAAGAGCGTCTTTGTTCTATTATTAATGAGTTGGATCGGATCGGTGAGACGAGGTTGCTATCAACGCAAGAGATTGAACTTAAAAGTCAATCAAACGCAAAGATAGCACAAATGTTGCGAGAAGAGGAACTCAAATGGTATCAAAGATCTAAGGCCCAATTTATTCTTGAAGGAGACTCGAACACTCGTTATTTTCCTAATGTCGCCAATGGCAGACACAGGAAAAAACGAATTCACTCTCTCCATCAGGATGAAGGGATGATTGAGGGATAAGAGTGTCTCAAGGAGTACATCACAAAGTTCTACAAAGGTCTGTTTGGGGCTCCTGAAGTAAGTAATATTACTATGGATGAGACCCGAACAGATGATATTCCCCAAGTTTCTAATGAGGAAAACGCCTTTCTTAATGCTCCCTTCTCGGAAGAGGAGATAAAGAAGGCGATATTCTAAATGGGGCATAATAAGGCACCTGGCCCGGATGGTTGTCCCGCAGAGTTTTACCAACATTTTTGGGTGGTTATTAAAGATGACCTCATCGAAATGTTTGGTTGCTTACAGAGTGGGCACCTAGAGCTGTATCGTCTTAATTTTGGGGAAATCGTTTTGTTACCTAAGGTTTTGGAGGCTGAAAGGATACAACAGTATAGACCAATATGTCTTCTTAACGTTAGTTTCAAAATCTTTACAAAGGTTGCAACCATTAGGTTGAATTTGGTGGAAGATCATGTGGTAAAACCTACGCAGACTGCATTTATGCAGGGTAGGAATATCCTTGATGGGGTCATGATTTTACACGAAACCGTACATGAGATGCACTCGAAAAAACTAAATGGTGTAATTCTTAAAATAGACTTTGAAAAGGCCTACGATAGGGTGAACTAGGAGTTTCTCCAACAAACTCTGAGAATGAAAGGATTCTCAGAGGAGTGGTATACTCTAGTTTGCAGTTTCGTAGAGGGAGATAGTGTAGCTATCAAAGTCAATGACGATGTTGACCGCTACTTCCAAACCAAGAAAGGCTTAAGGCAAGGTGATCCGCTATCGCCCATATTGTTTAATATTGTGGCAGACATGTTAGCGCTCATGATTGACAGAGCTATACCTGGCCAAAGTTTGGGCTGGGCCGGGCTTCGGGCCGGGCCTAAAAAAAATTAGCGGGCAAAACTCAGGCCCGAGCCCGGCCCGACCCGACTATCGGGCTGCAGAAATCGGGCCCGAGCCCGAAAAACCCCGCCCAAGCCCGCTCGGCCCGGCCCGTTTGTGACCAAAAACGTGTTTCCGTTGGGCCCGAGCCCGGCCCGACCGTCGGGTTTAGATTCCCAGGCCCGAGCCCGGCCCGATGGTGCTGTCGGGCTCAGCCCGGCCCGGGATTTTCGGGCTGGCCGGGCCGGGCTGCCCATGCCCAGGTATAGACAGAGCTAAGAAAAGCGGTCATATTGAGGGTGTAATTCCACATCTTGTCGATGGAGGATTATCTATTCTTCAGTGTGCAGATGATACGATTCTTTTTATGGAACATGATTTGGAAAAAGCGAAGAACCTGAAACTAATCCTTTCGGTGTTCGAGCAATTATCTGGATTAAAAATTAATTTCCATAAAAGTGAATTGTTCTGCTTTGGCGAGGCCCAGGATGCTGCTGCACAGTACGCCGAGCTTTTCGGCTGTGAGCAAGGTCAATTTCCTATACAGTATTTGGGTATACCAATATATTACAGGAGGTTGACTAATGCAGAATGGGGCTACGTTGAAGAACGTTTGCAGAAGAGATTCGCTAGTTGGAAAGGGAAATTGTTGTCACTAGTTGGAAGACTGGTACTCATTAACTCGGTACTATCAAATATGGTATCGTATATGATATCTTTCTTTCAGTTGCCTAAAGGGGTCTTGAAAAAATTGGATTATTTCCGATCAAGATTTTTTTGGCAGGGTGACAGCGAGAAAAAGAAGTATCGATTGGCCAGATGGGATGTAGTTTGTCGACCAAAAGATCAGGGGGGCTAGGTATTCATGACCTTCAAGTCAAGAACTCCGCCCTACTTGGTAAATGACTATTCAAACTATTAACTGTCGATGGCGTGCGGCAAACTCCCCTTAAACGAAAATATATAGGTTCAAAAACAGTCTCACAGGTTATGTGGAAACCTGGTGATTCACACTTTTGGGCTGGACTCATGGCGAATAAAAACTTATTTTTTCGCTATGGGGAATTTAAGATTAAGGATGGATCGCAAATACGGTTCTGGGAGGACAAGTGGTTAGGTAATACCACACTTCGAGAACAATATCCGGCACTATACACTATAGCGCGACATAAGGATGATACGCTGGCTACGGTCATGCAAACATCACCTCCTAATGTTACGTTTAGACGAGATTTAATCGGTCCACGACTTTGTTCTTGGCAGACCCTGGTTAATAGGCTACCTATGGTTACTCTAACACCAGGCACCGATGAATTTCGTTGGAAGCTCACTAAAGACGGTCTGTTCTCGGTGGAGTCCATGTATAGAGCTATGATCCAATCGGATATGCCAGTCGATATTTTTAAAAATGTATGGCGCTTGAAGGTGCCGCTAAAGATTAAGGTCTTTGCGTGGTATCTTCGGAAGGGGGTCATACTTACTAGGGATAATCTGGTCAAACGTAATTGGCATGGGAGTTCTAAGTGTGTTTCTTGTTCTTATGATAAGACGATTAAACACTTATTCTTTGATTTTACTTTTGCGCGTTCTATATGGTCCGCTATCCAAATGGCTTCGAACCTTTATCAGCCCACATCAGTTGCGAATATATTCGGTAACTGGTTGAATGAGGTAGATAAACGATTCAAGACTATTATTAGGGTAGGAGCGCTTGCCGTTATTTGGTCACTCTGGCTTTGTAGAAATGACAAGATACTCAATGATAAAAAAATTCTCTCGTATGCACGTTCTATTCAGATACACATGTATTCTCCGTTCATGGTCCACATTACAAGGGGGGGAGTTTCGCGACCTTTTTATGGAGGCGTGTGCACGGCTGGAGCAGGTGTCGAGGGATATTTTTATCCCACATGGATGGCCGTTTGATCTACGTATAGCAACTCCATAGCATCGACAGTCTACGTCTTATGGATTTGTTTAGACTTGTCGTAATTTCTTTTCAGTTTCGGATTTTGGCTGTGTGCATTATAATGATGGAGAGGCCGGGTGTAATGCTTAATTTTAAGTAATAAAAGCCCTTTATCAAAAAAATGATATGATGACTACTATGATATTCGTTTGGACATTACAACTAATACGTAGACCGTTATCCAACTACATCTATGACTAATAATCCACTCTCAGGACGTCATCCGAGAAAACTTTGGGTATTAAGTTGCAACCAACATATTATTGCACTAAGTAAAGTGCGTATTGTAAACAACACGATTATCATTAGACAAAGCATTGTTGTTTTATCCCTAGTGGCAACAACACATCCATAATCTTAGAAGTTACTGTCACTCTCCCAGATTACTGGCGGCATGAACCCACTATCTAGCATAAATACTCCCTCTTGAAGTCACGAGCATCTACTTGGTCGGAGCATCTACTAGCAACGGAGAGCATGTAAGATCACAAATAACATATATGATAGATCTATAATCAACTTGACATATTATAACAAATCGTCGATGATACCGATTAATTTATCCCAGCAGGAAACTGTTAACTTGGCTTCTGTCCTAGATTGCACTGTGGCTTCTATGCCCTTTACTTATTTAGGCTTGCCTATGGGAACCACAAAGCCGACTATCAAGGATTTTGCTCCATTAATTGACAGAATTGAGAGGAGACTATCGGCTACTGTCTCTTTCCTTTCTTATGGGGATAGTTTGGTTCTTGTGAATTCGGTTCTTTCCTCCTTGCCTTCCTATTACATGTGCACTCTTGTAATTCCTAAAGGTGTCATTGATATAATTGATAAAGCAAGGAGAAGATGTTTATGGAGGAAGGACAAGAATAAACAAAGAGTGAACTCTTTAGCTGCCTGGGATATGATATGTAGACCCAAAAACAAAGGAGGTTTAGGGATCATCAATATCCAGATTCAAAACAGAGCTCTGTTACTGAAGTTCCTGGCAAAACTCTATAATTCTGTGGATATCCCTTGGGTCCATTTAGTAAAGAATGCTTATTATTTCCAAACAGTACCGCATGCTGTCACCTCTTGTGGTTCGTTCTGGTGGAGAGGTGTTATGCAATTGGCAGAAACTTGGTGTTCCTTGTCCTCCTGTGTTTTGGGTAATGGTTTTACTGGGCTTTTCTGGAAGGATTCGTGGATGGGACAACCTTTGGCTATAAAATTCATGAGGTTATTCTCTTTCGCCAAAGATCCTCTGTCTTCTATAAGAGACATTCTCTTAATGACAGACCTCTCAGATGCCTTTGTTTTGCCGCTTTCAATTGAAGCTTTCCAGGAGTTTAATGATCTGAGTGTCATTATAAATAATGTTCAGTTGACTGATACTGAGGACAGTTGGAGATGCAATCTCAATAAAGGGGTATACACCTCCAGGAAATTCTATCAGATGCAATTTGGTCATTTAAATCATGATGGGCCTGCAAAGTGGATATGGAAATCCAAATGTATGTCAAAACATAAATTCTTTGCTTGGCTGATTCTCAAGGATAGGATTAATACAAAGGATATGATCAAAAGGAGAAACTGGAAGATTGAAGGTACAGATCATTGTGTTCTTTGTTGTACACAGTGCAATGAGGACTGGATACATCTGTTCTTTCAATGTGTTTTTAGCTCTCGAATTTGGAATTATTTGCAAATCAGTTGGAGTGATGACACACTTGTGCAAAATCTTGCTGCTGCCAAAAAGTCCTTCAAGGGGCCATGTTTCACAGAGATTGTGATTCTTGCTTGCTGGAATATTTGGAAGCAGAGGAATGGAGTAATTTTTAAATCTGAAAGACATTCCTTTATGGGATGGAAAGTGGGCTTTATGTTTGATCTCCTTATGCTTAAGCATAGGTTGAGTGCTGCTGTGGCTGCTGACTTAGCTTTATGGATTAATTCCTTAATTTAGCCTGGGATAGACTGTCTTAGTCTAATCTCATGTTTATTTGTACATATCTGTAACTGTAACGCTTGTGGTTGGTAATAAAGGGCTGTGGGGGACTCCCTGCAGTAGAAAATGTTTCAAAAAAAAAAAATCAACTTGACATAGTATTCAATATTTATTCGGTCCCAGCAAACACAACATGTAGCATTACAATAAGATGATCTCGATCATGTTAGCCAGCTCACAAGATCTATACATGATGGCACAAAATTGGAGAAGACAACCATCTAGCTACTGCTATGGACCCGTAGTCCAAGGATGAACTACTCACGCATCACCCGGAGGCAGGCATGGTGATGAAGAGCCCTCCCGTGATGATTCCCCTCTCCGGCAGGGTGCCGGGAAGAGCTTCATAACCCTCCGGAACTAGTGTTGATGATGACGGCGGCTATGGAACTTTTCGTGGATAGAGCCTCGGGTACTTAGGTTTTTCCCGAGGAAGGCATTATATAGGCGGAAGGGCAATGTCGGTGGGCGCCCAGGGGGCCCACACCACGTGGTGGCGCGGCCAAGGGGGGGTCGCACCGTGTCGAGACATCGTAGTAAAGTTCATGGACGGGGGTGCCATAAGCCTACAAGTAGAACCGCGGGGGGGAGGGGCGTGGAAGAACTGGAAACGAGAACACCGATTTTACCCAGGTTCGGTACGACGCAACTAGGCTGGTTCCTACTCCTGCAATCTCACTAAATCAGGGCTGAAGCCTGAAGTATACAAAGTACAATTGTGAGTATGGTTTCGCTAACTCGGTGAGGATGAACTTCCCGGCGAGTTGGGTTCTAACTAATTGTCTGTCTTCTCTTGCTCTCGTCCGGCTTTATATAGATAGCCGGATTAGGGCTTACAGAAAGGAAACTTAGAAGACTACGGAAAGTATCTAACTTGGAAAGTAAGGAATCCGTCTTCTCCTCCAAGCCGCACCACTTTGGGCCATGGTTCGGGTTCTTGTAGAATACGACTCCCTACGCGTCAGCTTACTGGGCCTCCCAATGGTTTGTGCTCCATTGCCTGTGGGCCATCCTGATAATCCGGCCTTAGGACAATGCCGGATATACCCCTATTTGGCATATATCCAACAGTAGCCCCCAAAAAGGATTAAGACTTCATTCTGCCGTTCCTTCTGGATTTGTATTCTCTTTTAGAAATGTCGGCGTTTTGTCTTGATTCTTCTTTCAACAAAATTCTTCAATGCCAAACTCGGATTTACCGAAATACGACATTTCTTCCGCGAACCTTCGTGGAGAAGGAACATGTGATGCAAGCGATGAAATCTTTCTTACGTCACGAACATCGGGGGTCAGTAAAAAGCCTGAACCCTTATCTCTGATAGATTCTCGCGCGAGAAACGAGGAGATATCAATAATCACCCCGCCCCCTCGTTTCGCGGATTTTCAGGCATTACACGCGTCAAGCATACAACGGCTAAAAGAGTCGTTGGAGCCAATCTCAACGTATCATGGCTATAAATAGCCGCCTTGGGGTCTCTGGCTCACCTTCCGCATCCTCTTCTTCCTCGAGCCTCTTGAGCATTGCGACTCCTAGCCTTTCGAGCGAAAGCACACAGAGATAGACGCGACCCTGAGCCCCGAGTCCTCACCGGAGAAAGACATCGGTGGTTTCTGCTCCCGGTTGTGCCGCCCGCAAATGGAGACCGGCAGTCCTCCACGCGCCTCCGAGAATGCGAACATTGACGCCACCATCGAGGACCTCATCGGGGATCTCGACCCCATCGTCGGAGCTTCTCCGCGTATGCATCGGCGACATCCGCGAGTGCACCGGTGGGCGGGGATCTTACTCCCGCTGTCGGAACTATGCTGCCGCCTTTGGGCACTCCTCCTCCTCCTACTCCCTTCCCCGACACTAAGGAGGGAGAAAACTCAACTCGCGACGGCGAGAACACAACGACCATCGTTACCGCCGGAGGCGAGGAGGACGACAAAGGAGACGCCGGCAATTGGAGCCACTACAACGTGACCCCGACTCTTCTCCAAACCATGGAGAAGGACGGGTTTATTGTGAAGGACAAGTGGCGGCTGGAAGAGGACGACACCGAGCCTTCTCCAAAAGCCGGAGAACACGTGGTTCTGGCTTCCCATATCAATCGAGGTATGGGTTTTCCGCCATCCGTGTTTTTCCTCCAAGTTCTCAACCATTACAACATCTAGCCCCACAATCTTCCACCCAACTCCATTTTGTATATAGCCGGGTTCCAGGCACTTTTTGAGGGTTACTTAGGGATGGAACCCCGCCTAGATTTCTTTCAATACTGTTTCAACGTGAAACGCAACACCACCGAGGGTGTTCTCCCGACTTGCGGGACCATTTCCTTTAACCTCCGTAGGAATAGAGAGGAATGGTTTCCCAAAATCAAGACTTCCGAGTCCGTCAAATTCTAGACGGGATCTTTTTTCTATCATTCGGATGTTCCCTATCCTGGAAAGGATACGGTAATTCCGGCTTTCATCAATTCCGCGGCCACGCCCCAAGACAATTGAGCGTTGGACGCGGTCCAGGTTCTGCCTTCAGACCTTATGAGAATCAAAAGAAGGATCACCAAACACATCTCCTCCAATCCTCCTCTGACCGGCATGGATACAATTCTATGCTGGCTCGGAAGGAGGATTCAGCCCCTTGCTCATCGCGGCGGCCGGCTTCTCTGCGAATACTTGGGACCCGAGGATTCGATGGGTACGACAAAGTCCGCTTTGTCGAAAAAAGAGTTCAAGAAACTTTGTGTAGATTCATTATGATGTGGGGGTGTGTTCTTCATGTATTAGAGAATGTTCATGATGATGCAGAAAATTTGACCCAAAGAACCACGACCGGTGGCTTGATTTCTGAGATGGAGAGCTTTGAATTTGTTCTCATATTGCATCTTATGATCAAACTATTGGGCAAGACTAATGAGTTATCACAATGTTTGCAAAAGAAATATTAAAACATTGTTTGTGCAGTAAGTTTGATTTGCATAACATTGCAACAACTTCAAGGTATAAGAGAAAATGGTTGGGATGCACTCTTGACAGAGACAATTGGTTTTTGTATCAAACACAAGATTATGGTGCCACACATGGATGATACAATACCTGCTCGAGGTCGCTCAAGGGGCAGTGGTAGTACAATGGTAACTTACTATCCCCGCTTTAGACATGAAATATTCAATGTTATGCATGATCAGATAATCGTTGAGCTAAATAACCGCTTTGCTGAAAAATCTACTCAATTGTTGAGGTGCATTGCTTGTCTTGATCCAAATAACTCGTTTGCTGATTTTGATGAAGATAAACCTGTTGAACTTGATGAGATGTATGTTGATGATTTCTCCATATATGAGATTTCGTTTGTTCTTAGAAACCAACTTGATACATTCATTGCTGATGTGAGAGCTGATTCAGATTTTGTGAGTTGTCATGACCTTGGTAATCTTGCTGTGAAGATGGTTCAAACCAATAGACACACCGTTTTTCCTTTGGTATATGGCCCCATTGAGTTAGCATTGATTTTACGGGTTGCAACGATATATGTGGAGAGAGCTTTCTCAGCCATGAACATTATCAAGACATATTTGAGAAATGGAATGGGAGACGATTGGATGAATTCTAACAATGGTGTGCTATATTGAGCGGGTTGTTTTTCAAACTATCAATGATGATGATATTTTATATTGCTTTCAAGCATATAAGTCACGCAAGTCGGGAGAACACCCTCGGTTTAACTATTTACTTCATGTTTGTGCTTTTACTTATGACATGTAATTCTTGATTTTTTTTAGGGTATTGGTCCTTCTTCTACCACTGATGAGGTCACAGGAGGCTCGAATGAACTAAACTAATAATTTGGTACTATCTTTTGTATCTTGGTACTACTATTTTTAGTTTTTTACCTTGCTTATGCACTTTTATGGACCGATTGCAATTGGAGTTGAAAACCATATGTTTATCTTTGCAATCACTGCAAATTTTTGTGTCATTGGAGGATTTTTTTCAAAGTTCTCTTCAGCCAAGAGTTTGGCCCGGGACGTGACGAAAACCTAGCTCCGCCACTGCGTATGGGTACCCTACTCAGAAACCGGGGAGCCATGGCGTCCGCCACCCTGGAAGCACCGCACCTGCGCACGGGACATACTGAATGTATGCCGGCGACGGCGTGGATACCGCGCCAGGCAGGGTAGCCCACACATGCTCAGTGAACACTCACCGTTATACATCCGCAAGTCCATCGCAGCAACACAAGCTCTACAACGCTACAATTGGACAGGCATTCGGATTATATTTTTAATATGAAAGCCGAGTGCATCACTCTGACGCGTGACACCTCCCAGTCCTCAACTCCCCTCCCCTTCGTCAGGCAGCAAGCAAATAAACGCAAGGCCGGAAAGCGCCGCTTTCCCAGTTGGCAGAAAAAACACGGCGCAGGAAAGCGCCACAAAGCCGCGTATCGTTGCCTCAGCTGGCGATTCTTCGCGAAGCGTTATGACAGCTGGCGGATACACGTAAGAGCGCCGGCCCTTGGCGCGTTATGTCTGCTGGAGCGAAATAAGACGCGCTTGCAAACCGCGTCTTCTTACTTGGACGCGTAACAGGACGGCGCTCTCGTACATATAAATGCGCGCACGCGCGAGTACGACACAAGCTAACCCTCTCACTCGCTCAGTCGAGCTCAAGCCTCAAGCTAAGCCACCAGTCCACCACCACCACCGAGCTATCGATCGCCAGCAAGCAGTCATGGAGATGCGCCTCGAGCAGCACTCGAGCTCAGCCTCCTCCTCCACGTCCACGGCCGAGCACGGCGGGGCGGCGCCGTCGCTGTGGCCGCCGAAGCGCCCCGCGGGGCGCACCAAGTTCCGGGAGACGAGGCACCCGGTGTTTCGGGGCGTGCGCCGCCGTGGCAGCGCCGGGAGGTGGGTGTGCGAGGTGCGCGTCCCCGGGGTGCGCGGCACGCGCCTCTGGCTCGGCAGCTACGTCGCCGCTGATGCGGCCGCGCGCGCCCACGACGCCGCCATGCTCATGATCCGCGGCCGCACCGCCGCGTGCCTCAATTTCCTGGATTCCGCGTGGCTCCTCGCAGTGCCGCCCGCGTTCGCCAGCCTCGCCGATGTCAGGGGAGCGGCCGTCCAGGCCGTCGCAGACTTCCAGCGCCGTACGGAAGCCGCGAGCGCTTCCACTGCCACCGCCGCCGGGATCAAGGAGGAAGTAACCTCCCGCGTCTCCGCGCCTTCGTCGGCAGCGTGCAGTGCCCGCTCGTCGGAGACTTTAGCCGATCCCGATTTTGAGGCGCCGCCGGCCGCACTGGACAGTGCCGTGTTCGACCTCGACTATCTGTTTGGGGAAACGGAATTTGACACGAATTACTACGCGAGCCTTGCGCAGGGGCTTCTCATGGATCCGCCGGCCGCCGGGGAGTATAGCTGGGCCTGGGACAACGGAGAGTGTGGCGATGGCGGAGGCGGAGCCGGAACAGATGTCGCACTCTGGAGCTACTAGCATCGGTAATCTCCGGGAGATTCGACACTCTGTTTTGACCCTGCTGCGTCGTAACCAATTCAAGGTCCAGCCACTTCGTAACCCATGATGATCAGATGATCACGTCGTCGTCAGACACTCGGTCGATCGCGATCCCTATTCAGCTTCTCGTCGACCAGGCTGCTGAAGGCTGAAGCTACCACACGGGGGGCAGTCACAGTGCCGCACTCTGACACGGTGCACTTGACTCGTTTTTGTTCCAAGTGTCTCCGTCCTTTTTCTTTGTCGATCCCATTACTACATTCTCGGACCAAGGGTAGTACGATCGATCCTTCTTTTTTAGAATCATAATTTGTTCCAAGAAAGAAATTTACAACACTTGGAACAACGTAGAGTTTCAGTTATTTTGGGTGTCTTTGGTAGGTTGTATCGCTTCCCAACTCAGATATGCTCACCTCGGCCAGGTTAGGGTGAGATATTGTTACATGTTTGGTGGCGTGTATGTGTGTTGAGAGATGGTCGGATGAGATAGTGTTTGGTGGCATGTATATATTGGTACATGCTGAGATTACAAATATCACAGTTTCATAGATAGGTCCTCCAAGTAGAGAAATCAAAATTACAGATTGGTCCGAATTCTTACACAAAGGACCTTAAATAGAAACAAAAAAAAAGCAATCAGATACTCAAATCTTCCCGACCACCCCATCGTGCCTTCGCGTGTCCGAGTAGCTCGCCGGCAGCTCAAGGCAGCAGCGCTGGGTGGTCCTATGTGGCGGGGCGAGGAAGCAGTAGGCGGCGGTGCTATGTGGCGGTGTGTGGAGGCGCTGGGCGGCGACGCTGTACAGGGACGACGGATAGTGGTTGTGGCGGTTCACAGGGAGGGCGAGGAAGCACTAGGCGTCCGAGCTTGACGACGCTAGAAGGTGGCGCTGGGCGGCGACCGTGGCAACGCAAGAAGGACGCACTGTGGTTGCGTGCGGGGGTTGGGGAGGGGGGATGGTTTGGGCGGCTCGCGCGGAGTGGTGACCCTAGCGGGCCAGACGAGTGAAATTTCAGGGCGAGCTCATGCAGGCTGAGGAAAGAAGCTCGTTTTGAGCTTCTCTACCGGGCAGAGTCGAGAGAGGTTTTCTGTATGAGGTGGGCATGGCCCAAATTCGTAAACCAGGCTACCAAACACCTTAAATTTCGCTGAGGTGAGAATATCTGAGGTCACCCACCCTACCAAACACGCCCTTTGTATCGGACGGAGCTAACTTCCTAATTGCCGAAATAGAATTTTGTCGCATTTTATAAATAGAGCAACAACCACATAACCCAACATACAACTCGACATCATACCCGATAGCCACCGTACGAACACAAATCAAGATACATAGGTGCAAGAAACAACTACGTTATCCCGAAAGTAGACGAAGGCCGTCCGACGAATGATGCACTCCCAACACACCACTTTCAGGAAGGCACGACATCGAAATCCCGCCACCGTCGGATCCAAAGGATCAGACTTTTCGACCGAAGCGACCCGGAGAATGGAGGATAACCACGACAACGCCTTCACAAAGGAGCCAGCGCCCACGAACGCCGTTGCCATAGGCCAGTCTAGATTCAGGAAAAGTATTCACCCCGACGGACACTCTCCACCTTCGAAGAACGATGCAGCCACACCCATAACACCCCCACCACTCGTCGATCACTAGCCACCATGCTTCCTACACGGACATGGCAGCCCGCAGCCTACACCCGAGCCATGAGCTCCGCCCACAAGCACCATGGATCCCACCACTAGGGCCGGACCCGGCATCCGTGAACCAAAACCCGAGGACTGACGAGGCAAGGGAGGTAGCCCAGCGCCAGTTCCAAGCCAACCTGCCTCAGAACCATGTAGCAAGAGGGCGACAGTGCGTCCTTCTTAACGCCAGCTTGCTCCAGGCTCCACCGCTCGAGGGGGCCGAGGAACCCCCGCTATAGCCGACGTAGGTCGGGCTTTTCTGGGGCGCCCTCTGGCGATGAGGAGGGAGTGGAGGAGGAGGGGAGGCTGGCGACTAGGGTTCCTCCTGGTTGCTTCGTGGGAGGGAGGGGAGGGGTCCTTTCTCGGCTGACAACTTCCTAATTATGTATTTAGAAATAATATTAGGATTAACTAGTGCCGTGCCTCACGAGATTATTGTGTGTAACTTGTACTCTCTCCGTTCCTAAATATAAGATGTTCTAGGTATTGCACATATTGATCGGATACAGACTAAAATGAGTGAACATATACACTAAAATCATCTTAGATATATATAGATATATGTGAATGTAAAAAAATGACTAAAACATCTTATATTTAGGGACAGAGGGAGTATAAGATTCCTCATATGACCTTTATGCAATATTCAGTTCGAACTTTATGTATCTCATACATAAATTTCTGGATAAGGTGATGAACTGGAAACATTTGCATGTTGCCACTTTCATTCAATCCTTACTCCAAAGATTCACAATCTCAACTTAATATAATTTCCACCTTGATGATCCACAAGTGTAGGGGACAGCAACAGTCTTCGAGGGTAAGTGTAACCCAATTTATTGATTCGACACAAGGGGAGGAAAATAACACCTATAAGCGTTAGCAGCCGAGTTGTCAATTCAGCCACACCTGAGAAGCACTTAGCAAAATATATTAGTAATAAAATGTGCAATAAAACAGTGGATAAAAGATGGACCAGGGTTCACAAATTCACTAGTGGTAACTTTCCAAACAAAAGAACAAGTGTTGGGTAAACAAATTACATCTAGGTAGTTGACAAATCATGGGGGCATAACAATTCTATTATGACGAGATATAGTTCACGGAGTCTAACATGGTAGGCATTATGTAAAGATAAATTGACCGCTATCCAGGATGCATCTATTACTAATAGTCCACCCTAATAAAACTATCCAGCAAATCTCGCTGGTATTAAGTTTCAGCAACGAAGTGATTGCTTTGGTGCAATAGACAATTGCATTAAGAATAATACGTAATGAAGCAATGGTTCTCGTTAGTAGACAAGAGCACTATTGTTTTCTCCCTAGTGGCAACATCACATCCTCCACCATGTATGTTTTTGTCACTCGAGCGCGGGTGTAAAGAAGGCATGAACCCACTATCTAACATAAATACTCCCTCTTGGAGATGAATACAATTATGTGATCAAGATAACCATACACATCGGAGAGCATGCAAGAACACATTAAAACACTCTAAGGATATAAGTGAAGATTGTTATATAATGACATGAACAAAATAATCATAATTCCATGGTTCATCTGATCCCAGCAGACACACCACATAGCATTACATCAGATGGATCTCAGTCATGTGAGACATAACATGAGGTTGTGGTATTGATCAAAAAGGGGAGAGAGTACCAACTAGCTACTGCTATGAACCCATAGTCCATGGGGGAACTACTCATGAAGCATCATGGAGGCAGAACGGTCGATGGAGATGGCTCCGGGGGCACTTCCCCATCCCGGCAGAGTACCAGAACAGAGACTTCTGTCCACCCGAATTAGTGTTTTTGATGGCGGCGGAGCTCGTATGCGTTTCTGGAAAAATCGTCATCGATTCCTCTGTTTTTCAGGTCAAGTGTGAACTTATAGGCGAAGAGGAGACGCGAGGCGGTGTCGGGGGTCTTCAGAGGCCCCCTAGGCGCGGCCAAGAGGGTGGCTAGTTCTCCCTGCGGGCCATGGGCCCCACCTTGGGCCACCCTTCTGGCTCCTGGAGTTTCCCGGGGAGTTAGGCCTACTGGAATTTTTTTCGAAATTTTCTGAGAACTTTGATTTTTGACCTATTTCTGCAATGCACAGACAAATAAACATGAGCTGGCACTAGCCATCGAGTTAATAGGTTAGTCCAATAAATGATAGAAAACATAGGGAAAACATGTGGAAAACAAGTATGGAACATAAAAAATTATAGATACGTTTGGGACGTATCAGCATCCCCAAGCTTAACTCTTGCTCGTCCTCGAGTAGATAAGTGATAACCAAATAATTTTTGAGGTGACATGAAGCCAACACAAAATTGATCAATGCTATGTAAAAGCATTGTAAGCTGAGATCAAAATACTTTAACAAAGGCATGATAAAGATTATTTAAACCAAGGTAAACTTAGCAACTATGTTGCACATGAAAAGTAACACAAATAATTGACAATGAGTAATAATGCATTGAAAGTGATACGTTGTTTCAATCATAAAGAAAACATATAATAAAGTGGTATCCAGCTTGTCCTTCGTGGGGTAGAAAAACATAAATGTTAGGACACCTTCAAAGTTCAAATGGTGACTAGATACAAATAATTTGAGAGCAAGCAATACCATAATCATTAACAAACAATAAAAACTTTTGGGACTATGAACATTATACTCAGAATGATAGCTATGCTCTCTTAACTGGTGCATAAAGTAAGAATATGAAGACTCAGCATAAAAGTAAAATAAAGACCTTTGCAAAGGGAAGCAGGGATTAGTCATGTGCTAGAGATTTTTATTTAATAAAACAAAGGTATTGAAAATATAATTTTGAGAGAGGTGTATGTCTATGTCAATGAATGGTAATGAAAAACTTATCATAACTTATGTCAAGCAAAGGGTTTAGACATTTGAGAGCAGTTTCCGTTCGTATTTTTTCTTATGGTTGGCACTTCACCCCACCTTGTCTTACACAAATCAGGGTTAGCCGTATCCACGGGTTCCCACCAACATTCATCAATCCATGGGGAAGTGCCTTTTATATTATTTGATTTCGTATTATTTGGCACTAGCTCTCTGCAAATTTAGATGAGCACAGATTCCATACTCATCGTGTGAAATAAGGGAGAAGAACCTTGCTTCACATAAACCATGATAAACTTTAAACTACTTCCTCGTGAGCTAAAACAGGAACAGAAAACAGGTTTAAATTTTTTTGAAGGTTTAAAGGTAGAACACAAGAAATTTACTTGGAGTGGCGGTTAAATACAACATATAGGTAGGTATGGCGGACACATTGGAAAACTTTGGTTTTTGGGAGTTCGATGCACGAGTAGAGCTCATACTACGAGAGCTCATACAGGGTGAAGGTTAGCAAGGGACCAGGAGCGACCAACTACGAGAGCAATAATGGCCATAATAAGGCATAGCGACAACACATTATTAATCAAAACATGAAGTGGTATTATTGTGAGGTACTGTAGATCTTGCAACTAGTTGAATTTTGCATGGGCCTGAATCTTGCAACTAGTTGAATTTTGAATAATGCCTTTTATAATTGGAAAGTGCTAGAAGAATGTTATTTCTTCATGTAATTGGCATGTGTTGTGGGGAATTGATAGTAGAAGTTTTATTGCTATTTCTATTGCCACATGTGCCAAACTGAAGCTTTCATGTTAGCATATTGCAAAACAATTTATCACATATAAAAGTGACTGCTTCGGCCTTATGCACCATGGCTACACCAAATTGCATGTTATTGCTCCATTAATTTCATGTTTCTCATTACTAAGTATTGATATTTTTACACCATATGCATCTAAAGCATTCTAACATTATTGTACATAGTGACCCCCTCTAGCAGAGGGAGCTGCGGTTGTTGCATATTAGCCCGTTTCTCCAAATCGGCGGCCTGGGGCTCCAGCCAATGCAGTTGCGACCCAATCTCTAGATCAGCTGAATTCAAAGGTCGGTAGATGTTTACTACTTAGTTTTTTCTCTTTCCTCCATCGCTGAATTCAAAAGCGGTATATTCTTACTACTTAGTTTTTGCTCTTTCCTCCATCGTTGAATTCAAAAATTAGTAGATGTTTACTACTTTGCCGATACACACAAATTCAAAGGTCAGTAGATGCATACTACTTATTTTTCGCTCTTTCCTCCATCTCTGAATTCAAAAGTCAGTAGATGTTTACTATTTTGCCGATAAACACAAACCGCTACTCCGATAGTTGTCTGACTTGCTGATACGTCATAAACGTATCCTTAATTTCTGATGTTCCATGTTGTTTTCTTATTGTTTCCCACATGTTTGATATACACTTTATGTCATTTTTATCGATTTTTCGGACTAACCTATTGACAAGATGTCACAGAGCTAGTTCCCTATTTTCTGCTGTTTTTAGTTTCAGAAAAGTTGTTCTGGAAATATTCTCGGAATTGGAAAATTCGAAGACCGGAAGTCTTAGAAATCCTGGAGGTTCCACGGAGTCTCAAAGAGACCCGGAGGGGGGCCTCATGGGTCCCACACCATAGGTGGCGCACCCTCCTTGGCCGCGCCAGGGGGTGGTGTGGGGCCCCTGAGCCTCCATCGCCTCTGCCCTTTCGCCTATTTATTCCCCCCGAGGCGTAAACCCTAAAACAATCCCACTTTTACCCAAGAAACACCCGAGGCTGCCGTCACCGTCATCCCAAGATCGGGAGGGTTCTGGAGCTCTCCCCGGCACCCTGCCGGAGGGGAAAATCATCACCGGAGGGGTCTACACCACCATGCCCTCCTCTGAAGTGATGCGTGAGTAGTTCATCCCTGGACTACGGGTCCATAGGAGTAGCTAGATGGTCTTTCTCTCCACTTTGTGCATCATGTTTAGATCTTGTGAGATGCCTAACATGATCAAGATCATCTTTATGTAATGCTACATGTTGTGTTTGCTGGGATCTAATGAATGTTGAATTCTATGTCTTCTGATTATCAATCTATTATGTTATCTTCATGCTTCTGTTATTTATGATCTTGCATGCTCTCTGTTGTTAGTAGATGCTCTGGCCAAGTAGATGCTAGTAACTCCAAGAGGGAGTATTTATGCTCGATAGTGGGTTCATGCCTCCTTTTCGCCTGTGCTCGAGTGATAGAAACGTGACAGATGGAGGATGTGTTGTTGCCATTAAGGAGAAAACAACAATGCTTTGTATAAGGATGATGTTACTGTTTACATTACACACTTTGCTTAATGCGATTATCTGTTGCTTGCAACTTAATACCCAACGTTTGTTCGGATGATATTCGAAGGGTGGATTTTTAGTCATAGCAGTTGGATAACGGTCTATGTATCTTGTTGTAATGCCCGCATGGATCACATCGTAATCTTTATGTCTTGCATATGCACTACGGTGCAACCTTCATTTCTGTCAATTTCCCAGTTGTAATTTGTTCACCACGCATGTTATTTATCTTTCTCGGAGAGACACCACTAGTGAACTGTGGACCCCTGTCATTTTTCCTCATACTGATAAACACATACTGCTTGCATACTGCTCTTATACTATTCCTACTGTTTTCCACACCATACGTTTAACCTCTTTGTGTTCAGCAAAACCGGTGAGATTGACAACCTCACTTCTTCGTTTGGGGCAAAGTGATTTGATTGTGTTGTGCAGGTTCCACGTTGCTTCGGAACCGGTAGTGTGCCCTGTCATCTCAGTTGCTTCACCTTCTGAAGTTACTCCTTCCTCCTACTTGTCGATTCAACCTTGGTTTGTTTTCGGAGGTAAACTTGCTGCTGCACTCTTCAGACCTTCCACTTAGGGTCTCCCAACGAACGTGTGTCTACATGCATCAAGCACTTTTCTGGCGCCATTGCCGGGGAGGAAGAGAATCTCTGCAAGGGGAGTCTCTCACTTCCAATCTCTTTATTTTGTTTTTGTTTTGATTAGTTTACTTTATTTTGTCTTGTTTTCTTGTCTTTATCAAAAACACAAAAAATTAGTTCTTATTCTAGTTGTTATTTTTTGCTTTAGCATACTTGCTATCAATGTTTGATGCCTTTGAAACTAGATCTTATAGGTAAGGTGGGTTCAGAGAAGAACAACAAAAATATGATAAGGAACACCGCTTGTCACAAAAAGGTATACACTTATGGGAGCAAATTAATAAATTGCATGACTATGCTAAAAACTTCTGCTCTACTTATAATGTTACTTATTGCTTTGATAAATCTCGTTGCTGTAGGAGGTATAAACACCTCCCTTTTCAATGTGAGTATAATGATAATGTTACCATATCTTCTTATGTTAAGGGAAATTATGAATTATATGATGTGGAACAAATTGAAGAATTTATTGCTTGGAAGGGCACATTCGAAATTGCCTATTTACTTGAAAGTATTGATGATGCACCTTATAAATATGAGATTTATTCTATACTTGAATATTGCTTTGATAATTACAAGGATTGTAATTAATACATAATGGAATATCTTAATAAATTCTCTCCCCCAAAGGGAGAGACTGATGCCTTGCAGGAACCTATGGAAGAAGAAACTACTGAATCTGGAAGCTCATTGGATGAAAAAGAGGAGGAGAGTGATGATCAAGAGGAGGAAGAATGGAGCTATCCATGTCTACTTCCCAATGATAGTAACTCTTTAACTCATACATTATTTGATGAAATTGATACTTGCTATACTTGTGACCTGGATACTGCTATGAATGAAACTTGTGATAATGATACTGCTACTGTTATTTATAATAATCCATGCTACTTGGATGAATCTTGTGATAATGCTCTTGATGATGGTCCTATGTTACTTGATGTTATAAATTACAATGCTACAAAAAAATATTATTGCTATAATGTGTCCTATACCTTTTATGAGTGATCAATCATCTTGTTTTGCTATTGCTAGAAGTGGGAAGAAAGGGGAGCTGATTTTAAATTTTGATCCCACTGTTTTTGAGCTTGATATGAATTGTGTGCTTTTAGACCATGACAAACATGCTTTATGTGATAATTATGTTGTTGAGTTTGATCATGATGCTACTGAAAATTATAATGAGAGAGGGAAATATGATAGTAGGAATTTTCATGTTACTAAAACACCTCTCTTTTTGTTGAAAGTTTTGAAGTTGCTCTTGTTCTACCTTTCCATGATTTCTAGTTTGAGATTCTTTAATTTATTTCTTTACAAGATTCCTATGCATAGGAAGTGGGTTATACTTAAATTTGTTTTATACTTTCTTCTTGATTCTCTCTTTTTCTTAATTCATATTTCTTATGTGATCATCTTCTTCATTTGAAAACACTTGATTCCACTTTTCTCGGCCCAGCTAAAAGGCGTTAAAGAAAAGAACTACATGGGAGATAACCCATGGTTTTATTTTTGCTTTGTTTTTATCTGTTTTCTTTGATTCAAGGGGTTGTATACTTATTTATTAACTCCTTTATATCTTTCTTTTCATTTTTCAGTAGTGCCAAGTAAGATTTCTGACGAGAGTTGGAGTTGGTTTTCGGATTTCTGCGCAGGAAACATATTTATGCTGTCCACCGTAAACAATCGTATAAAATCCTGGAAGCTCAGAATGATCTGAAATTTTTTGTTCTTAGGCTAATTCCGAAATTTTTTCATTCTTTAAATTTTTCGATCTGAGCAACGTAAGTGCCTCGATTTTTTTTTCTTTACAGACAGTTCTGGTTTTGACAGATTCTGCTATTTTTCTTGCATTTGCTCTTTTGCGATGTCAAGTGGATTTCTTTGCTTCACGAAACATCAGTGGCTGTAGCTAATGTTTAAAAGTATCAATAGAACTTGTTCCATACAGAACCAATGGATTTTTATTTGTTTCACTAACCCTCTAATGCGAATTACTGTTTCAGTGTGGTGTGAAGGAAGTTTTCAAGTGTCAAGAGAAGAGGTGATATATGTGATCAAGAAGAGTGCAAGGTCAAAGATTGGGGATGCCCCCATGGTTCCCCCAAGCATATTTTTAGAATAATCTACCATATAAGCTTGGGGATTCCCAAGGCATCCCCTTCTGCATCAACTATCTATCAGGTCACTTCTCGTGAAACTATATTTTTATTCGGTCACACCATATGAAGTTTACTTGGAGCGTCTGTTTGTCTTTCTTTTGTTTTCTTTTGTTTTCCTTTGTTTTGTTTGTTTTACTTGCTGCAATAATATAGTTGGATCCTAGCATTCTTTGTTTGCGAGAGAGAAATGCTCCACTTTTTCGTTTGAATACTTTCTATGCTAGTATTCTTAGTTTTTCTTCTAGCTGCTGCAAAAATTCCTGTTTAGCTATTGTTTTAATTGCATCTCTTATTCAAAGCTGTTAGTTTTAGTAGTGTTATGTGAGTCCTCTCATTTTTGCTTGCTGTAGCATGTAGAGAGTTTTTTAAAGCATTATTTGTATGGTGCTTGCTGGGAAAAGAAACTTCTGCTTGAGGTAGAATTTTTAACGGTGCAAGTAGAAGCTTCTATAGACTGTGGCAAGAACTTTTTCATATCATGCTAAATGTTATTTTAGTTTTAAATCGTTGTGGTTATTGAGTAACATGATTAGCCTCAAATATCTGAGAGTGTTTAATATGCCATTGAAAGAATCATGAGTTGTTCTTGTCATATTGAAGCATAAATTTGTGGTGTTCTCCTTTGGATGTTTTATTTGGTTGACTTGGTGCATGCTCCCACCATGTTTATGACTATGAACCAGTCACGAATAGCCTCTATGATCATTTAGTTTTTGAACTTGTGGTACCACTTATGCTTTGATTAATGATGTTTATGTCGCAATGCATGATTATTGTCGCACCCGGACTTCTAGAGGATACTCACAGCCCGCTAAACAGTGGATAAATGGCTTACGGGGCATACCGGCACCTGCATCTCAATATGAGCAGGCCAACACGTAAACGTGTGACAACCATTCTCTACTATCCATCGTCTGCGTAAACCATCCCATAGAAATCCGACTACTTCCATTGACGTACTTCATAATCATACACACATGGTACGTCAACGGCATTTGAACAAGTGATATCACAACAAATCTCTAAGACACAAAAAAATAGAAATAAGTTGCAAATAGCTCTCACTAGAGAAGAGATAGCAAATACAATCATCCAGAGGACACATGTCCCAACAATTCATCATTACATCACAGCGGAAGCATCCAAAGTGTCTGGGTACAGACAAGATCCAAATAGGCCTAAGAGGCCGGAAACGAAAAGACGGAGCCCATCCACGATGTCTCGGATCCTGCCCGGGTCCGCTATCTACTCGTCAGCAGCCTCGTCATACTCCACGTAGTAGCCACCATGGGGATCCTCGGAAATGTAGTCTGCAGAAACCACAACCCCAAAGGGGTCAGTACAGACAAGTACTCGCAAGCAAGACTCACAAGATACCAAAGTGTACCCGGCAACACCAAGTACAGATGCTTTGGGTTTAATGGAAGAATAGGTGATACAAAAGTGCGGCAGCAGGCTGCTCTAATCAACTACAGAAACACGCTACAACTTCCGGCTAAAAGAAGGGGATAAGATAGCGTATCGGAACCAACTACCACTAACCTCAAACAAACCCATCCTGGATCTCGCTCCTTATCCAAAGAAGCAATCCGAGGATAACTCACACAGTTGGATTAGTGAAGGTTCCAGTTATTGTGTCAATAAGCCTATTACTAGTCAAGTTATCATTAGTTAGATGTAAGTTGTCTAATCCTTGTTAGCCAGCCCTATCACCAAGTCATCCATAACCGCGGACAACACGGCTTCTCGAGAAGATTTAACCCTGCAGGGATGCACCAATTTGGCCGTACACGTAAGAATATCCCGCCAGACGGGGATCAAACCCACCAAGCGAGACACTCAACACAACCCAACACTTCTTCGCATCAAGCCCAAAGAACCCCGTGCAATTGAGCGCACGGCTAATCAAGCCCCACGAAGAAAAGGGGACCCTCATAGCACTCTAAGAACGTGTCCCCCTAAATGCCGACTACAAAAGTTACCACCCTGGCCTCGGGTTCGCACCTGCATATGCATGCGGCAAATGGAAAACCCGAACTAAATGAGGCGATTTGGACGAGATGCGAATCGAATCAAAGTTGAGGGGGGCGCCCATACACGCTTCCCACATGCGGTTAGCGCGCTCATCATGGATCTAGAGGACAAGAACCTTTTCCTAATTAAGGTCGACACTAGCAGGCCTCAAAACCATACCCGGCCTCCTGCCGATGCCTTATCATCAAATTAGCATTACCTCAAACATTAACGGGTTGTTGTTTAAACATCGAGCCCCAGAACATAATAAATATGGTAAAAGAAATAACGGACATCAGACTCGAGCATAAACAACCCTAAGCATGCTAGTAAGACACATGCAACAAGCAACGGGGTTATAGGTGTGGAGGATAGGCTATATCAGGGTTATAGGATAACATGTGATAGGATCGGAACACAAGCAACGAATCTTAAGGCTAGCGGGATAGACAACGGAAAGTATCGATATCCAGTGTGGAAAGGACACAATGGTTCATGTGAGTGAATACTTGCCTGCAAACTCAGTAGCCTGGTACTGGGCTAACTCCTCAGAAGTAGTGTCGTAAACCTCGTCTGTCTCAGCGTCGTCGTCTATTTGGGAAGAAGCAAACAAACAACGCAGAGAGACAAACAATCAATAACATGGCATAATGCACAATCATGGGATGATGCATGACAATTTAATTGGTGCATCAAAGATAAGCTAGTTGACATGGTAACATAATTAAATGGGCCCATATGCAATTTGGACTGCATATGGAAAAGCCCATGAATTAAGGTTGGATTAAATGATCTACAAATAACCAACATGTGGAAGTTAATTAGGATGATGCATGGATGAATAAAACAATGAGAAAACAACATTAGCTTCAATTTGAAAAGGTGTTTACCAAGTTTGGAAATTGTTATTTATTAAGTTATGAAAATTGGCTTCTTAAAGGAGTTACACAAGCATTTGTTGTTTTCACCAATTTTAATTGTTCAAAATAGACAACAAAGTTCATATTTGGAAAGAACACAAAATTTTAGGTGGTATACATGTTTCATTTGTTGAAAAAGGAATTAAAATGAATTAATTATGAATTAAACAAGTTTAAACAAGATTTAATTGAATTTAATTCAAGTATGAAATTATTTGAATTCTTATTTGTTCAAAACAAGAAATAAAATTCATATTTGGAAAGTTTATACTTTTCTGGTTTAAAAACATATTTTATATGTTCAAAAAGAATTTAATTTGACCAAGTTATGAATTTAGCAATTTTAAATGATTTAAACAAGGTTTAAATTATTTAACCAATTTTAATTATTCAAAACAGGAAACAAAGTTTATATTTGGAAAGGTGGTTCAATTTTGCATGGAAAACATATTTTATATGTTTCATTTGAATTAGTTATGAATTTGACCAAATTTGAAATGAGTTGTTTGAATTTGAATTTTGAAAACATTTGAAATGTTCAAAACAGTAAACAAATGATTTAAACATGTAGAGAATTAAATTTGGTATAGAAAACATATTTTATTTATTTTATTTGGATTTGAAATACAAAAGTTATTTGAATTTGAAATTTCAGGGGCTATTTTGTGAATTAAACAGTTTTAATTCTAATCCAGGGGCCTAGGTGCGAAAAAGAAATTCCAGACAGGCCCCTGGGGCTTTTTCTACGCGCAGATCAACCCCTGGGTCACTGGCAGTGGGCCAGTGCCCAGCTGGCGCGCGGCTGGGATCTGGCGTGGCACCCACTGCCTATGGCAGGTGGGCCCTGCCTGCCCGCGTGGCAAAGGAGCAAAATGTGGTTTTATTCCTGCGCGCGGGGGGGATCGAACCCGCGCCGCGGGCGTGCGCGGTTGGATCAAGCCATTGCGGTGCGGATGCGTTTGGTGACAGAGGGGATGCGCGCCGGGGTATGAGGTTCAGATCTGGGCGTTCTCGCTAAACTGACGAAACTGAACCTCAAGGTTCAGTCTTTCTGAACCTGCTACCCATGGCGGAGCTGTGGACGCCGGCGATGAGCTCGCGAGCTGCTGCTGCTGCTCGTGGCGTGTGCAGGGATGCGTGCCCGTGCGTGCAAGCGCCAGGAGGAGAAGGGAGAGGAGGGAGCGATGCTCACCGTAGGGGAAGGAAGGAGGTGCTCGTGCTCGGTGGAGGTGGCAGTCGACGACGGCGACAGCGACAGGGACGGTGGCGATGATCCAGGGGTTCCCAGTCACAGCGGCGGTGTCGAGGAGGAAGAGGACTTAGCGGGGAACTCGTTCCCGTGCTTATCCCGCACGGTGGTGCATCGTGGCGACGGCGATCGCCGGGATTTGGTTGCGGTGTAGGTGGGGTTCAGAGGTGGGAGAAGCAGAGGAGGGAGGAGTGAGCTGGACGGCGGCGACGTGAAAGAGAAAGGGAGGAGGAGGTTTAGGGCAGGAGGAGGAGCCCTCGGGCATGGATATAAGGAGGAGGGGGAGGTGCTGCTGGCCGTCCCCTGCCTCTGTCTGTCGACGTGGGCACGCTCGATGAGCGGCCGTACAGAGGTAGGGGATGAAGGGGGTAAGCATGCCGTGGGGGCTGGGCCTGGCTGGCTGTTGGGCTGGCATGCCCCCTTCTCTCTTTGTTTTTCTGTTTTTCTGATTGTTTGTTTTTTTTTTGCAGAAAAAGAAAAGGGAAGAAAAAGAGAGGTTTTGGGATAGAGAAAAATTTGGAACAATTTTTATAGGTTGTTATTTACAAAAGCCCCACTGTGCCATTTTTGTTTTCCAAAAATTTTGAATTTAGTTGCTGTTTGGAAATTCAAATGAATTTGGGTGATTTTGGTGTTAAATGATTTATTGAAAAGAAACAATTTGATAGTTTGAACTTCCTAGTTTATTGGAAACAATTTGATGTTTTGATTTGAAATTTTCATTTGAAAATTGTAACAGAACAAGTATGAACAAGGATTTTGAAAATTGGTTTGAAATTCATATGGAAAACAAGGGAAAACAAATGGAAAACAAATGCAAGCTTATGATGACATGATGCAAAACATAATTTAACAAAAAGAAAACATTCTTAAGGTTGTTTTTCATACTTGGGATGTTACAAAACGCCCCCCCTTGAAGGAATCGCGCCCCGAGATTCCTACTGAGAAGAGAAAAGGTCCGGATACTTCTTGCGAAGATCCTCTTCGGTCTCCCACGTTGCCTCTTTATCGGAATGATGAGACCACTGCACTTTCAAGAACTTGGTGCTCTGGTTTCGAGTTTTACGCTCGATCTCATCGAGAATTCGAATAGGGTGCTCCTCATAAGAGAGATCTTCTTGCAGTTCAATGGAATCATGATCAACTGCACGACCTGGATCTTTGAAGCACCTCTTGAGCTGTGACACGTGAAACACATCGTGCACCTTAGATAGCTTTTCTGGAAGTTCAAGACGGTAGGCATTTTCTGCACGCCTTGAGAGAATGTTGAAGGGACCAATGTATCTTGGTGCAAGGTTTCCTTTGACACCAAAACGATGAGTGCCTCTGAGGGGAGTTACACGGAGATATGCTTTGTCACCAGGTGCATAGACCATGTCCCTGTGCTTGCTGTCATAGTAGCTTTTCTGACGAGACTGAGCAATCTTGAGATTGTCACGAATGATGCGAACTTTCTCTTCGGCCTCGTTAACAATGTCAGGGCCTAAGAGTGAACGTTCACCAGCTCCAGACCAATTGATTGGACTCCTGCATCTGCGGCCATAGAGAGCCTCAAATGGTGCCATGCCTAGGCTTGCCTGGAAGCTGTTGTTGTAGGAGAATTCAGCATATGGAAGACATTCCTCCCATTTCATGCCAAAGGAGAGACCACATGCTCTGAGCATATCCTCGAGAATCTGATTGACTCTTTCGACTTGCCCTTGAGACTGAGGGTGATAAGCTGTTCTGAACAGAAGCTTGGTGCCCAATGCTTCTTGAAAGCTTTTCCAGAAATGAGAAGTGAAGATGCTTCCACGGTCTGAGCTTATTTCCAATGGAACACCATGAAGAGGAACAATCTTTGCCGTGTAGAGCTCTGCTAACTGGCTAGCTGAGATTGTCTCTTTGACAGGAAAGAAGTGAGCTACTTTAGTGAGTCGATCAATGACAACGAAGATTGCATCGTTGCCCCTCTTGGACTTTGGAAAACCAGTGACGAAGTCCATTTCAATCATGTCCCACTTCCACTCAGGGATTTTCAGAGGTTGGAGAAGACCGGCTGTTTTCTGATGAACTGCGTTAACACGTTGACAAACGTCGCATTCAGAAACGTATTGAGCAATTTCACGTTTCATGCTAGGCCACCAATACAGTGTCTTGAGATCCTGGTACATCTTTGTACTTCCAGGGTGTATGGAGAGAGGAGTTTCATGAGCCTCCTTGAGAATGACATCTTTGAGACTTTGAACTTGAGGAACTGCAATGCGTCCTTCGAAGAACACAGTTCCCTTGTCATCAATTGAGAAGGACTTAAATTTCTCCTTGCCTTCTTTGATGTGCTCTACCATCTTCTTGATTTCAGCATCACGAAGTTGTTCAGAACGAATCTTGTCCTCGAGAGTTGGACTGGCTGTCAAGTTTGCAAGATAGCCTTGAGGAACAAGACCAACGTTCAGCTTCTGGAATTCTTCATGAAGAGGAGGTTGGCTTTCCATGATCATGAGATTATTGCAATACGACTTGCGACTGAGAGCATCGGCCATAACATTAGCCTTGCCTGGAGTGTAAGAAATGGTAAGATCAAAGTCTTTAATCTTTTCAATCCATCTCCTTTGCCTGAGGTTTAGATCTGGTTGAGTGAAGATGTACTTCAGACTCTTATGATCTGAAAAGATTTTGGTGCGATTACCCAACAAGTATTGTCTCCATTTCTTGAGGGCAAACACAACTGCCGCAAGTTCAAGGTCATGAGTGGGATAATTGAGCTCATGTGTATTCAACTGACGTGAAGCATAAGCCACAACTTGACGTTCTTGCATAAGAACTGCACCTAGACCTTGGAGAGAAGCATCACATAATATCTGGAAAGGTTTGGAAGGATCTGGGCCAACCAGAACAGGTGTAGAAGTGAGTTTAGTCTTCAAGAGATTGAAACTTTCATCACATTGTGGAGACCAGACGAACTTCTTGTCCTTCCTTGTGAGGTCAGTGAGAGGTTTGGCAATCTTGGAAAAGTTTTGGACGTAGCGACGGCAATAGCTAGCCAAGCCAAGAAAACTTCTTACTTGCTTCACCGTCTTTGGAGGTTTCCAATCAACAATTGCTTTAACCTTTTATGGATCAATGGCTATGCCCTTGGCAGAGATGACATGACCAACGTAAGCAACTTCTGAAATTCAGAACTCACATTTGGAGAACTTGGCATAAAGACGATGCTCGCGAAGCTTCATGAGGGTTAGACGAAGATGTTCTTCATGCTCTTCCTTGGATTTTGAGTAGACAAGAATGTCATCGAGATATACCACAACAAACTTGTCGAGGTATTCATGGAAGATAGAATTCATGAGTCGAGAGAAAGTCGCCGGTGCATTGGTGAGACCAAAGGACATGACGGTGAATTCATATAGACCGTAGCGAGTGGTGAAGGCTGTCTTTGGAATATCCTCTTTTCTGATCTTTATCTGATGGTAACCCATTCTCAAGTCCAACTTGGAGAATATTGAGGCTCCAGCAAGTTGATCAAAAAGATCATCGATACGAGGAATTGGATACTTGTTTTTGATGGTTTTCTCGTTAAGAGGACGATAGTCAATAACGAGTCTCTTTGTGTGATCCTTCTTCACAACGAACAGAGTTGGGCAACCCCAAGCCGAGGAACTAGGTTGAATGTAACCTTTTTCCATGTACATATCAATTTGTTCCTTTAACAACTTCAGCTCGGGAGTTCCTATCTTATAGGGATGCTTAGAGATTGGAGCAGTACCTGGTTCAAGTTCGATCACGAACTCAACAGCTCTGTCCGGAGGCATCCCTGGCAACTCTTCTGGAAAGACGTCAGGGAATTCGCAAACCACCGGAACATTTTCAAGTGAAGGTAGAGGTTTTGCATCGAGGGTGCATAGCTGAATGGAACTTGATTCATGTGGAGAATAGATTATCTGGCCAGAAGGGTGGAACAGAGTTATTGACTTTTGAGCACAGTCAATCCTTGCTTTATTAGCTTTCAGCCAATCCATACCAAGAATGACATCTATGTCAGAACTTCCCAGCAACATGAGAGAAGCAAGGAAAATGTGTCCTCCAATTAGAATTTGATTGTCCTTACTTATCTTGGAGGTCAACATTTGAGATCCCGGGGAGTGAACAGTTATCTGATTGCTTAGTGGAACCACAATTAGGTCGTTTGTTGTGGCAAAGGTCTTTGACACAAAAGAATGCGATGCTCCTGTATCAAACAACACTTTAGCTGGAAAAGAGTTTACGGTAATATACCGAGAACGACGTCAGGAGCTTCCTCAGCTTTGTCGATCTTGACATGATTCACCCTTGCGGTCCTCCCGACAGGCCTGTTGTTGGTGTTGAAGGCTTTAGGCGGGGAAGCGCGCACCATTGCCTGGTTTGTGTTAGGACGAGGTGGTGGTGGAGGTAGCTGCCTCTGCGTGCACTTGTCAGCGTAGTGTCCCGTATGCTTGCACTTGTAGCAAGTGACGACGCGAGGAGGCCCTGGCCTTGGCTGCCCCATTGAAGCCCTTTGATCATGTAGCTGAGCAGGGTTGGGTGGGCGGGGAGCGAAGCCTGGAGAAGTTTGGGCGTATGGAGCCCGAGTGACAGCACCATTTGGTACCCAGATGCGGCGCTTCTGTGGAGGGGTGGTCATGTTGGAGGAGGAACCACCCTCACGCGAGTGCTTGCGAGACTTCTCGAACGCCTTGCGCCCATTTTCTTCATTGAGCGCGGTGTTAACGAGATCCTCGAAGCTGTTGGCCTTGATATTGGTGAGGGCATACTTGAGTTCCGGGTTAAAACCTCTGCGGAACCTTGCCATGTTCTTAGCTTCAGTGGACACCTCATCACCAGCGTAACGAGCGAGGCGGTTGAACTCACTCTGATAGCCGATGACGTCCAACTTGCCCTGCTTGAGTGAGCAAAACTCTTCACGCATCCTTTCCATGAGACCATCTGGAATGTGGTGCTTCAGGAAGGCTTCCTTGAAACAATTCCACGTGACTGGTATCCCAGTTCTCATGGCCTGGAAGTTCTCCCACCAAGTAGCTGCCTGACCCTTCAGCAGATAGGAGGCATACTTGACCTTGTCTTCTTCAGCTACGTGAGCAATCTCCAGAGCCTTAGCTATCTCACGGATCCAGTCATCAGCGTCCAGAGGCTCGCGTGTGGCCACGAAAGCTCTTGGGCCCAGACTGAGAAACTCCTTGATGCTGACCCGTGGAGCTGTCTGGTTGTTGTGCTGATTAGTCTGAAACTGGGCCATCTGCGCCATGACTTGGGTCATCTGAGTCAACAGCTCCGCGATTGGCGGTGGCTCAGGCCCGTTGTTCCTTGTTGGCGGCATCCTGAATGGAAATGCATTTTAGCACAACAATAGAAAAGGATAGACTTGGAAACCGAAAGAGAGATTATTCCGACGCATGAATAGATAACCAACAGGTACATCATCACATGTTCAAATACATCAGAATATCCAACACACCATAAATGGTTCGAATGCCAAAGGATAACTAAACATAGCTAAGAATGGATACATCGATACTCCCATGCTCATCACGCAGGACGGCGACTAGGAGTACGGCGAGAGGTACGGTGAGGAGCACGCCCACGAAAGTAGGTGGAACGACGATCCACGTAGATCTGACATGGTCTGAGAGCGACTCTAGGTGTGGTGAAGTACATAGCGTCGACTCCCTGTGCTCCAAAGCGCGGAATCCCAGTGTAACCAGCACCAAGGTTAAGGAGTGGACCTCTGATCGGCTCGTAACCTCCAGCATCTGGCAGGCGACGACCAACTGGCTGATCGAAACGTGCAAAGCGCTCGTCTCCAACAAAGTCTGTGGTGTAAGTCGCCAGACGAGTCAAAGCAAGGTAGAGCTGCTCTCTGACTGAAACCAACTCCTGAGATAGTGTGCTGGCAACTGCGTCACTATGTCTCACAAACTGAGCGGTGGTGTGCAGCCTGGAGTTATCATGCTCGTAGACATCCAAGTTGTCGTAGAGAGTGAAGTGAGCTCCCTCCGAAGTGATGTAACCACGGAGGATGTGGCGATAGATAGAATCGTCAAATCCCCAGTAGTCAGCACGAAGGACGGTGAGACTCACATAAGCTGCCTGCTGCACAGCCATATCCACTGTGGAACCTACTGCCTCGTAGCGGTGGACTACGCTCATGCCATCATCTGACAGAATGTAGACGATAGCCTGGTAGTAGGTCTGGTCAAACTCTCGCTGCTGCTCGTAGACCTGGTACTCTGGTGCCCAACGGAACCCCAGAAAAGTGACCATGTCTCTCAGCATCTCCGTATAACCGGCAGTGCTCTCGCAACGAGTCATACGAACCACCTACGGGTAGAACCTGAGATCCATCTGCAGATGATCGGGGAAGTTTTGATTAGACGCCGGTAGAAGAACTGAAGTGGCAAGCAACAACAAGGTTTCAACGGACGAAAAGGATGTTGAGAAGAACAGGATATCGAAGCAACATTGGGGAAACACGAGACCAAACACTCCTGAGGTACTACGGAAAAAACCTATCCGGGCTTCTAAAGGATCAATATCTACTGCTTAAGGAATAGAGGATCTGCTTCCGGGGCTTACACGCCTCCGTTCTCAATCGTGAGTAGGCAACATGATAAATCATGTCACAACCACCTCCATTCCTATGGTCTAGTAGATATAACTATCCTAGAGAAACCAGGATACGTGAAATCCTAACTTGAAAGTTCAGATGAGAAGAGAAAACAACGTTGCACTTCCTTACCAGAAAAGGGAGGGTGGGTGGGGAAAGAAATAAAAGAACCGAATTCCTACTCTCACGTTTCATTTTTCCTATATAGCTACAAAATAGTTTCTAGACTCAACTGCGACCAGTAAAAGGGATCCTACAGGCAGACAGGCTCTGATACCATTTGTCGCACCCGGACTTCTAGAGGATACTCACAACCCGCTAAACAGTGGATAAATGGCTTACGGGGCATACCGGCACCCGCATATCAATATGAGCAGGCCAACACGTAAACGTGTGACAACCATTCTCTACTATCCATCGTCTGCGTAAACCATCCCATAGAAATCCGACTACTTCCATTGACGTACTTCATAATCATACACACATGGTATGTCAACGGCATTTGAACAAGTGATATCACAACAAATCTCTAAGACACAAAAAAATAGAAATAAGTTGCAAATAGCTCTCGCTAGAGCAGAGATAGCAAATACAATCATCCAGAGGACACATGTCCCAACAATTCATCATTACATCACAACGGAAGCATCCAAAGTGTCTGGGTACAGATAAGATCCAAATAGGCCTAAGAGGCCGGAAACGAAAAGACGGAGCCCATCCACGATGTCTCAGATCCTGCCCGGGTCCGCTATCTACTCGTCAGCAGCCTCGTCATACTCCACGTAGTAGCCACCATGGGGATCCTCGGAAACGTAGTCTGCGGAAACCACAGCCCCAAAGGGGTCAGTACAGACAAGTACTGGCAAGCAAGACTCACGAGATACCAAAGTGTACCCGGCAACACCAAGTACAGATGCTTTGGGTTCAACGGAAGAATAGGTGATACAAAAGTGCGGCAGCAGGCTGCTCTAATCAACTACAGAAACACGCTACAACTTCCGGCTAAAAGAAGGGGATAAGATAGCGTATCGGAACCAACTACCACTAACCTCAAACAAACCCATCCTGGATCTCGCCCCTTATCCAAAGAAGCAATCCGAGGATAACTCACACAGTTGGATTAGTGAAGGTTCCAGTTATTGTGTCAATAAGCCTATTACTAGTCAAGTTATCATTAGTTAGATGTAAGTTGTCTAATCCTTGTTAGCCAGCCCTATCACCAAGTCATCCATAACCGCGGACAACACGGATTCTCGAGAAGATTTAACCCTGCAGGGATGCACCAATTTGGCCGTACACGTAAGAATATCCCGCCAGACGGGGATCAAACCCACCAAGCGAGACACTCAACACAACCCAACTCTTCTTCGCATCAAGCCCAAAGAACCCCGTGCAATTGAGCGCACGGCTAATCAAGCCCCACGAAGAAAAGGGGACCCTCATAGCACTCTAAGAACGTGTCTCCCTAAATGCCGACTACAAAAGTTACCACCCTGGCCTCGGGTTCGCACCTGCATATGCATTGCGGCAAATGGAAAACCCGAACTAAATGAGGCGATTTGGACGAGATGCGAATCGAATCAAAGTTGAGGGGGGCGCCCATACACGCTTCCCACATGCGGTTAGCGCGCTCATCATGGATCTAGAGGACAAGAACCTTTTCCTAATTAAGGTCGACACTAGCAGGCCTCAAAACCATACCCGGCCTCCTGCCGGTGCCTTATCATCAAATTAGCATTACCTCAAACATTAACGGGTTGTTGTTTAAACATCGAGCCCCAGAACATAATAAATATGGTAAAAGAAATAACGGACATCAGACTCGAGCATAAACAACCCTAAGCATGCTAGTAAGACACAGGCAACAAGCAACGGGGTTATAGGTGTGGAGGATAGGCTATATCAGGGTTACAGGATAACATGTGATAGGATCGGAACACAAGCAACGAATCTTAAGGCTAGCAGGATAGACAACGGAAAATATCGATATCCAGTGTGGAAAGGACACAATGGTTCATGTGAGTGAATACTTGCCTGCAAACTCAGTAGCCTGGTACTGGGCTAACTCCTCAGAAGTAGTGTCGTAAACCTCGTCTGTCTCAGCGTCGTCGTCTATTCGGGAAGAAGCAAACAAACAACGCAGAGAGACAAACAATCAATAACATGGCATAATGCACAATCATGGGATGATGCATGACAATTTAATTGGTGCATCAAAGATAAGCTAGTTGACATGGTAACATAATTAAATGGGCCCATATGCAATTTGGACTGCATATGGAAAAGCCCATGAATTAAGGTTGGATTAAATGATCTACAAATAACCAACATGTGGAAGTTAATTAGGATGATGCATGGATGAATAAAACAATAAGAAAACAACATTACCTTCAATTTGAAAAGGTGTTTACCAAGTTTGGAAATTTTATTTATTAAGTTATGAAAATTGGCTTCTTAAAGGAGTTACACAAGCATTTGTTGTTTTCACCAATTTTAATTGTTCAAAATAGACAACAAAGTTCATATTTGGAAAGAACACAAAATTTTAGGTGGTATACATGTTTCATTTGTTGAAAAAGGAATTAAAATGAATTAATTATGAATTAAACAAGTTTAAACAAGATTTAATTGAATTTAATTCAAGTATGAAATTATTTGAATTCTTATTTGTTCAAAACATGAAATAAAATTCATATTTGGAAAGTTTATACTTTTATGGTTTGAAAACATATTTTATATGTTCAAAAAGAATTTAATTTGACCAAGTTATGAATTTAGCAATTTTAAATGATTTAAACAAGGTTTAAATTATTTAACCAATTTTAATTATTCAAAACAGGAAACAAAGTTTATATTTGGAAAGGTGGTTCAATTTTGCATGGAAAACATATTTTATATGTGACATTTGAATTAAATTTGAATTAGTTATGAATTTGACCAAATTTGAAATGAGTTGTTTGAATTTGAATTTTGAAAACATTTGAAATGTTCAAAACAGTAAACAAATGATTTAAACATGTAGAGAATTAAATTTGGTACAGAAAACATATTTTATTTGTTTTATTTGGATTTGAAATACAAAAGTTATTTGAATTTGAAATTTCAGGGGCTATTTTGTGAATTAAACAGTTTTAATTCTAATCCAGGGGCCTAGGTGCGAAAAAGAAATTCCAGACAGGCCCCTGGGGCTTTTTCTACGCGCAGATCAACCCCTAGGTCACTGGCAGTGGGCCAGTGCCCAGCTGGCGCGCGGCTGGGATCTGGCGTGGCACCCACTTCCTATGGCAGGTGGGCCCTGCCTGCCCGCGTGGCAAAGGAGCAAAATCTAGTTTTATTCCTGCGCGCGGGGGGGGGGGGGGATCGAACCCGCGCCGCGGGCATGCGCGCCGTTGGATCAAGCCATTGCGGTGCGGATGCGTTTGGTGACAGAGGGGATGCGCGCGGGGGTATGAGGTTCAGATCTGGGCGTTCTCGCTAAACTGACGAAACTGAACCTCAAGGTTCAGTCTTTCTGAACCTGCTGCCCGTGGCGGAGCTGTGGACGCCGGCGACGAGCTCGCGAGCTGCTGCTGCTGCTCGTGGCGTGTGCAGGGATGCGTGCCCGTGCGTGCAAGCGCCAGGAGGAGAAGGGAGAGGAGGGAGCGATGCTCACCGTGGGGGAAGGAAGGAGGTGCTCGTGCTCGGTGGAGGTGGCAGTAGACGACGGCGACAGCGACAGGGACGGCGGCGATGATCCAGGGGCTCCCAGTCACAGCGGCGGTATCGAGGAGGAAGAGGACGTAGCGGGGAACTCGTTCCCGTGCTTATCCCGCACGGTGGTGCATCGTGGCGACGGCGATCGCCGGTATTTGGTTGCGGTGGAGGTGGGGTTCAGAGGTGGGAGAAGCAAAGGAGGGAGGAGTGAGCTGGACGGCGGCGGCGTGAGAGAGAAAGGGAGGAGGAGGTTTAGGGCAGGAGGAGGAGCCCTCGGACATGGATATAAGGAGGAGGGGGAGGTGCTGCTGGCCGTCCCCTGCCTCTGTCTGTCGACGTGGGCTTGCTCGATGAGCGGTCGTACAGAGGTAGGGGATGAAGGGGGTAAGCAGGCCGTGGGGGCTGGGCCTGGCTGGCTGTTGGGCTGGCCTGCCCCCTTCTCTCTCTGTTTTTTTGTTTTTCTGTTTTTCTGATTGTTTTTTTTTTTGCAGAAAAAGAAAAGGGAAGAAAAAGAGAGGTTTCGGGATAGAGAAAATTTTGGAACAATTTTTAGAGGTTGTTATTTACAAAAGCCCCACTGTGCCATTTTTGTTTTCCAATTTTTTTGAATTTAGTTGCTGTTTGGAAATTCAAATGAATTTGGGTGATTTTGGTGTTAAATGATTTATTGAAAAGAAACAATTTGATAGTTTGAACTTCCTAGTTTATTGGAAACAATTTGATGTTTTGATTTGAAATTTTCATTTGAAAATTGTAACAGAACAAGTATGAACAAGGATTTTGAAAATTGGTATGAAATTCATATGGAAAACAAGGGAAAACAAATGGAAAACAAATGCAAGCTTATGATGACATGATGCAAAACATAATTTAACAAAAAGCAAACATTCTAAAGGTTGTTTTTCATACTTGGGATGTTACAATTAGGGCTCTTATGCTCTCTTGATTTGTCGCTCCCAGTCTTTTGCTAGCCTCCACCTGTCCTGAGTATGAGCTCTACTCGTGCATCCAACTCCCTAAAACCAAAGTTTTCCCATTGTGTCCACCATACCTACCTACATGTGGTATTTAACCACCACTCCAAAGTAAATTGCTCATGTGTTACCTTTATAACTTTCAAAATTACTCCTGTTTTAGCTCATGGGGACGTAAATAGAGAATATTTATCTCACTTGTTGATTGGACTTTCACACCCTAGACTCGTGGCTTCATCCGCTTATCCAATGATAGAAGAGCTGGCAGCGGGGTGCCCAGCCCCCAAATTAATAACACAAATTCTCTTCACTATTTTTGCCCCTGATTCATCAGTCAAAGCATAGATGTGGAAACAAAAAAGAAAGGGGGATGACCTTCTACCCAGATGCGTCCTTCTATGGGGGCCGCTGTTCTGAAGTCTAGTTGGCTTGTGACGTACTGTATTTTCTGTTTACCATTTGTTGACATAAGCATACACCTCTCTTACTATATAGACACTCCACGGTATGTGATTGTTAGCAGGCACCTGAGGATTCGGTTATCCATGGTTTATGAAAGATGGTTGGGAGGAGAGTCAAGTTTTTATACCTCTGTTTAATAAAATAAAAGCTCTAGCACATAAGTGGTCCATTCTTCCCTCTACGATGGGCCTTTCTTTTACTTTTATGTTGAGTCTCCATCTTCTAACTTTATGCACAGTTGAGAGAGCATTTTTACCATTCTGAGTTTTATGTGCATTTGTCCCAGAAACATTATTAACTGATTCATGATGTGTTATTGCTTGTTCTCTAATTATTTGTTCTAGTCTTCCTCATGAACTTTGAAGGTGTCCTTGCATTTATGTTTTGCCCCACTCTTAAGGACTAGCGAAATAACACTTTGACATGCTTTCTTTATACTTGAAACAAACGTATATCTTTCTTTGCATTGTTATTCATGATCTTTTATTTGACTTACTTATCATGATGCAAAGTGATTATTATGCTTTATTATTAAAGTTTTATTTATCATGTTTGTGTTTAAGTTCTATGATCTCAGCTTACTTATGCTTTTACATATTGATGATCAAGTTTATGTTGGTATCATGTCACCTCAGAAATTATTTTGTTTTTATCGTTTACCTACTCGAGGACGAGTAGGAACTAAGCTTGGAGATGTTGCTACGTCATAAACGTATCCTTAATTTCCGATGTTCCATGTTGTTTTCTTATTGTTTCCCACATGTTTTCTATACACTTTATGTTTTTTTATCGATTTTCGGGACAAACCTATTAACAAGATACCACAGAGCCAGTTCCCTGTTTTCTGTTGTTTTTAGTTTCCTAAAGTTGTTCTCGAAATATTCTCGGAATTGGAAAATTCGAAACCCGGAAGTCTTAGAAATCCCGGAGGTTCCACAGAGCCCCGAAGAGACCCGGAGGGGGGATCAGGGGGCCCATACCATAGGGTGGCGCGGCCAAGGGAGTGTAGGGCTCCTGAGCCTCCATCGCCTCTGCCCTTTCGCCTATTTATTCCCCCTAAGGCGTAAACCCTAAAATAATCCCACTTTTACCCGAAAAAGACCCGAGGCTGCCGTCACCGTCATCCCGAGATTAGGAGGGTTCTGGAGCTCTCTCCGGCACCCTGCCGGAGGGGGAAATCATCACCGGAGGGGTCTACACCACCATGCCCTCCTCCGAAGTGATGCATGAGTAGTTCATCCCTGGACTACGGGTCCACAGCAGTAGCTAGATAGTCGTTCTCTCCACTTTGTACCTCATGTTTAGATCTTGTGAGCTGCCTAACATGATCAAGATCATCTTTATGTAATGCTACATGTTGTGTTTGCTGGGATCTGATGAATGTTGAATGCTATGTCTTCTGATTATCAATCTATCATGTTATCTTCATGCTTATATTATTTATGATCTTGCATGCTCTCCGTTGTTAGTAGATGCTCTGGCCAAGTAGATGCTAGAGTACTCCAAGAGGGAGTATTTATGCTCGATAGTGGGTTCATGCCTCCTTTTCATATATGCTCGAGTGACGGAAACGTGACGGATGGAGGATGTGTTGTTGCCATTAGGGAGAAAACAACAATGCTTTGTCTAAGGATGATGTTATTGTTTACATTACACACTTTGCTTACTGCGTTTATCTGTTGCTTGCAACTTAATACCCTACGTTTGTTCGGATGATATTCGAAGGGTGGATTTTTAGTCATATATGCAGTTGGATAACAGTCTATGTATCTTGTTGTAATGCCCGCATGAATCACATAGTAATCTTTATTTCTTCCATATGCACTACGGTGCAGCCTTCATTTCTGTCAATTTCCCAGCTATAATTTGTTCACCACACATGTTATTTATCTTTCTCAGAGAGACACCACTAGTGAACTGTGGACCTCGGTCCTTTTTCCTCATACTGATAAACACATACTGCTTTCATACTGCTCTCATACTTTTCCTACTATTTTCCACACCATACGTTTAACCTCTTTGTGTTTAGCAAAACCGGTGAGATTGACAACCTCACTTCTTCGTTGGGGCAAAATGATTTGATTGTGTTGTGCAGGTTCCACGTTGCTTCTGAACCGGTAGTGCGCCCTGCCATCTCAGCTGCTTCACCTTCTGAAGTTACTTCTTCCTCCTACTGGTCGATTCAACCTTGGTTTCTTTTCTGAGGGAAACTTTTTGCTGCACTCTTCATACCTTCCTCTTGGGGTCTCCCAACGAATGTGTGTCTACACGCATCACTTGCTCCTCTGGTTAGACCGTATACCTAATAGACATTCAAATCTTCCATTGTGTTGCATGGTACATGCATGTAGTGTCAAGCGCCATATAGAGGATTCTGATCACTCTTCCAAACTTGCACTTCTTATGTCCAATTTGGTGGTTGCATGGTGTCTAGTTCTAAAAAGGGGAAAGAGTGGGGGGAGGGGGTGGAACTCCTTTTATTAATCATTCTCCATGGATAGATTCAGTTATTGGAACATTTTTTTATTTTCTATCATGTAATGCACACTCCTAGGTTTGAAATACATAATGTCGTCTCGAAGGTGGTTATAAGTTAAGCCGTTTTTACAAACCAATGATGTTTAGAGTATAGATAGGGGCGTAGGCTTTTAGTTCAAACTATGTTTTCTAAAACAATACAATTAAAGCTGTTACATGTAAATTATGTGTGTAAATATATCTATTTTTTCATATACCTTATTAGTAGATTCTAAACATATATATCGTATAAAAAATTAGGGTAAATGTCATGTTTAGTGTTTGCGTCATTATTTTAAAGTAGGGACTAAAGTTTGCCAAAAATATATTATTATTTTAGCTTGGTAGAGTACGACTATATCCCTCTGAACCATATTTGCATTCATAGAGTGGCCAACTTTGGAGAACAATACACAACCATTTTGGTGGTAGGCCTATCTCAAGAGTTATGTTTGGGACTCATTCCCGTAATACGCTAGTCATCGTTTCCTTTATCATGTTTTTCTTCTAGTGTGTCACTCACAAACACTTCAAAATTCCCAGTGGGAATGTCCTTTCTCCTCTTTTTTCTTACAATGTGTCACTCCCAAACATTTCAAAATTCCAAGTGGGAATCTCGGCAACCCTTGCTTCAATTCCTGTACTACTCTATAGTTATCCCAAAGGACTAGTCTAAAAAGATAAAACTCTTATATGTTTGTAGTACATTGCTAGGGACTCTAGATATGGAGTGGTCTGAAGATGAACAACAGATTATATTTTTTTCTCCTCGTCATGACTGCTCCAGGCCATTATCCTCCAACGCATTTCTTCTCCGGCCCTTCTCCTCGTATCCTTGCTCCCCACGCCCTCTCCGAGCCTATCTCCTCATGACCTTCTCCTGGTGTTCATTGCTTTCTTGTGGCAATCCCTTGCCAGGCAGCTCAGGGCCCAATGATGGACGCAAGAACGACCTACTTCGAGCAGTGTTTTCACTCCTTTCCCACATCTTCATGCACTATTTTCTACTTTGTTGTCTAGCTATGGGCTGCTTAGTATGCCAGCCTCGATCTCGCATCACGTGTTCCCTTGCTGGAAGCCCCTGGTCTTGGCGTTAGGTAGCATCGTGCTCGCAGGCCCTCTGCACCATGTGCCTTAAATGCGGTGGTTCCAATTTCCTGTGCTCATAATCCACCAGTGGTGGTGATGGTTGATCATGCGGCTATGGTGGTGCTCTTGTGTAGGTTACTAGATACAGATCTAGTGTCGGCTTCTTCGGGTTTCCCTTCCTCGGCTTGATGGTGGCGGAGTGCTATTCATTCCTTTCCCTGCCGCAATCCCTTATCGATGACCTTAGGTGCCCAACGGCGGCAACAAGTTGCTTTCAAAGTTTTCACTCCTTCCCCACACCCTCAATATACCCTCAATTTGCTCCTATAGGGTTACAAGTTATTGGCATGGATCTGGGTTGCCCACTACGTCTACTTCAATCTCGTATCCCATTACCCTTTCTAGCCTTGGTGGTCGGTAGTATCATGCTCGCAGGGCCCTCTCTGTCATGTGCATTAGACGCGGTGCTCCTACTCCGCCGGTCATGGTGGCTGAGGCTACGGCGGCGCTCTTGTGTAGGGTGACAAATGCAGATCTAGTGTTGTGTTGCTGGGTTTTCCATTGCTGAGCACCCTCTCCCGCTCTTCCTTGTCATAATCCCTTGCAGGGCAGCGGGCTATTGATACGTCTCAAACGTATCTATAATTTCTGATGTTCCATGTTATTTTCATGCCATATGCTACATGTTTTTTATACACTTTATTTTTAATGGATTTTCTGCGACTAACCTATTGACAAGATGCCACAGAGCCAATTCCTTTTTTCTGTTGTTTTTGGTTTCAGAAAAGTTGTTCTGGAAATATTCTCGGAATCGGACGAAGCAAAATCCCTGAGTCTTAGAAAGTCGTCATGTACATGGAGTCCGGAGGAGACCCGGAGGGGGCCTTAGGGGCCCCACACCATAGGGCAGCGCGCCCCTGGTCGCGCCTGGAGGTGGTGTGGGCCCCCTGGCCTCCCACCGATGTTGCCCTCTCGCCTATTTAAGCTCCTTCACGGGTTAACCCTAAATACCGGAGCCTTTTCCACTAAAAAGATCTGTAACCGTGATGCACGTGGAACACACGTTCGTTGGGAGACCCCAAGAGGAAGGTATGAAGAGCACGGTAGCAAGTTTCCCTCGGAAAGAAACCAAGGTTGAATCAACCAGTAGGATGCAGTTGATATGGTAGGGCCCACTACCGGTTTAGCAGCAACGTGGAGCCTACACAACACAATCAATTCACTTTGCCCGAACGAAGCAGTGAGGTTGTCAATCTCACCGGTTTTGCTGAACACAAAAAGGTTAAACGTATGGTGTGGAAAACAGTGTGAGAACAATATGAAAATAATGGAAGTAGTATGAAAACAGTAATTGTAGTGGTTGTATTATCAATATGAGAAAATGGATCGGGGTCCACTGTAACACCCGGGGGATTTCCCCCCAATTAGATTTAGTTGTTTTTTTTTTGCATTGCATTGTATCATGCCTCATATGCATTGCACCTTGTTTTCAAACCAATTTAAACATTCAAATATGTTCCAATGTTCCAAAAACATGTCACAAACAGAAACAATTCAATTGATTCAGTAAACTTGAATTTCAATTATTAAAACTTGGACAATTTGAAATAATTCATTAATTGGAAACATAAGTGCATTCAAATTTTAAATTCAAACAAACACATAAATTTGAATTCTTGAAAAAAATAAAACTTGTGCAATTGGGCTTTTGAGTTGTTAAAACATTATAATTTACTTGCATGTTCAAGAACCATAAAAATCCCTTCTATTTCTCTCTCTTATTCATCTTCTACAAAAAAAAGGGAAAAAAAGAAAAAGAATAAAACAAACTGCTGGGGGAGGCAGGCCAAAGTGGCCCACCTACCACCCCAGCCTGTTAGCCACCAGCCCACCTCCACCTATCTTCAACCTACGTCACCTGCCTGTACGAACACCTCCATCCATGTCCACGTAGCTCTCGATGTGATGGACGGCCATCCAGCAGCCCTCTCGCCTATATACCTTGTCCAGGAGGTTGCCCTAGCCCTCCTCCTCTAGTTCCCTCCCCTAGCGCCGCTACTCCCTGCCTCTGTTCCTCACAATCGAGCCCGTCCCGAGCACCTCTCCGTCCGACCACGACGATGGCGCCGTCGCCTCGAATCTCTCCGAGCTCCAAGATCATGTCCAGAAGGTAGCCCTAGGGCTCCTCTGTTGTTTCCCTACCGCGCCGCCATTTTCCCTGTCCTTCTCGCCTCGCCATCTCCATGCCAAGACGGTGCTCTCGGGGAGCCACGAGGTTGGCCACCTTCGTTGCCTCATTGATCTACGAACTCCCGAGCCAAATCATCATGTCCTAGAGGTGCGCCGCCGTCGACTACACCATGCAGCCACAAGGAATCGGGCTGGGTCACCAAGTTGCGCCGCCAACGAGCTCGTCTTCCTCGACGCCGACCGCCCGCGGGAGCGCCAGGACGTCGTCGTCTTCGTCGTCCACGGCCGCCTCCGAGTGTGTACACCTCCACCACGCAACCCAAGGTGAGCATCCGCACGCCCCAGACATTCTCTCTGCCTTTCTATCTTCCCGGGTGCACTGATCCATCGTCGCCATCCTTGTCCTCCATGGCGACGAGCTCGAGCTCATGCGTGCGTGCCTTCCTCTGTTCCTACTCGCACCTGTGCAAGCATGCACAACCATTAGGAGCATCTCTGTATCCGCACGCACATGACAGCAGTCCCAAAACCTCCACAATCGCGTAATCTCGCGAGGAACTGCGGTAGGACCGCAGATCAGCCTCGCCATCGCCTCTGTTTCTGCGTGCCTGAACCTAAAAAATTCAGTTTCGTCAGTAAACATGCGTCCGTTTTACCTCTTAAAAGTTCATATGTGTATATATTCAGAAACCGCAGCACAGCGTAGTGGCCAGGGCCTCTCCGTGCGCAGCCCGAGCGCGTGAGTTCGAATCCCCCTCAGGCCGAATAAAATGCCATCTTTTTTTGGTTTCCCTCGCGCGCGGGCAGGCCCCACCAGTCGGTGACCCGGGTTGCCTCGTCAGCACCCGCGTGGCAGCCACTCTGGCTGGCTCTGCCCCGGTAGAAAACGTTTTGGCCATTTTCTTTTATCCTCGAAATCCAGAAAACAGAACTAAATCTTTATTTGTAAAATCAATAAAAAATTGAAAAATTCTCCAATTTCAATGATTCAAATTTATATGGATTCAGCATCTTGTGCTCTTTCTGTTAGTAACAAAGTTGCAACATGTTTCTGTAATAAATTTTGCACTAAATAATTAAATACAGAAATGGCTATTAAAATTTGAAACTTTGGAAATTCATAACTTGAGTTCTGTTCACCCAAATTGAGCAAACTTGGGCTCTAAAATTTTGTCTTAACAAACTCTACACAGTGGTATTTTATTTGGTCACAATTGAATTAAATTTGAACATGTTTCCTTCTGTTTACTAAAAGGGGCAGAATAAAAATGCTTATGGAAAAATGCATAATAAATTCAATAATTATCCAAAAATTATGTTTAATAGCTCAAAATGTTCATTGAAACATTTTATACATGTTTTCAACCTTTTCAATACAATTTGTGCCCAATTCCATTTAAATTTGGTTAGCTCACCCACTAATTGTTATCCATGCTAATCAACATTTAAATTGATGGTTAGATAAATAACTTAAACCTTCCTAATTAAATGTTGGGCTTTTGTCTCAACTTAAATTGGTTAAGTTGCATCCCCGCATGTCATGCATCCATATCTTGATCATGCTGGATCTTTTGCCGTAGAAGTAATTGTTGCATCCGGTGTTTGTTCTAGTTCGTTGCTTCTTCGCGGATAGGACGTTGAGATGATGTGAGCAACGACAAGTTCTGCGGATGTACCTCTACTTGCTGGATTCCAGGCAAGTATACTCAATTGCTACCTATGTTGCCTTTCCTCACTTGTTACCGATTCTTCCCGTTGTCTTTATGCTAGCCTTATGATTCGATGCTTGTGTCTCGATCCTATCATATGTTTACCTTGCAACCATGATATAGCCTTCCTTCCACTTCCTATTAACTGTTGTTTGTTTACCTTGTTGGCCCTCGTGTCGTAGTTGCATGCTTAGTGTTGTTTGCGCTCAAGTCTCGTTGTCCGTCTTATCACCTGTTTAGTCGATAGTTGGGTTTCAATTCAATCAACATGTTAATGTTTTGGGTAATATTAATTTGATGATAAGGCACCGGAAGGAGGCCCGGCGTGGTTTTGAGGCCTGCTAGTGTCGACCTTAATTAGGAAAAGGGTCTTGTCCTCCGATCCATGATGAGCGCGCTAACCGCATGTGGGAAGCGAGTATGGGCGCCCCCCGCAACTTTGATTCGATTCGCATCTCGTCCAAATCGCCACACTTAGTTCGGGCTTTCCATTTGATGCATGCATATGCAGGTGCGAGCCCTTGGCGCCAGGGTGGAACTTTTGTAGTCGGCATTTAGGGCGGCGTGGTCTTCCAGTGCTATGAGGGTCCCCCTTTTCTTCGTGGGGGCTCGATTAGCCGCGCACGCACATCACGTGGTTCTTTGGGCTTGATGCGAAGAAGAGTTGGGTTGTGTTGAGTGCCTCGCTTGGTGGAAGGGTCTTTCCATCTGGCGGGTCATTCTTACGTGTACGGCCAAATTGGTGCATCCCTGCAGGGTTAATCTTCTCGAGAAGCCGTGTTGTCCGCGGTTATGGATGACTTGGTGAAAGTGCTGGCTAACAAGTACTCAGACAACTTACACTTAACGATGATAACTTGACTAGTAATATAGATTACCTCCACCATAAAAATGAATGTCACCTTAATCAACAGTGTGAGTTTCCTTGGGTTGCTTCCATAGTTGGGGGTAACACTGGATGGGTATTGTTTGGTGAGTAGTTATAGTTGGTTTTGTCGCGCTATCTTATCCCTTTCTTTTAGCCGGATGTTGTAGCGCGTCTCTGTAGTTAGCTAGTGCAGCCCGCTGCCGCTTCTTTGCAATAATCCCTTCCTTCCGTTCTACCCAAAGCATTTGTATCTTGTGATGATTGGTTACGCTGGTATCTTGTGAGTATGGTTTATCCGCTTGCTAGTACTTAATAGTACTGACCCACGAATCCATTTCGTGGCTGCATATTCCACATTGCAGTCAACAGGTTTGAAGTCTGACGACGTTAGCTTGGGAATCCCTCCGGCTTGGCCTGGGCAGGGATTGGACGCCATCGGTTATCTTCAGGACTCTTAGTCCAATTTGTATCTTGCCCGTAGTCGGACACTATGTTGTTTCTTCCGCTGTCATTTGGATCTTTGTATTGTATCAGTTGTATCCTTGACTCGTTTGAGTCGTCTTGTATATATCTTTTCTGTTGTTGTTGCGGAATATTCGTGAACTGTTGTAATGTTATCATAAGTGGCAAACTGGAATCGGTTATTATGTGGATTTTGGCGGAAATGCTGAAATCTGCATAGTGCCCGATCTCGGGGCGTCACATCCACAGTTCACTAGAGGTGTCTCTCCATAAAAGATAGCTAAAATGCGTGGTGAAAAAATTACAGCTGGGCAACTGATAAATAAAGAAACATGCATGACATAAAGATTATTACGAGATTCATGCGGGCATTACAACAAAATACATAGATCGTTATCCAACTGCATCTATGACTAATAATCCACCCTCCGAATATCATCCAAACAAACGTTGGGTATTAAGTTGCAAGAAACAGATTATCGCAGTAAGCAAAGTGTGTAACGTAAACAATGTAAACTAAGTAAACATCGTTGTTTTCTCCCTAATGGCAACAACACATCCTCCATCCGTCATGTTTCTGTCACTCGAGCACAGATGCAAAGGAGGCATGAACCCACTATCGAGCATAAATACTCCCTCTTGGAGTCACTAGCATCTACTTGGCCAGAGCATCTACTAGCAATGGAGAGCATGCAAGATCATAAATAACATACACATGAAGATAACATCATAGATTGATAATCAAAAGACATAGCATTCAATAATCATCGGATCCCAGCAAACACAACATGTAGCATTACAATAAGATGATCTCGATCATGTGAGGCAGCTCACAAGATCTAAACATGAGGCATAAAGTGTATAGGACAACCATCTAGCTACTGCTATGGACCCATAGTCCAGGGATGAACTACTCACGTATCACTCCGGAGGCGTGCATAGTGGTGTAGACCCCTCCGGTGATGATTTTCCCTCCCGACAGGGTGCCGAGGAGAGCTCCAAAACCCTCCCAATCTCGAGTTAACGATGACGGTGGCCTCGGGTGTTTTCAGGGAAAAGTGGTATCTTTATAGGGTTGACGTATCAAGGGGAATAAATAAGCGAAAGGGCGATGGCGGTGGACGCCCGAGGGGCCCACACCACCCCCAGGCGGGGCCGGGGGGTGCCACCCTATGGTGTGCCCCCCTCGGGCCTCTTCGGGACTTCGTGTAACCTTCGGGAATTCTAAGACTTCCGGGCTTCGAATTTTCCAATTCCGAGAATATTCCAGAACAACTTTTCTGAAACTAAAAACATCAGAAAACAGGGAAATGGCTCTGTGGCATCTTGTCAATAGGTTAGTGCCTGGAAATCGATAAAAATGACATAAAGTGTTAGGAAAACATGTAGCATAAGGCATGAAAACAACATGGAACATCAGAAATTATAGATACGTTTATGACGTATCAAGCCACCGTCAGCGTCAACCCTAGTCCGGGAGGGTTCGGAGCTCTCCCCAGCACCCTGCCGGGAAGTAGAATCATCACCGGAGGGCTCTTAATCACCATGCCTCCCTCCGGAGTGATGCGTGAGTAGTTAATCCCTGGACTACGGGTCCATAACAATAGCTAGATGGTTGTTCTCTCCTCTTTATGCCTCATGTTTAGATATTGTGAGCTGCCTAACATGACCAAGATCATCTTATTGTAATGCTACATGTTGTGTTTGCTGGGATCTGATGAATATTGAATGCTATGTCCAGTGATTATCAATCTATCATGTTCTTTCATGTGTATGCTATTTATGATCTTGCATGCTCTCCTTTACTAGTAGATGCTCTAGCCAAGTTGATGCTTGTAACTCTAAGAGGGAGTATTTATGCTCGATAGTGGTTTCATGCCTCCTTTTCATCTGTGCTCGAGTCACAGAAACGTGACGGATGGAGGATGTGTTGTTGCCATTAGGGAGAAAACAACAATGCTTTGTCTAAGGATGATGTTATTGTTTACATTACACACTTTTCTTATTGCGGTTATCTGGTGCTTGCAACTTAATACCCAATGTTTGTTCAGATGATATTCAGAGGGTGGACTTTCAGTCATAGATGCAGTTGGATAACAGTCTATGTATTTTGTTGTAATGCCCGCATGAATCACATAGTAATCTTTATGTCTTGCATATGCACTACGGTGCAGCCTTCATTTCTGTCAATTGCCGAGCTGTAATTTGTTCACCACACATGTTATTTATCTTTCACGGAGAGACACCACTAGTGAACTGTGGATCCCAGTCCTTTTTCCTCATACTGATAAAACACCTACTGCTTTCATACTGCTGCTACTGCTTTCATACTGTTTTCCTACTGTTTTCCACACCATACGTTTAGCCTCTTTGGGTTCAGCAAAACCGGTGAGATTGACAACCTCACTGCTACGTTGGGACAAAGTGATTTGATTGTGTTGTGTAGGTTCCACGTTGCTGCTGAACCGGTAGTGCGCCCTGCCACCTCAGCTGCATCAACCTTCAGATATTGCTTGTCCTCCTAATGATTGATTCAACCTTGGTTTCTTTTCTTAGGGAAAACTTGCTTCTGCACTCCTTACACCTTGCACTTGGGGTGTACCAACGTTAGTCATCAACAAAGTTTTCTGGCGCCGTTGCCGGGGAAGAAGAGAATTTCTGCAAGGGGAGTCTCTCACTTCCAATCTCTTTACTTTGTTTTTGTTTTGCTTAGTTTATTTTATTTTGTCTTGTTTGCTTCTCTTTATCAAAAACACAAAAAAAGATGAGTTCTCATTCTAGCTGTAGTTTTATTAGTGTTTTTAGTCTTGTTAAAATGACTACTACTGGGAACACTAAGTTGTGTGACTTTACTAGCACCAACAACAATGATTTAATTAGCACACCTATTGCTGCACCTGCTCCTACTGCTGATTTTTATGAGATAAAACCTGCCCTGTTAAACCTTGTTATGAGAGAGAAATTTTCTGGTGTTACTACTGATGATGCTGCTGCCCATCTTAATAATTTTGTTGAACTACGTGAGATGCAAAAATATAAAGAAGTAGTTTCCTTTCTCTTTGAGAGGAAGAGCTAAAGAATGGTTGTTGTCTTTGCCTAGAAATAGTATTGATTCTTGGACTAAGTCTAAAGATGCATTCATTGGAAAATATTATCTTCCGGCTAAGATTATATCTTTAAGAAGTAGCATTATGAATTTTAAGCAACTTGATAATGAGAATGTTGCTAAAGCTTGGGAAAGAATGAAATCTTTGGTAAAGAATTGTCCCACTCATGGACTGACTACTTGGATGATCATCCAAACCTTTTATGCATGTCTGAATTTTTCTTCAAGAAACCTTCTGGATTCAGCTGCTGGAGGAACCTTTATGACCATGATCTTCGGGTTAGCAAAAAAGCTTCTTGATGATATGATGGTAAATTATTCTGAGTGGCACACTGAGATCTACAACTGGTAAGAAGGTAAATTATGTTAAAGAAACCTCCTCTTTGAATGAAAGACTTGATGCTATTATGTCTATTCTTGTGAATGGCCAAGCTCCAATTAATCGAAATAATGTTCCTTTAGCCTCTTTGGTTGCTCAATAAGAGCATGTTGATGTGAACTTCATTAAAAATAATAATTTCAACACCAATGCTTATAGGAATAATTTTGGTAGCAACAATTATAGGCCATATCCTCCCAATAATAGCAATTATTATTGTAATTATTATGGTAATTCCTACAAGAACAATAAAAGTGTACCCTCTGATCTTGAGAACATGCTTAAGAATTTTATTAGTACACAAACTGCTTTTAACAAATCTGTTGAGGAAAATTTTGGCAAAATTGATGTTCTTGCTTCTAAAGTTGATAGCCTTTCTCTTGATGTTGATTTTCTGAAACTAAAAGTTATGCCTCATGATGTTAAAGAAAGTAAAACTTTAAATTCTGTCCAAATTCGAATTGATGACATTGTTAGGATGTTAGCTGAATTGCATGCTAGATGGGAAAGAGAAGATGAAATAGCTAGAAAGAATAATATAGATAATGTTTGCACCATTACTACCACTAGTAAAACTGAAGCTTCCCATGCTAGAAAATCTTCTACTATCAATGGTAAAGTAATTGGTGTTGGAAACACTCCCACTTCTGCTAGTAAAAATACAAAACTGCCTGGAACTGCTAAAAATGCTCCTCATTAAAGTGCTGAAATTTTTAGAAACATGGGAGACAATGGTCCCATTATCTTTGATAAAAATGATCTTGACTTTGATGATTGCAACATAACTGAATTGATTAAGTTCTTACAAAATCTTGCTAGTTGTCCTAATGCTAGTGCTATGAATATGGCTTTCACAAAACATATTACAAATGCTCTCATGCAATTTAGAGAGGATGAATTAAGACGGGAAGCATCTATCCCTAGGAATCTAGATGATGGTTGGGAGCCTATTATTAAAATGAAAGTGAATTATTTTGATTGAAATTCTCTATGTGATCTTGGTGCTAGTATCTCTGTTATGCCCAAGAAACTCTATGATATTCTTGATTTACCACCATTTGAACCTTGTTATTTGGATGTTCGTCTTATTGATAATGTTAGAAAGAAACCTTCGGGGAGAGTTATGATGTTCTTATAATGGTTAATAATACTCCTGTCCCCGTTGATTTTGTTGTCTTGAATATTGAATGCAATGCTTCTTGTCCAATTGTTTTGGGAAGACTTTTCTTAGAACTGTTGGTTCTGTTATTGATATGAAAAAAGGGAATATTAAATTTCAGTTCCCACTCAAGAAAGGTATGGAACACTTCCATACAAAGATAATGAAGTTGCCTTTTGATTCCGTTATTCGAACAAGTTACAATTTGGATGCTTCTTCACTTGAAAATACTTGATTCCACTTTTCTGAGCCTAGCTAAAAGGCGTTAAACAAAAGCACTTCTTGGGAGATAACCCATGGTTTTATTTTTGCTTTGTTTTTCTCTGTTTCATTTGAGTAAAGGGGTGTTATAATTATTTAGTAACTCCTTTGTATCTTTCTTTTCATGTTTTAGTAGTGCCAAGTAAGGTTTCTGACGAGAGTTGAAGTTGGTTTTCGGATTTCTGCGCAGGAAACAGATTTCTATTGTCCATCGTAAAAAATCGTGTAAAATCCTGGAAGATCGGAATGATCTGAAATTTCTTTTTCTTATTCCTAAGATAATTCGATCTGAGCAACATAAGTGCCTCGAAAAAATTCGTCTTTACAGACCGTTCTGGTTTTGACAGATTCTGCTATTTTTTTTTTCATTTGCACTTTTGAGATGTCAAGTGGATTTCTTTGCTTCACGAAACATCAATAGCACTTGTGCCATACAGAACCAATGTATTTTTAATTGTTGCACTAACCCTCTAATGCGAATTACTGTTTGAGTGTGGTGTGAAGGAAGTTTTCAAGGGTCAAGAGAAGAGGTGATATATGTGATCAAGAAGAGTCCAAGGTCAAAGCTTGGGGATGCCCCCGTGGTTCATCCAAGCATATTTTAAGAAGACTTGAGCATCTAAGCTTGGGGATTCTCAAGGCATCCCCTTCTTCATCAACTATCTATCAGGTCACTTCTCGTGAAACTATATTTTTATTCGGTCACATCATATGAAGTTTACTTGGAGCGTCTGTTTGTTTTCTTTTGTTTTCCTTTGTTTTATTTTGTTTTCCTTGATGCAATAATATAGTTGGATCCTAGAATTCTTTCTTTGGGAGAGAGACACGCTCCTCTTTTTCGTTTGAATACTTGCTATGCTAGTATTCTTAGTTTTTCTTCTAGTTGCTGCAAAATTTCCTGTTTAGCTCTCGTTTTCATTGCATCTCTTATTCAGAGCTGCTAGTTTTAGTAGTGTTTTGTGAGGCCTCTCATGTTTTATTGTTTTTGCATTTAGAGAGTTTTTTGTTAAAGCATGTCTTGTATGGTGCTTGTTGGGAAAAGAAACAGCTGCTTGAGGTAGAATTTTTAACGGTTGTAAGTAGAAGTTTGTATAGACTGTGGCTAGACTTTTTATATAATGCTAGATGTTATTTTAGTTTTAAATCCTTGTGGTTACTGAGTAGCATTATTAGCCTCAAATAGCTGAGAGTGTTTAATGTACCATTGAAAGAATCATGAGTTGTTCTTGTCATATTGAAGCATAAATTTGTGGTGTTCTCCTTTGAATGTTTTATTTGGTTGACTTGGCGCATGGTCACAACATGTTTATGACTATGAACCAGTCACGAATAGCCTCTATGATCATTTAGTTTTTGAACTTGTGGTACCACTTATGCTTTGATTAATTATGTTTATGTCGCTATGCATGATTATGGCTCTTATGCTCTCTTGATTTGTCGCTCCCAGTCTTTTGCTAGCCTCCACATGTACTGAGTATGAGCTCTACTCGTGAATACAACTCCCAAAAACCAAAGTTTTCCCATTGTGTCCACCATACCTACCAACATGTGGTACTTAACCGCCACTCCAAAGTAAATTTCTCATGTGTTCCTTTAAAACTTTCAAAATTACTCCTGTTTTGTGCTCCTGTTTTAGCTCATGAAGACGTAAATAGAGAATCTTTATCTCACTAGTTGATTGGACTTTCACACCCTGGACTAGTGGCTTCATCCTCTTATCCAATGATAGAAGAGCTGGCAGCGGGGTGCCCAGCCCCAAATTAATAACACAAATTCTCTTCACTATTTTTGCTCCTGATTTATCAGTCAAAGCAAAATTGTGTAAACAAAAGAGAAAGAGGGATGACCTTCTACCCAGATGCGTCCTTCAATGGGAGCTGTTCTTGTGAAGTCTAGTTGGCTTGTGATGTACTGTATTTTTTGTTCACCATTCGTTGGCATAAGCATACACCTCTCTTAAAATATAGACACTCCTCCACGGTATATGATTGTTGGAAGGCACCCGAGGATTCGGTTAGCCATGGTTGTGAAAGATGGTTGGGAGGAGTGTCAAGTTTTCAATACCTCTGTTTAATAAAATAAAAGCTCTAGAACATGAGTGATCCATGCTTCCCTCTACGAAGGGCCTTTCTTTTACTTTTATGTTGAGTCTCCATCTTCTAACTTTATGCACGCTTGAGAGAGCATAGTTGTCATTCTGAGTTTTATGTGCATTTTTTCCAGAAACATTATTAATTGATTCATGATGTGTTATTGCTTGTTCTTTAATTATTTGTTCTAGTCTTCCTCATGAACTTTGAAGGTGTCCTGGCATTTATGTTTTGCCCCACTCTTAAGGACTAGCGAAATATCACCTTGACATGTTCTCTCTATACATAAAACAAACGTATATCTTTCTTTGCATTGTTATTCATGATCTTTTATCTGAGTTACTTCTCATGATGCAAGGTGATTGCTATGATTTATTATTAAAGTTCTATTTATCATGCGTATGTTTAAGTTCTACGATCTCATCTTACTTATGCTTTTACATTATTGATGATCAAGTTTATGTTGGTAGCATGTCACCACAGAAATTATTGTGTTTTTATCGTTTACCTACTCGAGGACGAGTAGGAACTAAGCTTGGGCATGTTGATATGTCATAAACGTATTCTTAATTTCTGATGTTCCATGTTGTTTTCTTATTGTTTCCCACATGTTTGCTATACAATTTATGTCATTTTTATCGATTTTCCGGACTAACCTATTGACAAGATGCCATAGAGCCATTTCCCTGTTTTCTGCTATTTTTAGTTTTAGAAAAGTTGTTCTAGAAATATTCTCGGAATTGGAAAATTTGAAGACCGAAAGTCTTAGAATTCCCGAAGGTTCCACGGAGTCCCGAAGAGACCTAGAGGGGGGCCTCAGGGGGCCCACACCATAGGGCGGCGCGGCCCCCCTTGGTCGGGTCAGGCGGTGGTGTGGGGCCCCCAGGCCTCCACCGCCTTTGCCCTTTCGCCAATTTAATCCCCCAAGACATAAACCCTAGGAGGATACCACTTTTTCCCGAGAAACACCTGAGGCCGCCGTCACCGTCATCCCGTGATCGGGAGGGTTCTAGAGCTCTCCCGGGCACCCTGTCGTAGGGGGAAATCATCACCGGAGGGGTCTACACCACCATGCCCTCCTCCGAAGTGATGCGTGAGTAGTTCATCCTTGGACTACGGGTCCATATCAGTAGCTAGATGGTTGTTCTCTCCACTTTGTACCTCATGTTTAGATCTTTTGAGCTTCCTATCATGATCAAGATCATCTTTATGTAATGCTGCATGTTGTGTTTGCTGGGATCTGATGAATGTTGAATGCTATGTCTTCTGATTACCAATCTATCATGTTATCTTCATGCTTATGTTATTTATGATCTTTCATGCTCTCCGTTATTAGTAGATGCTCTGGCCAAATAGATGCTGGTAACTCCAAGAGGGAGCATTTATCCTCGATAGTGGGTTCATGCCTCCTTTTCATCTATGCTCGAGTGACATAAACGTGACGGATGGAGGATGTGTTGTTGCCATTAGGGAGAAAACAACAATGCTTTGTCTAAGGATGATGTTATTGTTTAGATTACACACTTTCCTTACTGCGATTATCTATTGCTTGCAACTTAATACCCAACGTTTGTTCGGATGATATTCGGAGGGTGGATTTTTAGTCATAGATGCAGTTGGATAACGGTCTATGTATATTGTTGTAATGCCTGCATGAATCACATAGTAATCTTTATGTCTTCCAAATGCACTATGGTGCAGCCTTCATTTCTGTCAATTGCCCAGCTGTAATTTGTTCACCACACATGTTATTTATCTTTCACGGAGAGACACCACTAGTGAACTGTGGACCCCGGTCCTTTTTCCTCATACTGATAAAACACCTACTGCTGCTACTGCTTTCATACTGTTTTCCTACTGTTTTCCACACCATACGGTTAACCTCTTTGTGTTCAGCAAAACCGGTGAGATTAACAACCTCACTGCTACGTTGGGACAAAGCGATTTGATTGTCTTGTGTTGGTTCTACATTGTTGCTAAACCGGTAGTGCGCCCTGCCACCTCAGCTGCATCAACCTTCAGAGATTGCTTGTCCTCCTACTGGTCGATTCAACCTTGGTTTATTTTCTGAGGGAAAACTTGCTGCTGCACTCCTCACACCTTGCACTTGGGGTCTACCAACGTTAGTCATCAGCATGCCCTCTGCATCTTGTGCTTTCGTTGAGGTGGTGCCAATTTCCCGTGCTTCTATAAAGGCGGCGGTGGTGGCCAAGTGTGTGTGACTATATATTGATGCCTTTGCATATGGAGATGGTGTCATGGTGTTGAGGGTTTCCCTCGTCTTGATGGGGGAGGAGCTCCCTTACCTGGTCATCCTTGCTTTCCCTGTCACAGTCCCTTTGTCGCTCATCTTAGGCATCCAACGACTGCTTCCGACGTTTTCACTTCTTCCCCACACACTCACTACTCCTATTGAGTTGGGATGTGAGTTATTTCCCTAGTCGCGGGTTGCTCATCATGTCTACTTCAGTCTTGCATCTCGGGTTCCCTTACTTAGCGTCCAAGCCTTGGAGGTAAGTAGAATCATGCTCGCAGACCACCCGTGCATTAGATGTGGTGGTTCTAATTGGCTGAGAGTGGAACACCTATGGTGGCGCTCCTATGTAGGGTCACTCCCAAACACTTGAAAATTCCAAGTGGAGATGTCGGCAAGCGTTTCTTTAATTCTTATGCTACCCTATAATTATCCCAAAGGACTGGTCTAAAAAGATGAAACTCTTATACGTTTGTAGTACATTGCTAGGATTTAGGATTTAGATATGGAGTGATAGGAAGATGAGCAATATACTATCTTTTTTCTCCTCGTCACGCCCCTATAGGATTTTCTCCTCCGGTGCATTTCTTCTCCAGCCCTTCTTTTGTTATTCCATGCTCCCCACGCCCTCTCTGGCCTATCACTTTGAGCCCTTCTCTCGGTATGCATTGCTTTCTTGTCGCAGTCCCTTGCCGGGCAGCTCGGGGCCCAAAGATGGACGACAGAACGGTCTACTTCAAACAATATTTCACTCCTTTCCCACATCTACAGGTTGCTCAGTACGTCAGCCTTGATCTCGCATCTCGTGTTCCTTTCCTGGACAACCCTGGTCTTCGCGATAGGTAGCATTGTGCTCGCAGGCCCTCTATGCCCTATGCGTTAGACGCGGTGGTGCCAATTGCCTATCCGTCGGTGGTGGTGGTCGAGCGTGCGGCTATGGTGGTGCTCTTGCGTAGGTTACTGGATGCATATCTAGTACCATATGCTTAGGGTTTTCCTCTGCTTGATGGTGGCGGAGTGCCCTCTTCGGCTATTCATTGATTTTCCTGCTGCAGTCATTGCTTTTCCTACGGCTATGGTGGTGCTCTTGTGTAGGTTACTGTATGTAGATCTAGTGCCATGTGCTTAGGGTTTTCCTCTGCTTGATGGTGGCAGAGTGCCCTCTTCAGCTATTCATTGCTTTTCTTGCCGCAGTCCCTTGTCGCTCAGCTTAGGCGCCCAACGGCGGCAATAGGTTGCTTCTTCCGAAGTTTTCACTACTTCCCCACACCCACAATATGCTCCCAGTACGACTGCTTCAAAATCGCATCCCATTACCCTTTCTTGGGATCTCTAGCCTTGGCAATCGGTAGTATTGTGCTCGCAGGGCCTTGTGTGTCTTGTGAGTTAGACGCAATGCACCTACACTGCCGGCAGCGGCGACTGAGGCTACGGTGGCGCTCTTTTGTAGGGTGACAAATGAAGATCTAGAGTTGTGTTGCTAGGTTTTCCATTGATGAGCACCCTTCCCTGCTCTTCCTTGTTTTCCTTGTCATAATCCCTTGCATCTTAGCTTAGGGCAGCAGGTTGTTTCTGATTTTTTTTCACTCCTTCCCTACACCCTCACTCTACTCTTGTCGAGCTAGGCACCCCTTGCCTTAGCGATTGGTAGCATCGTGCTCGCATGACCTCCGCGTCTTGTGCTTTAGATGTGGTTGTGGCCAAGCATGCACTTATATTGGTGCTTTTGGGTAGGCTGGCGCATCCAGATGGTGTCATGCTGCTGAGGGTTTCCCTCAGCTTGATGGTGGCGGAGTGCCTTTGCACGGTCTTCCTTTCTTTCTCTGTCACAATCCCTTCGTTGCTCAGCTTAGGAGTCCGACGGCTGCTTCCGACGTTTTCACTCCTTCCCCACACAATCACTACTCCTATCGAGTTGGGATGTGAGTTATTTCCCTAACTATGGGTTGCCCATTATGTCTACTTCAGTATTGCATCTCGGGTTCCCTTACTTAGCGCTTTGGCCTTGGAGATAAGTAGTATCATGCTCGCAGGCCACCCTTGTGTTAGATGTGGTGGTTCCAATTGTCCGAGAGTGTAGCGGCTATGGTGGCGCTCCTATGTAGGGTGATAGACACTCTGGCCATTGGCTTGATAGTGGCGGCGCGACATATCCTGGCCTTCTTTGCTTTTCTTGTCACAATTGTTTTGCAGCTCAGCTTAGGGCTGTGTATTTCCGATTCTTTTAACTCCTTCCCAACACCCTAACTCTACCCCCCTCAAGCTCGGTTGGGCGTTATTTCTACACTCGACTATGGTGGCATTCATGCGTAGGGTAGCAGATGCAGGTCTTGTGTAGTTGCCGAGTGTGTCCCCTCGGCTTTATTGCGGCGGGGTGCCCTATCATGATCTTCCTTGCTTTCCTTATTGCATTTCTTTGCAACTCAGCTTACGACCCAATAGCTGGAGGTGGCGGTGTCGGCCTACTTCTAAAAATGTTTTCATTTTTTTCCTCCATATCCTCATGAATTATTTTCTCCTATGCTTCTTCTTCATGAGGTGTTGATTCAGGTGACAAGTGCGCCGGGTGCGAAGCCGGAGGATGGCGCCCGATCGAGATTCTGCTGACCGGTCGAGGACCCGCCATCATGCACTGTTTTCACAGTCCGACCGCCTCGTTGAGAGAGAGGCCTGAGCATACGAGCACCTCGGCAGGGTACTCGGGGACGATGATGATGAAGACGTGGTGGTCACCAAAATAGACGATGGAGCTGTCCTCGGGGTGAGCAGCGTCGTTGGCGAAGCACGCAGTGTTGTTGAGGATTTCGTTGAACACGCCAAACGTCATGACGAGTCTAGAGGTGACGAGGTGTATCGAACGGAAATAGACTCCGGCCGCAGCGCTGTGCCCCCATACTGGGTGCCAATTTTCATGATGTGTTACACTGTAGTGCGATACGGGATGACGATCAAGGTGTCGGAGCACAGGATGCAGACGACGGCATCCGTAAACGGCACGAGGATAAAGAAGTTGCAACGAACCCAGGTTCAGGGAGCCTCAATGAAGTAAAACCCTTACTCCTACAAGATCGATAAATGAACTAGGAGTACCATATGTTTGCAAAGTGTTCTCAGGAGCGTGGTTTATTTCCTATTGAAAGAGAGCTTAGCCTTTCTCTGGGCTCCCAGACTGGAAGGTTGGCTTATAGGTGGGGCTGGTTGCATATATGAGCGGAAAATGATGTCGCTTACAGGGGTGAGTAGGAGATTAAAACTTTTCCGGTTAAGTCTTGCTAAATGCGGAAATAAACTAGGTCTTCAAATTAACAAGCACACAGAGGCACACGTAGACGATGATGTATACCAGAGTTCCTCCTTTTGAGGGGAGTACGTCTTGTTGGAGAGGTGTGAGATCGCCACAAAAGGTCTACTCAACGCCACAAAAGCCCCACCCTATTCTCCGATGAACCTCGCCATAAAGGCCTAGTTCACCTTCCACTATTGGTAACCTTCAATCTTGAGGCACACATCCACAACTTAATTAGAGACTCTTGATGTCACCACAATCTTGGTGCACGCATCCACAACTCAATTAGAGGCTCCCAAGAACACTACATCGTCTAGGGCCCGATACCCAAGAGTAACAAGTCCACAAACTTTCACTTACACGAATCCTCGTGGAGAGAGCAAACCGATGCAACCAATGCAAATGGCAAGAGCACAAGTGCTCAAATCCTTCACTCTCAAATTCCAACAAAGCAACAAATACTTATGGGGGAATAAGAGAGGAAGAACAAAGGAGGAGAAATACCAAGAACTCCAAGATCAAGATCTACTAGGTTCATTTCACTTAGAAGAGATATGGATTGGTGGAAATGTAGATCTAGATCTCCTCTCAATTTTTCCTAAAATATATGCAAGAATCATGGGAGTAATTTAGAGAGGGGCAAGGTTTCCAAAGTCAACAATGGTGGGAGAGAGAGCAAAAAAACGTGCTTGGCACAACTGTCTTCCTTTGGGGAAGAAGGGGGCCTTTTATAGGTCCCCACGAAAAAGAGCAGTTGCAGGAAAAAGACACCGGAGACTCCGGCCCAAAAAGATTCCGGACAGTTTCCGCAAGGGCGGAAACTTTGCCAAAAGTCCGGAGACTCTGGCAACTTTCCAGACTGGAGACAATACGTGACACAACAAAAACTTGGCACTAGGAAATCCTAAGGCCGGAGACTCCGACCCTTGCAGACCAGATACTCTGGCTAGGTCGGAGACTCCGCCAATTCTAGGCCAAGTTTCCGCACTGGCTCCAGTGGGTGACACCACTTTGGTCTTGGCGCATGGAAACTGAGGCTGGAGACTCCGACCCTAGGAGACCGGAAACTCCTACCCGGCCGGATACTCCGGCAAGTCTCCACCAAGATTCTGGACTGAAAACAGTGGGTAACACTTGGCCTATTTTGGAATAAATCCTGAGTCCGGAGACTCCGATCTAGGGACACCAGAGACTCCGGCCTGCTTCCACAACGAGACAATAGATTCTGGAACCCCATAAGTTATGCAAACGAAGTCCGAATAAGGTGAAACCAATTTTGTTGGAAATATAACAACAAGGACTATCCAAATAAAATCTTGATACCTCAAAGTATGGAGAAATTACCACACATGGAAGGTGTCAAAGACAAACATAATATTTTCACCACCAAAAACGCAACAAGTTTTTCTTACGAAATCTGTTTTCGATAAACTTTGTCTTGTCATGAAGATCACGACAAGCACCAAAACAAATAGAGATAAAAGCCAAATAAGAACCAAGAAATATCATATGAAAAGTATTCAAAGGTTTGATCTCTCTACAAAGATGCGATCAAGTTACTCACTTGAGAGCCACTCTTAATAGTATGACTACAGATCCTATAACCCGGTCTCCCAAAAGCATGAGACCAGTAAAATAGAAAACCTATAAAGATCATACCTTTGCCTTGAGCATTCCACTTAAGTTAAATGATGCAAATCTTGACTCTCTCAAGTTGGATCTCCTTTCTTGACTGTGCTTGCTAGCACATGCTCCGGTTGATGAAGACTTGCAAATTGCCCCCTCATACACCACTATGGGAGAGACCATCCTTGGCAAATTTTCATATGGCCATTATTTCCAATTGGGTGGCAAGAATCAAGCATAGGATTTCTTCGAGGCGCTTCTCTTGATCTTCCACAACAAGCTTGATGACGAACACCACTTGACGTCATCGATCATGGGCTATATAAAATCTTCCTTTTGATGCATGTCCATGGAAAGATACCTAATCACACATAGAAAACACATATATGGGTTAGTTCACAAAGCTACACGGACAATTGCTTACCATACCACGAGATACATACCCCCACTTGGTACATCTTGTAGCTTTGTGTGTTGATCACAAGTTTGATCAACCTTGTATATTTTCTTCTTTCTCCATTTGATGATATCTTAAATATAATCATGAAAGACCACCTAATTCTTTTCTTCAAGGCATACTTGCAATATGCTCAACTCTATATAAGACCATTCGTCATATAAATACTTGAATATTACAATGGTCATCATGAAAACTTCTAGAGTCCAATACATGAACTCCACTATTTTCCCATGGACAATATCTTTAAGGATATCTCAATGCAAACATTAGTCCATAAGAATTGTCATTAATTACCAAAATCACACATGGGGGAACCATGCACTTTCAATATAGCATCCGGCTAGGAACCTCCCACTATTCCTCTTTAGTATTTTTTTTCTTTCGATGTCGTCGGCCATAGGACACGACGTGCGGTCGACTGGCCACTGTGTATGATGAAGTTGGCCGAAAGTCTGGTACGGCTGAAGCGTAGTGACATTGTGCATGGCGTCCCATCACACTTTACGACATGCTCCCTTGTCGAGTCCGTGGAGATAGCCGTTGGTCCGTGGAGTTCTTCTACCCAAATAGGGGTCATCCCTCAACATGTAGGGTGGCAGATGCGAATCTAGTGTCATTGCCGAGTGTGTCCCCTCGGCTTTATTGTGGCGGGGCGCCCTCTCCCGGTCTTCCTTTCTTTCCCTATTGCAATCTCTTCGATCAGGGCCCAATGGCTAGAGGTGGCGGCCTCGGTCTATTTCTGACAATGTTTTCTTTTCTTCCTTCATATCCTCATGCATTATTTGCTCCTATGTTTCTTCTTCTTGAGGTATGGATTCGGGGATAGGTGTGCCGCTTAAACACTTGGGGGATTTCATATCAAGTTGGAGTATTGGAGCGTTGTTTGGTAAGACGCTGAAGATATATATATATATATATATATGCAATGATCACGAGGTGGTCAGAATGTCGGTTGGTTGCATGGATTACACTAAAATCCGGAAAGTGTGGTCTATTTCCTATTGAAAGAGAGCTTAGCCTTTCTATGGGCTCCCAACACGTCTTATATAGAGGCTGGAAGGTTGGCTTACAGGTGGGGCTGGTTGCATACACTATTACGATACCCACAATCTCAGCCAGTTCCCGTGCATAGGCCTAAGCCGATTCCCCCACCCGGTTCGGAGCATATGGTGCTAATAGTTGGGCCTACTGGATCCGGTTTCGCGGGTCGTCTGGGAAACGCGTCCCCTCATATGGTTTTGAAAAACGCGCACCTCTGATAGTACGATAATCCGCGATGGGCGTGATGAGGATCTGACTCGCCCATCGCGAGGCGGCTTGGCAATTCAACTGACTCCCAAATATTCGGATGCCTGCAATTAGGCGAATGGTTCGACAACTATGCGTCAGATACAAATAAGCCGTCTCTAACTAATCAGTTTCGATTGCGCTTTAAATTTCCTCCTCGTTTCTAGAGAGTCCGACGATATCCAGAAACATTTTACTAGGGTTCCTGTCCCATCTAGAGTGGATTATTTCGGATCGACTCCGATTTCTCCGTAAGGGTCGGATTGTTTCGAAGATTCGTAGCATAGATTCACTCATACAACACTTATCAAAACATTGAAGATTAGTCTTCAAGAGGGTTTGGCGAGTGCTGGAAGAAGCTTTGGGGTTTGCAGGTGCCACTGAAGGTTGGCAATTACTAGTGGAGTATATAAGCCTTTATTTCAAAAAAGAAAAATTCTTCACCACCAGGCCTGACTGGAGGATGATTGAAATGGTGGGACCCGATATGACCAACTGTACATACAACCAAACACCAGAATATTGTATCTGACGATTCCAGTTTCTCGCGTCGTGCAAGAACGCCCCCATGTCAAAATACGTGTCGTTTAAATGGATGTATCTATTTTTGAGATACATCTAGATCCATCCATTGGGGGGGGGATTTTATTATTTGCCACACTTTTCTGTTCACTTTTATAATTTGCCACAACACGTGTCACCTAGAGGTGGTGGTCAATGTGGCAAATTATAAAGGATTTGAGAAAAGTGTGGAAAATTGTAAATTATGCCTATTTTGGGACAGTTATTTTGAGATGGAAGGGTATATAAAGCCTTCATTTCAAAAAAGAAAAATTCTTCACCACCAGGCCCGACTGGAGTGATTGAAATGGTGGGACCCGATCTGGCCAACCGTACATACAACCAAACACCGGAATATTGTATCTGAAGATCCTAGTTTTTTTTCGCGAAAACGCAAAAGCCTTGCATTTCGATGCATTGATAGAAAAAGAGAGAGTTTATGTACAAGCCCGAAGATAGGCTGACCCCCACACCATACAACTCAACCCAGCCTAACTAGGGAGAAGCTGATGTAGCCCGCGGGCCCCCGCGTTCGCCCAGTCGTGCGCCTCCGCCTTGATCGTGCGAAGTAGCGAGGTCGTCGAAGGTCGGAGATTTTCGAAGACCACGGAGTTACGGTGCTTCCAGACCCACCATGCCGTCAACATGATCAGCGAGGAGGTTCCTCTGCGCAGTGCGCGAGGTGTGTGACGTGGAGATGACTCCTGGACCTATCGGGTGAGCCTGCCTGGTCCCAGGCCCAAGACCTAGGCCCAAAGAGAGGTGTTATCCTGCGGTACTAGAAGGCCCAACGAAGGCCCACCCGCAAGACTTGCGGGTCAAGACAATAACTCCTATGCGTAGTCTACTAGGACTCATGTAACCCCCTCCTGGCTGCATATATAAAGCCAGGAGGGAGGAGAGAAAAAGGAACATCCAATCGGGGATCCAATCTAGAGAGAGGAAGATTCAAGCCACAACTAGACTAGGCAATACACGGGATACCCCGTACGCCTCACCATGGCATCGCCATTGTAACACTTCGACTATCTCGTCATAATACATATCAGACAAGCATGAGTAAGGGTTTTACCTCTACGAGGGCTCCGAACCTGGGTAAATCTTGCCTCCTTGTTAGCCGTCGAGATCACCAGCGCGTACATCGTTCCTCTACTCGAAACCCTACCGGATCATCCGAGGGATTTGTCGACACGACTCTTCGACAATTGGCGCCGTCTGTGGGAACGACACGTGCTGGATCTACGGTCTCGTCGGCCTCATCTACATAAAGCTTTGGGTCCTTGACCCCATAGATTCGATCTACCTTGGCTCCTTCAACTTCATCGAGCACTCGCCGGCATCACGCACGGCCTTCATCGTCTACATCGACATCGTTCTTCACGCACAGGCTGCAGAACAGAAGCAACGAACATATTGCGGACGCCATCAACGGTGGCTCGAAACTCATATGGAACATTCCTTCGGTGGAAATATGCGAAATCAAATTATCTACCGTTTTCAAAAAGAATCGGCGAATTTCGACGGTTAGATCTCCGTGGATGACCCGAACACTGAAGCCCTGTCATTATCTGACGGAACTCCGCGCGACTTTAGGGAAACAATTCTCACAGTCGACTCGGACATCAATTCGAAGATCACACCGTTGAACAACTGAGGAATACAATACCGCACCACTCTGTGTTTTTGAGCCAATTCCAACGATTAGATCTCCGTCAGCGGCTCGCGCACTGCGACACTTTTGGATCTCTGCGAGTTCGCGAATTCAAATCGCAAATCCGAATCCTATTTCGCCAATTTGCGAGTCGACACAAAGACCAAGCAACGTCAACAAAACATGGCGACTCGCCATACTAGTACCTGGGGGCTCGACATCAACATTTCCCTCCGTGTACACACAACAAACATCGCGACTCCGCCGCGTCGAGTCGTTCGGGCGAACATCGCGACTCCGCCGCATCGACTCGGTCCGCCGCGTCGAGTCCTTCGGACAAACATCGCGACTCCGCCGAGTCGACTCGGTCCGCTGCATCGAGTCCTTCGGGAAGCATCGCGACTCCGCCGCGTCGATTCGGTCCGCGGCGTCGAGTCCTTCAGGAAGCATCGCGACTCCGCCGCGTCGAGTCCTTCGGACAAACATCGCGACTCCGCCGCGTCGACTCGGTCCGCCGCGTCGACTCGGTCCGCCGCGTCGAGTCCTTCGGACAAACATCGCGACTCCGCTGCGTCGAGTTCCTCGGGAAGCATCGCGACTCCGCCGCGTCGACTCGGTCCGCCTCGTCGGGTCCTTCCGGAAAACATCACGACTCCGCCGCACAACTCCGCTACATCGAATCCTCTCGACTAAGCGTCTCGGGGGATGTTATTCGCAACAGCCACACTAGTTGCTCGGGGGCTATGCTGCAAAGTAGACGCACTCGAGAATTCGCCGTAGCCGCACTCGACACTCGGGGGCTGAGGCGCGAAACAGCCGCACTCGACACACGAGTCCGGTTCATCGATTCCGGCAATATCACTCGGCACCGCCTCGTCGACTACGACAGTGTCATACAAAGATAAGTTCCTCTCATACGAGTCGACATATTTACCTTCTTTATATGTTTCTAATATGCTGTGAAGCTACACCTGACACTCGGGGGCTGCGCCCCGTAAACTACATGTCTACTTGACACCCGACATTCTGCGCGTTACACTACCACATTTACACTCTACAACACGAGTAGCTGATACTGTCTGCTTGAAAGTAAAGTATGGGCACCTAGAGGGGGGGGGGGTGAATAGGTGCTACGACCAATTTTAATTTTTCTTAAAGTTTAGGCTTGACAAGAAGGTAAATTCTCTAGATAATGCAACTAGTGGTGAATTTACCTATATGACAAGGCAATCAATTAATGCAACAAGTACGAGTAAGTAAGGAGAGGGAGGAACGAGGTAACCGATGGAAGCACACGGAGACACGATGTATTCCCAAGTTCCTCCTTGTTAAGGGAGTACGTCTCGTTGGAGGGGTGTGAGCTCGCCACGAAGGCCTACTCAACGCCACAAAGGCCTCACCCTATTCTCCGATGAACTCCGCCACAAAGGCCTAGTTCACCTTCCACTATTGAACCCCTTTGAGGCGGGGATCGAATCCTTTACAAACAACTTGGGGCACACACCCACAACCGAATTGGGGGCTCCCAACTCTTCTTGAATCAACAACAAGTATCAAGATGCCTAGGTTCTCCACAAGAGGAAACCCTAGGCAAGATCCCTCAAGTTAGAGAGGGGGAAATGAAGAACGGCTCGGTGAAGATGTACATCGGGGCCTTCTCCTTCAATCCTCCAAAGATCTTCAAGATTGGGTGGAGGGATTGGGAGTAATGAGAGATTTGGTGAGTTCTTAAATGCTCATAAATGCTAAGGGGAAGAACTAGATCTTGGGGAAGAAGAGGAGGGGTATTTATAGCCCCTCCTCACAACTAGTCGTTGTGCAGGAAAAAGGGGACCGGAATATCCGGTCCAAGTTTGGACCGGAATATCCGGTCAGCTTCTTCCACGAAATCCCGCAGATCAAAACCGGATTATCCGGTTGCCCCGAAATAATCCGGTTTTACAAAATCCGGCTCGGTACTGTGAGGTGCAGGCAGCTGTACCGGATATTCCGGCTCCTCCGGAATAATCCGGTACCAAATAATCTGGCTCACTGCTGTGAGCAAATCTTCCAGTCCTTAGCCGTTTTCGCGCAATCTCATGAACAACCGGAATATCCGGTCCGAGATGAATAATCCGGATCAAATAATCCGGCTCATCTCTGTCCGGAAAATGGTCCAGAATTTCCCATACCAGAATATCCGGCTCCTCCGAATAATCCGGTTCTGAATAATCCGGCTCATCTCTGTGAGCAAACTGGACCAGAAATCTCCGGACCGGAATATCCGGCTCCTCCGAATAATCCGGTTCCAAATAATCCGTTTGTGTTCTGTCCCAAAACTCTCAGGTCAAACTTCACCGACTTTTCGGTGATCGATGCCGATGTTAAGTATAACACCTGCACGCTTAACACCTCGATAAATAATGTACTTAGTATTGTTAACTAACACACAAAACACTGGGAAAACGAAATGCACTTTCAATCTCCCCCTTTTTGGTGTTAGATGACAATACTAAGATTTGCAATAAAACCTTGACAAGAACATGTTTGAAACAAGATGGAAATGTCTCCCCCTATCTCTATGCATATCTTTTGTTTGCCTCAAATGCAAATAGATGCAATGATGTATGGGGAGTAATTTCCAACAAGTAGCAAAACATGCCAACGTACCAATATCACCAATATGTTGAGAGTAAGATAGAAGTATATACCTTGTGCGAAGATAATATATCCAAGAATGACCAAGCACAACAATAGATAATATCCTCAACATATAAGATAGATAACCATATAGCCACTAACATAGATAATCCATGATAATATCCAAATAACCAACATAGTCTCACACACAATAGCACACATAGTTATAACGAGACAATAAACTGACAAAGTTCACGAAAACAAAGAGACTAAATGGACACAAGCTCTCAAGAAATGATAAAAGCATACGCTTGTGCCCGAACCCATGCAAATCCCGTAGACTAGTAGCTACTTCTCCCCCTTTGGCATCGAGACACCAAAAAGGAGGGAAATAACTAATCTAACGTCCCAAACACGGTCTAAGCATCAGAGTGCTCAGAAGACTCGCCACCAGACGTCTCGGACTCTCCATCCGCCTCGCGCTCATCCTCAGAAGCCACGTCCTCATCCTCCTCCTCATCATAAGCAGCTCTAGAACCGGAATCCTGAGAAGCCCGGAGAGCCGCCTCAATGCTCTCCCAAGGAGTGCTATCCTGAGCAGACCAAGCAGTGTAAGACTAAGCAGTAAGAGGAGTGGGCAGATCACCAGTAGCACCACTCACGTGGTGAAGAATCTGACGCTGAGTGCTCTCCAAGGCAGTGTCTCTGCAATAAGCCCTGTACTGCTCCTTGTGGATGCCCACCTTCATGCAGAGCACATTGCGCTGAAACCAGGAAAGCTTCCTGACATGGCGCACAGTGCTAGAACCAGGAGTGGACGCAGGCTGAGAACCGGTAGAGGGACCTCCCATAGAGGAACCACCCTCAAAAGGAGCATCCTGAGTAGCAGCAGCAGTCTTCTTCTTCCTCTTGATATACAGCTTCTTGACCTTGTGCTCAACCATAGGTAACTCTGTGTACTCCTTCCGCATCTCATGCTTGATGAGCATCATGATATATGGAGCATAGGGAATGGTGTTTCCACCAATCATAGCAGTGTATAGCTCGTGATAGATGATGTCCATAACATCCACAGTATAAGAAATAGACGGGTCCTCTTCCTCCATGCACTCCTTAGCCAGAATCAGAAGGTTGCATAAAGGAGTGGTGAGAGCATCATTATTACCTCCACTCGGCACAAGGAAAGATCTGAAGATACGCACCAGCTGATCATAGAGGGGAAGAAGTCCCTCACTGCCCCCAATAGTGAATCCAGGAGCATATAACTCAGCCATGGCCACCTCCCTCCTAGGCCTATCAACCTCATGCGCACGGCGACCAACAGGTGGGTGAGAGCTGTAAGAGTACCCAAGGAGGCGTGCAAATCTGGAGAAGGAAACCTCACAAGGAGTGGACTCAGACATCCACTTGAGACAGCACACCAGATCATCACTGAACACCAAAGTAGACATAAACTGCATGACGACCTGGGTGTTGTAGTTGCACTGGGTCTCCATGAGCTTCACAAGCCCAAACCGCTCAACAATACTCGCGGCATCAGCAAACTCCTCTTTCGCCTTGAGAGCAGCAAAGTCAAAGGGCTGCATCAGACGGATAGGGTGACGGAAGTCACAATAGATATCAGCATAGATGTAGGACTGCTCCAAGTTCCAGAACCGAGTATCAATATTAGCAACACGAGGAGAGAGTTAGACATCCTTCTGCCTGAGCACAGTGAAATCCGGAACTGAGATGTCGGTCTTATAGTTGGGCCGAGCCTTCCTCTTGGGCTTAGTGGAAACCTGCTTGGGGCGCTTGCTAGCACGCCTGGCAGAACCACCACCTGTGAAACAAGATAATAGAAGGATAGCACAAGATGAGTACACTAGTGTCAAGCAACGGATGAAGCATACATAAAAACAGTAGAAAAGATTCCAGGAATTAATCTAAGAAGAAATCTATCACGGATTAATTTTGGGCTGTCCTCAAACGGTACTGGACATAGCCGGATATTCCGGTTCAAAACTGAACCGGATATTCCGGTGGACCCGGATATTCCGGTTGTTCCGAAAACAGCACAAAAACAATCTAGATCTAGACCTCAAAAGTAGATCGGTGACATGTGAATCTAGTCTATCGTATCTAGCATGCAAAGGGACCTCTAAGGAACAATTTCTACCAAGCATTGTCAACAAAAACACAAATCCATGGAGTGGTATGGTTATGGCACCAAGATTCAACGAGATTGAACATTACCGGAATCCATGGAGGAAGATGCTTGGATGAAAACGTTCCTAAGGACGAGGGGAACGAGATCCGGGCCAAAGCTTGAAGATCCCGCAGAGGAAACAGTCCGGGGGGCCAAGAATCAGAGCGACGGCGTTTTTGGGGTGGAGGGGAGCAGATGGAGAAAAGGGCACGAACTGCCTCCTCCCCGTCGGGCTCCAGTTTTTGTGATTTTCGCCGAACCGGATATTCCGGTCCAAAACTGGACCGGAAATTCCGGTTGCCTTCTGATCCGAAATTTCCTCGTTTCAATGGAAAGACACAAGTGCTAGAAAGATGGTTTTTTGATAGAATGGCTTAGGATAGAAACACCAAACTGAAGATAGTACTTATCCCTCTCAAAAGCAAGAATCAAACCAACAAAAGACCAATTGAGTGGGATTTTCCTATGAAAGAACACTTAGAAGGGGAAAAACAAGAAATGCAATGAAATGTCAAATAAAACCCAACTAAGATCCAACTCTTCGAAACGAAGAGGTTGGTGGCCTAGGCCACCATGTAAGATATTATGGTATGCAACCGCGAAGATATATCTTGGGGGCATTGCCAATACTCAACATTGAAGCTCACAATTCAACATTAGAAATAGAGAGATAACAATGATTTTTTTTGCTATGGGCATAATGGGGGGAGGGAGAACCCAATGTGTTAGGATAACACTCCCCCTATGTCCATGCCTATACCTAAGCTCAAACACGTTTCATCTATAGGGGTGTGTGCAAGATCCTCAAGTCAAACTCCTAGAATCAATCACATTTAGTTCATTCCTCAAGAACAAGAATCTTGCATCATCAAGTGGCTTTGTGAAAATATCCGCAAGATTGTCCTTGGTGGGCACATAAGATAGTGCAATGTCTCCTCTTGCCACATGGTCACGGATGAAGTGGTGGCGGATCTCAATGTGTTTGGTCCTTGTATGTTGCACCGAATTGTATGCAATTTTGATGGCACTTTCATTGTCACACAAAAGAGGCACCTTATCCAAAAGAACTCCATACTCCTTGAGAGTTTGCCTCATCCATAACAATTGAGTGCATGCACTTGCGACGGCAACATACTCGGCTTCGGCGGTGGAGAGAGATATGCAATTTTGCTTCTTGGAAGACCAACTCACTAGGGACCTACCAAGAAATTGGCAAGCCCCGGAAGTAGACTTTCTATCATCTTGATCACCCGCCCAATCGGAATCCGTATAACCATTTAGAGAAAATTGTGCCCCCTTTGGGTACCACAAACCAAATCTTGGGGTATGGACCAAATAACGAAAGATCCTATGGACCGCCATCAAATGGCTATCCTTAGGAGCCGCTTGATACCTTGCACACACACCTACACTCAAAACGATATCGGGCCTAGATGCACAAAGATAGAGCAAAGAACCAATCATAGAACGATAAAGCTTTTGATCCACATCCTTACTCCCTTTTGGATTACGAGATAGATGGCACTTGACTTGCATAGGAGATGTCTTGATCTTAGCATCTTGGAAATTAAACCTCTTGATCATATCTTGGGTATACTTGGCTTGAGAAATGAAAGTCCCACGGGCCAATTGCTTGATCTCAAAGCCAAGGAAGAATTTAAGCTCACCCATCATAGACATCTCGAACCTGTCAGTCATAAGCTTAGAGAACTCATTATTGAAAGCTTGGTTAGTTGAGCCAAAGATGATATCGTCCACATATAGTTGGCATATGAAAAGCTCTCCCTTTACTCTCTTGGTGAAGAGAGTGGGGTCAATCTTCCCAACTTCGAAACCACGATCATCTAACAACTCCCTAAGGTGCTCATACCAAGCACGAGGTGCTTGTTTGAGACCATAGAGAGCCTTGTCAAGTTTGTAAACGTGGTTAGGAAAGTTGAGTTTCTCGAACCCTGGAGGTTGCTTAACATATACCTCCTATTTTAGTGGACCATTCAAGAAAGCACTTTTCACATTCATCTGTTGCAATTTAAAATTATGAGAGGATGCATAAGCAAAAAGGATATGGATGGACTCAAGGCGAGCCACAGGAGCGTAGGTTTCATCAAATTCAATGCCTTCAACTTGGGTGTAACCTTGAGCAACCAATCTTGACTTGTTCCTAATGACAATGCAATTCTCATCTTGCTTGTTCTTGAAAATCCACTTAGTGCCAATAACATTGTGGCAATCCTTGGGCTTCTCAACCAATCTCCAAACTTTGTTGCGCTCAAAGTTATTGAGCTCATCATGCATAGCTTCAACCCAATCGGAGTCCTCAAGAGCTTCATACACTTTCTTAGGCTCCACCAAAGAGATATGAGCTTGATGCTCACAAAAATGAGCCAATTGCCTTCTTGTAGATCTTCTAGTTTGAACATCCTCCAAGACCTTGTCGTCTTGGGCATCAATTTGCTTCAAAGCTCTTCTTATTCTTTTGATGCGACGGGCTTCGATCTCCTCATTATTGCGAGGAGGGATCACTTGATCATCTTGATCATTTGGGTCCCCATCTTGACCATATTGGCCTTGATCATCATCATCATCATCAACAATATCTTCAATACTAGCTTTAACTTGAGGAGAGGATGGTTGATCTTGGCCTTGATCTTGACTCGCATTAGTGAGAGGAGTGGGTACGACTTGCGGAGTCACTTGATCAATGAGAGGAGGGTCTTGAACATGTTCTTGGTTAGGTGTACTAGTTAGCTCCTTGGCTTGATCTTCTATTGTAGAGGAGGGCTCCACTTGGGTAGAGCATAGTCCTTCTCGAGTCGCCATAAGGTGTCCCTCGATGGGGCGGAAAATCCCACACCCATCCTTCCTATGGCTTCTTGAGGCATTTCAACATCTACATTAGAAACATGAAATTGCGCCACTTGGGAGCCGTCATTTTCCTCGAAAACCACACTACAAGATTCTATGACAATCCATGAGACTTTGTCATAGACTCTATAAGTGTGGGATTCGGCACCGTAACCAAAAAAAATACCCTCAATAGTTTTGGATTAAAATTTCGACAACCTAATGCCCTTGATAAAATAGAAGCACTTACAACCGAACACACGAAAGTAGGAGACGTTGGGCTTGTTGCCGGTGAGGATCTCATATGGGGTCTTGTCCAAGCCTTTGCGGATGTAGAGGCGGTTGGAGGAGTGGCATGCGGTGGATATGGCCTCGGCCCATAAATATTGGGGAGAAGAGTACTCCGCCAACATGGTCCTTGCCATATCCAAGAGAGTGCGATTATTCCTTTCGGCAACACCATTTTGTTGAGGAGTGTAAGTGGCGGAGTATTGATGACGAATGCCTTCTTCACTAAGAAATTCATTCAATGTATAGTTCTTGAACTCCGAGCCATTATCACTTCTAATAGCGATGATTTGCACATTGTTTTGACGTTGCACTTTGTTGGAGAAGTCGATGATGGTTTGTTGAGTTTCACTCTTGCACTTGAAGAAATAAACCCAAGTGTATCTTGAATAATCATCGAAAATCATGTAACACCTGGGGTGTTTTCCCTAAGTTAGAAAGTTGGTTGTTTTTATTTTTGCTTTGCATCACATGCATCATATGCATTGCACCTTGTTTTCAAAACAACTCAAAAGTTCAAACCAATTTAAACTTTCAAACATGTCCAAAGTTTCCACTTTAAAAGTTGCAAACTAAACAACTCAAAATGTTTCCAATAGTTTTGAATTTGAATCAAATAAAAATGCTTGATAATAAAACCCCTTTTATTAACACCCTAATGGTAAATTCAAATAACAAATTCAAATCAAATCATTCATACTTGGCATGTTCCAAATGTGGTTTAAAATTAAAATCTTGCAAACATTTAAAGTTAATAAGTTTTCATAATGGGTTGAGCTTATTGAATAAAAATTGGTTATTTCAAACATCAAATCCCTATGACACCCTATTTGAAATTCAAATAGCAAATTAAAATCAAATTGACTTTTCAAATTTTTGAAATTAATGTTAACATGCTTTGACTTTACTGTTTTGTAAATCAATAACAATTAATTCATAAAGAATAAAACCCTAACACCTCATTCTTTTTCTCTCTCTCTTTCTTTCCTACAAAAAAATGTAAACAGGAAAAAAATAAAAATAAAAACAAAACCCAAGAGGGGGAGGCAGGCCCTCTAGCCCACCTACAACCCCTCTTTTCCACCTCCTCGCAGCCCAGCCGAAAGGCCCGAACCCTTCTAGCCCATCTCCACTTCAGCCCACATCCCTCCTTCTTCTTCCTGTACGGCACTTCATCGAGGAGGTCCACGTTGCCTCTGCCTCGATGGGACGGCCAGCAGCGTGCCCTCCTCCTCCTTAAAACGACGCCACACCCCTCCCCGCGTGCCCTAGCTCCCCTCTCTCCATCTCCCTCCTCAGCCGCCGCCGCTCCCTCTATTTTTTTCCCTTCCCTGCACCTCTCTTTCCTGCGAATCCGAGGGAGGAGCCGGTTGGGTTCAGAAATCGCCGGTGCGCTATGGAGCACGGCGGGCTAGGCTGAGCGCCCCGTCGTGTAGCTCTCTACTCCCTCTACGCCGTCGACACCTGCGTCAGGCACGGGAACGAACGGAGTGACCACGACGACGAGCTCTTCTTCTCGGCCGCCACCAAACCTCGACGTCGCGTCGTCGCCTCCCTCACAGCCACGCGCAGCCAATGCCTCCGCAAGTACCGCTGTGAGCCCCTCGTTCCATCCCCGCCACCTTCGTTTCTTTTCGCGTGTCAGAGCTACTGTGAACTCCGGCGATCACCGTCGTACGCTGCACGCCATGAACGCGTTACAGATACCAAAGGCGTGGCCTTTGCCTTGCTTCCGCACGCGCACGTCGCACATCGCACGCACACCTGCACGCTTGACACGCACGCACGACGCCGCCAGTTCGTGGTCGCCGCCGTTGCTGTCCCGCCGCGCGCCGGCGTTTCTCTGTAGCGCCTTGGCAAGGTTCAGTTTCGTCAGGTTCAGCTAACTGACGGAAACACACCTCAAAAGACCACGAACCCCCTGTCCATCACGAAAGCGAATCTGGTCCAGTGGTTCTGATCCAACGGTGGAGCCGTGAGGGCGCGGGTTCGATTCCCCCCTCACGCGTTTCTTTTTCAGTATTTCTCCGCGGGTGACGGCCCCGCCTGTCAGCCACCCTCGAGCACGGTCAGCAGCGCACGCCTGCCACGGGTGCGCCATGCTGGCAGTGGCCCGCACGTCAGCCACTGTGGGTAAACAACCCCACGGTGCATAAAAAATCCCTGGCATTTAAATAAAATTGCAGAAAATAATAAAACCTTGTAAAATGCATAACTTCCAAATGGTAAATCCAAATGCAACAATTTTAATATGTTTTCCACTCCAATTTTCATGCTCTACATGTCTAACACATTTTTTGCACATTTTGAACAAATAAAATTCAATATAATTTTGGCACTTTAATTAATTCATTCAATTTTGTGAAAATCATAACTAATTCATTTTAATTCCAATTTCAACAAATAAAATATGTTTTCCACTCAAAATGAAACCACCTTTCTGAATATCAACTTTTTTTTGCAATTTGGACAATTAAAATTAATTTCATTTAAAAATGCCTTAATTAATTAAAAGTCGTAATTAATAACTTTCACATGCTTGCTCCAAATTGAAAACCCAAAACATGAAATCCATCCAAAATTAAATGCTACACTTGAATATCAATTTTCTTTTCTGGTTTGCAACATTTAAATTGGATATTTGCTTCACCTCTTATTGAATGCATTTAAATTGTTAATATGCTTAACTAAATCATTTAAAATTGTTTCTCGACCAATAAAGTATGTTTTCCAATCAGATTCATGTCATTAACATGTTCATGTCATTCATATTCCTGTTTGCATCTTGCCTTGTGCATTTTAGCATTTGTTATGCATGATCACCTAAATGGCAACATATGGAATGTATGGGGCATTTTAATTCAACTGTTGCCCCATTCTATTTAAATTGCCTAGCTCACCTCTTTTCTTATTGGCCATGCTAAACAACAGTTAAATTGCTGTGTGGATAAACAACTTGAACCAACTCCTATTTCTCCGGACTCCGGTTCCGATTAAATTTCTTAAGTTGTTTCCCCTGTTGCATCTTGCCATGCCATGCATATAAAATAGGATCATGCTGGATCTTTTGCCGTAGAAGTAATTGTTGCATCCAGTGTTTGTTCGAGGTTCGTTGCTTCTTCGCGGATAGGACGTTGAGATGATGTGAGCAACGACAAGTTCTGCGGATGTACCTCTACTTGCTGGATTCCAGGCAAGTATACTCACTTGCTGCCTATGGCTGCCTTTCATCACTTGTTACCGATTCTTTCCGTTTTCCTTATGCTAGCCTTATGATTCGATGCTTGTGTCTCGATCCTATCATATGTTTACCTTGCAGCCATGATATAGCCTTCCTTCCACTTCCTATTACCTGTTGTTTGTTTACCCCGTTGGCCCTTGTGTCGTAGTTGCATGCTTAGGTTTGTTTGTGCTCGAGTCTTGTCGTCATTTATCTTATCACCTGTTTAGTCGATAGTTGGGTTTCAATTCAATCAACAACATGTTAATGTTTTGGGTAATATTAATTTGATGATAAGGCACCGGCAGGAGGCCCGGTATGGTTTTGAGGCCTGCTAGTGTCGAACTCAGGAAAAGTTCTTGTCCTCTAGATCCATGATGAGCGCGCTAACCGCATGTGGGAAGCGTGTATGGTCGCCCCCCTCAATTTGATTCGATTCGCATCTCGTCCAAATCGCCTCATTTAGTTCGGGTTTTCCATTTGCCGCATGCATATGCAGGTGCGAACCCTTGGCGCCAGGGTGGAACTTTTGTAATCGGCATTTAGGGAGACACATTCTTAGAGTGCTATGAGGGTCCCCTTTTCTTCGTGGGGCTTGATTAGCCGTGCGCTCAACTGCACGGGGTTCTTTGGGCTTGATGCGAAGAAGAGTTGGGTTGTGTTGAGTGCCTCGCTTGGTGGAAGGGCCTTTCCATCTGGCGGGTCATTCTTACGTGTACGGCCAAATTGGTGCCTCCCTGCAGGGTTAAATCTTCTCGAGAAGCCGTGTTGTCCGCGGTTATGGATGACTTGGTGAAAGTGCTGGCTAACAAGTACTCAGACAACTTACACATAACGATGATAACTTGACTAATAATATAGATTACCTCCACCATAAAAATGGATGTCACCTTAATCAACCGTGTGAGTTTCCTTGGGTTGCTTCCTTAGTAGGGGGTGACACTGGATGGGTATTGTTTGGTGAGTAGTTATAGTTGGTTCTGATACGCTATCTTATCCCTTTCTTTTAGCCGGATGTTGTAGCGCATCTCTGTAGTTAGTTAGAGCAGCCCGCTGCCGCTCCTTTGCAATAATCCCTTCCTTTCCGTTGTACCCAAAGTATTTGTATCTTGTGATGATTGGTTACGCTGGTATCTTGTGAGTATGGTTTATCCACTTGCCAGTACTTAACCGTAGTGACCCACGAATCCCTTTCGTGGCTGCATATTCCACATTGCAGTCAACAGGTTTGAAGTCTGACGATGTTAGCTTGGGAATCCCTCCGGCTTGGCCTGGGCAGGGATGGGACGCCATCGGTTATCTTCAGGACTCTTAGTCCAATTTGTATCTTGTCCGTAGTCGGACACTATGTTGCTTCTTCCGCTGTTATTTGGATCTTTGTATTGTATCAGTTGTATCCTTGGCTCGTTTGAGTCGTCTTGTATATACCTCCTCTGTTGTTGTCGTGGATTATTCGTGAACTGTTGTAATGTTATCACAAGTGGCAACCTGGAATCGGTTATTATGTGGATTTTGGCGGGAATGCTGAAATCTGCATAGTGCCCGATCTCGGGGCGTCACAAATGGTATCAGAGCATGGTTTCCGATTGCCAATATTGTTTCGATACGAATGGTTATCGAAGCAATGGGTCCGCAAAGCCTGTAGGATAACCTCGCTAACGGTCGTGTTTCTAGAGTGTCAAAAAACTATTTCTGCTAAACTATTTTGGAAACATCTCAATAGGATTCTTGTTTTCTCCTTATCTTTATTCTATTTCTCCTCTCATCTTATTTGTTTTGGAGTCTCTCTCCCTCTCAATCTTTCAAAGTGTTAGGATCCTACGTGGGTGGGACGTTTTCTAAGGCTTTAACCTAATAGGTTCGATCATCGGAAGATTCCTGGTGGAAGGACATCGTCGTCAATCCGAGCAAGAATCTCTTGTTAGTGGTGTCGAGAAGTTTTGTTAGTGGTGTCGAGGAGATCAACTGGAAGCATGAAGAATCGATAGTCGAACTTCTTTCCCCTCCTGGGTTAGTGGGTGGATTACGAGGGCGCAATCCCTTGTTAGTGGTGTCGTCTGTAACACCTGGGGTGTTTTCCCTAAGTTAGAAAGTTGGTTGTTTTTCTTTTTGCTTTGCATCACATGCATCATATGCATTGCACCTTGTTTTCAAAACAACTCAAAAGTTCAAACCAATTTAAACTTTCAAACATGTCCAAAGTTTCCACTTTCAAAGTTGCAAACTAAACAACTCAAAATGTTTCCAATAGTTTTGAATTTGAATCAAATAAAAATGCTTGATAATAAAACCCCTTTTATTAACACCCTAATGGTAAATTCAAATAACAAATTCAAATCAAATCATTCATACTTGGCATGTTCCAAATGTGGTTTAAAATTAAAATCTTGCAAACATTTAAAGTTAATAAGTTTTCATAATGGGTTGAGCTTATTGAATAAAAATTGGTTATTTCAAACATCAAATCCCTATGACACCCTATTTGAAATTCAAATAGCAAATTAAAATCAAATTGACTTTTCAAAATTTTGAAATTAATGTTAACATGCTTTGACTTTACTGTTTTGTAAATCAATAACAATTCATTCATAAAGAATAAAACCCTAACACCTCATTCTTTTTCTCTCTCTCTTTCTTTCCTACAAAAAAATGTAAACAGGAAAAAATAAAAATAAAAACACAACCCAAGAGGGAGAGGCAGGCCCTCTAGCCCACCTACAACCCCTCTTTTCCACCTCCTGGCAGCCTAGCCGAAAGGCCCGAACCCTTCTAGCCCATATCCACTTGAGCCCACATCCCTCCTTCTTCTTCCTGTACGGCACTTCATCGAGGAGGTCCACGTTGCCTCTGCCTCGATGGGACGGCCAGCAGCGTGCCCTCCTCCTCCTTAAAACGACGCCACACCCCTCCCCGCGTGCCCTAGCTCCCCTCTCTCCATCTCCCTCCTCAGCCGCCGCCGCTCCCTCTATTTTTTCCCCTTCCCTGCACCTCTCTTTCCTGCGAATCCGAGGGAGGAGCCGGTCGGGTTCAGAAATCGCCGGAGCGCTATGGAGCACGGCGGTCTAGGCTGAGCGCCCCGTCGTGTAGCTCTCTACTCCCTCTACGCCGTCGACACCTGCGTCAGGCACGGGAACGAACGGAGTGACCACGACGACAAGCTCTTCTTCTCGGACGCCACCAAACCTCGACGTCGCGCCGTCGCCTCCCTCACAGCCACGCGCAGCCAACGCCTCCGCAAGTACCGCTGTGAGCCCCTCGTTCCATCCCCGCCACCTTCGTTTCTTTTCGCGCGTCAGAGCTACTGTGAACTCCGGCGATCACCGTCGTACGCTGCACGCCATGAACGCGTTACAGATACCAAAGGCGTGGCCTTTGCCTTGCTTCCGCACGCGCACGTCGCACATTGCACGCACACCTGCACGCTTGACACGCACGCACGACGCCGCCAGTTCGTGGTCGCCGCCGTTGCTGTCCCGCCGCGCGCCAGCGTTTCTCTGTAGCGCCTTGGTAAGGTTCAGTTTCGTCAGGTTCAGCTAACTGACGGAAACACACCTCAAAAGACCACGAACCCCCTGTCCATCATGAAAGCGAATCTGGTCCAGTGGTTCTGATCCAACGGTGGAGCCGTGAGGGCGCGGGTTCGATTCCCCCCTCACGCGTTTCTTTTTCAGTATTTCTCCGCGGGTGACGGCCCCGCCTGTCAGCCACCCTCGAGCACGGTCAGCACCGCACGCCTGCAACGGGTGCGCCACGCTGGCAGTGGCCCGCACGTCAGCCACTGTGGGTAAACAACCCCACGGTGCATAAAAAATCCCTGGCATTTAAATAAAATTGCAGAAAATAATAAAACCTTGTAAAATGCATAACTTCCAAATGGTAAATCCAAATGCAACAATTTTAATCTGTTTTCCACTCCAATTTTCATGCTATACATGTCTAACACATTTGTTGCACATTTTGAACAAATAAAATTCAATATAATTTTGGCACTTTAATTAATTCATTCAATTTTGTGAAAATCATAACTAATTCATTTTAATTCCAATTTCAACAAATAAAATATGTTTTCCACTCAAAATGAAACCACCTTTCTGAATATCAACTTTGTTTTGCAATTCGGACAATTAAAATTAATGTCATTTAAAAATGCCTTAATTAATTAATTAAAAGTCCTAATTAATAACTTTCACATGCTTGCTCCAAATTGAAAACCCAAAACATGAAATCCATCCAAAATGAAATGCTACACTTGAATATCAACTTTGTTTTCTGGTTTGCAACATTTAAATTGGATATTTGCTTCACCTCTTATTGAATGCATTTAAATTAGTAATATGCTTAACTAAATCATTTAAAATTGTTTCTCAACCAATAAAGTATGTTTTCCAATCAGATTCATGTCATTAACATGTTCATGTCATTCATATTCCTGTTTGCATCTTGCCTTGTGCATTTTAGCATTTGTTATGCATGATCACCTAAATGGCAACATATGGAATGTATGGGGCATTTTAATTCAACTGTTGCCCCATTCCATTTAAATTGCCTAGCTCACCTCTTTTCTTATTGGCCATGCTAAACAACAGTTAAATTGCTGTGTGGATAAACAACTTGAACCAACTCCTATTTCACCGGACTCCGGTTCCGATTAAATTGCTTAAGTTGTTTCCCCTGTTGCATCTTGCCATGCCATGCATATAAAATAGGATCATGCTGGATCTTTTGCCGTAGAAGTAATTGTTGCATCCGGTGTTTGTTCGAGGTTCGTTGCTTCTTCGCGGATAGGACGTTGAGATGATGTGAGCAACGACAAGTTCTGCGGATGTACCTCTACTTGGTGGATTCTAGGCAAGTATACTCACTTGCTGCCTATGGCTGCCTTTCATCACTTGTTACCGATTCTTTCCGTTTTCCTTATGCTAGCCTTATGATTCGATGCTTGTGTCTCGATCCTATCATATGTTTACCTTGCAGCCATGATATAGCCTTCCTTCCACTTCCTATTACCTGTTGTTTGTTTACCCCGTTGGCCCTCGTGTCGTAGTTGCATGCTTAGGTTTGTTTGTGCTCGAGTCTTGTCGTCATTTATCTTATCACCTGTTTAGTCGATAGTTGGGTTTCAATTCAATCAACAACATGTTAATGTTTTGGGTAATATTAATTTGATGATAAGGCACCGGCAGGAGGCCCGGTATGGTTTTGAGGCCTGCTAGTGTCGAACTCAGGAAAAGTTCTTGTCCTCTAGATCCATGATGAGCGCACTAACCGCATGTGGGAAGCGTGTATGGGCGCCCCCCCTCAATTTGATTCGATTCGCATCTCGTCCAAATCGCCTCATTTAGTTCGGGTTTTCCATTTGCCGCATGCATATGCAGGTGCGAACCCTTGGCGCCAGGGTGGAACTTTTGTAGTCGGCATTTAGGGAGACACGTTCTTAGAGTGTTATGAGGGTCCCCTTTTCTTCGTGGGGCTTGATTAGCCGTGCGCTCAACTGCACGGGGTTCTTTGGGCTTGATGCGAAGAAGAGTTAGGTTGTGTTGAGTGCCTCGCTTGGTGGAAGGGCATTTCCATCTGGCGGGTCATTCTTACGTGTACGGCCAAATTGGTGCCTCCCTGCAGGGTTAAATCTTCTCGAGAAGCCGTGTTGTCCGCGGTTATGGATGACTTGGTGAAAGTGCTGGCTAACAAGTACTCAGAAAACTTACACATAACGATGATAACTTGATTAATAATATAGATTACCTCCACCATAAAAAATGGATGTCACCTTAATCAACCGTGTGAGTTTCCTTGGGTTGCTTCCTTAGTAGGGGGTGACACTGGATGGGTATTGTTTGGTGAGTAGTTATAGTTGGTTCTGATACGCTATCTTATCCCTTTCTTTTAGCTGGATGTTGTAGCGCGTCTCTGTAGTTAGTTAGAGCAGCCCGCTGCCGCTCCTTTGCAATAATCCCTTCCTTTCCGTTGTACCCAAAGTATTTGTATCTTGTGATGATTGGTTACGCTGGTATCTTGTGAGTATGGTTTATCCACTTGCCAGTACTTCACCGTACTGACCCACGAATCCCTTTCGTGGCTGCATATTCCACATTGCAGTCAACAGGTTTGAAGTCTGACGACGTTAGCTTGGGAATCCCTCCGGCTTGGCCTGGGCAGGGATTGGACGCCATCGGTTATCTTCAGGACTCTTAGTCCAATTTGTATCTTGTCCGTAGTCGGACACTATGTTGCTTCTTCCGCTGTTATTTGGATCTTTGTATTGTATCAGTTGTATCCTTGGCTCGTTTGAGTCGTCTTGTATATACCTCCTCTGTTGTTGTCGTGGATTATTCGTGAACTGTTGTAATGTTATCACAAGTGGCAACCTGGAATCGGTTATTATGTGGATTTTGGCGGGAATGCTTGTAGAGGCCCCAGACCGGTAGGTCCAGAACCCCTCATATGCATTCATTCACGATCCCAGAAGAACCAGTCGTGAACAACATACGTAGTTGGCATACAGAATACATCATCCATTACACGAATATAGAGTCTTACAAAAATGGTCACATGACCAAGTTCTTGATAACTGTCACGCAGGACAGACATTCAAAGTAAACACAGCGGAAGACGATAAGCATAGCGTAGTAGAGCCCGAGTCACGCCTCATCCTACAGGCTGCTGACTGGGAGACGATCCTAACTCGCAGGGCCATCAGCGTAGAACTCCTCCTCATAGTACTCCTCCTGAGGTGGCTCCTCGTAGTCTGATAAGTAGATACCAGGGGCGAAACCAAATGAGTACATTTGAATGTACTCAACAAGACATCCTTTATTAGCTTACAATCATGCATACATGCTTATTTGGTGGAGTGGGTAGGCCATACATATGGTTCAGCTACCCATGACAGATAAAAGATTTGCCATGGTTGATTCTTCAAGTTTACCTCTTTGTAAACAAAATCATTTAAAGTAAGGTAGTTTTGCTCTCGTAGATATCACATATCTTGGAGGTTTTATAATTCTTTTGGAAAAGAAAGTTTTTCTTTTCAGAAACTTTTAGTGACAGTTTCTTTCTCATCGGTATCTCACAGATACCAAGTCATTCCTCCATAGTACCTCTCAGGTACAAAAGCCTTCCTTCAAAACCTCTTTTGAAAAGTTGACACAATACTAGCTACATGGCCATTCAACCGTCCATATCCGAGGACGCGGCTATCTCGAAATAGTTTTACTCTGCAGAGGTGTACACATTTCCACTAGATCCAGAGACTGCCATGAAACAACCATGGACTGTTCCCAACCTATGAGAACATCAGATAACTGGTCTTGACTATCCACTCTGTACAAGCTAGTACATGACTATCTCTTCAATTGGGGTTTCCCTCCCTGGCAAGCCATGTCACACACCGCTCAATCAGGAGACCCAACTGCTGCATCCGGAGGGAAAATTAATCCCACACTTTAGATGTCCCGTATACTCACTCCTAGCGACATTTCGGTTCGGAGGATCCAATCCCCTATAGCCTTTGAGATAGCACATATACTAACCCTAACAAGTTTTTAATCCAGCCCCTACCCATATTGGGGTAAAGTGGCAGTACGATAATGGTTGTCCAGCGAAGACTAGGTTATGTGTCTTTTGTAAACATTTCTCATAAAATTTCCCATCATAACAATCCTTCCGGCAGACAGGGTCTCACCCTTCCTCCGGGGTTTTCCTTCCATAAGGCATTTGTTTACAAAAAAACACATTTTATTTAGTTCATTTAAGAACTCAAGTTTTAAGTAGGTGTATGGTATTTATATACCATTTAGTGTCTAAGGGCTTGGTAATACCAAGTTGGCTATGATTATGAGTCCTTATACTAGTAGTATTAATAGTAGTAGTAGGATTCACACAAAAATAGTTTTGAAGGCATATTTTTGTAAAACTTCAGAAGTGATAAACATGCATGATAGATAATGATAAGTAGTGATACAGCAAGCATTAGGATGGCTTGCCTTGGTACAAGTGATGGTCCTGATCCTGAAAGTAACAGGAGTTGCAATACCCTTCTTCAGCAATTCCTTCCTCCTCGTTTTCTAACGTCGTAAAAAGAAATAAAGACACACTTTCAGAACCAAACAAGACAAACAATGCTACAAGCAATACATACAGCAAGCAATCAAGAAGTACCACCCAAAGTTCTCAATTTTTCCCTAAAGAAAAATTGGCATAAAAATTATAGTTGGAAAAATCTGATTTTTCCTAGTGCTTATGTGTGGCCAAAACAATGATTCTTAGTTAAGAACATTATGGACCAGTGGGGTATAGCACATGTTACTGGACAGTAGGGTGTCATATAAAACATATTTTGATGTCTAAAAATTCCCACAACAATCCCTATGACTAGCACACACAATTTGCTAAATTACTCAAGTGGTGAAAATAAGCTCATGACAACAAGTCAACCTATTTTTCACCATGAGGCAAACATACCAGTGGGTGTTCCACTAGTAAATATGCTCACCAAGAGGTTGATAAGCCTCTGGTCACTTTCATAAAAGTGCTTAAAACAAACACACAAGCACCCAAAAATTCCTACTCATACTAGTAGAAAATTTAGGAAAACTACTAGACTAGTTTAGGCTTTACTAGCTAGTTTTATGCACAAGTGTGCAAGCTAGCAGAGGCAAAATATACCTCTAACCTGTACCATAAGTGCTACTGGATCTCACCAAAATCTCATAGCAACATAGCTAGGAAACAAGGAAAAACATGCTTAAAAAGCTACACATGTGAGGAGATTTATTTCTAGTCACTCAAGTGCTACTCATGCTTTTGTGCTATTTAATAGGAAATCTACCAGAGGTGAAAACTCTAAGGAAATACTGCCACAAGTACTTTTCATCCTCTGGTTTCAATACTAAAGAGTCATATTTTTCCCTAGTGGAAAACAAGACATAAAAACATACATGAATATTCTAGTGTGAAATCTAGTCCTTAAGCATTTCTATTTTAACCTATTTCAAACACAAGCATCAAGCATCCAGAGGTGTTATAAACAAACTAACAGCACCTAAGTGGTACTGGTTCCATGGAAAACAATCTAGCAACTAGCCTAAAGATTCACTTAAATATCTACTCAAAACATACATAAAAATCTAGCTATTAGCAAGACCTATGCATGGAAAACTAGTTCTAAAATGCTACCATTCAAACCATTGATTCTAACATGTTCATATAACTTGTATACATCATAACCATAATGGAAAACAACATAACAAGCAAGAACACAACATTTGCACTTCACATCAATAACATAAAAAGCAAGATCTAGAATAAAGATTTAGACAGAAAGTAACCAAAACTCGTTCTGTCTCTCTAAATTTTTCTGTTGCTCCAAAAAGTAAATCCTTCTAGGATGTGATAGTCCTTATCACTACAAAGCCTCTCCAACTTGCCTCACTCAAAAATAATATCCCAAACTCCCTCTAAAAATCATGGAATAGCCCACTGATGTTTTACCAAAATGGATGGCATTTCCAAATGGTAACTCACCTTGATGCAAACTAAAATTCTACTGGTAGGTATTTGAAAGGGCTTTCCAAAACAGTTGAGTTTGCTCAAAAATGTTTTGTATTTTTGAAGTTCTATTCATTTCAAGTTTTAGGGTACTGTCTGGCATATGATTTTTAGAAAAATCATAAAAACTCAAAACAAGTTTCTGCCAGTGGGATATGGTTGTAATTTTGTAAGGCTACGAGTACAAAAATTAGCAAGGTAAAATAAATTTATATGCTACCTTTTCTAAGCCTAAAGCTAACACCTATTTAAATCTGCCAGAAAATCCTATTTTTGAACCTAACAGGACAAAGCCCAGATGGGCCAGATCTGCTGCGCCTGGCCCAACTAACGCGCGGATCAGCCCGCCAGCGCACGCGCGCGCGCGAAGCGGTAACTTTCAAAGGAGACCGTCGATTCGCAGATCGACGGCTCCCCTCTCTTCTTCCTCCCCGCGCCTCTCTTCTCTCTCTCTCTCTTATGCCCGCGGACGAACACCTAGCGAGAGCGCGCGTTGGCTCACCTAGGGCTTGCGAGATGGAGCGGGGTGGTGCAGGTGTTGACGACGGTGGCTTAGGCGACTCCCTGGCGCAGACACGTCCGGTGAAGAAGCACGGGCACGGCGGCGGTTCCGGGGACGGCGGCGAGGGATCTGCAAGCGATCGAGGGCAAGATGATGTCAGGGAGGTAGGCACGAGTGCGGGGGTCACTGTGGAAGAGAAAAGAGGGTGGGAGGTGCGGTGATCGCGGTGCCACCTCGAGCTCGATCTGCTCGGCCCCGAAAATGGCCACGGCTTGCCTCGCTCGCAGAGAGCGAACGAGCAAGCGAGAGCTCGATGGGGTGGATGAGTGTGGTGAGGTGAGTGCTGTGGCGAGAGGGATAGGCCTCTAGGGCTATGTAGGCACGAGTCAAAGGGGGAGGGCTCGGGTTGGCATGGCATGGGCATGCCCTTGCCCCTTGGGGGTTCTCCACGGCTGGCAATGGTTCCTATTGGTGCCTAGGGGTCAAGCAAGTACCAATTGGTGAGCTAAGCCACAGCAAGGGCCAAGGTATGGGTAAAAGAGAAGGAAAAACACTATTTCAACCACTCTAATGACATCACACATTAGTCAAATGCCACCTCAGTTTTCTCCCTTCCTATCCAGCCAAAATGGGATCCAATGCCACCTTCTAGAAGGTTACTAACATGGTTTTCGAATTGGCAAGGTGGCCTGGCTTGGATCAGTGCACAAAAGCTAAAAACACCAAGTCCAAAAGTGTATTCACTGTTCTGTCAGAAAAATTCAGTTAGGCAGTGTTTCTGAATTTTTCTAAGTGTTGGAAAAGCAGACAGAGATAGCAAAAGTTGGGCTTGTTTTCACCAAGCAAACCAGCTCTAAAATGAGTGATTTAAAATGCTCAACAAAGAACAACTATCCAAGTTTCAGATCCAACCATTTGATTTGAAAAATGATGGGTTTATGGCTCTGAAAATAAATGGCAAAGTAGGTACATTCTCTGTTTTTAAAATGCTCAAATTTCTGTCTTAACAAGATGGCTCAAAAACCATCTTGGCATTGTGTGTTAATTTTCTTTGTAGGTTTTTCCAAGAGTGTAGTTTTGTTGTACTCATATCAGAGAGTAGTTTTGATCAAAGAAAATCCCTAATTGGATAATCCTTGTGATGGAAAACAAGGGTTGAAAACAGCTACTTGGCTGTTTTTCAGGGCAAAAATTATATTGGAAAATCTAATGGAATCTTTTCCAATTAATTTTATTTCAAGTTCAAGATGATTCCTAAACATTAATAACCCATTTTCAAGTTGAAACAAAGGGTCACCTCAAGTCTTGAAAAAAATAATCTCATAAGAGCCTTAGTGGAAAACATGGGAAAACAATTATAAAGCAATGTGTTTCTTAGGAGAAAAACTCCTCAAGTGAGTGAAAAGAAACACACCACTAATATTGCATAGATAAACATCAGTACACAACATGTTGTCCACTTAATTGCATTACAAAGGTCTTAAGAGACTTGCTAAAAAACTATTATACAAGTGCTTAAAAACAGGGATGTGACAAATCTCCCCCCTTAAAAGAATCTCGTCCCGAGATTCGCGGGTCTAGGCTTTAAGAAAATCAGGGAACTCCTTCCTGATATCATCCTCACGCTCCCAGGTAGCTTCTTCCTCAGAGTGATTGGTCCACTGAATCTTAAGGAATTTTATAGCCCGCCTCCTGGTAGCACGCACAATTTCCTCGAGAACCCGCAGGGGTCTATCACGATAAGTCAAATCATCATTTATGTCAATGGTCCTGAAATCCACGTCTTGATACGAGAGATCTTTCTCCGGTACTTGCAGACATTTCCGGAGCAATGACACATGGAAAACATTGTGAAAAGCAGATAGCTCCTCAGGTAATTCTAACTGATAAGAAACTTCGCCACGACGTGCCAAGATCTTAAAAGGGCCAATATACCTGGGGGCCAGCTTTCCTTTGACATGGAAACGCTGCATCCCTTTGAGTGGCGTAACACGAAGGTACACGAAATCTCCAATGCTGAAAGAGACATCACGACGCTTCGTATCAGCATAACTCTTCTGACGAGATTGAGTTGTCTTTAAACGTTCCCGAATAAGTTGGACTTGCTCCTCTGCAGCTTTCAAAGTGTCCACACCAAAAACCTGACTATCTCCAGTCTCAGTCCAGTTTAAAGGTGTACGGCATTTACGTCCATACAGAGCGTCAAAAGGGGCCATTTGCAAGCTAGACTGATAACTGTTGTTGTAAGAAAACTCTGCGAAGGGCAGGCAGTCTTCCCATTTGATTCCATAGGACAACACACAAGCACGGAGCATGTCCTCTAGAATTTGGTTCACACGCTCTGTTTGTCCATCAGTCTGCGGGTGATATGCTGTGCTAAAAGCTAGTTTGGTTCCCAAACTCTCGTGCAACTTCTTCCAAAATCTAGATGTGAACTGTGTACCTCGATCAGATACAATCCTGCTTGGGACTCCGTGTAGGCTGACAATCCGAGAAATGTAAAGATCCGCAAGCTGATCTCCACGATAGGTTGTCCGGACAGGAATAAAGTGAGCAACTTTTGTGAGCCTGTCCACGACAACCCATATAGAATCATTTCCTCGGCTGGACCTAGGAAGTCCAGTGATGAAGTCCATTCCCACTTCATCCCATTTCCAAACAGGCACTTGCAATGGTTGGAGCAATCCAGCGGGACGCTGGTGCCCGGCTTTTACTTGCTGGCAGACATGGCACTTGGCTACAAATGAAGCAATCTCTCGCTTCATTCCATGCCACCAGAATCTCTCTTTCAGGTCTTGATACATCTTTGTTCCTCCAGGATGGATAGAATACATGGTCTCATGAGCTTCGACCATGATGGTCTGCTTGAGATCAGATTCAGAGGGAACACAAATACGGCCTTCATACCATAATCCCCCATCAGCATCGATGGTAAACCCAGCAACCTTTTCCTTCTCCATGCGGGCTTTAATCCCATCAATACTTTTCTGGCCTTTCTGCGCTTCTTTGATTTGGTCAACCAGGGTCGGTTTAAGCTCTATGGCGTCTAACATGCCATAGCTGACCACTTCAATGCCAAGCTGGTCCAGCTCTTTCCACAACTCGGGTTGCCTTACTAGAATCATAGCATTTAGAGAGGCCGGCTCTCGACTAAGAGCATCTGCCACCACATTTGCTTTTCCCGGGTGATAATGGATACTCAGATCATAATCTTTAATGAGCTCAATCCAGCGGCGCTGCCTCATGTTGAGCTCACGTTGAGTAAAGATATACTTTAAACTCTTATGATCCGTGTAAATCTCCACTCTTCTTCCCATAAGAAAGTGCCGCCATGTCTTGAGAGCATGAACAACGGCAGCAAGCTCTAAGTCATGAGTGGGATAATTCAACTCGTGGGGTCTCAACTGGCGGGATATGAAAGATATCACCTTCCCTTCTTGCATAAGCACGCTTCCAAGACCAAGCTTAGAAGCGTCACAATACACGTCGAAATTCTTGGTGACATCTGGCATTATAAGGATTGGGGCAGACACCAGTCGGTGTTTCAACTCATTGAAACTTTCTTCACACTTGTCCGTCCATAGGAACTTGCTATCCTTCTTGAGCAACTGGGTGAGGGGTCTGGCTATACTCGAGAATCCCTGAACAAACTTGCGGTAATATCCTGCCAAACCCAGAAAGGATCTGACTTCAGTCTGGTTGGTCGGAGCAGCACGCTTCTCCACAGACTGAACTAGAGCAGGGTCAACGGATATTCCTCCCGCAGATACTACATGTCCAAGAAATCCGACTTCCGTCAACCAGAATTGACATTTACTAAACTTAGCATACAATTGATGCTCACGAAGTGTTCCGAGCACAAGTCTCAGGTGTTCTTCGTGTTCTTCCTCACTCCTCGAATATATAAGAATGTCGTCAATAAACACCACGACAAACTTGTCTAGAAAATCCATGAATACCTTATTCATGAGATTCATGAAATAGGCAGGGGCATTGGTTAGACCAAAGGACATTACGGTGTATTCATACAGCCCGTAACGAGTGGTGAAAGCAGTCTTTGGGATATCAGTATCACGGACTTTCAATTGATGATAACCAGTCCGAAGGTCAATCTTGGAGAAGATTACAGCCCCATTCAACTGGTCAAACAAGTCTTCAATTTTGGGCAACGGGTATTTGTTCTTGATGGTAACATCATTTAACTTGCGGTAGTCCACACATAAACGAGTGGTACCGTCCCGTTTTCCCACAAAAATGATCGGAGATCCCCAGGGCGATGCACTAGGGCGAATCAATCCCTTCCTTAACATGTCTTCCAGTTGAGTCTTCAACTCATCTAATTCCTTCGGGTTCATCCGATACGGCTTCTGTGCTATGGGTCCAGTTCCGGGCACTAACTCAATCACAAACTCGATATCCCGATCAGGGGGCATACCGGGTAATTCTTCAGGAAAAACATCCGGGTATTCGCAAACTACCGGGACTTCCTCAAGGGCAGGTTGGGCTATACCAGTGTGGCAGTGAACTTGTGACGAGGGTCGGGTTGCAGTGTACGCAACCTTTTCCCCATCCTCTGAGATCATTTCAATAGATTTCTTAGTGCAATCGATAACTCCCTTATACTTGGCCATCCAGTTCATACCGAGTACCACTTCTATCCCTTTGGATCCCAGCACTATAAGATCAGCATGAAAAGTTTTCCCTTGAATTTCTACTGGTACCTCATTGCAAATTAGGTTGGCTTTAGTACTATCCCCAGGTATTTGTACTAACATAGGGTTGTGCATACGGGAATGCTTCATACCACTTTTCTCAGCAAACGGTTTAGTGACAAAGGAATGTGATGCACCAGAATCAAACAGTACTGCGGCTGGTACCGAGTTGACAGGAAACATACCCATCACCATGTCTGGTGCCTCCTGAGCTTCTGCAGCATTGATATGGTTCAGGTGTCCCTTCATCCTATTCTGTCGTCCAGTGGAAGGACCATGGTTCATCTTGGTTGCAGCAGGCTGGACTGGAGCAGTAGCTTTGTTGGGGCAATCGCGAGCGAAGTGACCCTCCTTTCCACAGGCAAAGCAACCTCCAGAAGGCTTTGAGCTTGGGTTTGGTTTGGGAGCATTGTTGGTGTGGTTCCCATTTCCTCCATTGTTACCTCCATAGCGGTTTCCATGATTATTCCCAGAGTGATTACCATGGTTACCACCATAGCTGTTTCCTCCGTACCTTGGTGCATACGGTGCAGGGTGGTTGTAGTTGTTGGGCCTTGGTGCATAGTTGTGGTTGGGGCGGGGTGCATAAGCAGGCGCCTTGTGGGTTGGTGGCCTCGCATACGGAGTGTTGCGAGTCCTCTGAGCACTAGGTCCTCCATGAGCAGTCATCTTCCTCTTGCGGTTATCATCAGCAGATTTCCTCTTGTGCTCCAGCACCATAGCGGCATTAGCAAGAGTCTCCATGTCCTGGAATGGAACCACTACTAGAGAGCACTGGAGTTCATCATCCAGCCCATTTAAGAACCTCTCCTTCTTCTTAGCATCAGTATTAATATCATCCTGTGCATACCGGGACAGAGTAGTGAAATTCTCCCAGTATTCAGACACTGGCATGCTTCCCTGTTTCAGATTTAGAAACTTCTCCCGCATAAGTGCCATCATTCCCTGAGGAATGTGATACTTGCGGAACCTTGTAGAGAATTCCTCCCAGGTGAACACGTGACCAGCAGCAACAGTCTCACGCGTAGTTTCCCACCAAGTCCTGGCAGGACCAGCGAGAAAATGGGAGGCCAACAGGACCTTATCATCCTCATCAACCGAAGCAACTTCCAGTTTGTTTGCAATGGTGCGGAGCCAGTCGTCAGCATCGAGAGGCTCCACAATCCTGGTGAAAACTGGGGGGTTGGTGTGCTGAAAGTCTCTCAGTCTCGAGCGAGCACCATTTCCATTGCCATTGCCATTATTGTTGGCGGCAGCAGCTAGCTGTTGCAGAGCGGTAATGGTAGCTGCACTCTCATCTCGGCTGGCATGGCGATCTTCCATCAGCAGGGCCAACAACGCCTCCACTGTGGGTGGTGGTGGCGGTGGGGGTTCGCGACGGGGTGCCATGCTGAAGTGAAACATGTGTAAGTCTAAGAAATAAATTCTTGTTTTTGAAAACCCAGTACCTTAATATTTAAACAAAAGGAATACTAGCGATATGTTTCAAAAACAAGAGCGGGGCAGTCGCAAACTTGAATGAAATGAACGCAAAGTAGTGACAATCAACAGAAAACCAAGCCAAACATTTCATTCATCACCATAATTAAACAGAGTTCCTTACATTACACACACACATCGCAAGCCATATCATACAAGGAAGGCTTCATCGAGCTACAGGGGGTGCGATTGGTGGGGTCATCGCAAGGCTACTACTAGCAAACTATCTAGCAAAACGATCTAGCATACCTAACTAGTATCTAGACCAGCACCATGTGCTAAGGGTGAGAAGGCAGCGACTACACAGAGTCGTCGCTGTCCCCAACGTCGAAGATACGCTCCTCAGGGTCCTCCTCCTCCTCGTCAAACAGGTCATCATCATCCTGCTCGCTAGCCTCGCTCATATCCATCCCCTCTAAGTCGGAGGGAACATCCTCAACAGGCAGAAGGTCCTCAATCTCCCAGTGGAGCTCTGCGGCCTCCTCCTCCAGCTCCTCTACGGCAGCGTCTCTCGTGGCTATGTCATCACGAGCTATCTGAAGCCTGCCGCGCAGAACGGCGTTAGCCCCCTCCAAGGCCGTCAGTCTAGTGGTGAGGCGTGCACGGCCAAGGCGGGTGGCCCTCAGCTGCCTCCGTAAGGCACGGTGCCTCGCGGTAGTAGCCTCCAACTGCTCCCTCAGCTGGGACAACTGCTGAGCCAGAGCTCCACTCTCCTCCTGGCTGTCGTGAAGCTCAGCCCTCAGCTCGTCAGTCTCGGCTATCAGTGTGTGGTGCACCAATATGCCGTGCTGGGTGTCAAGACGCTGGTCGTCTAGCCTGGTCTGAGTGCGGTGTAACAGAATCTCCATCTCGTCCAAGTGTGGACCAACAGTGGTAAAGTCTGGCTCAACAGGAAGTGGTATGCCATCCTCATCACGTCTCCCAATCAGCTCGAACCGGGAACCGATGAACATATACTCCCCGATGTGCGCCAGACGTGCTACTGACTCCTGTATCACGCGCACCGCAGCCTCGTTCCAAGAACGATCAACAGCACGGTACACGTAGGCCTCCACTGTCGGGCTAGCCAGAGATGCGCGGATAGTGACCTCCGCGTACCAGTCTCCCTCCAGAGGTGCCCCGACAACTAGTCCTCCTCGCAGCTCCGGAAGTGGCCGTCCCAACACAGTAGCCATAGATACTAGCCTCTCCTCGAAAAGGAAAGACTCGCCACGTGGACGTCCCAACTGAAAAGCCACGGTGATGTCCACGTCCATCTACACAAAATTTTAAGTATAGTTTAAGTTAGATCCAAGTGTGCAAAGTTTTAGGTTCATGCAAGAAATAACTTTAATGCAAGTAGAGTCTAACCCAGAGAGGTGGTGGGATATAGGGAATAGTTTTATACTTAGTCATATATCCAATTTTTTTTGTATTAGTAACTTAGATTATCGGAGTATACACTAACGTCCATGCTAACTAAGGTCTCCTAGAGTCAGGATGGCTCTGATACCAACTTTGTAGAGGCCCCAGACCGGTAGGTCCAGAACCCCTCATATGCATTCATTCACGATCCCAGAAGAACCAGTCGTGAACAACATACGTAGTTGGCATACAGAATACATCATCCATTACACGAATATAGAGTCTTACAAAAATGGTCACATGACCAAGTTCTTGATAACTGTCACGCAGGACAGACATTCAAAGTAAACACAGCGGAAGACGATAAGCATAGCGTAGTAGAGCCCGAGTCACGCCTCATCCTACAGGCTGCTGACTGGGAGACGATCCTAACTCGCAGGGCCATCAGCGTAGAACTCCTCCTCATAGCACTCCTCCTGAGGTGGCTCCTCGTAGTCTGATAAGTAGATACCAGGGGCGAAACCAAATGAGTACATTTGAATGTACTCAACAAGACATCCTTTATTAGCTTACAATCATGCATACATGCTTATTTGGTGGAGTGGGTAGGCCATACATATGGTTCAGCTACCCATGACAGATAAAAGATTTGCCATGGTTGATTCTTCAAGTTTACCTCTTTGTAAACAAAATCATTTAAAGTAAGGTAGTTTTGCTCTCGTAGATATCACATATCTTGGAGGTTTTATAATTCTTTTGGAAAAGAAAGTTTTTCTTTTCAGAAACTTTTAGTGACAGTTTCTTTCTCATCGGTATCTCACAGATACCAAGTCATTCCTCCATAGTACCTCTCAGGTACAAAAGCCTTCCTTCAAAACCTCTTTTGAAAAGTTGACACAATACTAGCTACATGGCCATTCAACCGTCCATATCCGAGGACGCGGCTATCTCGAAATAGTTTTACTCTGCAGAGGTGTACACATTTCCACTAGATCCAGAGACTGCCATGAAACAACCATGGACTGTTCCCAACCTATGAGAACATCAGATAACTGGTCTTGACTATCCACTCTGTACAAGCTAGTACATGACTATCTCTTCAATTGGGGTTTCCCTCCCTGGCAAGCCATGTCACACACCGCTCAATCAGGAGACCCAACTGCTGCATCCGGAGGGAAAATTAATCCCACACTTTAGATGTCCCGTATACTCACTCCTAGCGACATTTCGGTTCGGAGGATCCAATCCCCTATAGCCTTTGAGATAGCACATATACTAACCCTAACAAGTTTTTAATCCAGCCCCTACCCATATTGGGGTAAAGTGGCAGTACGATAATGGTTGTCCAGCGAAGACTAGGTTATGTGTCTTTTGTAAACATTTCTCATAAAATTTCCCATCATAACAATCCTTCCGGCAGACAGGGTCTCACCCTTCCTCCGGGGTTTTCCTTCCATAAGGCATTTGTTTACAAAAAAACACATTTTATTTAGTTCATTTAAGAACTCAAGTTTTAAGTAGGTGTATGGTATTTATATACCATTTAGTGTCTAAGGGCTTGGTAATACCAAGTTGGCTATGATTATGAGTCCTTATACTAGTAGTATTAATAGTAGTAGTAGGATTCACACAAAAATAGTTTTGAAGGCATATTTTTGTAAAACTTCAGAAGTGATAAACATGCATGATAGATAATGATAAGTAGTGATACAGCAAGCATTAGGATGGCTTGCCTTGGTACAAGTGATGGTCCTGATCCTGAAAGTAACAGGAGTTGCAATACCCTTCTTCAGCAATTCCTTCCTCCTCGTTTTCTAACGTCGTAAAAAGAAATAAAGACACACTTTCAGAACCAAACAAGACAAACAATGATACAAGCAATACATACAGCAAGCAATCAAGAAGTACCACCCAAAGTTCTCAATTTTTCCCTAAAGAAAAATTGGCATAAAAATTATAGTTGGAAAAATCTGATTTTTCCTAGTGCTTATGTGTGGCCAAAACAATGATTCTTAGTTAAGAACATTATGGACCAGTGGGGTATAGCACATGTTACTGGACAGTAGGGTGTCATATAAAACATATTTTGATGTCTAAAAATTCCCACAACAATCCCTATGACTAGCACACACAATTTGCTAAATTACTCAAGTGGTGAAAATAAGCTCATGACAACAAGTCAACCTATTTTTCACCATGAGGCAAACATACCAGTGGGTGTTCCACTAGTAAATATGCTCACCAAGAGGTTGATAAGCCTCTGGTCACTTTCATAAAAGTGCTTAAAACAAACACACAAGCACCCAAAAATTCCTACTCATACTAGTAGAAAATTTAGGAAAACTACTAGACTAGTTTAGGCTTTACTAGCTAGTTTTATGCACAAGTGTGCAAGCTAGCAGAGGCAAAATATACCTCTAACCTGTACCATAAGTGCTACTGGATCTCACCAAAATCTCATAGCAACATAGCTAGGAAACAAGGAAAAACATGCTTAAAAAGCTACACATGTGAGGAGATTTATTTCTAGTCACTCAAGTGCTACTCATGCTTTTGTGCTATTTAATAGGAAATCTACCAGAGGTGAAAACTCTAAGGAAATACTGCCACAAGTACTTTTCATCCTCTGGTTTCAATACTAAAGAGTCATATTTTTCCCTAGTGGAAAACAAGACATAAAAACATACATGAATATTCTAGTGTGAAATCTAGTCCTTAAGCATTTCTATTTTAACCTATTTCAAACACAAGCATCAAGCATCCAGAGGTGTTATAAACAAACTAACAGCACCTAAGTGGTACTGGTTCCATGGAAAACAATCTAGCAACTAGCCTAAAGATTCACTTAAATATCTACTCAAAACATACATAAAAATCTAGCTATTAGCAAGACCTATGCATGGAAAACTAGTTCTAAAATGCTACCATTCAAACCATTGATTCTAACATGTTCATATAACTTGTATACATCATAACCATAATGGAAAACAACATAACAAGCAAGAACACAACATTTGCACTTCACATCAATAACATAAAAAGCAAGATCTAGAATAAAGATTTAGACAGAAAGTAACCAAAACTCGTTCTGTCTCTCTAAATTTTTCTGTTGCTCCAAAAAGTAAATCCTTCTAGGATGTGATAGTCCTTATCACTACAAAGCCTCTCCAACTTGCCTCACTCAAAAATAATATCCCAAACTCCCTCTAAAAATCATGGAATAGCCCACTGATGTTTTACCAAAATGGATGGCATTTCCAAATGGTAACTCACCTTGATGCAAACTAAAATTCTACTGGTAGGTATTTGAAAGGGCTTTCCAAAACAGTTGAGTTTGCTCAAAAATGTTTTGTATTTTTGAAGTTCTATTCATTTCAAGTTTTAGGGTACTTTCTGGCATATGATTTTTAGAAAAATCATAAAAACTCAAAACAAGTTTCTGCCAGTGGGATATGGTTGTAATTTTGTAAGGCTACGAGTACAAAAATTAGCAAGGTAAAATAAATTTATATGCTACCTTTTCTAAGCCTAAAGCTAACACCTATTTAAATCTGCCAGAAAATCCTATTTTTGAACCTAACAGGACAAAGCCCAGATGGGCCAGATCTGCTGCGCCTGGCCCAACTAACGCGCGGATCAGCCCGCCAGCGCACGCGCGCGCGCGAAGCGGTAACTTTCAAAGGAGACCGTCGATTCGCAGATCGACGGCTCCCCTCTCTTCTTCCTCCCCGCGCCTCTCTTCTCTCTCTCTCTCTCTTATGCCCGCGGACGAACACCTAGCGAGAGCGCGCGTTGGCTCACCTAGGGCTTGCGAGATGGAGCGGGGTGGTGCAGGTGTTGACGACGGTGGCTTAGGCGACTCCCTGGCGTAGACACGTCCGGTGAAGAAGCACGGGCACGGCGGCGGCTTGGCGGTGCTCTGCGGCGGTTCCGGGGACGGCGGCGAGGGATCTGCAAGCGATCGAGGGCAAGATGATGTCAGGGAGGTAGGCACGAGTGCGGGGGTCACTGTGGAAGAGAAAAGAGGGTGGGAGGTGCGGTGATCGCGGTGCCACCTCGAGCTCGATCTGCTCGGCCCCGAAAATGGCCACGGCTTGCCTCGCTCGCAGAGAGCGAACGAGCAAGCGAGAGCTCGATGGGGTGGATGAGTGTGGTGAGGTGAGTGCTGTGGCGAGAGGGATAGGCCTCTAGGGCTATGTAGGCACGAGTCAAAGGGGGAGGGCTCGGGTTGGCATGGCATGGGCATGCCCTTGCCCCTTGGGGGTTCTCCACGGCTGGCAATGGTTCCTATTGGTGCCTAGGGGTCAAGCAAGTACCAATTGGTGAGCTAAGCCACAGCAAGGGCCAAGGTATGGGTAAAAGAGAAGGAAAAACACTATTTCAACCACTCTAATGACATCACACATTAGTCAAATGCCACCTCAGTTTTCTCCCTTCCTATCCAGCCAAAATGGGATCCAATGCCACCTTCTAGAAGGTTACTAACATGGTTTTCGAATTGGCAAGGTGGCCTGGCTTGGATCAGTGCACAAAAGCTAAAAACACCAAGTCCAAAAGTGTATTCACTGTTCTGTCAGAAAAATTCAGTTAGGCAGTGTTTCTGAATTTTTCTAAGTGTTGGAAAAGCAGACAGAGATAGCAAAAGTTGGGCTTGTTTTCACCAAGCAAACCAGCTCTAAAATGAGTGATTTAAAATGCTCAACAAAGAACAACTATCCAAGTTTCAGATCCAACCATTTGATTTGAAAAATGATGGGTTTATGGCTCTGAAAATAAATGGCAAAGTAGGTACATTCTCTGTTTTTAAAATGCTCAAATTTCTGTCTTAACAAGATGGCTCAAAAACCATCTTGGCATTGTGTGTTAATTTTCTTTGTAGGTTTTTCCAAGAGTGTAGTTTTGTTGTACTCATATCAGAGAGTAGTTTTGATCAAAGAAAATCCCTAATTGGATAATCCTTGTGATGGAAAACAAGGGTTGAAAACAGCTACTTGGCTGTTTTTCAGGGCAAAAATTATATTGGAAAATCTAATGGAATCTTTTCCAATTAATTTTATTTCAAGTTCAAGATGATTCCTAAACATTAATAACCCATTTTCAAGTTGAAACAAAGGGTCACCTCAAGTCTTGAAAAAAATAATCTCATAAGAGCCTTAGTGGAAAACATGGGAAAACAATTATAAAGCAATGTGTTTCTTAGGAGAAAAACTCCTCAAGTGAGTGAAAAGAAACACACCACTAATATTGCATAGATAAACATCAGTACACAACATGTTGTCCACTTAATTGCATTACAAAGGTCTTAAGAGACTTGCTAAAAAACTATTATACAAGTGCTTAAAAACAGGGATGTGACAATGCTGAAATCTGCATAGTGTCCGATCTCGGGGCGTCACAAATCACCAAGCAATACTTCTTGCCGCCAAGACTTGCCTCGGGCACGACACCGAAGGGATCAACATGGAGAAGCTCCAAGATCCTCTTTGATGAGATAATAGTCTTGGCCTTGTGCACGATGTCATGCATCTTCCCTTCAACACACGACCTACAAACGCAATCCTTTGCAAAGGAAACATTTTCTTTTAGTCCAACAATAAGGCCACCTTTGTGAAGACTTTGCAAAGTTATCATGTTGACATGGGATAGGCGGCGATGCCACAACCATCCCAAGTCCGCCTTCCCGAAAAGACACATTGCTTGAGAGTTGGTTGACTTCGAAAAGTCCACCACGAACAACTCATTTTCAACATGTCCCACGTGAGCGACGTCAAGAGTCTTGCTCCTCAAAAGGACCACAATATCACCATCGGAAAAGACGGAAAAACCCATCTTTCCAAGAGAGCGGACGGAAAGTAAATTGTAACCAAGGGATTCGACAAGCATGACGTTCACGATAGTTATATCGGGAGCCACCACAACCTTGCCGAACCCGGATACCTTAGACTTGGACGAGTCTCCATAAGTGACGGTTGCTTGGATGTCATTTGGTCGCAACTCCGTCACAAGCTCTTTGCTTCCGGTCATATGATTAGTGCACCCACTATCGAGAATCCATTTAGTCCCACTGGAAGCATAGCCCTGCAAGAGATCATTGACTAGTGTTAGGACCCGAGATGGGTCCCTTCATGTTAGCAACAAGGGTCTTTGGAACCCAAATAGTATAGTCAATGAAACCCTCAATAGGACCAACATATTTAGCTTGCACAACACCATAATAATCAACATATAAGAAATGGTGTGGATTGTTAGTTCCCACGGAGGTGCTACGAGTAGTGTTGTCCCTCATGACACTACTACTCGAGGCAACATTGTTAGCTTGAGCGGGTGTGCTATGAGTGGTGTCGTCCCTAATGACAATACCACCCGAAGCACCATGTTGGTTCTTCTTCTTGTTGTTCTTCTTCTTGGCTACATAGCCAAGCCCTTGATTTCCCACTTGTTGCCTTGGAGCACTCAATTGTGGTCTAGCAATGACCGCATTTGAGCTCCCACTTGTGGGGTGGCTAGCACAACCTTCTCAACTTGAGGGCTCTTTCCCTTGAGTCTTGATAGCTCATCCTTCAACCTAGCATTTTCCTCAATAATATTTGCATGATCACAAGAAGAAGTAGAGGTGCTAGCATTGTTAGTTTGATTAAGTTGAGTTTGAAGTTGTTCATGCAATTATTTGAGGGATGAGTGTTGGCTTACCAAGTCTTTGTGAGCCTCGGTTAGCTTTTCAAACTCCTCGGTTAGTTTACCATGACCAACCCCAAACTCGACCTTATCCTTTTTAGCCTTTTTATATTTAGCAATAGCAAGATCACGTTCCTTAGTGATGTTTGAGACAATTTCATTATGAGTTAATTCAATTGATTCAAGTTCATACTCTAGAGAAACTCTACCATCATGCTCTTCCTCAAGAGTCATAGAGAGAGATGCAATTTCATCCGCATCCCTTCTCTCAACCTCACCTTTCTTCTCAATAGCATCTTGGGCCTCGCCCAATTGCCTCATGAGATACTCAACGTACTTCTTGGTCTCCCCTTGCATGTTAGACATAAAGTGGTCCAAGGAGACCCTTTCTTCTTCCTCTCTAAGACTAGCAAGATGTTCTAGTTCACTAGGGGTCTTAGAGTTGGGAGAGAGAGATACCTCCGTGGCCTTAGCCATGAAGCACTTGGCATTACGTTGAGGGAGATCTTCATTGGGGGATTCGAAGAGGGATGAAGATGATGGAGTAGTAGCAATAGCTAGAGCGGCCACTTCACTTGTGGTTTCTTCTTCTTCATCACTCCCGGTATCATACTCCTCTTGAGTCAAGAGCACAAACTTGGTGGGAGACTTCTTGTTGAACGGCTTCTTCTTGAAGTGAGGTTTCCTGTACTCAACCCTGGACTTTTCCTTGCGAATGAGCTTGCCACTATGGTGTTCTCTATTCTCGTAGGGGCACTCCGCAATGAAGTGATGCTTGTCTTGGCAATTGAAGCAAGATCTAACTTTTTGAGCCCCATCATTTCCATAACAAGACTTGGTATTCTCCTCAACAAATTTCTTTCCCTTGGGGGGATTGTTCCAAAACTTTTGCACGGTAAGAGCAATGAGATCCTTTAGAACGGGATCATAGTCTTGTTCCTTCAATGGAGGCAACGCTTCTTCTCCATCTTCTTGATTCTCAACCTCTCTTGATAAAGCCTTGGCCTTCAAAGCAACGGATGCTCCTTGGTGCATTCCAATGGACCTAGCATGGTTGTCAAGAGCATTCTTGGTTTGCACTTTGTAGGAGCACAATTCTTGCATCACTTGAGTTGAGGTCATGGTGGAGAAATCATGTCTTCCTTGAATGCTCTTCAAGTCCGTGCCCTCAAAAGGCATCACGGCAATCATGTACTTACTCTTGATCCAAGCATCATCAATATACTTGGCACCCGCGCTAGAGAAGGCGGTGGCAAGAGTTTTGAGTCTTCGATACATGTCAACATGATCTTCTCCATCACGCATGAAAAATCCTTCGGCCTCATTGGTCAAGGCATCATACCGATTTCTTTGCATGCTCTCATTCCCAATGAACATGATGACAAGTGCATCCCATGTTTCTTTGGCGGTGGAGAAGTGTTGAAGATGCGGCATGTGGTTGGGACCCACGGCTTGTTGAAGGATGGACAAGGCGGTGTAGTTGAGTTGGCAATCTACGGCTTCTCTTCTTGTGAGATTCTTGGGATCAAATGGCTTGTATCCGTCACGAGTGATCCTCCAAAGATCTATACAAGAAGAGTTCAAGTGAGTCTCCATATAGTATTGCCATTCACGAAAAGAAAATGCATCAATTTTAGGTGGATCTCCCCTAGGGATTATATGAGGATGCGGGACTGGAGGATCGGGAGAATAACTTCCGGGAACGGAATGAAATCCTCCACTTCCTTCCGTACTCGACTTAGCGGATTGTTCGGTGGAAGCATTTTTAAGTGGTTCACCATCTACCCCTTTCTTGGCACCCTCCGGTTCTTCCGGAAGGGATGAGTCGACCACCTCCGGTCCTTTGGCTTTGAGGAGTTGTGTCATGAGTTGACGCAACTCATCAAATTTAGTGTCTATGGATGAGGTCAATGATTCTCTCAAAGCATTGAGATCATCCATGGTCACATTGCCATCGGACGGAGCGTCAACCAAATCATCTCCCATACTTAAACTCTTAGGCAGTTAAGCCCGATAGAAGAGCCGAGGCTCTGATACCAATTGAAAGTAAAGTATGGGCACCTAGAGGGGGGTGAATAGGTGCTACGACCAATTTTAATTTTTCTTAAAGTTTAGGCTTGACAAGAAGGTAAATTCTCTAGATAATGCAACTAGTGGTGAATTTACCTATATGACAAGGCAAGCAATTAATGCAACAAGTACGAGTAAGTAAGGAGAGGGAGGAACGAGGTAACCGATGGAAGCACACGGAGACACGATGTATTCCCGAGTTCCTCCTTGTTAAGGGAGTACGTCTCGTTGGAGGGGTGTGAGCTCGCCATGAAGGCCTACTCAACGCCACAAAGGCCTCACCCTATTCTCCGATGAACTCCGCCACAAAGGCCTAGTTCACCTTCCACTATTGAACCCCTTTGAGGCGGGGATCGAATCCTTTACAAACAACTTGGGGCACACACCCACAACCGAATTGGGGGCTCCCAACTCTTCTTGAATCAACAACAAGTATCAAGATGCCTAGGTTCTCCACAAGAGGAAACCCTAGGCAAGATCCCTCAAGTTAGAGAGGGGGAAATGAAGAACGGCTCGGTGAAGATGTAGATCGGGGCCTTCTCCTTCAATCCTCCAAAGATCTTCAAGATTGTGTGGAGGGATTGGGAGTAATGAGAGATTTGGTGAGTTCTTAAATGCTCATAAATTCTAAGGGGAAGAACTAGATCTTGGGGAAGAAGAGGAGGAGTATTTATAGCCCCTCCTCACAACTAGTCGTTGTGTAGGAAAAAGGGGACCGGAATATCCGGTCCAAGTTTGAACCGGAATATCCGGTCAGCTTCTTCCACGAAATCCCGCAGATCAAAACCGGATTATCCGGTTGCCCTGGAATAATCCGGTTCACAAAATCCGGCTCGGTACTGTGAGGTGCAGGCAGCTGTACCGGATATTCCGGCTCCTCCGGAATAATCCGGTACCAAATAATCCGGCTCACTGCTGTGAGCAAATCTTCCAGTCCTTAGCCGTTTTCGCGCAATCTCATGAACAACCGGAATATCCGGTCCGAGATAAATAATCCGGATCAAATAATCCGGCTCATCTCTGTCCAGAAAATGGACCAGAATTTCCCATACCGGAATATCCGGCTCCTCCGAATAATCCGGTTCTGAATAATCCGGCTCATCTCTGTGAGCAAACTGGACCAGAAATCTCCGGACCGGAATATCCGGCTCCTCCGAATAATCCGGTTCCAAATAATCCGGTTGTGTTCTGTCCCAAAACTCTGAGGTCAAACTTCACCGACTTTTTGGTGATCGATGCCGATGTTAAGTATAACACCTGCACGCTTAACACCTCGATAAATAATGTACTTAGTATTGTTAACTAACACACAAAACACTGGGAAAACGAAATGCAATTTCACTGCTGTCGACCCTTGACTTCGACCCGGTTTGCAGCAGCAACTGACAGGTCGGCAAGGAGCATAGACAATGGTTGTCAGGCTAACGAAAGGGCACAACGTACGATGCAAAAGTGTCGCGTCTGATCAAATCATTGCCTACCAACAGGCCATACTCGACAATGCGAGTCGATAAATTGTTGGTTCACAACCAAGATTAACTCGAGCAACAATTTGTTCCGTACATTTTGCTATACACAACACTACTGCTACATTATTTAACCACATCCGATTATATGGCTGCAACTGCAACGCAGGAACCACAACGTCGACATATCCTCCGCTCAGAGTCGACAAATATCCTCCGCTCGGAGTCGACGCAATCCTCGGAGTCGACAGTCAATACATATCCTCCGCTCGGAGCTGACAGTCGACACAATCCTCGCTCGGAGTCGACACATATCCTCCGCTCGGAGTCGAGAGTTGACACAGATTCTCCGCTCGGAGTCGACACATACCCTCCTCCGGGGGTCGACGCATGTCCTCCTCCGCGAGCCAACAGAAGACAAACAAAAGGGGTTAGCTTCAGAACAACTTGAGTCTATGCTCGACTCTGCGAGTCGAGCATAGCCTGGGGGGCTACTCCCATCGGGAGCACTGCCGTGCACCCGATAAATCGAAGAAGCAACGTTGGAAGATGTTTGAGTCTATGCCCGATTACAAATAATCGCACATAGACTCGGGGGCTACTACCATCGGGAGTGCTGGTCGCGCAACCGACGAGCGCTACACGCTCACTCGACGTACTACCGCGTCGGAAGCATCTAACACGCTGGCCGCCTATCTGAGGAGCTCTGTCAGATTTCTTTGTCCAGGTCATTATTGTGGTCGTACAAACTGCATATTAACTCGGATGAAGAAAAGCAAAACATCAAACTTGTCCGTCTCGACGAGACGTATACGGTAACGCGGGCCAATTCACAAAATCAGAACATTTTGAAGACTTTTCGGGTCCATCTTCTTGTGTGGACTAGGTGGCTGGGCGTCCGCCACGTCTGCGTCAACTACACGACTTCCTCGTCGACTCCGTCCACCGTGTCGAGTACACCTCCACCGCGTCAATGCCATCCGCCTCGTCGACTACACGACTTCCTCGTCGACTCCGTCCGCCGTGTCGAGTACACCTCCACCGCGTCGACTCTATCCGCCGTGTCGAGTACATCTCCACCGCGCCGACTCCCTCCGCCGTGTTGAGTACACCTCCATCGCGTCGACTCTATCCGCCGTGTCGAGTACATCTCCACCGCGTAATTACGTCATGCGAAAAGACGGGCGCACGACGGCACGCTTCCGGTCAAAAGCTAACACGATGGGCCCTATGTGCCCTGCCCCACAACGCCACGTCCCATCGGGAGCAGGCGAGTGCGCGTTGACGTGATTGCGCACCTCATAACACGAAATCTCTTTCGTATGAGCATCAAGACGCGAAATTTCTTTCGCATAAGCACCCTGGCACGAAATCTCTTTCGTATGGGCACATCAAGACGCGAAATTTCTTTCGCATAAGCTGTCGGGGGGCTACCCCCGAGTAGGGTAAAGACAGGTGGTAAAGGCCGCTTACAGAAGAGAGGTTTGGTCGAGTAGCCGACTACCAGGAACTCGCTACCCGGTCGACTGCTACTCGGTCTCACCTCAAGATGACCAGAAGGAGATATCAATCAAGTTCTACCCTGACGAGTAAAGGTTTGGCCCGAGTACAATTGGCGGGAACCATTGGCGGGAACCTACTCGGGCCAGAAAGTCAAAGGAGCCGTTCTGACACAGGATCCCGCGTATCCTGGGTCCGTACTTGGCAGCATTCGAACTACTGTTCACGTGGGGACGGCCTGCCTGACAGTGACAGCATGGAAGCAGGCCGTGGCAGGATAAGGGGGGCCTACTCTGTGCCTAGGTACAGTGATACCAGTCTGTCCCCTAGTTTTGCCCAACGACTTTGAGGAAGCAGACAAGGTTAGGAACCAAAGCTGTCAGCGGGTACTCGGAGAAAGGACGGTGTGCACACTATGTCGACACTTGTCTAGATTTGGACGTATCCGGCTGGGCACCGTGTATATAAGGTGCCCCGCCGCCTCCTGCGCGAGGCACGCTAACGGTTGCTCACTGGGAACCCTAGAAACCCTAAGTTCTTGACCTAGCTCTACTCGGAGAAGAGCGAGAGGCTACTCGGTAGCGTTGTAATTCGTACTGTGGCTACTCGGAGAGACATCATAATATAGAGAGAAAGGCAGGAGTAGGGGTTTTACCTCCTCACGAGGGCCCTGAACCTGGGTACATCGTGTTGTTTGTGTTGTGTGGATCTTACCTCACGCGGCTATTCGTCGCGTGATCCCTCCCCGGACACCTCCAGCGTCCATCGTCCCCACATCTTTAGCCATCCCATGGCATCTGCCGTGACACCACCACGACAGTTGGCGCCCACCGTGGGGCAACCAGCGGCGCTGGCTGGAGTTTCTGTTCGGACGGGATCTTCTTCGGCGGAGCGCGTAGTTTGTGGCCTTGTCCACAGATTCGGCTCCTTCGACTTCGTCACCGACAACGCCGGCTGTTTCGGCGGCATGGCCATGCCGGAGGGCGGCTCGGTGATCTCCTTCGGCTCGCATCTCGTCTACGTCGCCACCGTCGCCAACAGCGCCTACCCCGAGCTGGTGCACGACGCGGAGGATCCTCCCGCGGTGGTTGCTGCTCGCGGAAGGCCTGCATGCAGCTCTGCGTGCTGCGCTGAAGTGATGGTGACGGGTTTGGCGGCGAACGCTGGCGCAGCTGCTACTGGCGCTGCGGCCGTCGTCGAGGAGGTTGACGACCCGCCTGCTGGTGGCAGGAACCACCGGCCCTACGAGAAGGAGAGCAACCTGCCGCCTTCCACGTCTACGGTCATCCCCGCGTCTGCCGCGCGAACCGGCATGCCCACGCCCACCGACATCGAGCTCCTAGCCGCGAGGGAGCAGCTCGAGCGGCAACGCCAGGAGCTGCTCGCCGAGCAGGCGGAGTTGGAGAAGATCAGGCTTGAGCTGAGTTTGGACCAGCTCGAGTACAACAAGGCTCACGGCTTCACGCCGGTTGCCAGGAGGCCTAGCAGAGTGGGCGCTACGCGGCGCAACCTGGGTGCCGAGATGGCGACAGTTGCGGAGGAGCCCGTGCAGTCCGCCACCGCGAACACTTTCACAAGGCCAAGGTACAGCACACCCGCCAAGACGCTCAGGGCTGCGCAGGCCGTGGCTGCCGAGTTGCCGCGCCTGGATGGAGAGGCGCGTCTCCGGCAGCAGGAGAGGCTCAATGAGTTGGTGCTGGAGGCCGCCAGGCAGAACGAGGAGTTCCGGAAGGCCAACCCGGGAGCTGGAGCTTCGCAGGTGGTTCACTCGCATGCGGCAAGATCTAACGATCAAGCCTCATCTCCGCATCCTAGCCGCGAGAAGAGCCGCAGCGGGCGTTCGGGTAGAGACAGGCAAATGCAGGTGTATGACCCGGCTGCTGCCGCGAAACAGGTTGCTGTGCCGCAGCAGCCCGGGCAGGAACACAACACTGCAAGAGCAGGCTCTCAAGCCCATCAAGCTCAAAGCCGTGTCCGAGAAGCCGCGCGTCCGGGTACTTCTCGGCAGCCTGCAGCTCAGCCTACTCGGCAGAGGCAGCAGCCGCGCCCAGTGGCACCAGTCGCCAACCCGGTGGAGCAGCCCGCAGCTATGCAGGTGGATAGGTACGATGATGGCTACTCGGCTATGGAGATGGCTGGCTATGACATCCACGATCGTGTTGGTGAGCGCGTGTTGGCGCCTGGAGATGCAAGGCACCAGCTGGACCGCATCAGCTTGTCGGCGCGGCTTGAGAGCACGGGTCCTCCTAGCCCCGAGTGCTTTGGCCCGCGCATCATGAACGAGCCGTCCGTGAAGGGCTTCCAGCTTGCAAGAGGCACCAAGAGCTACAATGGTAGCACCAAACCTGAAGATTGGCTCAATGACTACGTCACCGCAGTCCACATTGCGGGTGGCAACAGGAGATGGGCGGTGCGTTATGTGCCGCAGATGCTAGAGGGTCCAGCTCGCACTTGGCTCAACAACTTGCCCAAGCACAGCATTAACTGCTGGCTGGACTTCTCGGACGCCTTCGTCAGCAACTTCACGAGCACGTACAAGAGGCCGAATAGGCCACAGCAGCTCTCGGCTTGCAGGCAGCGAGAAGACGAGACGGACCGCGAGTACCTTACTCGGTGGAGCACCTTGAGGAACACCTGTGAGGGTGTGAATGAGGCACAGACCATCACTTGGTTTGCGCAGGGTTGCCGACATGGCAGCATGCTTTGGCAAAGATTGCAGAGGGAGATGCCGAACACCCTGGCCGAGACCATCAAGATTGCGGATCAGTACGCACTCGGTGATCCTACTCAGCCACTGATGGATTCCTCTGAGCCGAGAAGAAACTTCAACAGCAGCAAGCGCAACGAGTTCCGCAACAAGCGCCGAGTAGATACTCGGTATGACCCTGAGGAGGTGAATGCAGTGAATGTCGGAGGCGGTGGTGGCCAAAGGCAGAAACCTGCTGGGGCCTACGGGCAGAACCAGAACCAGGGCCAAGGCAACAAGAAACCGTTCCGCACTGCGCAGCCGGGTAGCGGGAACTCCGAGCAGCCGAAGAAGTTTGTCTTCGATGACATGAAGGATGGCCCATGCAGCTTTCACACGCATCATCCCTCGAGGCCAGCTAACCACACTACTCGGCAGTGCGAGTGGTGGGATGTGATCAAGAGTGATGGCTTGCCTCCTCCTCCTCCCCTGCCGGCTGCCAACGCTACTGTTCAGCCTACTCGGGCACCCGCAGCTCGGCCGCCAGTGTACCCGAGAAGAGAGAATGTCAACCAGGTGGCTTTAGGAGCCAACCGGAACTTCAACAACGAGAGATACCGCAACAACAACAACAACTACAACCGCAACAACAACAACAGAGGCAACAACAACTATCAGGGCAACAACAATGGCAACAATGGCAACAATGGGGGCAATGGCTCCAACCAGTACCAGGAGCACCATGAAAGCTACATGATCTTCACTTCTGAGGCAGTCGACAAGCAGTCACAGCACAGGCGGGCCATGGAGGTCAATGCAGTGATTCCGGCTGTCCCTCACTACATGTATTGGTGTGACCAGGAGATCAGGTGGACTCGGGCAGATCACCCCAAGGTGATGCCCAATCCGGGTACCTATGCCTTGGTGCTGGATCCCACCTTCCTGGGCCCCGAGAAGAATGTGAGGTTCAGCAAGGTGCTGATCGACAACGGCAGCAGCATCAACATTGTGTACAAAGACACACTCGAGAAGCTTGGCTTAGCCGAGAACATGATGCTGCCCAGCAAGACCACTTTCCATGGCATTGTGCCCGGGATCTCATGCAACCCGATTGGCCGAGTGTGGATTGATGTGCTATTCGGTACTCGGGAGAACTGCCGCACAGAGCGCCTGCAGTTTGAGGTGGTGGATCATCAGAGCCCCTATCACGCTCTACTCGGCAGGCCTGCTTTGAGCAAGTTCATGGCCTCTACCCATGTGGCTTACCTGAAGATGAAGATCCCCGGTCCCAATGGCATCATCACCATCTCGGGAGACTACAAGAAGTCCATGGAGTGTGCCTCTGCTAGCTCTCAGCTGGCGGAATCGATGGTGATTGCTGCCGAGAAGAAGAAGATGTACGAGGTGGTGGCCATAGCTCAGTCCGCACAAGCTGGTGCACAAGGTGTGCCGAGTACCCAGCATGGTACTGCTTTCCAAGCTGCCAAGGAGACCAAGACAGTCCAGGTTGACCCCGAGTTCCCGGAGCGCGTGGCCATTATTGGTGCCGGGTTGGCCGAGAAATAGGAAAGCGCGCTCATCCACTTCCTCCGTGAGAATCGGGATGTTTTCGCCTGGACCAATGAAGATCTACCAGGAGTCCCGAGGGAGTTGGTTGAGCACTCTTTGCACGTGCGTCCTGACGCCAAGCCCGTGAAGCAGGCTTTGCGCCGTTTCGGGGATGAGAGAAGGAAGGCCATCGGTGATCAAATCACCAAGCTGCTGATCAGTAACTTCATCATGGAAGTGCTGCACCCGGACTGGTTAGCCAACCCGGTCATGGTCGAGAAGAAAAAGGAAGATCCCAAGGCTGCCACTGCATGGCGCATGTGCGTCGACTACACCGACTTGAACAAGGCATGCCCCAAGGATCCCTTCCCGCTACCTCGCATCGATCAGGTGATCGATTCCACTGCCGGCTGTGAACTGTTGTCTTTCATAGATGCATACTCTGGTTTCCACCAGATTGCACTCAACCCTGCTGATCAAATAAAGACTGCTTTCATTACCCCGTACGGGGCTTATTGCTATCGTGTCATGTGTTTTGGCCTGAGGAATGCGGGTGCAACCTATCAGAGATGCATGCAGAAATGCTTGCATGACCAGCTCGGCAAGAATGTGCAGGTGTACGTAGATGACATTGTCATCAAAACGAATAAAACACATACTCTGCTTGTCGACCTGGAGGAAACCTTTGCTAACCTACGCAGGTACAAAATGAAACTGAATCCGAGTAAGTGCACCTTTGGTGTACCAGCTGGAAAGCTACTCGGCTTTCTCGTTTCTAGTCGGGGCATTGAAGCCAATCCGTCTAAGATAAAAGCCATTGAGAGCATGTCTTTGCCGAGATCGTTGAAGGATGTGCAGAAGTTCACGGGTTGTCTGGCATCACTGAGCCGTTTTCTGGGCCGAATGGGCGAGAAGGCTCTGCCTCTGTACCAGCTGATGAAGAAAAGTGACAAGTTTGTCTGGACTCCGCAAGCGGACGTGGCATTCAATGAGCTGAAAGCAATGCTGGCTAGCGCTCCCGTCTTGGCTAGCCCGCTACCCAAGGAGCCTATGCTGCTGTACATTGCGGCGACTAACCGAGTAGTCAGCGTGGTGATAGTGGTGGAGCGAGAAGAAGAAGGCAAGAGTGTGCAGCGCCCAGTCTATTATCTCAGTGAAGTGCTGTCCAGTTCCAAGCAAAACTATCCTCACTACCAGAAGATGACATATGGTGTGTACCTGGGCGCCAGGAAGCTGAAACATTACTTCCAGGAGCACCCCATCACTGTTGTGAGCTCTGCTCCCATCTCGGACATCATGGGAAACAAGGAAGCGAGTGGCAGAGTAGCCAAGTGGGCGATTGAGCTAGCCGCGTACGCTCCCGCGTATACGAGAAGAGAAGCAATCAAGTCTCAGGTACTGGCGGAATTTCTTGTGGACTGGGCCGAGATGCAGTATGAACCTCCTGCTCCAGTTTCCAACTATTGGAAAATGCACTTCGATGGCTCAAAGGTGAAAGAAGGCCTTGGTGCTGGCGTTGTGCTTACATCACCCAAGCGGGATCAACTCAAGTACGTGCTGCAGATTCATTTCAAGGCATCCAACAACGTAGCCGAGTACGAGGCAGTGGTGCATGGTTTGCGAGTAGCAAAGGAGGTTGGTGTGCAGCGCATTATATGCTATGGCGATTCGGATCTGGTGGTGCAGCAAGTCTCGGGTACCTGGGACGCTTTGGATGCCAACATGGCGTCGTATCGCTTCCTGGTGCAGTCAATGACTGGTTTTTTCGAAGGCTGCGAGTTCCAGCACATTCACCGAGCAGAGAACGAAGCGGCCGACGAGCTGTCCAAGTTGGGATCTTCTCGGCAGTCCATCCCGGCAGGGATTGCCTTGGAGCATTTGAGGAAGCCATCCATCAAGCCTTCCCCCAACTCGGAATCCATCTTTGTTCCTTCTCTGCCAAGTGAAGAATCTGACCCAATGGAGATTGACTGGGAGAGTGCTGCAGGGAGCCCGGGGACTGCCGTCCACTACTCGGGGACTGCCATTCCCTACTCGGGGACTGCCGTTCCCTACTCGGGGACTGCCATTCCCTACTCGGGGACTGCCGCTCCCTACTCGGGGACTGCCATTCCTTACTCGGGGACTGCCGCTCCCTACTCGGGGACTGCCATTCCTTACTCGGGGACTGCCACTCCTTACTCGGGGACTGCCACTCCTTACTCGGGGACTGCCGCCCTCAACCCAGAAGCTGTTGCATTCATTGAAGAAGTTCTCGCCAATCGGTCTGGGCTGCAGAGAAGCGCTCCTACTCCTCCTGTACAACCACCAGAGCCTGCCCCAATGGAAATGGACGAACCAGTGTTTCCCGTGCGGGAGACACCGAGTTGGGCAATGCCCATATTATCCTTTCTAAGGGACGGCACTTTACCTGAAGATGAGGTGACCGCGAGGCAGATTCAGAGAAGGTCCAAGGGCTACACCATAGTCCGAGATGTGCTGCATAAGAGAAGTGCCACTGGTGTGCTGCAACGCTGTGTGAGCCCAGAAGAAGGAGAAGAAATCCTGGTTGAGATACATCAAGGGGAATGTGGGCATCACGCCTCTTCTCGGGCTTTAGTCAAGAAAGCTTTTCGGCATGGCTTTTACTGGCTCACTGCACTGCAGCAAGCTGAAGATATTGTGAGGAAGTGCACCGGCTGCCAGATGTTCGCAAGTAAGATTCACATGCCAGCTTCCGAGTTGAAAACAATTCCTATCACATGGCCGTTTGCTGTTTGGTGCTTGGATATGGTTGGTCCTTTCAAGCCGGCTAAAGGCAATATGACACACATCTTGGTCATGGTGGACAAGTTCACCAAGTGGATCGAGGTGAAACCTATTCGGAAGTGTGATGGGGTCACAGCCGTGAAGTTTGTGAAGGATGTGATCATGAGATATGGCTACCCGCACAGTATCATCACCGACAATGGCACAAACTTTGCAGAGGGGGCAATGGTGCGATTCTGCAGAGATAAGCATATCCGACTAGACGTTGCGTCAGTCGCGCACCCTGCCTCCAATGGGCAAGTTGAGAGGGCAAATGGGATGGTACTGGCAGGCATCAAGCCAAGGCTAATTGAGCCACTGCTGAAAACACCTGGGTGTTGGCTAGAAGAGTTGCCAGCGGTGTTGTGGAGTCTAAGGACTACCCCTAACCGGTCAACCGGCTACACGCCATTCTTCTTGGTATACGGGGCTGAGGCCGTGTTGCCAATAGACTTAGAGCATGACTCCCCCCGAGTAGCCCTCTACACTGAGGTGGAGGCGAGAGAAGCTCGAGAAGACGACGTTGACCTGCTTGAAGAAGCAAGAGAGCTGACTCTGTCACGTTCGGCTATCTACCAGCAAAACCTGCGGCGCTATCATAGCCGAAAGGTGAACCCAAGGGTTTTCCGAGAAGGAGACATGGTCCTTAGGCTTGTGCAGCGCACAGGCCGGGATGCACAAGTTGTCTCCTCCTTGGGAAGGGCCTTTCATTGTCAGCAAAGCGCTGCACAATGACGCGTACTATCTTGTAGATGTGCGCCCATCGCAGGCGAACAGGGCAGATAAAGCTGGAGAGGAAACCAAGCGTCCCTGGAATGTAGCTCTACTTCGTCGTTTTCATTCGTAAGCAAAGATGTGTATGTACCCTCTTATCCGAGTTGAAATTCTACTCTGCAATCTAAAATTGTTCTCGGGGACTGCCCTCGTCCAAGTTTGCTCTAAGTGTTTTTACTCGACTTGTTCCTTTGTCTATTCGGTTGCTCCACTTCAGAACTCATAAGTGCATTGAGTACTGTGTTTAAACCTATATGCCAACTCTTCGACTCTGCTGCTGTCCGAAACCCGGCTTCATGGCAAGCAAGAGAACAAGCAAAAGGTCAATGAGCACACGAAAAGCACTAAGGAAGAAAGAGTGCAGGAACCGAGTAGATTGTCGGTTACTTTTTGTTCCCTGTTTTCGTCTTCTCGGCTAAGTGGTGGGCTGCGTTACCATGATTGTTTCTAGCGGCTAAGTATTTGCAGCCTTGCTACTTGATTCTTGTGACTCGAATACCAAACAAGCGACAAGTCGCAGGTAGAGCAGAGATGAAAAGACAGGGTGAATAAGAAATGCTACTCGGGGACTCGCATGGAAACACAACTCGGCATTAAGCCAGTGTCGTTCAAATTGATTAATGTCAACATAAACAGAGTGGGCATAAAAACTGTGTAGCAAGCAAAATAAAGATAGTCTGTTACATCTGCTCCCGGCATCCCGGGGATCTGATAAGAGTTCAAGTGAGAAAAAAGATTGCAGGTTGCTTCAAGTTGAGGAGGCGGTGTTCTCGGCGCTGGCCTTGGCTGATGTTTCCTCGGCGGCGGTCTTGGCAGCAGTTTCTTCAGTGGCGGTCGCGGTAGCTGTTCCTTCGGTGCCGGCTTGAGTGGCATCCGCTCCCGTCTGGACGGTGGCGGATTCCGTCATCTCGGCATCCTCCTGGGTGGCCGCCTGCTCGGAAGTGGCCGTGGCCACCGAGACGGGTCCTGGAGCCGAGGAGGAGCATGAAGCGTGGCCAGGAGGGGGCACCGTGTCGTCGAGAGCAGCACCTGAGGAGGTGCCGAAGTCGAGTGGCTCGCTGTCGATGTGCGCCCCTTCGTCTTCATCGCTACTCGCGACGACGGTGGCTTTTCCCTTCCCGGCCTTGCCCTTGGGAGATTCGAAGAAGCCGTCAAGGTCGTCGTCTTCGTCATCATCTCCTTCGTCCTCGTACTCGGTGTCGGGTTCGGGGACGCCCTCGATGTAGACCTCCGTCTCGGCGCATTCTGCGACCTCATACGCAATCTGCTTGCGCAAGGCCACGCTCTCGGCATCCGTCTCCCACTTGGAGTCATTGCGCTTCCCGCGGATGCGCTGCATATCCAGGTTTTCATACCAAGATGCTATGCAGAGAAGCATCACGTCCGCACCAGCACGGGCTCCAGAGGCTCGCCATTTTTTCAGCTCGGCCTTCACGTTCTCCAGCTTGAGGGCGAGATCCCGCATCTTTCTTGGCTGGGGGTCATGAGGCCAGAACAGCCGGTGGAGCTCAAAGCCCACGTGCACCAGGTCAGTTCCGACGCCGGCCAGCTGTTCGAAGTAACCTTTGAGCACCAGTAAGCTGTCCTCGATATCAGCCCTGGTGTCAATTGGCTCACCCAGCGAAAGGCGAACTGCTCGGGCCTTGGCTACCGTAGGCGCAGAGGAAGAATCAAGACGAGGCCAGATATCTGAAATAGCAAGTGGCAAGATCAAAAACCGAGAAGGAAAAAGAAGCCGAGAAGGAACAAGACCGAGAAGAAAAGATGCAATGAAGAGAAAACTCACCGATCAGTTGACGGCGCAGCTGCTGCAGCTTGGTTTTCCAGGACTCCTCGTTGCCAATGTGCTTTTCCTGGATATCGCGCAGGGTGGTCATCTGAGCGAAGAGATCAGCGTTGGTTTTCTTCAAAGTTTCGCATTCAGACTCGAGGGCCCTCTCCTTGGCCTTGAAAGTGGTCTCGGCCTTGGCCTTCTCGGCGATTGCCTTGTCCCTCTCGGCGCCAATCTTGACGGCATCTTGGAGTGCCTTCTGAAGCTGGAGCTGCAGCTTCTCCATCTCGGTGGTGTGGTCCTTCACCAGAGTAACGGCCTGGTCGGACAGCTGTTTCTCCACCTCCGCTGGCTTGACGCAATCTTGGTGTGCCTCAGCAAATGACTTATGATCTTCTGCGAAGAGATAGATGAGGTTAGCAGAGGAGCAGAGAAGAAACAAATTCAAGGTCACACCGAGTAAACAGCAAACTCACCTTCAAGTCTCTTTATGGTGGCCTCGGCGTTCTCCACAAAGCTACGGCATTTTTCATGTTCATCTGCCAAGGCCTTTAGTTTTTCTGCAGAGAAGGAAGGGTTAGCGCATAAGAAAGCAAAAGCGGGCGTAAACATAAAACGCAGAAACCGCGTAGCTAAAGGCGTACCTTGCACTTCAGCCAGCTGTTGGGTGCTGGTGGTGGCATCTTTGCTCGCGGCCTCAGCCATTGCTTTCTCCTTCTCCAGTACGGCGATACGCCTCCTGGCGATGGAGTGGTTCCAGAGAAGGATGCGATATAGGTGGGTCCGCTTAAGGACGCTATCCTGAGAAGCGAGAAGAAAACAGGTTAGACAAGAGCAGAGAAGATTCGACCCGAGTAGAAGGCTACTCGGAGAGTATCCGTCTACTCGACCCAAATCTCGGGGACTGGGGGTGATGGTAAGAAAGAAGAAAGGCGAGTAGAAGAGAAGAAAGTTCAACTCGGAAAAAACAAGAAAGACTTACTGCATAGGACTGCTCGATGTCTTCGGCGTTCTTGCGATGCAGGAACATCTTGGCTGCGAGGGTTGCGGTCTCGGTGGAGACGGACATGGGCTTGTGTCCCAGATCAACCTTGTTCCAATCCACGCGCATGTGGTCGATGGAGCCAAGGGTCAAGCCGTGCCATTTCTCCTCTCCGAGAACCCTGCTGTCCCACCTGGCGTTGATGTGGCCAACAGTGTCCAAAACCTGTTCAAGACCCTTGGAGGTTATTGGTTTGTCTTGGACTCCACGAGAAGCAATGTTGATAGACTGGGGTTGGCTTGGATCTGGAGGAGGGGAGTTCACGGCTACAACTTTCCTTCCCCTCTGGATAGCTAAAGCCTTGTCCTTGGGAGGGAAGCCGATTGAGTGCTGTTGGCTAACCTCGATCATGTACTCCGGGTAGCAAGGCTGGCCAGCAGCGCGAGCGTCCGCAGAGAGCGCAGCAGGAATCGGGCCGGAGTCGCGGATCACGAGCGCTCCGCTTGAGGGTGTACTCTGGTCTCTGGCCCGTTTCTTCGTTTGCTCCTTCTCAATCCTCTGCTTCTCGGGATCCGCAGTCTTCTTCCCGTCAGCCTTGGCCTGCGCCTTCTCGGCGACTGCCTTCTCGGCATCTTGTTTCTCGGCCTTCTTCTGCTCAGCCTTGGTTTTCTTCTGCTCGCCCTTGGCTCTCTCAGCAGCTTCCTTCTCAGCCTTGGCCTTCTCGGCGGATTCCTCCTCGGCCTTGGCCTTCTCAGCAGCTTCCTTCTCGGATTCCCTTCTGACAACCTCGTCCCTCAGAGCTTCCAAGGCTCGTTGCCTGGTTACCCGCCCGGCGGGAGGGCTGGACGTATCCTTGGTCTTCGACGGCGAGGAGGAGTTTGGCGGTGTAGGACCTTGCGCAGTTGGCGGTGTAGGGCCTTGCGCAGTTGGTGCGGTAGGGCCTTGCGCAGTTGGTGGCGCCGCAGATCCATCGCCCTGTGCAGCTCCTGGCTGGGCGCTACTCGGCGTCACGCCCGGTTGCACGCTGCTCAATGGATAAGCAGTGGCATCCGCGGCGGTTGTGTCCTCTGCTCGCTGCTCGGCAGCGAGGCTCTCTTGTGCAGCAGCCCCTGTGGCGGGCTGCTCTTGCTGTGCTTCAGGCCGCTCGGCGGCGGTGTGGTCTTGCATCTCTTGATCTTGATTCTCCTCGGCATTGCTAGCCGGAGGAGAAGGGGGTCTCTCGTCGTGGACGGCGGTGTCCTGTGCCGCTGGTTCTGACGCTGCTCCTTGTGCTGGATTGGCAGCAGCAGCATTGGCGTCGCGGTCCTCATCGTCATCGTCCAGGTTGACCAGAGGTACTGGTTTCTTCTTGGCTTGGTCGGACGCGAGGGCTGCATTCGCGTCCATAGGAGGACTGCAGAGAAAGAGAAACTAGAAATCAGAAGGAATTTGGGAAAATAATATCGTGCGAGAAGGGAAACGACCGAGAAGAGGGCCTACGCGGTGGTGCACTTGAGCTCTCGTCTGGTTCTCTTCGCAACCGCCTTCTTCTCGGCGGGTTTCTTCCGCTTGGCAGGAGGCGCTGGCGCATCGCTACCGGTCCGTTTGCGGGTCTCGGGAGCGGCCATGGACAGGGGCTTGACGACTAGGGGCGCATCGCCCTCGTTCTCGTCTTCTTCCTCGTCGTCCTTGTCCGCGACAACTTCATCTGGGAATCAAAGAGAAAAGAGGAAAGAATCAAAAACAGCACACAAGGGATTGGTGCTTCTCGGAAGCAAACAAAATGAAAGTACAGTTACCATCAAAATCCTCGTCGGACCAGGTGCGGAGAGCGTCGCGCTTATCAGGGACAGGGGAGCGAGTGGGGTTGGCCTGCTCCGCAGCATCGAAAGAGGGCACATCATCCTCCTCTCGATCAGGAGACCAGTTGCCCTCGAAAACCTCGCAGCTCTCGATTATCTGGCGAGTAAGAACCTGAAAAACAGAGAAGGATCACAAAGCAGCCGAATACCAGGAAAGAATCCTACTCGGATAGGCGTGCAGGTATAAAGCACACAAAGCCTAGGCAGTTTACTGAGCACTCTACCCGGATAGGCGTGCGAACACAAAGCATACTAAGCCTAAGCATGTTTGCCGAAAAGTGTTACTCGGAGGGGCGTGCAGGCATAAAGCACATGGAGCCTAAGAATCGTTCTCGAGTAGGCTACCCGTCAAGGCGTGCAAGCACAAAGCATACTAAGCCTAAGGCGATTCGGCCAGATGTTCTACTCGGAACGCAAGGCAATTGCTAGTTGATGCAAGAAGAAGAAGTTATCTACTCGGAAAATGTATGCAAATAGCAAAGTAAGGAAGGCGTACCCGCTCAATCGGTTTTGTGCGGCTGTACGGGATGAACCCGTATTGCCAGTGGTCGCCAAGGCTTGTCGTCAAGATGTTCCTGGCATGCCAGGGGACGTCGATGTTGTCGATCTCGATGGTGGTGGTCCTGGTGCAGTCGCGGGGCCCTCCCATGTAACACATGAGATGGCACCGCTCCTGCAGGGGCAGTACTCGGCGCTGGATCCAGCAGGCCACCGGGTCGTCATTCTTGAGGCCCTCCGCCTTCAGCCAGCCGAGTCGATTCTCCATCTCGATGGCGTCATCGTCGTTGACGGGCTTGTCCTTCCAATACATCCCGATTGGAGCGCGATTGCACCAAACGGGCAGGTTGATTCTGTCGTTCACCGGGCCTCCTGGCTCGGCGGCAACGTTCCTGACGTAAAGGAACGTCTTCTGCCACAGCTTGACGGAGTCCAGCCCCTTGATGCGGGGGTGGTTCGTCCCGGACCGCTGCACCATCATGGCGCAGCCGGTGTCGGTGGCGCGGGCGACGCCCGCGGAGTCCTTCTTCCCGGTGGACTGCTGGCGCAGGTGAAAGTACCTGAGCCACGTCTCCCACGTGGGCCTGACGCCGAGAAAGGCCTCGCAGACCACGGCGTGGTAGGCGAGGAAGACCACGGCGTTCGGCGGCAGATGGTGCATCTGGATGCCGAAATGGTTGAGGAATTTCCTCATGAAATCCGAGGCGGGTAGCCCGAACCCGCGCTCGAAATGCGCCAGGAAGACGACGCGCTCCCCTTCGCGCGGCGACGGCACGATCTCGCCGTCCGGCGCCCGGCACTCCACGCCGGGAGGGACCCGCCGGGTATTGACGAGCCAGGCGCAGTCTTCCGCGGTGACGCAGGAACCGGCCCAGCCTGACTTGGCCATTGCGGCGAGTTGGGAAGGTGGAAGATTTCGGGTGGAACTGGTTGGTGGATTGAGTCCGCGGCGGCGCAAGAGCTTGCGCGGCGTCGGAGAGCACGGTGGCGGAGAAGAGCAGGAGACGGAGAAGGAATAGTGCGAAGGAGGGGAAAAGGAAGCTACCGGCGGGGTATTTATATCCCCTCCGCGAGTTTACCGTTACCGTCTCGGGAGTGGGATCGATTGTGCCGTGTGGTGGATCCTGTGGCCGGCTAGAAACGCACACAAGCGCCGGTTGCGCGCGTAATGGCCACAGTTGATCCCACCACCGAATCGTGGCCTATAACTGCACTTGATGGGACATGACGGCCGGTGGGCCCATTGCGTGAAAACTGGACGCGTGGCAGGTCGTGTCCTGGGCAACCAAACGACAAGGTCGTGGATGCTTGACACGTGTGCAGTTGCTGCGCGAAGGGCTGGATTGTGCTCTGTGTTGCAGAGGCTGAATATGAGAAATTTCTCTAAGTCTTTTTACTCGGCTACAGAGTAGAAAGCAAGCGCTACTCGGAAGAGAGGAAACTCAAGGTACTATCCAGATAGCTACTCGGAGGACCTACTCGGCATCTTGAGGTTCAAGAGCTGAGATGCAAAGGCTAGTTTTAAGCTGGCAGAGCCTAGTGAACAAGTTCGCAAGACTCAACCAGCTTCGGGGACTGCTGTCGGGGGGTTACCCCCGAGTAGGGTAAAGACAGGTGGTAAAGGCCGCTTACAGAAGAGAGGTTTGGTCGAGTAGCCGACTACCAGGTACTCGCTACCCGGTCGACTGCTACTCGGTCTCACCTCAAGATGACCAGAAGGAGATATCAATCAAGTTCTACCCTGACGAGTAAAGGTTTGGCCCGAGTACAATTGGCGGGAACCATTGGCGGGAACCTACTCGGGCCAGGAAGTCAAAGGAGCCGTTCTGACACAGGATCCCGCGTATCCTGGGTCCGTACTTGGCAGCATTCGAACTACTGTTCACGTGGGGACGGCCTGCCTGACAGTGACAGCATGGAAGCAGGCCGTGGCAGGATAAGGGGGGCCTACTCTGTGCCTAGGTACAGTGATACCAGTCTGTCCCCTAGTTTTGCCCAACGACTTTGCGGAAGCAGACAAGGTTAGGAACCAAAGCTGTCAGCGGGTACTCGGAGAAAGGACGGTGTGCACACTATGTCGACACTTGTCTAGATTTGGACGTATCCGGCTGGGCACCGTGTATATAAGGTGCCCCGCCGCCTCCTGCGCGAGGCACGCTAACAGTTGCTCACTGGGAACCCTAGAAACCCTAAGTTCTTGACCTAGCTCTACTCGGAGAAGAGCGAGAGGCTACTCGGTAGCGTTGTAATTTGTACTGTGGCTACTCGGAGAGACATCATAATACAGAGAGAAAGGCAGGAGTAGGGGTTTTACCTCCTCACGAGGGCCCTGAACCTGGGTACATCGTGTTGTTTGTGTTGTGTGGATCTTACCTCACGCGGCTATTCGTCGCGTGATCCCTCCCCGGACACCTCCAGCGTCCATCGTCCCCACATCTTTAGCCATCCCATGGCATCTGCCGTGACACCACCACGACATAAGCACCCCGACACGAAATCTCTTTCGTATGGGCACATCAAAGACGCGAAATTTCTTTCGCCTAAGCACCCTGACACGAAATCTCTTTCGTATGAGCACATCAAGACGCGATTTTTTTTTCGCATAGTCACCCTGACACGAAATCTCTTTCGTATGGGCACATCAAGACGAAATTTCTTTCGTGCAAACTTAATAACGTGAAATCTCTTTCGCACAAGATTAAGAAGGAAGATCTCTTCACCCGAAGAATCGCAAGAACATGATTAAGGTAAAATCGCGAGTGTGCGGCTCCCGCAACTCTACCACACGATGTATTTACACATCCTTATCCTGGATCGTTCGGCCGACTAGGCACATCCGGATGCCATATTCTTTCGAGTACGAAGGTAAGACCTAAGGATCTCTCTTTTGGGCCTGGAATCGCACTAAAGCCGCGTCCTCCGGTAAATTTCCCGTGTCAACAACACGAAGAAAAATCCTAGCAGACGCGCCGGGTACCCCTTTAGGTTAAGTTCGACTCGGTAAGACCTCCACGGCCCAGTCGCAACAATCACCTCGCCGGGTTCGAGTCGGAGGACTCGAATTTGTGTAGGCCAGAGCCGTTTTTGCCCTAGATGCAATTAATTGGCCGTGATCTTTCGGGAGAGCCAAGAGACTGAGCCACATCCTTCTGCGAAAACAGCCTACACAAGGCACATTTATCACTCGATGCTCGAGTACATGAGCGCGTCGCGCACAGAGTATACACCCTAAAAAACAGGCGATTGAATGACCAATCGAAGAAATCAAGAACGAACTTTGAGTGTTTACCCGACTATTCTCAGTCGAATAAACACTCGGGGGCTACTGACGTGGGGATGACTCCTGGACCTATCGGGTGAGCGTACCCGGTCCCAGGCCCAAGACCTAGGCCCAAAGAGAGGTGTTATCCTGCGCTACTAGAAGGCCCAACGAAGGCCCACCCGTAAGACTTGCGGGTCAAGACAATAACTCCTATGCGTAGTCTACTAGGACTCATGTAACCCCCTCCTGGCTGCATATATAAAGCCAGGAGGGAGGAGAGAAAAAGGAACATCCAATCGGGGATCCAATCTCGAGAGAGGAAGATTCAAGCCACAACTAGACTAGGCAATACACGGGATACCCCGTACGCCTCACCATGGCATCGCCATTGTAACACTTTGACTATCTCGTCATAATATAGATCAGACAAGCAGTATTAAGGGTTTTACCTCTACGAGGGCCCCGAACCTGGGTAAATCTTGCCTCCTTGTTAGCCGTTGAGATCACCAGCGTGTACATCGTTCCTCTACTCGAAACCCTACCGGATCATCCGAGGGATTTGTCGACACGACTCTTCGACAGTGTGGAGCAAAGCGCCTGGGTCCACCACCCAACGAAAGCACCTTCGTCCGTAGGAGGGGTCGCGGTGGATTGGATCCACGATAGGACCTCATGCCAAATCGTCCTGGAGAACGGACAACCGGTGAGGATGTGGGACATAGTCTCAACCGACTGGTCGCAGAGTGGGCAGCAAGCCGCATGGGGGAGACCCCGACGCGCAAGTCTCTCCCATGTCCAACACCGGTCCTGGAATGCGAGCCAGATGAAGAACTTCACCCTCGGGGGTGCCCACGTCTTCCAGTTCATCCTCCAAGAGTCTGAAACAACGGATCCCTCAAAGAGCGCGTTGTAGCAGGATCGTGAGGAGTACCGTGCATCCGTCGTCCATCGCCAGATCAGCGCATCCGGCTCCCCAGTGAGCTGGATGTCCCTCAGCCTAATCCAGAGTTGAACGTATTGCCAAAGGGCCACCGGGTTGAGGGCACCTGAGATGTCGGTGATCCAGCTCCGTTCAGCCAGCGCCTGCTGCACCGTGCGACGTCTCCGGCGCCGTCTTGGGATTAGCGCAAACAGATCTGGTGCTATCTCCCTCACCGATTTGCCATCCAACCATCTGTTCACCCAAAACATAGCCGAGCCCCCGTCTCCAACAATCATGTAAGTGGAGGCATCAAAGATGGCCCGCTCATGCTTGGAGAACTGCATATCGAGCCTGCGCCAGGGCCGCAGCGGGTCGGTGCGCATCCTCCACATCCATCTCAACCGAAGGCTAACAGATGTCCGGGCCATGTCCGACACTCCAAGACCACCCAGACGCAGCGGTCGGCACATCCTCGCCCAGTTGACATGACAATGTCCCCCGTTGGCATCCAACCTCCCTGTCCACAGGAAACCCCTTAGGATTTTGTCAACCTGTTTAAGCACCTTCTTATTCAGGCTTAGCACCACCAGTTGATGGAGTGGTATAGTTGCTAGCACTGACCGGACCAATGCCAGCCGGCCGGCGCGCGACATCATTGCCGCCTTCCAAGATGGGAGCCTATCCGCTAACTTGTTCACCAGCGGCTGGAGGGCTTCCCCCGGGAGCCTCCCTATGGAGAGGGGAATGCCGAGATACTTGACAGGGAAGGGTGCTAGTGAGCACTCCATAACCGCGGCCGCCCTGTCAGCCTTTTTCCTCCGAGCAGGCGATCGGGGAGACGGAGCATTTCGTAAAGTTGGTACGAAGTCCCGAAGCCTGCCCAAAGAGGGCGCGCAGTTCCGACTCATCTGGGTGACAGAAGATCCTAGTTTTTGACGTGGTGCAAAAACTACTCCCAAACGCTCCACGAAATATTCCTCGAAAATGCACGTGCAGCCCAACAAACGCACAAACACATGTTTGTGTTGGGTTGGATCTCTGCTCCCAAGGCCTTTAACTAGAAAACAACAAGATAACAAAAGAAAGATATAGTGCGTGGCAATGGCACGGCATCTGGCCTGCCACCTGCGGGATATTCTTGGCATTTCTTCCTTTCCGTCCAACCTTCCCCAAATCAAACGCAACGCGAACCGAATGCGACCTCTCCCCCCTCCTTCTCACTCGCGTCCACCTCCACCGGATCAGGGAAGCAGTTGCCACACCATCCCCACCGCCTCTTTTTTTCCCTTCCGGCTATCGCCACGGCCATTCCCGCCGCCGGCCACCCCGGCCTCCCAGGTTCGCACCCGTCCTCTCCCTATCCTATTCCCTCCCAATTACCCGTCCAGTTTCCTGCTCCTCACGAACGCATCATTGTTCCGTCTCGCATTGCCTTTACTTCGTTATTATGCAATCTTGCTACGACTTCACTCGCTCATCCTCCTTCTTCCTTTACGCGTGCACACGCCACACCGGTAAAATTTACCAATCGATGATGGATGGATGGCCCAAAGATTGGCGCCCTTCTGTTCTCCTGTCCTTTCCTTCATGTCACTGCCACCACCCGGCCGCCGCGATTAGTTGAAATAGGGGAGATGCCTCCGCCTGCGTGCTTGCAATTTCCTGTCGAACCAGTCCAATGTCATGCTTACTAGTAGTAGTTTAATTTATTTCTTGTGGAGTAGTGCCATGCTCATTCCGTTTTTTTTTTCTTAAAAGGGAGAAGATGTGACGCAATTTAATAACCAATTAACCCGAATGAATCTGCGTCAAGTAGTCCTGTCAGTTTGTTTATATATAGCGCATTTGCATTTTGATCTTTGGGGGAAAGGATGCAGTAGGTTAATCTGTTCCCATCCACTGTGAATCAGCTCTGATTTTTTTTTTTTAAGCAACTGCTTGTTAATCGGCTTGCTCTTGTGTTACTCAAAGGCATAACATCGACCACTGTAATTGGTTCTTGGCTACATGCACCTGCTCTGGCAAATTTGACCTAGCTATCTGGCTTTGCACATTGTGCCATACTAAGTCCTTGCTTATGGAAAAAAAAAATGAATTTTCAAAAAAAAAAAAGGTCCTTGCTTATGGCATATGGGGTACTAGGATTGAATGTAAATAGTTGTTGGTATAAGTATAACACTTACATTTGAAAATTTAGAAAGTAAGCAACTAATCATCACAACTAGGTACTGTTCCTCTTCAAAACTACAACCATACGATGAGCAATCATGTGCTTCTGTGTTCCTAAGTTCATGCTTCAACTCATTTTTTTTTTCTGAAATCTGACAACATCTGATACACGTTGATTTATCTTGAAGGTTGCACACTGGAAGGAACACGTCTCGTGCATTGTACACACCATTTCTCTGAGAAAAGTTGCTATAGTACGCAAAGCAACATCCTTGGATGGGTTCAGACAAGCAGAGTGGTAGCCCACTATTGGGAACCCTCAAGATGGAGAGGGTTCGGACGATCCTGACACATACATATCCGTATCCTCATGAACACTCGAGGCATATCATGACAGCAGTGATAATTGGATGCCTGTTTTTCATCTCGTCTGACAATATGCATACCCTGATACATAAACTGGACAGCAACATCAAATGGTGGTCCATGTATGTTTGCTTGATTGGTTTCTTCTATTTCTTTTCATCTCCATTCCTAGGAAGAACCATTCAGCCGAGTTACTCAAATTTCAGTCGATGGTATGTGATCGTATTTAGACTTCTTACAACTCAGTTTTAGAATTATCGTCATGTCCTGATTGCAGCACAGAGTCTCTGCATAGGTACCATGTTAATTTGTTTGGTGAACTGAATTATAAACTATATTGCACAACTGCAGGTATGTCGCTTGGATTTGCTTCGCATCCCTGTATCATCTCCCAAGTTTCCAATCAATGGGGGTTGATATGCGCATGAACCTTTCACTTTTTCTGACGATATATTTCTCTTCTGTCCTTTTCATCATGGCCTTCCACATCATATTTATTGGTCTCTGGTACATTGGATTAGTTGCTCGCATGGCAGGCACAAGACCAGGAATATGGACCATTGTACAAAACTGTACTGTACGTTTACGAAAAGTCTATTTTTAGTTCTAATTTTTTTTCTCCATTGCTCCTGGGAAGATTAATTTGGAATCTCTTCCAGGTCATCAGTATTGCTTGCTGCGTATTCTACAGTCATTGCGGGAATCTTGCTGGGCACAAAAGCGAATCTCTTGGCAAGAGTTCTGATCCAAGTTTGCTTGCTTTTCTTAAAAATGAAAATGGAACCGCATGGATATCAAATTATCTCTTTATGAATGAATTAAAAGATCAGATATGTACATCTTGGTTTGCACCAGTTGGATCTGCAAGTGACTACCCCCTTCTGTCTAAATGGGTTATATATGGGGAGGTAACAATGGCTTCTCTTTAATTCATCTACTCTTCCCTCTCATACTTTTGTTTGGGCAACATCCATACTTCTTTGATCATTTTATCCTCCAGTTAGTTTGCAGTGGATCCTGTGCTGGCCCATCAGATGAAATATCTCCTCTGTACTCACTGTGGGCTACGTTTATTGGCCTTTACATTGCTAACTTTGTTGTGGAGAGATCAACTGGGTATGTGCTTACGGTTTTATGCAGTGCATATTTTATTCCAAGTTCTATCATCAATACTAAGTCTGAATATTTCTTATTATCCACTGCAAATACTTCAGATGGGCTCTTACCCATTCATCACCAGTATCAGAGGAAGAGAAGCTGAAAAAACATATGAAACCAGATTTCCTGGATATGGTACCTTGGTATTCAGGGTAGAGCCCTCTAAGCTCCAGCTATTTATTCCAGATGAGACCAGCGCACTATGAAAAACGCCTGACTTCTTCAACTTTATATTATGTAGGACATCGGCTGATTTATTCAAGACAGCGTTTGATCTTATGGTCTCTGTAACTCTTTTTGTTGGGCGATTTGATATGCGCATGATGCAGGTAAGGGGTGCTTGGCGTGGGATTAACTACCATTCAATATAAAATTCTCACTATGGACCTAAGTTGCTCTTAATCACGATGGTAGATTATCTCTGTAGCTAGTTTCGCCTAACAATATTGCATTTGTCCTTTTAGATTTAATCTTGATATGTTCTTTAAGATCACGTCTATCCGTTTTTTTTACTACAAATTCATACTGTATTCTGCCTCTATGCACATGTGAACAGGTGTATGTTCAAGCATAATGAGTGCATTATTATTTTTAAGCATTTATATGTTGTTCTATAGGCTGCAATGAGAAGTACTACAAATGAGGCTCAGAATGACGACCTGATGTATGACTACTTCAATGAAAGAGAAGACCTTTGGTTTGACTTTGTCGCAGACACTGGTGATGGTGGAAATTCATCATACACAGTTGCCCGACTGCTAGCTCAACCGTCCATTCAGACTGTTATTGGTGGCTCTATGCATACTCTTCCACGTGGAAATTTGCTTGTTGTTGGCGGAGATCTTGCGTAAGATTGCACCATGTTTAATCAGATTTGACTTTTTTCTTAAGTCAATTTATCTCTCCATATCTGGAAATCATCTAGCTCCTGGCTATTATTTAGCCAGTTAGTCACATAATTGATTGCATCGTAATACTATGGAACTTATTTAATCACTGATTTTCTAGTTGTACTCTATAAGATCTACCTAGGCTGTTAACCGATTCTTTGTTTGTCGTATACTTTGTACTGTTTTGTCCTTGGACATAATTTCTTCTCTTGTAAAAACTCTATATATTTTATGTCATGTATGTATATTTGTTATCATTTGCATCACTCTACACTTAAATAGAGTTACCAACATTTATTTTGATCTAAAAAAAACATTTGTTTCTCATCTGTTATTATATATGTAGGTATCCAAATCCTTCGTCGTTTACATACGAGAAACGCTTCTTTGGCCCTTTTGAGTATGCTATGCAACCTCCGCGTTGGTATAAGGCTGAACATATAGCTGTGGACAAACCTGAGTTTCCTCCGGGCATAAAGATGAAAGAATATGATGGACCCCAATGTTTCATAATTCCGGGGAACCATGGTTTGTCCTCTGCACTCATATAAAACTTTGTTAGTCAAAATACTTCTCATTTTACTTGCTCTCCTATGGGCTCTATGTCAAGTTCATAAGGAAGACAATGCATGCTTTTTTTTTCTTACGGGGTTCCTTTCTTGGTTTTCTTACCTTCTATAACAGATTGGTTCGATGGGCTTCACACCTTTATGCGATATATATGTCACAAAAGCTGGCTAGGTGGATGGTTTCTGCCTCAGAAGAAGAGTTACTTTGCCTTGCAGCTTCCAAAAGGTTGGTGGATATTTGGTCTTGATCTAGCTCTTCATGGTGACATTGATGTATACCAATTCAAGTTCTTCGCAGAACTTTCTCGGAATAAGGTGCATTTCTTCTTCTCCTGTTTACCCTTCTGTTTTAAACTGGATTTTCCATCATTTCTGTTTCCTGTATTCCAATACCAAGTATTTTGTGTAAATAGTTTATTTAACATTTGAATCTCTTGGAAGTTGGACACAAATTTTCATTTCCAGATTTAGTTGATCCGCTACATTTCTAAAGTTATGCAGGTCGGAGAGAATGACTCTGTAATTATTGTGACACACGAGCCAAACTGGCTCCTTGATTGGTATTGGAAGGAGACTACAGGAAAAAATGTCTCACATTTGATTCATGACTACCTGAATGGAAGATGCAAACTTCGCATGGCAGGGGATTTGCATCATTTTATGAGGCATTCTGCTACACGATCAGATAAATTTACTTGTGTGCAACACTTGCTTGTCAATGGATGTGGTGGCGCCTTTTTGCACCCAACACATGTTTTCAAAAACTTTGAAAGGTTCTCTGGTACTACTTACGAGTGCAAGGCAGCTTATCCATCCTATGATGAATCTAGTGCGGTATGTAGTTCCCTAAGTTAACGGAATCTCTAGCATATTTATCCTATTGTGCAATGAGTGTCTTATTTACTACGCTTACAGATTGCACTGGGCAACATATTAAAGTTCCGCAAGAAGAATTGGCAGTTTGACATAATTGGTGGTTTTATTTACTTCATACTGGTATTCTCAATGTTCCCACAGGTCAGTCGCATTTATTCTATAAGGTGTAATTTTCTTCCTTGTGTATCTTCATTTTGTTAATGAAGTAGTACCTTTAATGTCTTCTATCTATGAAATTTATATATGCCACTACAAAGTTCCACTTCTGACAATGTGAACCTTTTAACCACCGATTTATTTCTCAGAGAGTTAAACTGACTAATATTACATATTCTACTCAGCATGGTGACACTAAGCAGCGATGTTCGTCCTTTCACATGCTATACAGGCTTATAATGTTGATCTAAACCTAACGCTTTGATTATGTTTCTGTTTTTCCAGTGTAATCTTGTCCACATCTTGAATGAGGAAACATGGTCTGGGCGTCTTAAAAGCTTCTCAAGCACAATATGGAGTGCTTTACTCTATATTTTTGAACATTCTTATGTCTCTTCAGTAGGAAGTCTAACTTTGTTGATGGCATCGTATTCATTTGTACCATCCAAACTCACACGGAAAAAAAGAGCTGTTATCGGTGGCCTGCATGTTTTGGCCCATCTGACTGCAGCACTACTTTTAATGTTGCTCATGGAGTTGGGTATTGAAGTATGTATACGGAATCATTTGTTGGCGACTTCAGGTATATGCCATCACATAGTGTACTCCCAACCCCAATGCTAAGGTTAAAATTCTAATTATATGTTAAGATCAAACTGTGCTCTTGCTGTTATATCCCTTTTGAAATGTTGAAGGTACCTTATGCGGTCATTTGAATTTGGGGTATATTCATTTTATGGTTTCAAACTGGATAAGATTTTCATTTTAGTGGCCAGGCTCCTATTGTTTCTTCTGACTAGATGTTTTGCTTACTTCCTGTTCCTTCACCCAAGAAAGGCGATTTTTGTTAGTTACAAACCTGTTTTCTTTCATAGGTTATCACCCTCTATATGATTGGTATCGATCAATGGAAAGTGAGCATTTCCCAGATCCAACTGGTCTTCGTGCTCGTTTGGAACAATGGACACTTGGACTATACCCGGCATGTATAAAATACCTTATGTCAGCCTTTGACGTCCCTGAGGTGATAAGACTCTTTCCAGAAACATTTTACTATTTTAATGTAGATGCACTGCCAACAAATGGATTTGTTAGTTGTACTTCAATTCATTTTTAGAACTTTGTGTGTGAAGCCTACAAATACCTGTAACTTTCTTCTTCCATCCACTTTTATGTAGATTTACCTAACCATAAAAATTTATGTTACATTTTTTCACAGGTCATGGCTGTGACAAGGATCAACATTTGCAAGAACGGGATGATGTCTCTTTCTCGGAGTTTTCTGATCATGTACTACACTTCTGTATTTATCTATTTCTGGATTTTCTCAACTCCAGTTGTTTCCCTCATATTTGGTAGTTACCTATACATATGCATCAACTGGTTCCACATACACTTTGATGAAGCCTTCTCGTCTCTGCGCATCGCAAACTACAAATCATTCACAAGGTTCCACATCAAGAAGGATGGTGATCTGGAAATATTTACACTTGCAGTTGACAAGGTAACATCGATATATTCAACATGCTCCCTTTGTTCTCATATGTTCAGGTCAGCAACGCATTGAATGGTATCACTTAATATAAGGTGGATACAGATTTTTATGTAGAACACAAAAAAATACACGTAGACTCCATTATAAACACATTGAATCTGGTGAACAGGTTCCAAAAGATTGGAAGTTGGATCCCAAGTGGGAGGCAGAGGAAAGAGCACATCATCAGCTGAGCCACCACAGGAGGTACCCTAGCAAGTGGAGGTCAGCCTCATCACCAGACCCTGTCAGGTCGGTGCGGGTCGTCGACCATTTCACCATCGCAAGAACAGTAGCCCTGGATCCTGAGACCACTTGCTGATCCCATACATCATAGCTGGCAAAGAACTTTGCTTGAGAAATTAGCAATTGCTTTTGCAGATTGTTGGTTCTCATTCCAGAACCAGCTTACTTAGGTTGACCTAGTTTATCTACTCTGTTGTTACACCTTCAGTCCCCTCTATGCTAACTTCCTCTCCAGCTCCAACATTGCAAAGCATATATAGCAGATAATTACTTTAGTTAATTGGCACTACAGTAGAGTTTGTGGAGGAAACACAGAAAGCGTCAGATGGATTTTTGGTTGGTTGTATTCTGAGTGCATGTTCTGTATCGGAAAACAGTGTAACATGGCCGTTTTTTTTTCTTGTGTGGAAAACATATATTCTGAATGTAAATTTCATTGAAACTCTCGGTGTAAATTTTACCGTTTTCGGCGGCGGAAAGAAACAGTGTATACCAGTCCTGAAACAGTGCGCATCCTTATTTGGGCGAAACTAATTCCTACTCATGTACTTGTTTGCAAACTTGCAAATTCGCCTGAAACATGCATGTAGGTTCTCACTGTCTGGAGATCATTGTCTCTCTTTTTTCTCTCCCTTTTTTTAGGAAGAGATCATAATCCTTTGAGACATTTTGATTTGCTCATTCATCGAGCAACCATGCAGCTATAAAACAGGCTCAGTCTGCTGATAGCAAAGATATTGGAGGCCTGAGATAATCAAGTAAATATGCACTTAGACTTTATATCAAAGCGGCAAAGGATCTAGTGGCGAAGCTGCTCAATGGGTTGGACGAGGAGAAGGACCACAGACCTGCTTCGCGTACGGTACATAGCCAGAGCCAGAGCACATCCTCTCTTTTTTTCGAGGGAAAGCCATCGTGCCGGATTTTATTAATTCAGCAACAAATATATATCGTTCTCCATTACACTCATAAGATTGCCAGGGGGCTCCTCTTGCCAAACACATGACAAAGGACCCTCTGATTTTACTAGCTAAAACATGTGCTGCCATATTGGCCTCACTAGGACAATGCATAAAAACAAATACTGCAAAATTACGACAAAGGTGTGTGCACTCCTCATAGATTGTAGCTGCTGGACCAAGAGAATTACCGCCACTTGACATAACTTCAATCGCATTCATGCAGTCCGAGTTAACTTCAATGCGATTGCATCCCACCTGTCCGGCCAAAATTAAATCGTAACGTAGTGCACGGTCCTCGACCGCCGAAGGATATGAGACAAATAGAACACAGCAGCAGCTAGCTGCCACAAACGACCCCTGTCACAATCAATCTGAAAGCCTGCATCGACATTTAACTTGACAAAGCCTTCTCTAGGTTTCTTCCACCCACGTCTGGTGATCCCCGACTTCCTCTTCTTTGCATGTGTGTAGTTTAAAACTAGTGCTGAGATTGCTTGCGCCGATCGTGGTGGAGACTGCACCTTATCGTCATGTGATACTTTCCTTCGCTCCCACCAAATATACCAGATTGTCGTAGCCAATATGTCATTTCGCTTCATCTAATTCATTAGAGGTGTGTGAGCTGTAGTATCCCTCAAGAGGGCTTTGAGTGCAATGCCACCATCTGTCTCCTACGCACATACCTATGATATAAAATCATGCATACCCAGCAAGCTCCATATTTCCTTTACCCTCGAACACATGAAAAGTGCATGCCTAACACTTACACAATCAGTTCGGCACAACTCACATTGGAAACTGATTTGCATATGGTGGTTAGCCAGCACGCCGTTGCACGACATCGCCCCAAGTAAGCACCTCCATGCATGGATTTTTATTTTCGCCGATACCTTGAGCGACCAGAGAGTCTTCCAAACTGGTAGCATCGAAGATGTGCCATAAACTACGTTCCTTCTTCACCATTTTGAAGACCCCACTCCGCGTGGTAACATGATCGAACTGTAAACACTCCCGTCCTCGTGAGATGCCATGATACAAAATCATTCCTCGTGCTAGTAGCCAGCGGGATATTTAAAATCCTCGGCACATCCACTGGGCAAAATATTTCGCATATAATCTCTTAATCCCATGTTCATGTCTCCATATCAATAATTTCTAAGACGCGAGAATACACTATATTTCCTCGCCTGGTCGCAATTTTCCTGTTCGGTCTGCTAGGAACCCACTGATCCTGCAATATATTTGTTTGTGAGTCATCTACTACTCTCCAAACGTTGCCTCGTTTAAAAGTCTGAATTTTCGTCCATATAGATTGCCATGTATAAGAGATTACCTTTTTTTAGTTGACAATTAAGAATGTCACCCGAAGGGAAGTATTTGGCTCTCAACACCGATGCACATAAGGAACCGGACTCATAAATTAATCTCCAACACTACTTAGCCAACATTGCCAAATTGAAACTTTGAAGATTTTGATAGCCCATCCGTCCTTGTTCTTTCGGAACACACATCTTCTACCATGCAAAATAATGCGTATGTTTTTGTTGATCATCATCTTCCCACTAGAATTGAGACATTGCTGATATTATCCCTTTAATAATCTGTCTGGATAGTGACTGACATCGCATATGCTGGAATAGTCTGAATGACAGCTTCAGTAAAACTTCCTTTCCCCCAAAGGATAGGTTCTTCTCCTTCCAACCGCTTAGGATTTTGCGCACCCTATAAATCAAGTGTTGGAAACAAATCTGACAGGTCCACCCCAACCAATAGTGAAAGCCCGAGATATTTATCGGTTATAGCTTCGGTCATGATATTGAGAATCAAGCATACCTCCACTCTAGTATCAACTCCCGTGCCTGGACTAAAAAAAGATACCCGATTTAGCTTCGCTCACCAGTTTCTCCGAAGCATTACAATAATCATTGAGAGCTTGTCCGAGAGCATCGGAATTATCTGCATCAGCCCGCATAAGTATGGGGGAGTCATCGACAAACAGGAGGTGCGACACCATCGATGCATCCTTGCACGTCTTGACACCCATCAACTTTCCCACATTCTCCTCGTACTTCAGGAGGCTAGAAAGACCCTCCGCACATAACAAGAACAAATACGGGGAAAGGGGGTCTCCCTGACAAAGACCCCAAGATGGATGATAGATATAAACAGAAAAATTATTATTGAGCCAAACCTGATACCACACCAAAGTAACAGAGGCCAAGATAAGACCAACCCAACTGGGATCAAAACCTAGCCGGAGCATAATTTTTTTCCTCGAATCTCTATCCAATCCAGTCGTAGACTTGTGCATATCCAATTTCACTGCACATGTTCCATATTTGCCAACTCTTTTATTTTAGTAGCATGATATGATTCATATGCTACCAGAACATTGTCCGTTATCAGCCTTCCCGGAACAAACGCGCTTTGTGCTGGAGCAATAATCTTTGGGAGAAGAAACTTGAGCCTGTTTGCAATCATATTTTAAAATCACCTTATACGCCACATTGCATAGACTTATTGGTCGGAATTGAGTAATGAAATCCGGATTCTCTACCTTCGGTATTAGTAACAGTCGTACTGTCCCACCTCTGAGGATTAATTTTCACCCTGAAAGGTAAGACCTTGAACTTCACCTGTGCTGCCCCCACACTTACATATCGTTGCCATGTTTTCTGAAACTCCAATCCAGCTTCCCATCGATGCAAAGATTCCAATCACCATTGCTAGTCATCCAATCTCAGCTTCCATGACATTCTCCATCTATGACTTCACCATGGATTTTCCCATGATGGCAACAAAAGCAGAGCTTCGCCTCGCTACTTGCGTTGCGCTCGAATCCCACCCGATCCAGCAATCTCCAGGCATTAACACATATGGGAGATCGCTGGCGGAGCCTTCCGGAACCCGACACTCTAGCCAGATCAAAGAGGACAAGCGTGAGGCTGTTCTTTGTCTTGGCGCAAGAGAAACTCTAGAACCACCGCCATTATTCTTCAGCCTTGCAGGCCCTGACGCCGCAAGACCACTCCCAGTAGGAGCGACATCAACAACAGGATAGAAAAGTGTCAAACTCTAGCTCGCTGGCTCGCCGGCGTGGCCAAAGGCCACAACCATACCACCATAGCCGGCTCTGGCTAGACCCGACACACCAGATCTAAGCCCAAAGGCGATATCGCGTAGCCAAGACCAGATCACCCCGAGAGGCTCCGCGTACTGGGCGCCTAGCGCCAGTTGAGCCAACCGCCAGCGGTGCCCCACCACGACCACATCGCCGCTCCACGGTGATCCAACCTATTTCCATGTCGTCCTCCAGTTCTCAGCCGCACCAAACGCAAAATGCTGGCGGACGAACACGCCCTGACGGCCGGTAGCATCAATCCCTCACATGAAGAACCAGCCCGTGCCAACCATATGCGCGAGGGGATGATTAGCCACAAGTGTAGGAGATCGCAACAGTCTTTGAGGGTAAGTGTAACACAATTTATTGATTCGATACAAGGGGAGCCAAAGAATACCTATAAGCCTTAGCAGCTGGGTTGTCAATTCAGCCACACCTGAGAAGTACTTAGCAAATGATATTAGTAACACAAGATACAATAAAACAGTGGATGGAGTGGTGTTGTGATGTTTCTCTTGCGTCCTCAACATGGCGAAAAGATAGTGAATGTGGTGTAATACAGAGTGAAACAAGTGATATTTATAATCTGGAATGTAAAAAGTAGTAAAATCATGTAAAAACAGTAGCAATAATGGTAAAAGATGGACCTGGGTTCACATATTCACTAGTGGCAACTCTCCAAACAATAGAACAAGTGTTGGGTAAACAAATTACAACTAGAAAATTGACAAATCATGGGGGCATAACAATCCTATTATGACGAGATAATAGTTCAGAGGTTCTAACATGGCAGACATTACGTCAAGGCATATGGACCGCTATTCAGCATGCATCCATATCTAAAAGTCCACCTTAACAAAGCTATCCAACAAATCTATTGGTATTAAGTTGCAGCAATGAAATGATTGCTATGCGTGCAACAGACAAATGCATTAAGATCAATACGTAATGTAAGTAGTGGTTCTCATCCGCAGACATGAGCACCGTTGTTTTCTCCCTAGTGGCAACATCACATCCTTCCCCCACACGTTTATGTCACTCGAGCGCAGGCAACAAGGAGGCATGAACCCGCTATCTAGCATAAATACTCCCTCTTGGAGATGCATACAACTATGTGATCAAGATAATCATACACATCGGAGAGCATGCAAGAACACATTGAAACACTCTAAGGATATAAGTAAAGAATCTCATATAATGACATGAACAAAATAATCATAACTCCATAGTTCATCGGATCCTAGCAAACATAACACATAGCATTACATCAGATGGATCTCTATCATGTGAGGCAGCTCAAGAGACCGCGGTATTGAACAACAAGGGAGAGAGAGTACCAACTAACTACTACTATGAACCCATAGTCCACGGGGAACTACTCACGAATCATCATGGAGGAAGAACGGTCCATGGAGATGGCACCGGGGGCACTTCCCCATCCAGGCAGGGTGCCAGAACAGGAACTTCTGCCCCCCCCCCCCGAATTAGGGTTTTCGATGGCGACAGAGCTCAGATGCGTTTCTGAAAAAATCGTCAACTCCTCCTCTGTTTTTAGGTCACGGTTGAATTTATAAGCGAAGGGGCGACGCGAGGCAGTGCACGACGCCACCAAGTGGGCACACGGCGCGACCAAGGGGGTGGCCACGGCCAGTGCCCTCCTAAGGGTCGTGGGCCCCATCTTGGGCTGCCCTTCTGGCTCCTGGAGTTTTCCGGGGAGTAAAAAATCCACAAAAAATTTCAGCTCATTCTGAGCACTTTGATTTCTTCAATGCATGGACAAATCAATAGGAACTGGCACTGGAGTATCTTGTTAATAGGTTAGTCGAATAAATGATAGAAAACAAAGGAAAACATAGGGAAACATGTAGAAAACAAGCATGGAGCATAAAAAATTATAGATACGTTTGCGACGTATCCGCATCCCCAAGATTAACTCCTACTCGCCCTCGAGTAGGTAAGTGATAACAAAATAATTTTTGAAGTGACATTCTACCAACACAATCTTTATCAAATAATAATGTAAATTATGTAAACTACAATCAAATGAATCAGAGTTGAGGTTTATAGTTGATATCAAATGATTAATGTATAAACCATTAGGTTAAACAAAGTAAAACTTTCAATGAATCAATACTAAAAGACAATCAACTGTGCAAATTATTGTAGGGCCCGTCCTCCGAACCACTGTTCAAGGACACCCCCGATATGCATACATTCACAATCCCAGGAAATTCAGTCATGAACAACATATCAAGCTGGTACACAGATACAATATCCATTACACGGTTGCACAAACACTTACAAAGACACATGGTCACATGACCAAGCCTACACGGTTGTCACGCAGGACAACACACAACACACATAGCGGAAGACTAAACACACACAAACGCGGTAGAGCCCAAGTCACGCCTTAACCTACAGGCTGCTGACCCGGAGACGATCCTAGTTCGCAAAGCCATCAGCTCCGTACTCCTCTTCGTTGACCTTCTTCTGAGACTCCTTCTCAATATCTGGCAAGTTGATACCAGGGACGAAACCAATATTAGTACATTTGAATGTACTCAGCAAGACATCCATCATGTAACTTACCAAATGCAGGTATGCTTATATGGTGTAATAGGTAGGCTATGAATAGGGTTCACTATCAATGGTGTTCATATAGGATGACACCACAGCTGCAGTCAGGTTAATCTGTATCTTTGTTGAAGAAGATACTTCAGAAGAAAACAGTATAGTTTTTCTTTCTCTTGTAGATATCACATGTACAAGAGGTTTTGTAAATCTTTGTTGAAAGAAGGTGTTCTATTTGAAAAACTTCTTGGAATCAGTTTCCAGATGTTTGCTTAGAGAAGAAAGATTTTCTTTTCAAAACTTGTTGTAAAACAACTTCTGGCTTTTCATCATCGGTACCTCCACGGTACAATATTTCTTCGCTTCAGTACTTCACAAGTCCAACACCTTTTTGAAAACATTGACACAATGCTAGCTACATGGCCATTTAACTTTCCATATCCGAGGACGCGGCTTCTTTGAAAAAGTTGTACTCTGGAGAGGTGTACACATCCACCAGATATAGTACACCTGCCGTGAACAACCACGGACTGTAACAACAGTATGTAGAACATCAGATAACTGATACTAACCTTCCACTATGTTCAAGCTAGAATATTCCTATCTCTTCAGTCAAGTGTAATCTCCCCGGCATCAGGTCCGTCCTTGCCATGACAGGAGACTCAACCGCTGCGACCGGAGGAGAACTTAATCCCACACTTTTTATGTCTCAACATTGGGAGTTTTGACGACAATCGGTTCGAGGGTACGACGTCCCTTATAGCAATTGAGATAGAACACACACTAACAAGAACAAACTTCCAGTTAAGCCCCGTGCCCATGTTGGGGTAGGGTGGCAGTACGGTAAAGGTTGTCCGGCGAAGACTAGGTTATGTGTCATTTTTTAAACACCATTTTCCCCAAAAATGACCACTTCCACATTCCTCCGGTGTATAAGGCTCTGCCTTTTTTTCCGGGTTTTTCATAAAAGCCTTTGTTTTGTAAAAACACCTTTTTAGGATGTCCACTTAGGGACTAGTATTGGTGATGGTAATAAATACCATATGGTGGCTATGGGCTTGGTAACACCAAGTATCAACTACTGGCATAGTATATATATAATAGTAGTATTCACTCAAAAATAGTTTTTGGAAACCAAAGTTTTTGTAAAACTTTTCAGAAGTAAAACATGCATGATAGATAATGATAAGTGTATTATAACAGCAAGCATCAGGATGGCTTGCCTTAAATCTCTTAATGTCCCTGGCCTTGAAGTAACTTGAACTTGACGCACAGCTCCACAACTGCTTCTTCTTCTTCTTCTTCTTCTTCTTCTTCTTCTTCATTTTCTAGCGTCGTAAAGGAAATAAAAGACACACACTCAGGTCTAAAGGCAAGCAACTAAGCTAAACAACACATACAGCAAGCAAACGTTCACTCACGGATTTTCTCGAAGCGTTATCGCGAAAACTATCTCACGTAACTCTCAGGGTACAAAACTATCGTCAGACAAACATATGGTTTAGGAAACCATATCCCACATCTCACATAACATATATGGAGTGGTGTACCACTCTCATAATAAGATATCTAAGAAGCTAAAAATGTAGCTTGTGGGTGCAAAGGGTTAGGTTACTAAGGTAAAAACAAACAGAAAGAACAATACTCATGACAGTGGGTATTAGGAACACACAAGCAATTGTCACTTAAAAGGTTCATGATTTAAGTTGGATGCTTAGTTCACCAAATACTCCTAAGCACAACAACAACACTAGCACAACAATTAACACAAATATGACACTCATGCTAAGGTACACACTCAGACAGTTTCCAAACAGCAGGTAAACACACTACAGAGGAATAGACTATTTATTTACTACATTAATGTTTAATTGAAGTTATGGAATCCATCAATCATGAAAATTTAGCAAACAACCAGTAGATAAAAACAAAGATAACAAGTCATAAAAATAATCTAAAACACAATCATCACTCAAGAAAATACTCCTATCAAAAGCATAAAAACAGGAATGCACTAATAACACACTAGTATGGAAAATCTACACAAGCATGCTATAAGGAATACTTGTAATCTACAACTATAGCACATGAACTAAATAATTCATGGCACCATAACAGAAGTAATAACTTCCTAAACATGCTATAATAAACTCATACACTTATAAAATAAAAGATGACAATACTAGAGCAAAAATCACCATTTTCCAGTGGTGACACTAGTTCATCACTAGAGAAGCAAACAATGCTACCATGATACTTAAATCTAAACAAGAAAGTCATGATCATAAATGTACCTAATAACATTACACAAATCTTACACATGCTAGTAAGCAAAATCATCAAAATAATTCCATGAAACAACTATTAAGCATGCATAAACCAATTCTAGCAATTTCTGTTTTCTCTAATCAATTACTAGCAAGCAAGCAAGGTATAACTTACACAACCAGTAGCTATGCACTTAATGAAAATTTATATAAACCTTCTAAAAAATCCAAACACTCAATTTAAAACCATTCACAAACAATCTATCCATCAAAAGGGATTTATTTGCAAACAATTTAATTTAGCACTCTATAGTGAATCATTTCTTAACATGATACTCCTAAGGAATATTATGCTAACAAATGGATCACATCTAACATACTAGTATTTTATGATAAAAAATAAACTTCTCACTTGCATAAGCGAAAACAAACAAATATATTTTCCATGGTGGAAAATAACAATCAGTCATATAATTGAAACATGTTATTTTCACACATGTGTATGGTTGGGGATTTTCACCCTCAACCAAAATGCAATGGAACCAGTGGGTTATGGGCCCACTAATACCAAGGCAAAATAGGTACTAAGCCTCTGGTTACTCATGACAAGAATTAGCATACAAGATAAATAATACAAAGCTATTGATTCTAGTGAAAACAAGACTAGTGCACATGAATAACAATTCCTACACATGCTTTACTATAAAAAGACATGCAAGCTAACATAGAAAAAATCATCAAAATAACAGTACCAAAATGGTACTGGACTCAAAGAAATCATAGCACAAAATATACTAAAGCAAGCACACAAAGATCTAGCTCTCACAACAATACCAAATAATAAAACTAGAAAGTAACAAATGCTAGTTCGTTTTTATTTGAGTTTCCAATCATGCACACACTTTCTAAGGTAGACGTTCTGCAACAAAACAACCTAATAACAAGTCCTAACGACTTTATACATGCTAGGAAGCAAGATTAAATCAACCACACATTCTTTTTCAAACAAAAACAAATTAAAAACAGAAACAGAAAAGTGCAGTTTTCTAGATCTGTCCACCAAAGTCAATCTAGAGCTTCAAAAATTAATCTAATCTAGGAAAACATATATCTAGTCAATATCAAACTCATACAATTGGATTTACTCCAAAAATCATTTTTAAACTCATTCTAAAAATCATAGAAGAGCTTACTAGTCTTTTACTAAACTGGATGGCATTTTAATTTGGTAACTCACCTTGATGTGAGGTTAGGTGCATTGGATAGATATTTTCATTACCTATCTAGAACATTTTAGTTTTTACAATTTGATTACATATTTTAAAAGTTATGGTCCAATCATTCTCACTGATAGTATGTGCCAAAACATTCCTTGTGTCCAAAATAAAGGTCCAAACATAGATCTGCAAATTTTATATGGTTTAGATTTCATATCTTAGGGTCCATGATTTTTCTCAGATTTTATTTTGCTCATTTAGTATTTTATACACGCCCAAAGCAAATGCATCAGTTTATGATAAAAGTTAAATGAATAAAAGAAACAGGCGTGTGGGCTGGCTTGGCACGGGCGCGGCCCAACTAGGCGCGAGCGCGGACCAGCGCAGCCAGGCGAGCGCACGGCGCGGGAACGGTGGTGTTTAAAATGTGACCGTGGATCAAAGATCCAACAGTGCGGGTTCATCTTCTTCCTCACCTCACTCCTCTCTCTCTCTCTCACGAAATGGCCGGCGGCGAAAAGGGCTCGGGAGGCTCACCGCGGGCTCGGGAAGGGGTTGGAGCAGCTCGGGGGAGGTGCTGGAGGGCAGGGGCGTCGAGGGGAGGCGTCGTGGTCGACAGTCGTAGCTCCAAGCGGCGGCGCAGTGCAGAGCGCCCGCGACGGCGAACTCGACGGCGGTGGCGGTTCTGCAAGCGAGCGGCCACGGGAGGATGTCAGGGAGACTCAGGGGGAGGTGGGGAGTTGATCTAGGGTAGTGGGGAGAGAGGAGGGGGCTTGGGTCGAGCAGCACCTTGTCGTGCCCGTGGTGGTCACCGGCGGCGGCTCCCGACATGGGCACGCTCTAAGGGGCTAGGGAAGGGGTCCTATTCGACTTGGGGCGGTACTAGGGAGTGGGAGAGGTGCAGGGGCGCTCGGGTGTGGGTCTTGGACTCTTATAGCCGAGGGGAAGAGGTCAAGGGAAAAGGTGGCACTCGGGTTGATGCCACCCATTGGCATGAGCAAGCCAGGGGAGTTCCTTGGTCATTTCTCCATGAGCTCTGGCTGCCCTAGGTCAAACACACAAGGGGCAAGGTCAGGGGTGGATTTTGGAAGCAAGGAGAGGCAAGGGGCAAGTCAATTAGGTCAAAGGTATGGGCATGCCCATACTGCCACATCACCATCTTCTCTCTCCTTTTTCTTCCAGCACAAGGCTTCTAGAAGGTATCTAATGCATGCTGGTTCGAGTACATACTATGGTGAACACACTAGGCATGGTTACTCTTCCAAAAATGCAAGGAAACATCAAGAAAACAAATGTGCAAAAGTGTATCCTTTACTGTTCACTGCAAAAATTCAGAAAATTCATTCTTATGACTTAGAAATTTTCTAAGTGTTGAAAACAGATGAAAAATGCAAAAAGTTGAGTTTGTTTTCAAGGTTCAAATGATTCTCAAAATTTGTTTTCAAAGCATGGACTTGTTAAACATGTTATATACTTTCAGAAACAACTTTTGAAAACAATTTTGAAATAGTTTAAGGCCATGAAAACAATGTGGAAAAAGGTATACTTTCTGTTTTTATCTATTTCTCAAAAATGTCTTTTTCTGTCTTAATTTTATACCACAAAAACATCAAGCAAAAGATAGTTTTTATTTATCCAAAAAGAAAAGTGAGCTTATGGATTTGTATTACATATATCAAGGATTAATTAAATGTCAATAAATCATAAAATACCAATTTATAGCTTAGTGAAAACAAGGGTAGAAAACAGGTACTTGGCTTTATTTTTAGGAATTGTTTTCTATAGAAAACTTAAAAGAAAAATTTCATAAATAATTTTGGAAACTTGTTTTCTTGGATCCAACAAAGTTAAAAGTTTGTTTTAAGATGCAAACAAGAATGATCCAAGTTTTGGAATAAAAATCCACTCAAGTAATAATAGGAAAACATCAGGGAAAAATATCAGGAATATTTTTCAGAAACATTTGGTGTTGGTTTTATCCAGAAATAAAACTTGTGTTACAAATATGATTAAGATCATAAACACATGTTAGTTCAAACAATCATGTTGTTAGAAAAAAAATTGTTGGCCCTAATTTTTGTCTTCTTGATCATAGTCCAAGAGTCCAAAAACTGGGGTGTGACAATTATACAAAAGATGATTTAAGTTTCAAGAAAAATAATATAATCATCTAATGCATCAAACACTCACAACAATTTATGCTAGGATAAAGTCAAGTGATATGAATATGCATGTATAAAATCAAATCACTATTTGTGCACTAAAAACAAGTAAGCGTTCTGCATTGGTTCCTGGCATCGGGATGTTAGGGCTAAGAGAACATTATGGGTGGTTTGGATGGTCAATGGAAGAAAGTATCGCACAGATGAAAGTGATCATTAGACAAGAAGAAGTCTTATAATCGAAGCTATGCAAGGAGTAGTTATTGCCACACAACAGATGCACATAGAGCTATAAGTGTATGAAAGCTCTCCAATGGAACTAGTGGGGGTGCATCCAACTTGCTTGCTCACGAAGACCTAGAGCACTTTTAAGGCGTCTCATCATTGAAATATACAAGCCACCTTCTATAATGTAAAGTTCCCCACATAGTTATGCAAGTCATAATATGAAAACTCTCTCTAAACTGAAGTATTGGTGCTAAACATAAGCACAAGTGTGGAATAAAGGATAGTAGTGCTGCCCCCTCTCTCTTTTATTTTTTTAAATCTCTCATTGGCCCTTTTTATTTTCTTTTTGGGATCCTTTTGAATCCTCATTGGTAGAGGCAACACTCTATATTGCAATGAATCATCATACTTTTAGTACTCATAATAAAATATCTTTAATGTATCAAACTGAATGCTCCTGCCAGTGTAGCAATATGTAATATAAAAATAAAGCACGTCATCAAGTCACATAATGTAGATGGGTGTTGTATGGAAATATATCTCAGAACGGCTATGGAAATGTCGTGGTAAGTAGATATGGTGATTGTTTTGAGGAAGATATTTGGGCTTATGTGTAGGAGAACACGATGAAATCCTCCCACGGGATTTGGATGTATCGGCGAAGTTTGCACCTACTCTGAGTGTGAGAATGGGAAATGCACAGTACCGTAGAGGCTAGAAAATATGGTTAGTGGAAGTGCCATAAAACCACAACTTAGAACTCACAAGTTAAAAGATTCCAACTAGCAATATGATCTTATAAGGCATAAGGAAAATCACTCCAAGAGGGTTGATGTCTACGCACGCTTCTATTCTTGTAGACAATGTTGGGCCTCCAAGTGCAGAGGTTTGTAGAACAACAACAAGTTTCCCTTAAGTGGATCACCAAAGGTTTATCGAACTCAGGGAGGTAGAGGTCAAAGATATCCCTCTCAAGCAACCCTGCGATTAAGATACAAGAAGTCTATTCTTGTCAGGTATATAGGTGCACTAGTTCGGCAAAGAGATAGTGAAATGCGAGTAATATGGATGGTTATAAGTAATGATAGAAATCTGAAATAAATATGGAAGCAAGCAAACATGTAGCAGAACAGGCGGAAAACGGTGTTTCAATGCTTGGAAACAAGGCCTAGGGATCCTACTTTCACTAGTGGACACTCTCAACAATGATCACATAATTGAATAACTAAATATCTTCTCTTCACTATGCTGCTCTTAACCCTCTCTGGTTGGATAACGAACACTAATCATTGCGTAGGGCTGCAAAAAGCATTCCTTAAAGTAAGCATTCCCATGTCTAGTTAACCCCACGCTGTCACTATGAGCGCCCTAGAAGGTACTAGACAAACACCACAACTCATAGAGGCGACACACACGATGTGCACACTGTCACCTTCACACCGCGGGACAAGGTGACTCCAAAGTTCATATTAATAAAACACTTGAGTAGCACAAGTATTCAACTAGATTACAAAGCTCACGATCACATATAGATCACACAATGGGAGAGAGAGATGAACCACATAGCTACCATAGAGCCCTCAGCCTCAGGGGAGAACTACTCCCTCCTCATCATAGGAGACATCAACGACGATGGAGATGGCGGTGGAGTCGATGGAGATGGCTTCCAGGGGCACTTCCCCGCCCCGGCAGGGTGCCAGAACAGAGATCTGTCCCCTGAAACTTGTCGGCAGCGGCGGCGGAGCTACGGATGTATTTTGTGGAAAAGGTCAATTCTCCCAAGGTTTTCCCTCGGGGGAGTATAAATAGGCAAAAGGGCGATGCCGGAGGGTGGCCAGGGGAGACCCGCGCCACCCTTTGGTGTGGCCACCCAGTGGCCCCCCTCCGGGGCTCTTCGGGACTTCTCGATGCTTCCGGGTAAAATAGGAACTTCGAGATTCGGAGGGTCCAATTCCGAGAATATTTCCAGAACAACTTTTCTGAAATAAAAAACAGCATAAAACAAGGAACTAGCACTTGGCAACTTGTTAATATTTTAGTCCTGGAAAACGTAAGAAAACGTAGGAAAACATACGGAAAACATGTAGCAATTGGCATAATATCAACATGGAACATAAAAAATTATAGATACGTTGGAGACGTATCAAGGGTCCGTAGCAATGACAAGTCACTACTAGCTACCCCGATCGTAGAGCGTAACAAAAATCATCATGGTTGCTATCTACATTAGAAGTCATATACCATCATACTTTCAACTGTTTATTCGAGTGTGGCACAGTTTCATGCTTTTAGACCAACCATTAATTATTTTTACTTTACTAAACCAGCAAGTTTACACATTAAGCATGTTAATATCTCAAAACCACATCAATGATTCAAGTGAAACAATTTAATGGTCTACAAGATTATGCCGTTTTTCTCATACCACTACCACAAGCACAACATTTTCCCGTTCCAACTAACACCAATTAACTTGTTTGAAACAATTCTCGTAGAAAATATTCAACAAAGACCAAAGAGCTAATAATATATATACTAAGCAAACCAACAAACTCTGAACAAAATAAGAATGCAAAACAAGAGCTAAACGCAGTAGTAGCAAAAACTAAACACTCACAGAACAATAAGAGTGAAAACTAGAGTGTTCTAGATAATGAAAATGGAGTGTGTCTCTCTCCAAACTAAAATACTAGGATCCAAACATAAACTAAAGCAAATAACACAAAACAAAACTGAAAGAAAAATGAAAAGACTCTCTAAGAATAACACATATCGTGTGAAGCAATAAAAATATAGTGTTTTGAAAGAACCTGGTATTTTTGTTGATGAAGAAGAGGATGCCTTGGGCATCCCCAAGATTTGACGCTTGTACTTCTTGGATATGTCTTGGGGTGACATGGGAATCCCCAAGCTTGAACTTTTTTCCATCCTTCATCTTATCATATCATTCTTCTCTCCCTACACTTGAAAACTTCCTCCACCTAAAACTTCTCACAATCTTCATTAGCAACATTAATGTAATCAAAATAATAAATCACTTGGTTCAGTGATGATGATGTGATCACACACTCATTGGGATACCCCAAGCAGAAGGTATGATGTAGTCTAGAGTAAGTTTTCTCCTAGTATGGAACCAGGGTTATCGAACTAGTAGGACTTCGTAGTCTTGAAGAAGGTTGCTTTATCAACGGTGCCAGAAAAGTACTGTTGGGTAGTTGATTTTTTTTTTGATAAAAACTGTTGGGTAGTTGATGGAAGCGTGGAATACGCACACAAACACAAACTCTCTCTTGCCCCAACTTTCCGGAAGTTTATTAATCGTCCAGTCTTGCTGAAAATAGGAGAATTAAACGTATCGAGTCTTGGAAAACAATAAAAGTAAAAATAGAACCGCGAGGAAATAATGATTAAAAGTGCTTAAAAGAAGGTTTGCAATATGAGGAAAACATGACCTAGGGCCATAGGTTCACTAGTGGTGTCTCTCCAAAGAAAACAAACATGTTGGGTGAACAAATTACAGCTGGGAAATTGAAAAATCATGAACGTATAACAATACTATTATGCCGACATAAATTTCACGGGTTCTAACATTGTAGGCATTACGCCAAGGCATATGGACCGCTATCTAGCATGCATCCATATCTAAAAGTCCACCTCAAGAAATCTATCCAACAAATCCCTTTGTATTAAGTTGCAGCAACAAAGTGATTGGTATGTGTGCAATAGACAAATGCATTAAGATGTAAGCAGTGGTTCTCATCCATAGACAAGAGCACCGTTGTTTTCTCCCTAGTGGCAACAACACATCCTCCCCCCTCCCCCGCGCATGTCAGGTAACAAGGTGGCATGAATCCACTATCTAGCATATAAACCCTCTCTAGGAGGTGAAAACAACTACATGGCCAAGGTAATCATAAACAACGGAGAGCATTGCAAGACAAGACTAAAATTCCCTAAAAGTATAAGTGAAGCATCTCATATTGACATGAACAAAATATTCATAATCTCATGGTTCATCGGATCCCAGCAAACAAAACATGCACAATTACATAACGGTGTTCTCGATCATGTGAGGCAGCTCATGAGACTCTAAACATGGAGGCATAGGGGAGATAACAACCATCTAGCTACTGCTATGGACCCGTAGTCCCTAGATGAACTACTCACGCATATGTCTGGAGGTGATCTTGGAGATGTAGAGTCCTCCGGTAACGACCCCCCTCTCCGGTAGGGTGCTGGAGCAGGACTCCAGAAGCCCTAGATTGGACTTTCAAGGTGACGACGCCTCTCTGTATGTTTCATGGAAAATAACTCTGTCCCCGAATTTTTTAGGGTAAAAGGAAATTTATAGGCGAAGAGGGGACGTGAGGCGGTGGTCGGGGCTCCCAGGAGCCCACCAGGCGCGACCTAGGGGGGACGCCTGGCACCCTCCTGGTGCCCCCTGGATCCTCTCCGTCTCTCATTTGGACTCCATCTTTGTTCCGGGAAAAAAATGATCTCTGTGGATTTTCAGCCCTTTCCGAGAATATTTCCTTAAGAACTTTTCTGAAACAGAAAAACAGCAGAAAACATCAATTGGCCTGGGGCATCTTGTTAATAGGTTAGTCCATGAAAAAATCCATAAAATGAAGGAAAACGAAAGAAAACATGTGGAAAACAAAAGGTATTAGATAGAAAACAAGGATGGAGCATCAAAAATTATAGATAGGTTTGAAACGTATCATTCAGTTTCAACACAAGACAAACACTCAATTTAAAACATTTTCTACTGTCACAACTTCTTTTAAACCTCTTCCCCTCAAAATAACACCAAAAGAAAGAGATTGATACGCAAATCCAAATATTGGTAGAAATTTGTCAAAACAGAACAGTCGGTAAATATGAATGTTTTTTTTAAAATCTTCTATTACTCAAAAAAAAATTTAGAAACTAACAGAAGTTAGATAAAAACCTAGGGAATGTGTCTATTTTTTCCAAGGAATACGGCGTTTTGGCTGAGAGAAATATTTTTTTGGTGGCAGCACGGAAATTTGTATCAGGACAACAACTTCCCCAAATGACACTACCTCTCTATTAGAGGTTACTCTTGGCCCAAAAATGAAATAAAAAGGATAAGGAGCGGTTGTTACAGAGGTAACAACTTGCAAGGAACAAAGAAAACAGAAGAAAACAAAGGGAAAAGGAAGGAAAACAAAGTAGGTTGCCTCCCACAAGCGCATTTCTATAACGCCTTTTAGCTAGGCATTTATTTTAAGGGACTTTATTTTTATGAAACAGTGGAAGAAAACACAACAAACACATATTTTTAGCTGAGAAGCTTCCATGAGAATATTTACATTGTTTCCATAGGCATGAACACAAGTTTTCAAGGTCGACCTCTATTTCATCAATGCTAACCTTCTTAATCACTTCCCTTTTGGAAAAAGATTATACAATAAGAACAACTATTTTTTTTATAATTTGTGTTCCCTACCAATAATGGAGATTGAAAACAACTGAAAAATGAAAGGAAAATAAACTAAAACTGAAAGCAAAAAATAACAAGGGTTGTCTCCCAAGAGCTCTTTCTTTATATCCATTAAGATAGGCTCAATATTTTCAAAGATGCTCACATAAGAAATATGAATTGAAGCAAAAGAGAGCATCAAGAAGAAAATATGGAACTCATTTAAGTCTAACCCACTTCTTATGCACAGGAATCTTGTAAAGAAATAAATTAAAGAAGCACATACTATCAAGCATAAGAAGGCAAAACAAGAACAACTTCAAAGTTTCAACATAAACAGAGGTATTTTAGTAACATGAAAATTTCTACAACCATATTTTCAAATCTCATAATAATTTTCAGTAGTATCATGAATAAACTCAACAATATAACTATCACATAAATCATGTTTGTCATGATCTAAAAGCACATAGTTCATATCAAGCTCCAAAATAATGGGATCAAAATTTAAAATCATGACCTCTTCCATCCCAATTTTAGCAATAGCATTATAATTTATAGCATAAAGTAACATAGGACCATCATCTAGAGCATTATCATATAATTTTTTCAAACAAACTTCTTCATTATCATGCATATCAATAGTAGGAATAAATAGAGGATTATCATAAGATAGATCAAAGTAGCAAGGATTATCATAAATAACAGTAGAAACATCATTCTCACAAGTTTCATTCATAGAAGCATCAAGTTCACAAGTATAGGAAGTATCAATTTCATCAAAAAGGGATATTTCAAAAGAATCAATAGGATCATCACATTCATCAATATAACACTCATCCTCCTTTGGTAAGCATGGAAGACAATCAAATAAAGTATGGGTTAAAGAGTTACTCTCATTGGAAGGTAGACATGGGTAGCTACTGCATTCTTCCTCCTTTTGATCATCACTCTCCTCCTCTTTTTCATCCAATGAGATTCCAGTTTCAACAATTTCTTCTTCCATAGGCTCCTGCAAGGCATTAGTCTCTTCCATTGGGGGAGAGCATCTATCAAGGTATTTCATTATATAGCCATTAACATACTTGTAATTATCAAAGCAGTATTCAAGTATATCATAAATCTCATATTTATAAGGAGCATCATCAATATTTTCTAGCAAATAAGCAATTTCGAATGCACCCTTCCAAGCAATAAATTCTTCAATTTGTTCCACATCATAAAAGTCATAATTTCCTCTAACATAAGAAGCTATGGTATCATTATCACTATACTCACATTGAAAAGGAAGGTGTTTATACCTCCTACAACAACTAGATTTATTAAAACAATAAGAAACATTATAAGTAGAGCACAAGTTTTTAGAATACTCATTCAATTTATTTATTTGTTCCCATAAGTTTACCCCTTTTTGTGACAAGTGGTGTTCCTTATAATACTTTTGTTGTTCTCTCGTGAACCCACCTTGCCAATAAGATCTAGTTTCAAAGAAATCAACCATTGATAACAAGAATAATAAAGCAAGTAAAAAAGAAAGAGTGTACTTCCCAAGTGAACTTATAGATAGATCTATGCTCCCCGGCAACAGCGCCAGAAAATAATCTTCATGACCCACAAGTGTAGGGGATCGCAATAGTCTTCGAGGGTAAGTGTAACCCAATTTATTGGTTCGACACAAGGGGAGCCAAAGAATACCTATAAGTCTTAGCAGTTGAGTTGTCAATTCAGCCACACCTGAGAAGCACTTAGCAAATGATATTAGTAACACAAGGTGCAATAAAACAGTGAATGGAGTGGTGTTGTGATGTTTCTCTTGCGTCCTCAACACACCTAATACAATGGCAATTGTATAGATGCACTGGTTCAGTGAAAAGATAGTGAATGTGGTGTAATACGGAATGAAACAAGTGATATTTGTAATCTGTAATAAATGGACCAGCAAGGTAAAAATTAGTTAAATCATGTAAAAATAGTAGCAATAATAGTAAAAGATGGACCTGGGTTCACATGTTCACTAGTGAAAACTCTCCAAACAATAGAATAAGTGTTGGGTAAACAAATTATAGCTAGGCAATTGACAAATCATGGGGACATAACAATGCTATTATGACGAGATATAGTTCACGGTTCTAACATGGCAGGCATTACCTCCAGGCATATGGATCGCTATCCAGCATGCATCCATATCTAAAAGTCCACCTCAAGAAAGCTATCCAACAAATCCCTTTGTATTAAGTTGGAGCAACAAAATGATTGCTATGTGTGCAACAGACAAATGCATAAAGATCAATACCTAATGTAAGTGGTGGTTCTCATCTGTAGATTGTTTTCTCCCTAGTGGCAACAACACATCCCCTCCGCATGTTTATGTCACTCGAGCAAAGGCAACAAGAGGCATGAACCCACTATCTAGCATAAATACTCTCTCTTGAAGATGCATACAACTATGCGATCAAGATAATTATACACATCAGAGAGCATGTAAGAACACATTAAAACACTCTAAGGATATAAGTGTAGAATCTCATATAATGACATGAACAAAATAATCATAACTCCATGGTTCATCGAATCCTAGAAAACACAACACATAACATGACATCAGATGGATCTTTATCATGTGAGGCAGCTCAAGAGAACGTGGTATTTAACAACAAGGGGGAGAGAGTACCAACTAGCTACTGCTATGAACCCATAGTCCACGAGGGAACTACTCACAAAGCATCATGGAAGAAGAACCGTTGATGGAGATGGCACCGGGGGAATTTCCCCGTCCTGACAGGGTGTTAGAATAAGAACTTATGACCCTCGAATAAGTTTTTTTTATAGCGGAGGAGCTCAGATGCGTTTCCAAGAAAATGGTTGATTGTTCCTCTGTTTTTAGGTCACGGGTGAATTTATAAGCGAAGGGGCGACGTGAGGCGGTGCACGGAGCCAGCAAGTGGGAACCAGGCGTGGCCAAGGGGTGGCCGCGACCAGTGCCCTCTTGGGGCCGTGGGCCCCATCTTGGGCTGCCCTTCTAGCTCCTAGAGTTTTCCGGGGAGTAAAAAATCCACAAAAATTTTCAGCTCCTTCGAAACTCTTTGATTTTTGACCTATTTCTGCAATGCACTGACATATAAACATGAATTGGCACTCGGGCATCTTGTTAACAAGTTAGTCAAGTAAATGATAGAAAATAAAGAAAAACATAGGAAAAACATGTAGAAAACAAGCATGGAGCATCAAAAATTATAGATACATTTGACATGTATCAGGGGACAATCGATCCCCGCCGCTACTGACGTCGACCGAGGCTTTGCCCTGCCGTGCCCTGTGGCAGCAACGACGAGGGAGAAGAGGAGTGGGGAGGGGGGCTTCGCGGTGGCGGAGGGATTAGATCATCTCCCCGTTGCCACGCGGGGGTGAGAAAGAGACGTGTGCTACAATACACCCTCCCCCCAAAGCTATTTCGTAGCATGGATCCTGGTGCACCTATGAACAACCAAGATAGGGGGTGTACCGAAATGCATGCCTAGAAAATCCAATCATAGAAGAGAATATTTTGAGTATAAATGTCACCATTTTTGGCAGACAGAACCAGGGTCTACGGGCCCTGGAGTGCGGATTTCCCACGACTACGTTGGGCCCTAGTACAATCTCTGGCCTTGATTGATTGGAGATTCGTGTAGAAGTCCACGGGTCAAGCTTCAGACTATTTTGTATTTTCACCCCTCAAAAACCACAAAATCAACCCAGTTCCATCTTTTCTCTGAGTCAAAGTGTCGAACGATCCTTCCTTCTCCTCCCATACCCCAAACTCTAAGAGACCCCTCTCCTCCCATCCCAAAATCACAGCCGCCTCTCCTCCTCCCCTTAATGCTCGTCGTGATGGTGTTGGCCGATGGCACCCTCCAATAACTCCCCACCTCTGCTAGCCCCTCCCTACCCCGCCCACACGCGTGCCATACAAGGCCCCGCGTGGGTCTCCCCCGACCCCCGTCCTTAGGACTTCTCGAGCCCCTCCTCCAGTCCTCTCCCATGGTCGTCCTCCTCCACCGCACTGGCTATAGGACTCCCCCTCCCCTCCTTCCCGCCGGTGATGGCACCGGCCGCCGGCCCATCCAGTGCATTTCCACCTCCTTCGGACCTTGCCCTGACAGATCTAGGTAGCAAGGGCAAGATGTGTCCCATCCACCACCCGCGGGTCTTTCCCGACCGGCGCTAACTAGCGGAAAGCAGGGCGTTATTGTCGTTGCCGACGCCTCGCACTCTGGAGTCCGGTACCCCTTGTAGAACCAGCACCACGAGCTCCACCGCAGCAACCCTCGCAGCCAGGTCGTGCGTGGAGCTTGAGGCTGACGGCGAGCCGGGAGGCCTATCCACCTCAAAGGAGCCTGTGTGACTACATCTCTGTCCGTCAAGCTGGTCTGACTGCATCTCTGTCCGGCAACACTGAGCTGGGGGGGCCTATCCACCTCAAGGGAGCCTGTCTGACTACATCTATGCCCGATGAGCCTGTCTGACTGCATCTCTGTCCGGCGACACTGCTCCAACGAGTTGGAGGTCGGGGACCGCACACGACATTGGATCCATGCTCCCCCGCCGCCAGATCTGCCTACCCCAGCCACGCGCGTACATGATTAGGGCCCAGTTTGGCTCCCAATGCCATGTCTAGATTTTTTTTCATACCTGAGATGTTTCTGTGATGATTCGGATTCTTTTACAATGGTTTATCAATGGTTCTCCCATGAATCTTGTCTGGAACTTGTGTAGAACTTCAAAATTATGTTCCAAACGATATTGCAGTGAAGATTCTATTATGGTTATCAATGATTTTTTGTGAATCTTGTATAGAACTTTTGTATATCTTCAAAAATGTGTTACATATCTTATAGCAGTGGAGATTATGTGTTGTTCATCCTTATGCAGTGAAGATTCATCGAAATCCCTTATGGTTTTTTCCCTATTTATGAAACCTGGATGTTACTCATATTTTGCCATGTATGAAACGTGACTTTTGTTTTCCTCTAAGAAACGTGAATGTTGCTCCTATGCTGCCTATGTATGAAACAATTTTTTTCAAACCCTTGTATCCGAAATTCTTGTATAAATCCTTGGTGATTCTTGTATGAATGTGAGTATTCAAACATACTTGTATAAAAAAAATGTCAGTTGAAAAACTCCGAAAGAAAATGTTCTTTGCTAAACACTGGATCTTCGGAACATGTGATGAAACTTACATGAATCTTTGTTCAATATCCTTGGAAGAAAAAATATACTATGAAACATTGTTGATTATTTTTGAAACAAACATTATTGTTGAATATTCTTAAAAAAAATATAATGTGTAAGTTGTTGATAATACTATTGGTGAAAATAAATTTCACCGAGTTCCCTGTGAATTTTTTGATGAAAAATTGTATGAAACTTCAATTAATATTATTGAAGGAAAAAACTTATATGAAAGATTAGTGAATATTTTGGCGAGAAATATCTTGGAAAATATTTTTGAATATTCTATGAATTTATGTTATGAACGATTGTATGAAACTAATATGAATTTTGTTCAATATTATTGGAATAAAAAGTATGTGAAATATTGTTGAAATTTTGAAACAAAAATTTATGAAAAATTATTGTTGAATATTCTTACAGAAAATATTCTGTGAAATCTATTGAACAGAAACTCTGGTTGAAAAAACGTTTTTGCTAACGCTCAGCTAGCTGGGTTGCCGTTCGCTGTTGCGTCAAGATTAGTACCGATTCAAGCGAGAGCGAGCGCTGGAAGCTGCTGTATGTCGCGAGCGTTGCTGAGCGCGCGAGTATGGGTCGGGCGAGTGGGCTGTCTAGGTGTGCTGGGCTTTATGGGATCGATTGGGCCGGTTTTGGATTTTGCATGTCTGATTTTTGTACCGTTAGGCCTATTTGCAGTTGCAGGTCCGTGCTTTTTCTTACTACGTTTGTTGTTTTGTTTTTGTGTTTCAGATTTAGTGCTGTGTTTAGGATGTCTAATGTCAGGTTGGTTTACATGCGAATGGTCTAGGAAGTTCTGTAACACTCAAGCACATGCAAATGTTTGATTGTTTAAGTGGTTCACATTTGTTAGAGTTTTGAGTTGTGTGGTGTAGAAACGTCTAGTGGTGCTGAACCTCTCATTTTTTTCTTCCTTTATTCTTGCGCTATATGTATGGGCTCACAGCAGGAGTTTTAATCAGAACAAGAAGTGCAGAAACGTGAGATTACTAGTAATCCAAAAGTCAATAGTTATTTTTGTTGGTTCGAGTGGGATTAGAACTGTCCGATGGCTGCTTAAGGTTAGTCATTTTGTATTATAGTTTTTCTTTGTCGTTTTTTTAATTTTTTGCTAATGTATTTATATTCTTTTATGTTGTACACAATTTTGTTGGTAATTTATGTATATTTTTTCTTTTTTTAGATGCCCCTTGCTGTTTGTCGAATCTCTGACTCTTCAAATCCCTTAGGTGACCCTATCGGGTTTCGACTAGGATAACTCATGAGCGCTGGTGGAATCGTCGGCTAGACAGGGGGTGAGATTTACCCAGGTTCGGGGCCCTCGTAGAGGTAAAACACTTACTCCTGCCTCTGTCGATCTGTATTAGTCGAATAGATCGGTTACAATGGTGATGGCTCGAGTGGAGAGTATGATCTCAAGCTCAAGGTTTTGGTGTTGCGGTGTTGCTTGGTCCTCTACCGGTGGCTCTCATGGCCTTATATAGGTGGCCAGGTCTCAAACCTTACCCGGAGAGGACTCGAATTCTAACCCTAGGTCGGTTACAAGTTTCCAAACTTAACCAGCAAATTAGTGCGGGTGGGCTTTACGTGGGCCTTCTAGAATACTCCAAGGGCTCCTCTTCTTGGGCCTTAACCTTGGGCCTGAGATGGGGTGTCCTTACCCGCGGGGTCCAGGATCCATGCCTTCGTCAGTAGCCCCCGAGCGTTTGCTCGAGTGGGTTTTTTCCAGTCGAGTAGACGGTCAAATCTTGGCCTTTCTTTCCTGCGGATAACCAGCTTGGTTGTTTTCCTGTTTAGAGGGCGTGTACCCTGTATAATAAGTTTTCATACTCGAGTATTGAGCAAAGCAAGTGCCTGTTTTATGGCTTTTTATCGCAGAAGGATGCGGCACAGTAGCTTGGCTCTCCCGAGAGATCAGGGCCAATTAATTGCGACTAGGGCAAAAACATTTCTGGCCTACACAGATTCGAGACCTCCGACTTGAACCCGGTGAGGTGATTGTTGCGACTGGGCCGTTGTGGTCTTATCGAGTCGAACTTAACCTACGGGGGTACCCGGCGTGTCCGCTAGGATTTTTCTTCGTGTTGTTGACACGGAATCATGCCGGAGGACGCAGCTTCGAGTGCGATTCCAGGCCCTCAAGAGAGATCTTTCGGGTCTTACCTTCATATTCGAAGAATATGGCATCCGGATGTGCCTAGTCGGCTGAACAATCCAGGTTTTTATGATGTGAAAATATCATGCGAGTGAGAAAAGGTAGGTTCTGCCTACTCGCGTAATTTTTGAGCGAGTAGTTCTTATATCCATACGAAAGAGTTTTCGTTTTTAGGATTTTTATGCCCGTATGAAAGAATTTTCATGTTTGGGAGATCGTGCCCATACGAAAGAGTTTTCGTGTGCAGGGTATCTTTTCCTGTTGTAAAGGAGTCTTGCCTTCATGATCTGCTCATGAAAAGGTTGTTTCTATTCGAAGGAGTTTTGTTCATACGAAGTTATTTTCGCGTTCGAACTTTCCATTCGGAACTTTCTTTGTCTTGATGATGCACGCTATGACGTCATGGCGCACTTTTCTCCTCCCGATGGGACGTGACGGTGTGCGAGCAGATGGGTTGGCCCACATGGTCAGCTTTTTGACCGGGAAACGAGACGTCGTTCCCGGTTTTTACGCAAACCGAGCAGTAAATGCGCACGATCTTCTGTTGAGATCGTGGCAGGAAACAACATTCACCGCCTCTTCGTTTCATCTTCACACGTGGTGGCAGTGATGAGCGACACGTGGTGCATCGAGTGGCCAGGATTGATTCGCTCCGTGTATAAGTACGGGTGTTTGCGCTGCGGTAAAACTTTCCCAGCCTCCGTCTCAAATCCATCTTCTTCCTCGCGCTCGTCTTCTTCCTCGCGCTCGAGCTCGTGCTGTCAGTCATGGCTGGAGGCAAAAGACGTGGCGCTCCCATCTCCGCATCCGGGGAAGCTTCCGTGCAAACTGCGCCGCGCTCGGGCGACTGGCGCTCGCCCAACACCACCGCGAAGAGCATCAAGGAGATGCAGCGGGAGGGGCTGCTGCCGGCGGAGTCCGAGAAGCGGGTGCGCCTCGGAAAGAAGGAAGAGGTACCCAATCCGCAAGCAAACGAGCGCGTGGTCTTCGCGGACCACGTGTCTCGCGGTCTTTCCTTTCCCCTCCATCCGTTTCTTGTCGGGTTGCTGTATGTCTATGGCATACAGCTTCACGATCTTCCTCGGAACGCGGTGCAGCACATATCGTGCTTCATCGTGTTCTGCGAATGCTTCCTTGGCATTCGCCCACATTGGGCGCTCTGGAAGGCCCTCTTCAAAGTCTGGATCTTCCGCGAGAAGTCGCGGGTAGACTCCGAGCCCGGCGAGCCGCTACGTACGTGTGGCTTTGGGATCCAAGCGAGATCGGAGACCAGCTACTTCAGCATGTACTTCATCGACTCCGCGCAAGGCTGGAGGAGAAAATGGTTCTACGTCATCGACAACAGCTCGGGTGGGATCGTCGAATTCCACCCGTTCGCTGTTTTGAAGAGACGGAAGTCCTGGTCGCACAAGTTGTCAGCCGAAGAAGCCCAGGTCGTCGCGCCGCTACTCGCAAGAGTGACAGCCCTCCGTGATCAAACTGCTGGAGTTGTACTCAACGGGCTGCACCTGGCGAGTACCTTTCTGAAGCGCAGGATCCAACCTTTGCAGCCCAGGCCTTCAACGATGTGGGAGTATCAAGGCTCTGAGGATCCTAGCCGAGTGAGTCGCGAAGAGCTTTCGAACGTCGAGTTCGAGAAGAAGATCGCGGCTATCACTAGCCTGAAGGTGGGAGAGAAATTCCCCGAGTGCACAGTCGCGGCCTTTGACGCGTCGAAGCCTCCGCCAGCCGCGGTGAGTTTATTCTTCTTCCCTTCTTTTATTTTCTTCATTTCCTTGCTTGTTCTGAATTTCAGTCGATTGAATTTTCCTTTGCTTTCCTCTGTCTTCTTCCATAGAGTTTGTCCATGGCCACCTGCTACCCTCCTGTATCTGGGGCGGAGGCCTCAGAGTTATTGGCGAGTAACTTGGATGCCCCAGCCGACACCAGTGTCGCTGACGCTTCTTCGAGCTCCGACCAAGATTCTTCGGATGACGCAGGAGACTCGGGTGGCGATCGTTATAAACGCCGTCGGGTAGAAGGTGATGAGGCCACTTCTAAGGACAACTCCTTGGAAGTGTCGCCCGGGAAGGAGCCCATCAACGCTACTCCTCTGCAAATGCGCGCCCCTTCCTCCTCATTCCCAGTTATCCAGACCGTCTGGAATGCGGATATGCTGGATGAGGATGAAGACGATGAGTAAGTTTTTCTCCTCGTTCTTAGTCGAACGTTTTCCCTTTGCATCTGTGTTGACGCTTTATCTTTTGTCGCAGCCTGCAAACCATTAGTCCTCGCAGGTACGCCTCTTCTCTTCCTCCCGAAAGGAAGAGTAAGGCAGGAGCTGCGGATGAGGCTCCCACTACAGGCACCGTCCAGAATTCGCTCAGCGTAGCCCCCAAGGCGGCGACTATGGAACATGAAACTCCTAGTTTAGCTGCCGGGGCTTTAGCTTCAAAGGAGGTGTCGGGTAGCTCCGCAGATCCCCTCTCCCGTGCCAAGGGCCAGGTAAATTCTGTTACTTGTCTTTAATTTGTTTATCGGGTGCACGACAGTGCTCCCGATGGGAGTAGCCCCCGAGGCTGTAGCCGATCACATGTGATCGGCTACATGCTCAAAAACTGTCTTTTCCTTCTTCTTGATTTTATCGGGTGCACGGCAGTGCTTCCGATGATAGTAGCCCCCGAGGATGTAGTTGATTGATTGTAATCGGGTATAGGCTCCAACTCTTCTCTTCTAATTCTTCTATCTCTGAATTTCTTACAGTCGCTCATTGACTCCCTTGCGGCGATTGGGCGCCGTGTTGTTCTTGCCGAATCTGACTGTTCGTTCCTTCGAGCGGAGCGCAGTCGACTCACTTCTGAAAACGAGCTTCTTCGAAGTAAGCTCAGCCCCCTTTCTTTTTCTGTTTGCACCTTTTCCATTAGTTCTTCGATTCTGATAGATATTGTCGTGCAGCTCAACTTGAGTTTTCGAAGACCGAGAAAGACGATGCTTCTACTCGGGCAATAGCTCTAGAGGCTGAGCTGGCGGCTATTCGCCAAGATCTGGAATCCTCCCGCATGTCTTCGGCTGACCTTGAAGGGAAGCTTGCTTCTGCCCAAGAGGCTTTGAAGAAGTTGGAGACGGCCAACACCAAGGCGGATGCTGATCTTGTCGACTTTATCCGTCCCCTTGCCGGGCGCTTTGCGGGTGAGTTATTTTTGGTTTATAATTTGTCTTCTGCTGTCTTGATTCTTGACGATCTTCTTCTTTGTAGGTCTTCTGGGTGTTCCTTTGGAGCTTCCAGGAATCCAGCGGGTGGACGCGCTGACGGATTCCCTCGCCCAGCTCAGGAGGCATGCCGAAGGAATTTGCTCCTTGGTTGGCAACGCCACTCAAGTGTTGACGCAGCTGCATGGTCGCCTTCTCGTCAATGCTTCCTCTCCACCCGCGCTAGGTGACTTGCTGAAGATCTTCTCGGAGAGCAATCTCCTGGATGCCTACGCGGTTGCTCAGTCGGAGTCTGGGGCGAAGACGGCCATCCAGTTCGCGTTGGCGCATGGAGTTAGCGGCTTGGAGGAGGCTTATTCGGATCTCCCAGTCGACCCCTCCACGGGCAAAAAGGTACGGCTCTCTCGTTTTGGCGAGCCAGCCGCCATCCTTGCTCGGAAGCTGTCTGAGCTGTTTGCTCGACTTAAGGGAGGGACGACTGCCGCGAGTGGGAGCACCACTGTAGCTTCTTAGGCTTGTATTTCTTTTGCTTTACCAGCTTGATTGTAATGAACCTTGGGATGTATTCCCGTATTTTCACTGTCTTTAATCGAGGTGTTCTTCTGAAAATGCTTCTTGCAATTGTTTGTCTTCTCCCGATGGGAGTAGCCCCCGAGCACCTGTTGAATAGGTGGTGAATATATCTCGAGTAGGGCACCTTATTCCTTTAATCTTCTTTTTGCTCTTCAGGTAGCCGAGGTGGCCGCGGAACCCTCAAGTGGACCTGCTACCCGAGCTGATCCGCTTGTTGCCGCTGTTGGGACTTTGGCTGGTCTCCGTGATCGTGTAGCCGATGGTGAGCGCAAGCTGAGAGCGTTGCGTGGGGTAGCCGATGTGGCGAAGTCCAAGCAAAAACTGGCGACTGAACGTGAGCAGTTTGTGATGGACGAGTTGGCTTCCCTTGCTAGGGAACTGCTGTGTAAGTAATACAGCCCCCAGGTCTTCTTTGTCTTGTTTCCTTACCTAATCACGCATATTTGTTCTTCAGTTGTTAAACCGGATGATAGGGAGGAAAAACAGTGGGTAGAAAACCACATTCTTCAAGAAGCTGGCAGCTCAAGGCCTCATGCGAATAATTTTTGGTCTGATCGCAGTCGAGGCTTTGTGTTGGCTACTTTGAAGTTCCGTGTCTCCCAGGTAAAAGTTCTCGTGAGTTCTTTTCACGAGGTCTTGATCGCGATGAACGCTGCATTCTACCCGCTGGAAAGGGGTCCTGAAGACTGGAGCTATCTCCTCGGGCTCTTCGGGCAAGAGGGAGAAATTCGCGAGTGCGTGCGCAATCAGATGACTTGCGGCGCGGTGGTGGCTCTCTCCTTTGTCCGAATATGGCATCCTGAGACAAATTTTAACTCCGTAGCTAGGCTTCCAGATGGTCCAATCGATGATATTTCTCCGCACTACGATGCTGTTCGTCCTGCAGCGGAGAAAATCATTCGACTAACCTCTGAGGAAGTAGATAGAGTGTTGGCGACTGAGAATGCTTATCGCCATGATTGATTGTGATGCTCTATAGTTTGTAAAAACTGTTGTAAGGTGTGTAACCTCGTGTGTATAAATTTTCTTGTGATGCTTAGTTGTAGGCGTAGCCCCCGTGTGTTTATGGGGTGTGTACCTGTAACTATTTAGCATGTAAGAATGAATAATCTTTGAGTAAATATGGTTGAGAAACTATGTATTTTATTGCTATGACTGAGAAGTCATGTATTCGGGCTACAGGAGTGGCTAGTGTAGCCTTATTTTTTGTGAGAACAGGTAAATCTAGGGATAAAATTTGCGGAGGTGTGCGATATTCCAAGGGTTGGAATAGATTCCTCCAGTCGATGGATTCTTCAGCCTGTAGGCTCCACCTGGGATGACTTTGTGTATGATGAAGGGTCCTTCCCATGGTGGCTCGAGCTTGTGTCCTTCCTTCTGCTTGAGTCGCAGGACTAGATCTCCAACCGCGAATGCTCTGTGGCGTATGCGGCGACTATGATAGTTTCGCAGTGATTGTTGATATACTGCAGATCTTGCGAGCGCTATATCGCGCATCTCATCGAGTGCATCCATATCTTCCGCGAGTGTCTTGTTTGAGGTTTCTTCGCTGTAAGCCACAACCCGTGGGGCGCTGAACCGAACATCCTCGGGAAGGACTGCCTCTGCCCCGTATACCATGAAAAATGGCGTGTAGTTTGTGGATCGGTTTGGAGTTGTGCGGAGGCTCCAGAGCACGTATGGTAACTCTTCTTCCCAATGCCCTGCTGCTGGGTGTAGACGATCGAGTAGACGTTTCTTGATTCCAGCTGAAACTAAGCCGTTGGATCTTTCGACTTGTCCGTTCGTTTGCGGGTGGGCAACTGAAGCAAACTTGAAGTTGATGCCCTTATCCTCGCAGAACTGTTGTGTTTCCTTTGCTGTGAAGTTTGTGCCATTGTCTGTAATGATGTCATATGGTACCCCGAATCTGCATACGATGGAGTCGAGGAACTTGACTGCGCATTGGGCGCTAGCCGAAGTTACTGGCATGGCCTCGATCCATTTGGTAAATTTGTCAACTGCGACCAGCAAGTGTGTATATCCACCTGGTGTGGACTTGCGTAATGGTCCTACCATGTCTAGCCCCCATTGCGCAAAGGGCTAGGCGATGGGTATCATGTGCAGCTCCGTAGCGGGTGCATGTGGTCTTGGTGCGAATCGCTGGCAAGCATTGCATCGTTCGACTAGCTCCTTTGCGTCAGTGGCTGCTGTGAGCCAATAGAATCCTGCTCGGAAGGCTTTTCCCATGATTGCTTTCCAGTTAGCGTGATGCCCACAGTCTCCTTGGTGGATGTCCTGGAGTAACTCTTTGCCATCTTTGGGTGCGATGCAGCGCTGAAGTATACCTAAGATGCTTTGCTTGTATAATTCTCCGTTTATTACCCGAAAGGATTTACTGCGTCTGATTATCTGTCGAGCCTCGCGAGGATCTGCCGGGAGCTGTTTGGTGGACAGGTAGTCGAGGTATTTCTGCGTCCAGACTGGCTCGACCAGAAAAACCTGTCGTGAAATGTTATGAATAAGCTCGATGATGGCGACTTGCGGGCTGACCTCTGTTTCTTGTGCTGTGGGTGTTCCTGCAGCTTTTTTGACTTTGACAGAGCGCTTGGTCATCCTCTCGAAATATATTCCTGGTGGTATGGGTGTGTTTGTAGAACCCATGTTTGCCAATTTATCTGCTTCTTCATTGCTGGATCTCGCAATGTGCTTCAGCTCGCATCCCTTGAAGTTTCCTTCGAGTAGGTTGTACATGTCGCGATATGCGACCATGTTTTCGGCAACTGCGTCGCATTCTTTCATTGTTTGCTGTACAATGAGATTGGAGTCGCCATAGATCATTAGTCGGGTGGCTCCACAGGCAACTGCCATCTTCATCCTATGCAACAGAGCTTCATATTCTGCGTCATTGTTTGATGCCGGATCATCGGGTGGAAAGTCCAATCGTAGGACGTATTGCAGCTTGTCTCCCCTAGGCGATATGAGGACAATTCCAGCTCCTGCTCCTTCGTTTCGTTTGGACCCGTCAAAGTACATTGTCCAGTTGCTCGTGTACTCAGACGGTCCTGGCGTTTGTAGCTCTGTCCACTCGCTTAGGAATTCCACGAGTACCTGGGATTTGACTGCGTTGCGTCCTGCATAAGTGATGTCCCAAGCACCCAACTCGATGCTCCATTTGGCTATTCTTCTGGATGCCATGGGGTTGTTCATGATTGTCCCGAGTGACGCATCATTAACCACTGTGATGGCGTGTTCCTGAAAGTAGTGCTTGAGCTTTCGGGCTGTAAGAACAACTCCATATGCGAGCTTCTGGTAATGAGGATATCGTTGCTTGCATGGCGAGATCACTTCGCTGATGTAATAGATTGGTCGCTGAACTCCGTACGATTTGCCCTCCTCAGGTCGCTCGACTACGATTGCTGTGCTGATGACCTGGTTTGTGGCGGCTAGGTACAAGTAGAGTGGCTCCCTTTCTTGCGGTGTTGCAAGGACTCGCCTGCTTTGCAGCGATCGCTTTAAGTCCGCAAATGCTTTCTTAGCTTCTGGTGTCCACTCGAATTTGTCCGTCTTCTTCAGCAGCTTGTAGAAGGGTAACACTTGCTCTCCCAATCGTGCGATGAACCTGCTCAGGGCGGCTAGTCGCCCTGCGAGCTGTTGGACTTCGCGTAGATTGGTTGGCTCCTTCATTATCAAGATTGCTTGTATTTTCTCTGGGTTGGCTTCGATGCCTCTGGCGGATACCAGGTACCCGAGAAGTTTCCCTACTGGAACGCCGAAGACGCATTTTGTCGGATTGAGCTTAATCCTGTATGCGTTGAGGGCGTCGAATGTTTCTCTAATATCCTTGAGGAGTGTGCTCTCAACTCGAGTCTTGATGACTATGTCGTCAACGTGCACTTGTACATTCTTGCCAATGAGCTTGGCGAGGCATTTTTGCATGCAGCGCTGGTATGTTGCGCCTGCGTTCTTGAGCCCGAAGGGCATTGTCATGTAGCAGTATACACCATGTGGTGTGATGAATGCTATCTTTTCTTCGTCCTCCCGTTTCATCCGGATCTGATTATATCCCGAATAGGCGTCCAGGAAGGAGAGGCGTTGACATCCTGCCGTAGAGTCCACGATCTGGTCGATTCGCGGGAGGGGAAAGTTATCCTTGGGACAGTGTTTGTTTAACGACGTGTAGTCGATGCATACCCGAAGGATGTCCGTGTTCTTTTCGGGGACTGGCACCGGGTTTGCTAACCAAGTGGATATCTTGATCTCCCTGATGAATTTTGCTGCTAGCAATCTGTTTACTTCTTCTCCAAGCGCCTTCTGCTTGGGTTCTGAAAATCGTCGAGTAGTTTGTTTGATAGGTTTGGCATTTGGAAAGACTTCGAGTGAGTGCTCGGCAAACTCTCTGGGTATTCCTGGCATATCTGATGGCTGCCAGGCGAAAATTTCCCAGTACTCACGGAGGAGTTCGACGAGCGCGCTTTCCTATGCTTGCGGAAGGGTGGTGGAGACTATCGCTGTCTTCGCAGAATCTGTCGGGTGCACTTGATGCTTTCGGGTGTCACTGTTAGCGCTGAACTCCAGTTCAGGCGCGTTTTTCTTCGTGAGGGGCATCACGGAGTGATCCGTGGTTTTTGCCAGCTCTTGAAGTTCTTCTTGCATCCCGAAAGATTTTGCGATCTCATTGAATTCAATGTCACACTTGTTGGATTTCTGAAAGTCTCCGTTGATGGTGATTACGCCATATTCTCCAGGTAATTTGAGCTTCAGGTAGGCGTAGTGCGGTACTGCCATGAAGCTGGCGAACGCTGTTCGACCAAGAATGGCGTGGTACTGTGAATGCCAATCGACGACTTCGAAGTCGAGGAATTCTCTTCTGTAGTTGCTCTTAGTGCCCAGCACAACTTCTAGGTTGATTGTTCCGAGTGGACGGATTGCCTTTCCTGGAACTATCCCGTGGAAGGATGTTTCTGATTCCGGGAGGCCGTCCAAGTTCCTGTTCATCCGACAGAGTGTATCCGCGTAGATAATGTTGATGCCACTGCCACCATGCATGAATACGCGGGCCAAGTCATAGTTGCCAATTTGTGCTTGGATGACAAGGGCGGCGTGTCCTGGTCGATAGACTCGTGGCGGGTGGTCCTTCATCGAGAATGTTATCGGCTGGTCTGCCATCTTCAAGTACTCTGTTTTTGTTGGCGGTGTCTGCACAGCCATGCACAATTGCCTCGTGTTAGTCTTTTGAGCTCTGCGGGATGGACATACCTTCTGGATCATCGCGAGTTGCCCTGCTGGATTCGGGTACGCATTCGCCCCGGAGTTTTGTGCAGGTGGTGCGGGTAGCGCAGCTAATGCCATGTTTGGATTTGCTGGTGGAGGTAGGGGTTGTGGCGGCTGAAATCCTTGGTGGCCTCCTCCTGGAAGCGGTGGGTAATTTTGAGTGGCTGCAGATCTTTTTCTGGCGAGTGCTTCTGAGATATCAATAAACTTTCGGCAATCCTTAAGAAGGTGTGTTGCCTTAGTTTTGCCCGTGCGCTTATCTGTAAATAGATGTAGCGAGCAGTATCCATCGAGGTCTTCCTCGGGTGATTTTTCTTCAGCCTTTGGTCCCCACTCGCGATTCCCACGGCGACCGGAGTCGCGGCTTCGCGTGAATTCCGCCGCTACCAACTCCTCTCGGTCCTCGTGACCGTAATATTTCCTCCTTTTCCTCCGACCATGACGGTCTTCATCGTGCGCAGGTGATGATGCTCTTTCGTTGCGCACTGCGTCTTCTCCGTTAGCCCACTTTTCGGCTATGATCATTAGTTCTCCAATAGTTTTGGGTACAGCCCTGCCTAGTTCTTCTCTGAAAGCAGTTCTTCGGGCGCCTTTCGCAAAGGCCTCAATCGCCACTTCTTCCGAGATGGTTCTCGCAGTGTTCCTGAGTGTGGTCCACCGTTGGATATATTCGCGGGTAGACTCACCGCTTTTCTGCTTGCATGCTCGCAATTCTTCAATGGTGGCCGGCCTCTTGTAGGTCGACTGGAAATTTTTGCAAAAGTCGCGGTGCAAGTCATCCCATGATGCATAACAAGATCTTGGTCTTCTTTCCAGCCAGCTGCGGGCCGCGCCAACGAGATGCAAATTGAGATATTGCATAGCTGTGTTCTTGTTCCCACGTTGGCATTTTACTGCCGTGAGGTAATCGCTTAGCCATTGAGAAGGCTCGAGTGAGCCGTCGTACTTTGTCACCTCCGTGCTGAGCTTGAATCTCCTGGGTAGAGGTGCTTCGCGGATGCTGCGGGCGAAGCAGAGCGCACCGCAGGTTTCGTCATCCGACGAGCTAGATGAAGAGCGCCCGCGATATCGCGAAGCCCTCGCTTTATCTACTTTATTTTGTGCGATGTCCGATCGCGCATCATGTCCTGGCCGATCGCGGTCGGTGTCCTTCCTTGGCTCCTTGCTTCGCTTTCGCGAGCGGTTGCTGTGATGCCGCGAGCTTTTGTCTCTGGGACTGCCTTCGCTGCTGCTTCGACTGTCATCACGGCGCCGTGCTTCTTTTCCTCGGCCACGACGTGGCGATCTATCCCTTCTTAGCGAAGTGCTCCTATGTTTGCGGGATGCTTCCCTATCCTTCTCTTTCTCCTTCTCCTGTTCCTTCTCCAGCTGCTCTATGGCTTTCTTTCGATCATAGGCGGCGAGCCTTGCGGCTGCCAGCCCTAATCCCTTGCGTACTTGTTTATACTGCTCCGCCCGAGGGTCACTTTCCGTCGGTTGATTCATCTGCATGTAAGTTGCTGCGGCTAGAACCGCGGCAGCGGGAGTTTGCGGGTAGACATTGCCATCGTCATCGACTCGCATGAGAGAAGGAGTGATCGATCTGCTGGTTCCGGCTAGGGACTCATTGTTCCTGGATGTAGATGCGTGCCCCTTCCTCGCGGGTCGGGTTCCGACCGAGGGTGTTATGGACAGCCCGGCTCGCCTTTGGCTCGACTCATCCGCCGCTCTTCTTCGGCGGGCCAGATCTATCCGAGCGTCTTTGATGGTTGCGGCTGCTCTCACTAAGTGATAATGGTAGGCAACCATGTCTTCGTGTGAAGCCCCGGTTGCGGGTGGCTTGCTCGTTCGCATAGCCTCCTTCGCTCGGTTCCAAGATTCCCGTGAGATGCCGATTATGTTGCGCTCTGCCGCGCTATGTTCCGTTTCCGAGGCTTGTTCCGATCTTGCCATGCAGACTTGAGCCAGTCGAGGCTCGTGCGTCCTAGGCGTAGATCGAAAGTTCCTTTGAATTCTTGATGGTTCCTCTGTCGAGAGGGTATGGTAGTCGTTGGCGTTGAAGCGGATGGACTCGCCGCTTTTCTCCAGATGACGGCGCGAGTCGACAGCTCCAGATTCAGTTTCTGATTCATCCGAGAAGTGGAGGATCCCGTCCCTGTTGGTCACGAATTTCAGGCTCCCGAACGTCAAGGTGACGCTCTTCTCCAGATCCTCGAATACCGGGCGCGATTCCGGCGAGTGAGGTGTGACCACGACAGATCCGATCCGTATAGGATTGTTCGGAGCCGTAGTCGATGGTTTCCAACGGGAGTGGGTTGTCGATGAAGCCGAAGATGCCGGTGATCCAGCGCCCGTCGTCCCCACGGTCGGCGCCAATTATCGAATCTCTGACTCTTCAAATCCCTTAGGTGACCCTATCGGGTTTCGACTAGGATAACTCATGAGCGCTGGTGGAATCGTCGTCTAGACAGGGGGTGAGATTTACCCAGGTTCGGGGCCCTCGTAGAGGTAAAACCCTTACTCCTGCCTCTGTCGATCTGTATTAGTCGAATAGATCGGTTACAATGGTGATGGCTCGAGCCGAGAGTATGATCTCAAGCTCAAGGTTTTGGTGTTGCGGTGTTGCTTGGTCCTCTACCGGTGGCTCTCCTGGCCTTATATAGGTGGCCAGGTCTCAAACCTTACCCGGAGAGGACTCGAATTCTAACCCTAGGTCGGTTACAAGTTTCCAAACTTAACCCGCAAATTAGTGCGGGTGGGCTTCACGTGGGCCTTCTAGAATACTCCAAGGGCTCCTCCTCTTGGGCCTTAACCTTGGGCCTGAGATGGGGTGTCCTTACCCGCGGGGTCCAGGATCCATGCCTTCGTCACTGTTTGTGCAACCATGTTTACTATGTATGCAATCGCGCTAGGCACGAAGTTGATAGGTTCTCCTTGAGGACAATGATGGATTCATTCGAAGAGGGTGTTGTATGTTTTATTTCTTTTTTCATGTCTAGTAACTGTTTTTATTTTTTCATAATTTGTCTTAATTTTTATGTTGTATTTTTTGTTGTTGTTGTTTGTACCATGTGGTTTTAGATCCACATTGGATACTTTCTTCCCCGGTAATTACATGATAGTAAAAGGTGGAAATGCTGATTTTTCGACAAAACATTTTATCTCGCTCGATAGGACGGTTCACATAACCATGTTGTGTGGCGCTCACGTACTGAATGTTTTCATTTTCGAAGTTGTTAATGAAGATGGTATAACTAAACCTTTTATTGATTTTCCTGGTAAGTTTTGTTTTGCTATTTTTTGTTAATGTAAAATCCTTGACTTTTTTGTTATCTAATTGTATATTTTATATTTTTTTCACCTAGAGTGTGAGGAAGTGTCGGGTTTGTTTTGTAGAAGCTTTGCTGAACACATATTTCACCGATGTGATGGAGATATCGCAGGGTGAAATGAATGTGATCTTTGATTGTTTAGACGAATACGTTAATGAGGCTGCTAACAAAGTGTGTGATGATGAATTTCTATTTTTTGTCCACAAGCTAGACATCGATGATAGAACCCATCTTGTGTGTTTAATTTTCTTTCTTCTATTTCTTTAGTTGTTGGAAGGATTTATCTACCCCAAGTTTTGTTTGCTAATTATGTGCAAACAATCATTTCATTTTTTATAGTAAATCCCGATTGAAGTGTGTGGCCACGGTCGAATGATATGTGAGACACGAACTGCTATGTATGGATATGGAGAAAAGGTTTTTCGTGGAACTTTCAAGCACAAATATGGAGAAGCAATTATTTTCAAGGATGGATGGTCTGTTCTCGGGGCTTTTTGCGAAGATGCGCTTTTCAGCCGACTTTATTAGCCTTGACGTCAAACATGTGTAGTTCAAATACCTTTATGTGGTTTATTTTTTCTAAAATAACAATAATAAGGCTTGCACATTGCGTCATTTAGTTGGAAATGCAGGTGTTACTGAGCTGTTTTTGTATTTTTTTTTAACTTTTTCTATGCGTTGTATATGATGGATCTTTTTTTTAGTTGCAAGTATGGTTGCAACGAGCCTTTTTTGCAATATGTAGTTTGTAATAATTTTTATTTTTTTGTAGTTTATAATTACACACGTTTCACTATCCTTAAAGATAGACTTACATTTTTTTGTAATTGGTATGGCCATAATTGCAAGTGGAGTTTTGAGTGATTATTAGACACAATTTCATGTATGGTTGCAAGTCTTTGTTATTTTTATGTTTGTTGAAAGTATGATTGTAACTATATATTCTATTATGTTTTGTATTTTTATGAGGATTAGGTGCAAAATACACTTAAAATTTTAAGCTAAAGTATCTATTTTTAGATAGAATTGCAAGTTTATGTAAACGGTATGGACCTAATTGCAAGTGGAGTTCTAAAATGAAAATTTATGTAAAAGTTGAAAGTTTTAGCTTCTTTTCTTTTAGTTTCATGTTTTATATGATTTTTTTTCTTTGTTTTGTTAGGGCTTGCTGCAAGTATACTTGCAATTGAGTTATTTGCAAAGTGGAGTTCTAAAGGATTATTAGAGAAAATTGCAAGTATGGTTGCAAGTTTCAGTTTGTTTCTTTTAGTTGCAAGTATGGTTGTAACTAGCCATTTCTATTATGTTTTCTATATGATTTTTTTTTGTTTTACTAAGATTTTGTTGCAAGTACACATGCAATTGAGCTAAGTATTTAATTTCTAAAAGGTAGATTTTTGTAAATGCTATGGACCTAATTGCAAGTGGAGTTCTAAATGAGTATCAGGGACAATTGCAAGTATTGTTGCAAGTTTTTAGTTTCTTTCTTTTAGTTGCAAGTATGGTTGTAACTAGCCATTTCTATCACTTTTTTATATGAAATTTTTATTTTTGTTTTTACTAAGATTTGTTGCAAGTATACCTGCAATTGAGCTAAGTCTTTTCTAAAACATAGATTTTTGCATTAATTCTCTTGTAAATGCTATAGACCTAATTGTAAGTGGAGTCCTAAATGACTATTGGGGACAATTGCAAGTATGGTTGCAAGTTTTATCTTCTTTGTTTTAGTTGTAAGTATGGTTGTAACTGGACATTTACCATTATGTTTTTATATGAATTTTTTGTATTTTTGTTTTTTTTATTAAGATTTGTTGCAAGTTCACTTGCAATTGAGCTAAGTCTTTTCTAAAAGGTAGATTTTTGCATTAATTCTTTTGTAAATGCCACAGACCTAATTTGCAAGTGGATTCTAAATGAGTATTAGGGACAATTCCAAGTATAGTTGCAAGTTTTAGTTTCTTCATTTTAGTTGCAAGTATGGTTGTAACTAGCCATTTATATCATGTTTTATATGAAATTTTTGTATTTGTGTTTTCACTAAGATTTGTTGCAAGTACACTTGCAATTGAGCTACGTCTTTTCTAAAAGGTAGATTTTTGCACTAATTCTTCTGTAAATGCTATCAACATAATTTGCAAGTGGAGTTCTTAATGAGTATTAGGGACAATTGAAAGTACGATTGCAAGTTTTAGTTTCTTTCTTTTAGTTGCAAGTATGATTGTAAATAGCCATTTCCATCATGTTTTTATATCAATTTTTATTTTTGTTTTTACTAAGATTTATTGCAAGTATACTTGCAATTTAGCTAAGTATTTTCTAAAAGGTAGATTTTTAGATTAATTCTTTTAAAAATGATATGAACCTAATTGCAAATGGAGTTCTAAATGAGTATTAGGAGCAACTGCAATTATGGTACAAAGTTTTTAGTATCTTTCTTTTAGGTGCAAGTATGGTTGCAACTAGCCATTTCCATCATGTTTTTATATGAAAATTTTGTATTTTTTGTATTTAGTAAGATTTGTTGCAAGCACACTTGCAGTTGTGCTAAGTCTTTTCTAGAATGTAGATTTTATGATTAATTCTTTTGTAAATGCTATGTACGTAATTGCAGGTGGAGTTCTAAATCAGTATTAGGGACAACTGCAAGTATGGTTGCAATTTTTTAGTTTCTTTATTTCAGTTGCAAGTATGGTTGTAACTAGCCATCTCCATCATGTTTTTATATGAAATTTTTGTATTTTTGTTTTTACTAAGATTTTGTTGCAAGTACACTTGCAATTGAGCTAAGTCTTTTCTAAAAGGTATTTTTTTGCATTAATTCTATTTGTAAATGTTATGGACCTAATTGCAAGTGGAGTTCTTAATGAGTATTTAGAGACAATTGCAAGAATGGTTGCAAGTTTTAGTTTCTGTCTTTTTAGTTGCATGTATGGTTGTAACTAGCCATTTCCATCATGTTTTTATATGAAATTTTTGTATTTTGTTTTTACAAAGATTTGTTGCAAGTACACTTGCAATTGAGCTAAGTATTGTCTAAAAGGTAGATTTTTTGCATTAATTCTTTTGTAAATGCCCCGAACCTAATTGCAAGTGGAGTTCTTAATGAGTATAAGGGACAATTGCAAGTATGCTTGCAAGTTTTAGATTCTTTCTTTTAGTTGCAAGTATGGATGTAACTAGCCATTTCCATTATGTTTTTATATGAATTTTTTGTTCTTGTTTCACTAATATTTGTTGCAAGTACACCTGCAATTGAGCTAAGTATTTTCTAAAAGTTACTTTTTTGCATTTAATTTTTTTAAATGCTATGGACCTAATATTAAGTGAAGTTCTTAATGAGTATTAGGGACAATTGAAAGTATGGTTGCAAGTGTTAGTTTCTTTATTTTAGTTGCAAGTATGGTTGTAACTAGCCATTTATATCATGGTTTTATATGAATTTTTGTTTTTGTTTTCTCTAAGATTTTTTGCAAGTACACTTGCAATTGAGCTAAGTCTTTTCTAAAAGGTAGTTTTTTTGCATTAATTTTTGTAAATGCTTGCAAGGGAAATTCTAAATGAGTATTAGCGACAATTGCAAGTATGGTTGCAACTTTTAGTTTCTCTCCTTTAGTTGAAAGTATGGTTGCAACTAGACATTCCCATTATGTTTTTGTTTTAGTTGAAAGTATGGTTGTAACTAGACATTCCCATTATGTTTATATGAATTTTTGTTTTTGTTTTTCTCTAAGATTTGTTGCAAGTACACTTGCAATTGAGCTAAGTCTTTTCTAAAAGGTAGATTGTTGCTTTATTTTTTTTGAAAATGCTATGGTCCTAATTGCAAGTGGAGTTCTAAATGCGTTTTAGGGACAATTGCAAGTATGGTTGCAAGTTCTAGTTTCTTTCTTTTTGTTGCAAGTATGGTTGTAACTAGCCATTTCTATCATGTTTTTATATGAAATTTTTTAATTTTGTTTTCACTAAAATTTGTTGCAAGTACACTTGCAATTGAGCTAAGTATTTTCTAAAAGGTAGATTTTTGCTTCAATTGTTGTAAATGCTATGGATCTAATTGCAAGTGGGGTTCTAAATGAGTATTAGGGACAACTGCAAGTATGGTTGTTAGTGTTAGTTTCTTTCTTTTGGTTGCAATTATGGTTGTAACTAGCCATTTCTATCATGGTTTTATATGAATTGTTGTTTTTGTTCTTCACTAAGATTTGTTGCAAGTACACTTGCAATTGAGCTAAGTCTTTTCTAAAATGTAACTTTTTTGCATCAATTTTGTAAATGCTATGGATCTAATTTCAAGTGGAGTTCTAAATGAGTATTAGGGACAATTGGAAGTATGGTTGCAAGTTTTAGTTTCTTTCTTCTAGTTTCAAGTATGGTTGTAACTAGTCATTCTTATTATGTTTTTACATGATTTTTTTCTCTAATATTGTTTTGCGAGTACACTTGCAATTGAGCTAAGTCTTTTCTAAAAGGGTAGATTTTTGTGTTTTTTTTTTGAAAATGCTATGGTCCTAATTGCGAGTGGAGTTCTAAATGAGTTTTAGGGATACTTGCATGTGTGGTTGCAAGTTTTAGTTTCTTTCTTTTAGGGTCAAGTATGGTTGTAACTAGCCATTACCCTTATGTTTTTTATATGAAATTTTGTGTTTGTTTTCAATAAGATTTTGTTGCAAGTACACTTGCAACTGAGCTAAGTCTTTTCTAATAGCTAGAATTTTGCTTTAATTTTCGTAAAAGCTATGGAGCTAATTGCATGTGGAGTTGTAGATGAGTATTACGGACAACTGCAAGTATGGTTGCAAGTTTTAGTTTATTTCCTTTTTAGTTGCAAGTATGGTTGTAACTAGCCATGTCCATTATGCTTTTTATATGAATTTTTGTTTTTTATTTTCCACTAAGATTTCTTGCAAGTACATTTCCAATTGAGCTAAGTCTTATCTAAAAGGTAGATTTTTGCGTTACTTTTTTAAAATGTTATGGTCCTTGTCGGCACCTCGCCTGATGGGGGTGCCACGAACATGCGGTGCGTGGGCCCGCTTGATGCCTTACGTGAGAAGAATCTGCCTGTCGCATGGGTGATGGGCTCCCGGGCGCGGCCTACGGGACCCACACCATGAAGACAAGCCCCTACCCATGGGCGGCCGAGTAGAGGACTCCCGCGTGTCCCTTACAACAGGGCTCGAGAGACACGCGGTGGCCCCACGAGCCAGCTGTTGCCCCAAGCATACCCAAACCCGCCACCTCTCACCCTACTCAGGACAGGTGGCAAGGACTCCGCCAAGTGTCAAGCACGCTGGGGGACCTACCTGTCAAGTGTCGAGGTGATCCTCTGAGGATTATTGAACTCCGTGAGAGGCTTATCGAGGGCCGCTGATGCTTGTCGAGGGTCGTCCATACTTGCTTAGGGTCGGATGTTCTTGTGTAGGGTCGGGACAGCCAGTGAGGATCTGAGCGGCCCGAACAAGGTCTCGGATGGGCAACATGGAGCTTCGAAGAGCTAGCGAGGAGCGCGGTAGGGTGGTCTTAGAAATATTTGGTATGATCCCAGGATTCGACACTGAATGACGGCCGCCCCGCGAGAGCTCGTCTGGATACCAACCCTGAGCTGAGGTGGGGCCGTCCAACTGAGGCGAGTGATGGTCTTCAACCTGGCTATCAACATATTCCGACCACTCGTATGACGTCTCGGCAACGGCAAGGCGACACGTCTGAGATCAACGAGGACGAGCAAGATATAGGTGCGGAAAAAAGAATGTCTCACATTTGTCCTTCGTTGCTGGCACAAACATGTACATCCTTCGTCCCAAAAAGAATGTCTCACATTTGTCCAAATTTATACCAAATTTATATGTATCTAGACACATTTTAGTGTGTAGATACATATAAATTTAGACAAAGTTAAGACATCTTTTTGGGATAGAGGGAGTAGCACATACATATACATATACATATGCGCGTACAGTCATACACGTACCGAGTACACACAGCAAACAGCTAGCTGTAATACTAGCTGCTGTCTACTGCCGTGCGAGCACCAGTATCTGTATCCGACCGGCGGACGAGCGGACCAGCGGTGTCAGGCCTCGCTCAAAGCGATAGGAAAGTTCAGTTGAAAAAAGACAACAATATGCATGCTTGCATGCAGCTCAACCAACGATCCGCACCAAATTCAATCGCTCGAAACTAACCTGGCTAACCTCAGCTAACTGAGAATTAGCTTAATTCTCAGTCAGCTGAGTATTAGACGGACCCAAAAAAAAAATCATTGAAGATCCTCAAACGAGAGGAGAGAAATTGAGACCAGAACATGTAAAATATAGAAAGATGTGGGTTGTTCTGTAGAAATCTTGAACAGCCGCGGAAGGGGTATCCTGTAAGGTTGTGTGCACGAATCTCAAAGCTTTCAACGGATCTGATAGTATGGGGGAGTCCAATGTAGGAGTGGTATTGCATTCCCGCGGGTCTTGGGGACAACATGATTCATTACTTGGGTGCCACTGCAGTGAGTCTTACGTCTTCACAAAGTTATTCGATAGAAATTCCAAAGTTTGCATATGTGTAGCTTCGCCAATCCTAAAGCATAGAGATCATAATCATTTGTGGCATCTAGCTTTGCTTATCGAAGGAGGAAACATCTCAACATTCAGCTATAAAACAGGCTCCATCGATCTGCTAATGGCGATCGAAGCTTATTGGAGGCCTGAGACAATCAAGTAGATATACACTGAGGTAAAAACTAATTATCCATGGCGCAACAGAGCGGCAATGATCTGAAGCCTGTATTGGACAAGCTGCTCCAGGCGTTCGACGACGAGGACGATCGGGAGCTGCTTCACAGGACGGAGCTGGACCACATATTCCGCATCCTCAGGGCGAACAAGGAGAAGATCACCTGGCAGCCGCCGGATGTGGAGAAGAAGGTGGAGCTGCCCGAGCTGCTGCGCAAGATCGAGGAAGCGCTGCAGCACTGCAAGGCACGCTCCAAGCAGCAGCAGTCCGACTCCGACAACACCAAGAACAAGAAGATGACGTTGCCGTCGGTGAGCGACTGCAACCCTTTCAAGTCCCGATCGCCTGAATTCTCCGTCGAGCCTTTGCTGCAGGAGACCATCTCCATCCTCGGCGACGCTCCTTCTTCCTCTGCTCCTCCTGCTAATCCTAATGCAGCTGGCGAGGAGATGGTGTACTACGAGTGGACGACAAGCTACGTGGACGAGGACCGCATATACGGCTGGGACAAGGAGGCGGACAGTGTGGTCAATGCCCTCGTCGGCGTCCAGGAGGAGGAGGGCAAGCCAGATCAGGTGCTGTTCAGGGCGGCGGGCATCGCGGGGATCCACGGCAGCGGCAAGACGGCGCTGGCGCAGAAGGTGTTCGTCCACGACAGGATCAAGGACGCCTTCCCTCTCCGGCTGTGGGTCTGCGTCGGCCCGCCTGACCACGAGGACAAGTTCAACCTCCTCTACCGGATGCTCGACAACCTCGGCCTCGACACCGCCAAGGTCGAGGCCATCGTCGACAAAGCCGACGTGGTCGTGAAGGCAGACTCCACCACGGGCAAGGAAAATTCAAGGATCGGCGTGCTGCTCTTCATCCTGTACGTGACGCTGTACAAGACAGGGTATCTCATCGTTTTCGACGACATGAGAGCGTACGGCGGCGGCGACGGCTGGTACAGCAACCTGACGCTGCAGCCACCTAAGAGCGGCGAGTGGTACGAGCGACTCGCTTACGGCCTGCCCAAGGCGCGGAAGAGCGCGGTGCTCGTCACCTGTCGCAGTGAGGGCGATGCGAGGATCATGGTGCGCACTGGCCGCGTGTTCCGACCACCCAGGTTAGGCGACGACGAGGGATGGAAGCTGTTCGAGCGGGAGTACAACGAGGCCAAGAAGGAGAAGGAAGATAAAGACAAGGAGGGGAAGGAGGAGGACAAGCTTTACAAGGAGCTGGAAGAGATGAAGGAGCAGATCGTCGGTAAGTGCCTCGGCCTGCCGGTGGCCATCATCCAGGCGGCCAAGGGCTTCGCCTTGCTCGAGCACAAGCCCGATGCTCCACCCAAGGCAGAGGATAAAGTTCTCCTGGATGAAACTGTGCCACCGAAGGCAGAGGATAAAGTTCTCCGGGATGAAACTGTGCCGAGCAAAACCGAATCTGCAACTCAGACGACGGAGGCTAATCAGCCTGCTAACTAATTGACTCTGCGTGGTTCTTGCTGTGATTTTTGTTTCTTACTGTCTAGTGTGCATTTTCTCGTGTCTTTGCTTCACTATATAATATGGAGTATTTTCTTTTACTACTAAGTACTGTAATTCGCTTGACTAGAGTTTGTAATTATTTTGTCGGAGGGAGTTTGTAATGTTTGTTTGACCGACTATGAGGCTTCTCCTAATTTGAAATTGTCACCCACAGAAGATTTGACCAGCTTTGAGAATAAAACGTTCATACATATGGTTCACCTAATTTCAAACTGCACTCCAATTAGGCCATTCAAATGGCCTAGAAACGGTTCGAAGGGTTCACCAGAGGTGGAAGAATACATTTGTTTTATAGTAAAGGCAGTGGCGAATCTAGATGAGATTGGAGGGTGGGCTCAAAATGACAAAGCACTAAGCTAATTTGAAGTCAACAGAAAAAATATGATAAAGTCTTTCGTACAGGATGCATGAATGAATTGATAGCACACATAAGCAAGAAAAAAAATACAAAGCTAAATTAATCCCAACTACAGAAACACGCGCCAATCATCAAGTAACTTCCACATCAAAATTTGAAAAGTATTGATACGATAGTAAAAGTTGAAGATGCATGGTGATTAGCATTCAAAGAATTATACATATCATATATTAAGGTACTACAATTCTTCCCGTCAAAAAAAAAAAGTACTACAATTCTTTCTTTAGGCAAACACCCTTGGCAAAAAAAAATTAAGGCTTCGAAGATTTTATTTATTTATTGTAGCATCATCTATACTTTGGAATATCTCTCTTGGCTAGTACATAAAATTACTCAAAAGAAATAACAACTAGATGGGTTTTAGAACTTAATTAGCAACTAGAGTGTGCAGCGCCAGAAAATCATGGATGCACCATGTGTAGATTGAATTTATCCGGACTCAAGGCATCATGTGTACATACACCCTTCCATAGGTCCATCAGTTCATACACAAGGGGCTCCAAGAAGACGTCAAAATCCTTTCCCCAAGACTTCGGACACGGGATCAGTAGCACCTTCCCGAGGTTGGATTGATCCATGTATGCCCACGGTGGGAGGTTCTACGACACCACAAATACGGGCCACATGCTATATGAATTGCTCGTGTTGCCGAATGGATTAAATCCATTCGTGGCAATGCTTCTTGGATCCTCAACAAAGTATTTATGCTTCTTATCAAAATATTTTCATGGCTCACCATCAGCTGGATGATTGAGTTCATTTTCCACATGTTGTCATTTAACTTTGTGCGACTGAACCTTCTAGGATGTTTTCGGCGAAAGAAACATTCTCTTTAGCCTTGGAATCAATGGAGAGTGCCTCAATACCTTCTCTCGAATCCTCTTCTTGCCATCTGCATCTTTCCACCTTGATGCAACACATATCGGGCACTTATCATAATCGATATAATCTTTCCGAAACAAGAAACAATTATTTGGAAAACCTGTATTGGGACATAACCAATACCAAGCTTATGAATTATGCTCAATGCATCATCATGGGATTCGGGAATGCCGATTTTCGGGAATTGTATGGTCAAAAGTTGCAGGATTGCATTGAAATCAACACTACTAATCTGGTAGAACGACTTGATGTGCAGCAACTTCAGGGTGAATGAAAACCGTGAAAACTTTGATCCTTCCTGAAGTGTGCGCTTCGCCTGCTCTATCACCTTGGAAAAGATAGACTCATGCTCACCCCTCATCTTCATCATGGTTTTCGTCATTGTAAAGATCCTCCATCATGTCAAGAATCCTATCATCTTCACACTGACCCTCCTCCTCAAAACCATCAAATTGAGGTGCTTGTGCAACATGTTCAGCATTTCGAGCTAGTGAATGAGGTTCAACATGGGGTGCTTCTCCGTCAGGTTCACCATGGGGTATTTCTCTATCAGGTTCATCATGTAAATTTTCTCCATGATGGATCCACCTATCGTATGTGCTTGCCATCCCATACACAAGCAGATGATGCTCCCCTCTTTCTAAATGTCGTTGTTCATGGTTGAGGCAGCTGCGGCACGGACAGAGAACTTTCGCATCATGGGCAATACTTATATGAAAAAACCACGTGAAATCCGCCACTCTCTTGGTGTGTTCAGACGAAAGTTTTATAGAAACTATGATCCAATTTCTGTTCACCTGCCAAAGACAGAAACATACTGCAAATTATCAATCGATAAAAGCTCCAATGAGATTTTTTTTATTCGAACACTAGTGTTTCTATGAACACTAGTGCACAGCCAAGAAGCTGAAACAAATATCACATGGAACTAAATTATTTTGCAGCAAAGAGCACCAATTACTATGCACAACCAAGACATAGAGCTTCCCAAAATCAAACAACACTAGTCCTTCTCTCAAACCTAGCCAAGAACACTGATTGTTAGGCTGCAGTTTCTACCAAACAACCTAGCTAGGCCGAAGAAACAAGCTAGCTAAAAGAACAAGCCAAATTCTGTTTCTACCAAACACTAGTTTGTAATTTTTATTCAAATTCTGTTTGAAAACAAGCCAAATTCAATTCATATAATACACCTACTCTGCCCAAACCTAAAAGAACACATGGAATAGAAATTCAGACTTTTATTCATCCCAAATTAAAATCATTATCGAGTGCAATCATTTCTCATTTTGCAATAATCATGAGAGTGTAATGCAATAATCAAAGTGCACTATAGGGCTAAACCCCTTCTTTTCTACCAAATGTGCATAACCTACTACCATTGATTTTAAAACAAGCACCATCAAGTTGTTATGCATGCTTTCCATAATAACATACCCAATTTAATACACTTCAGTTACGCATTTGATTTCAAAAGGGAAAAACATTGTCTTCTTTCAGATAAGGGATAGAAAGTAGAAGATTGCAGACCAAGAGCTCTGCGGCGGACAAGGGCTCATCCCAGACACGGGCTCGTCGAGCAGCTTGCTTGAGTGGTCGAGCCGGACGTCGAGGTGAATGGAGGAGTCCCTCGGCAAGGAGGTCACCACCTTGCTTGGCCGCAACACCGACAACACCACCGTGTCCTGCGACAAACAAGGCCTTGCCGTAGACAGGGGCTCGTCACATAGCTTCCTCGAGTGGCCGAGGCGGATGCCGAGGTGAACGCCGGAGTCCGCCGCCAAGGAGGCCACCACTTTTCTTGTCCACGGCGCCGCCAACACCACCGCATCGTGCAGCTACCAGGATCTCGTTGCGGACAGGGGATTTCTCGAGTGGTCGAGAGGGACAGTGAGGTGAACGGAGGAGTACCCCACCTTCCTCGACCGCAACACCGGTAACACCATCGCTGGTTGATGACCCACGAGTGTAGGGGATTGATTATAGATTTTTTGATAAATAAGAGTGTCGAACCCAACAAGGAGCAGAAGGTATTGATAAATAGTTTTAAGCAAGGTTTCATTGTAAACACTAGAGAACAAATGTTTAGAGATTTTTGTAGTAGTAGGTAAAGCAATAACAAGTAAATAACAATGAATTAAATAGTTTATGCAAGTAGCTCAATCCTTTTTAGAACAAAGGACAAGCTGGTGGTGTTTATTATAAAGGCTAAAATTTTCCCGAGGACACACAGGGGTTTCATCAATTTATTTTCATCGCACGTCATTGATTAATTTTATCGTTTTGGTAAGTGTTATGTGGGTACACCTATGCTATTGCACCGTCTTATCCAAACCTAATGCACACTTACAATTAAACTACTTGCAATCGTCCGCAAATACAAGAAAGTAATTAAGATATAAATCTAACTGTAGCAATAAACTCGTGGTATCTACTACTCCCTTATGTGAAGTATTGCAAACTGGGGTTTAGGTTTCTGTCACTCTGGCAACCCACCATAAGCAATACAACACACAATGCATTCCTCTAGGTCCATAAAGGTGAACTGTTATGTAGTCGACATTCACATAACACCACTAGAGAAATAACAACATAACTTAAATATCAAACCGGTAAATATTACGCAACGAAACATGGCTACTAATACCTAGACTTATCGCATGTCCTCAATAACTAAATGATATACCCACAACACATCATATGGATCATAACCAGAGGTGATATATGGATGGATAACAATCTGGTCATAAAGTGCAAACACCGATAATTCTCACAAGCATCAACTACAAACGAGTAATTCACACCGATATATAGATCTAATGGAAAACAACAATATGAAACCCTAATTGTTACAGCGGGACGAAGGTAGATGGTGAGGGTGATGGTGCCGATGGTGATGAAGATGACGATCTTGATGATGCCTGGTGCAATGACGGTGACGGTGGTGACGATCCCCCCTGCGGGAGGGAATTTCCCTGGCGAAATCTGCCTGCCAGGAAGGTGTTTCTTCTCTCTATCATCGCTGTCATGAAGACGCGGCAGAAAAATTCTACGAAGTGCCTCCCCGATAATTTTAGGTCATCGGGGTGGGGGGGGGGGGAGGGAGTATGCTGAAGGAGAGCCGGACTGGGGCTAGGGGCCAACCAGGTGTGGCCAAGGGGACCGCACCTGGGGGTCCTGGCTCCCCTATGGTAGCACTTCGGGCTCCCCCGATGATTTCTGACGAAACTTCGTTTTCTGATATATATTTTTTTCCAAATTTTTCTAACGTCTGAAAGATATCCCCTCTGATAGGTGCTTTTTCCAGCTGAATGTTGACTCTGATAAATAATTTTGTAAACTGTAAAACACAGAGAAAAGTACAAAATAACATAAGTATAGTGATCTAATATGGAAAATATCAATGAATAAGGGAGAGTTAACATATAAAATAGTGATGAAAATCGACGTATTAACCCCCCCCAAGCTTAGACTCCGCTTGTCCCCAAGCGAAAACTAAATTCAGAAAACATGACCACATGTTTTATGATGTGAGGTGTCAATAATAAAAAATACGAACATGAAGCATCAATTACTCAATAAAAACTAGCAATTCTATACAAAAATCTTTCCAGTAATGCTTCTTAAGGAGAAGTAACGATTCAATCATATAAAGGTACAGTGAGTGCAAATTCATTGAGTTATGACAGACTGTGTTCTTGGTCAGAGAACAACTATCATATCAATTTTATCTTTCCGGAAGAGTCTATGTCCTTCAATTATCACAAAGTCTTTTCATGAATAGTAATCTTTCAGGGATTATGTTCTTATAAAGGAGGTGAAAATAACTAACACAAAGGAAGATGCTAGTTAGCAGAACTCAACTTTCAAATTGTTTACCATGATGGTAATGTCAACTGTAATAAAAGATGGTTAAATATCCTCGTGGGCATATAAAATAATGCATCTCAGTTCAACAGCATAAGTTTGCTAGTAAATAATAGAGGAAATAGGTGAAACTGACTCAATTCTATTAGTAAAGAAAGGCCCTTCACGGAGGGAAAGAGGGATTACTCATGTGATAGAGCTTTTTATTTAAATAAACAGAGATATTGAAAATGTAATTTTGAGAGGTTTATATGTCTATGTCAATGAATGGTAGTAAAAAGTTATCATAACCCATGTCAAGCAAACTGCTTAGACTTTTAAGAGCGGTTTCCATTAGCACTTTTTCTTAAGGTTGGCACTTCCCCCCCACCTTGCTCTTCACAAACCAGGTATAGCCATATCTAGGGGTACCCACCAACATTCATCAATCCATAGGGAGTGCCTTTATTTTATATTATTTGGCACCAGCTCTCGGCAAATTAGTATGGGCACAGATCCCATACTCATCGGATGAAATAAGGAAGAATAATCTTGCTTGACATAAGACATGATAAGCTTTAAACTACTTCCTCGTGAGCTAAAACGAGAACACAAAACATGCTTGATATTTTTGAACGTTTTAAAGGTAGCACATGAGAAATTTACTCGGAGTGACGGTGAAATATCACATATAGGAAAGTATGGTGCACACTTGTGCAAGGTTTTTTGGTTCAGGTTTGGATGCACGAGTTGTGATCATACTCAGTACATGGTTTTTGTCTAGCATATAAAACATGAAGTATTGCAATATATAAAACCATGCAATGATATAAAACATGAAGTATTGCAATTGTCTTCCTTGTCAGCATAACACATCAATTATAAGAACATAAACATGATGGTTTTGCAGGCATAAGGACCCGCTTGGTTCGCTGTTTACTAAGCACAACCATCATGAAATTGAACTCCCGTGATTATTTCCAGACTATGTGCTTGGTTCGTCGTTTACATTCTCCCTCCCGGAATTTTTCTCACTCGGTCCTAGTGGTATACGCCCATAAAATATGATGGACCTAAGGAGGTGGAGATTATAATCCGGGGATACACCAAAATGGACCGACTATATTCCGTGGGCTGTGAAATTAAACGGGAATCCAAGCTGGGCCTAGAGGATCTATGGAGTAATATATCTGCATGTGAAATCTCTCTTCTTTGTTATAAGTCTCTAATTGTCGTTGATATGACCAATGCTATGTTTGCCAGTACTCAATAAATTTCTTCTACTATACCCAACATGAGATCACTACTTTTCACAAGACAAACATGTGAGAATAATTGCCATGAATAGAACATATAGTGAAACTAAGTAAGAAGAAGAATTCATATAAATATTACATCATAGGAAAACTCACACCAACGGATACAAAGCTTCACTTATAAAGGAGTGATAACCCAACTTCCAAACAACCATACTATATGATAACTTCCCTAACCATGATAAGGCACACGATCTAATAGTAAAAGTAAAGATAGTGATATCGGGGCAACTCCCCCAAGCTTGGAACAATCCAAGGGAGTGCATGTTACCCATGATGATTAAGCTTGATTTTTGACGATTCTTCTTCAACATCAAATTTCCAAGGTAATGGCTTCCCATGAATGAAAGATGAAGTAGTTTCCAGGGTCATGAAATTTGCACCAAAGCTCATACGCTTGAATCTCAACTCATACTCATAGTTTTGGTTTTGCAGATCATAAATATGTGATTGAAGATGCGATGTCTCTTTCTGTAGTAGATTGACTTTGTATTAAAGAAGTCATGTTTCTTTGTGGTGACCATCGATGAGATCAGAAATTATGCGATGATTCACTTCCACTCCACGTTCCACAATCTTCTTGTACTTAAACACTTCGTGCTCCAATTCTTCAAGCCTTATCTTCTCATCTCCCTCCTTCTTCGGTTCCTCTAGATCTTGCTTGTGGAGGATGCCATCCTTTAACTAGAGAGTTTGGGGATGCATCCTCACATCGCCTACGTAGGGGCTGATGTTGTTGACAAAGAACTTGTCCTTGTGAGAGCTTGGAGGAGTCATGGCAGCTAGGGTTTGGTGGATTTCTTCCTGGAAAAAAAAAACTCGTCTAAAACAGAAGATACAATATCGGGACGATATGGGGATTATATAGCAAAAAGTTACATACGAAAGGAAGGTAAAAAGTTGAAGCGGAGTCAAAGTCGGGCACCGGGGCCCCTAGGGGGCCATCAGGAGGGGCCAAGAAGGAGCTTGCGCCTGGGGCCCACCAGGTGGCGTCCGGTCCCGACTCTGACTATTTTTCGTGCCTAATTTTTTCTTATTTTCCAAAAAACAATGAATATATAAAATTTACGGTGTTTCGTGAAGGTTTCCTTACCAAAATTGATACTATTTCAATTTTGACTCTGGTCTGTTTGAGTATTTGGCTCTAATATGATCTTCTGGAGCGAGCACCCAAACAATATCAGCTTCCATGTTGTATGGGTCACTACATAAATAATACTTGAGTCTTTGACCATTCACAACTTGTGAATTGGTCCCTTGGAAATTATTAATCTTGATAGAACCGGAACAGTAAACTTCTACCACAACAAATGGTCCCTCCCATTTAGAGAGTAATTTTCCTGCAAAAAACTGAGACGAGACCTATACAATAATACTTTATCACCTATGTTAAATTCTCTTTTGAGAATCCTTTTGTCATGCATCTTTATCACCTATGTTAAATGACTTGGAATTTTCGTAAGTTTCACTTCTCCATTCGTCTAAAGAACTCATATCTAACAATATTTTCTCACCAGCTAATTTGAAATAACAATTAAGTTCTCTAACACCCCAATAAGCTTTGTGTTCTAGCTCAAGGGGTAAATGACAAGATTTTACATAAACCATTTTATAAGGAGACACGCCCATAGAATTTTTTATAAGCAGTTCTATAAGCCCACAAAGAATCTAGACCAATTCTTTCTAGATTTGTTAACAGTCTTTTGCAAAATTAATTTGATCTCCCTATTTGTTAGTTCTACTTGGCCACAGTTTGAGGATGATAGGGTTAAGCCATTCTATGATCAACATCATATTTAGCAATAGTTTTTCTAAAAGCACCATGAATGAAATGAGAACCTCCATCAGTCATAAGACATCTAGGGACACCAAATCTAGGGAATATTATGTCTTTAAGAATTTTCAATGAAGTTTTATGATCGACACTTTTAGTTGGAATAGCTTCTACCCATTTAGTAACATAATCAACATCAACAAGAATATGAGTATAACCATGTTAGGAAGGAAAAGGACCCATAAAGTGAAATCCCCAACAATCAAAAGGTTCAATAACTAGAGAATAGTTCGTAGGCATTTCATTACGTCTGCTAATATTACCAACCCTTTGACATTCATCACGAGTAGAAATACATTTCTTGGCATCTTTAAAGAGAATAGGCAAGTAAAAACCTGATTGTAAAACCTTGTGTGCGGTTCTTTCACCAGCATGACGCCCTCCATAATGACTATTATGATGTTTCCTCACTATATCTTCTTGCTCATGCTTAGGTATGCATCTTCTTAAAATTCCATCTACACCTTATTTATAAAAATGTGGGTCATCCCAAAAGTAAACCATAAACGAATTTCTTCTTCTGTTGATAAGTAAAGCTTGGAGACAAGAAGTTAGAAAAAATAAAGTTAGAATAATCATCATACCAAGTATTTTCACGTGAGTTAACCTTAATAGCAGCAAGTTTTTCATCAAGAAAATTGTCATTAACAGGAATAGGATCATCAGGAATGTTTTCCATTATAGATAAGTTATCAGCAACGGGATTATCATCTCCTTTCCTATCAACAATATGCAAATCAAACACTTGAAGCAAGAGTACCCATCTAATAAGCCTAGGCTTAGCATCTTTCTTTTCCATGAGATATTTAATGGCAGCATGATAAGTATGAATAGTGACTTTAGAATCAACAATATACTTCCTAAATTTATCACAAGTGAAAACAACACCTAAAAACTCTTTCTCAGTCGTAGCATAATTTGTTTGAGCACTATCTAAAGTCTTACTAGCATAATGAATAATATTCAATTTCTTATCTACTCTTTGTCCCAAAACAGCTCCTACAGCAAAATCACTAGCATCACACATAATTTCAAAAGGCAAATTCCAATCAGGCGGTTGAACAACAGGTGCAGTTATTAAAGCTTTCTTAAGAACTTCGAAGGCTTATTTACAATCATCATAAAAAACAAAAGGAACATTTTTTTGAAGAAGATTGGTAAGAGGTCTTGAAGTCTTAGAAAAGTCTTTAATAGATCTCCTATAGAAACCAGCATGACCAAAGAAAGTACATATACCTTTCATGTCCCTAGGACAGGGCATCTTTTCAATTGCATCGACTTTGGCCTTGTCAACTTCAATACCTATTTTAGAAATTTTATGGCCAAGAATAATCCCTTCATTAACCATAAAGTGGCATTTCTCCCAATTCAGAACAAGATTGGTATCCTCATATCGTTGCAAAACTTTGTTAAGATTATGGAGGCAGCTTCCAAAAGAAGCCCCATAGACAGAGAACTCGTCCATGAATACCTCCACAATTTCCTCGCAAAAACCATGAAATATAGCAGACATACATCTTTAAAAAGTAGCAGGTGCATTACATAAACCTAAAGGCATGCGTCTATAAGCATAAGTACCATAAAGACAAGTGAAAGTGGTTTTCTCTTGGTCTTGTTTTCTGACATGGATTTGAGAGAAACCAGAATAACCATCCAAATAGAAAAAGTGAGTGTTTTAGGCAACATTTCTAGCATTTTATCAATAAAAGGTCCAACACGGGGGTCTCCTTTAGGTCATAATAGTGTCCCTAAATATTCTACAGGAAAATTGTGTTTGATAATAGCAGGTTGATCGAGGAAAATATCCTCCATTTCATTTCTTTCCTGCATATACGTATCATTCTCATGTTCTTCCATGAATTGGTGCAAAGGGTCATCAGGTGGAATAGCAATGGAGGAAATTCTTTCAGTAACTAAATCTTCATTAGGTAACTCTTTATCATTATGTTGTCTAGAAATCTCACTAAAATTAAATTCATAATGTCCGTCATCAAATTTGACAAGCACTTTCTCTTTCTTTACAATCAATAACAGCACCACGGGTATTAAGGAAAGGTCTACCAAATATAATAGAACAAGCTTTATCTTAAACTAAACCAAGTATTAAAAAGTCAGTAGGGTATTTTACCTTGCCACAAAGAACTTCAACATCTCTTACAATACCCACTGGTGAAATACTCTTTTTATTAGAAAGCTGATTAGTAACATCAATATCTTTGATTTCACATGGAGCAATCTCATTCATTATTTCTTGATACATAGAAAAAAGGTATGGCACTTGCACTTGATCCCAAATTGCAAAGTCCATAATAATTTGTCCACCTATTTTGACAGAAAAATAGGTGTGCCAACAACAGGTCTATGCTGCTTATTAGGTGCCACTAGGTTAGAGGCAGCCTCACAAAAATATATATCAGAGCCATCAACATTCAACAGCAAGATATTTAACCATAGAAACCATAGGTACCACAATTATTTGATCTTCGGGTTCATCAACTTTTTGACAACTTTTGTTCACAATGTTATTGGCAAAAGAATGTTCTTGTACTCTAACAGGAAAAGGTGGTTTCTCAAAGTGAACACAGGGTAAAACAGGATCAACAATGTTAACAAGTATTTCACTACTAAAGAATTTTTTCTATTTAATATTATCCTTATAAGGTTCATGATGCTTGTCCCACTTCATTTTCGGAATACTAACATGGGAGGTAAAGTTTTTGCAAAGTTCAACAATTACTTGAGAATAGAGCCCATATTTAGTACTAATCATATAAAGAATTTTAGTTTCAGCAAAAGATTTAATGGAATCATATTCATAGTTTACACCTGGCTTTTTACCTTTTTCCATCTCCCAATCTTCATTTTTGCGTTGAAAACTTTCAATAAGATCCGATTTATCATCAATCTTATTGTTCGTGCAGGAACCATTAGAAGAGGCATCAAGAAGGTCCTTGTCATGACATGAAAGCCTTGCATAAAAATTATTAATAATAATCTCCAGGGAAGCTTATGATTGGGGAATTTAAGCATTAATGTTTTCAACCTCCCCCAAGATTTAGCAATACTTTCTCCATCAAAAGGACACAAATTATAAATAAAATTCCGATCCTGATGTATTTCATGAAGAGGATAAAATTTGAAATAAAAAGGAGATATAAGCTCCTTCCAATACCGCAAATGTGAATAATCCAATAACCTATACCATTCCCATGCTCTTCCTTTCAGTGATATGGAAAATAATTTCCTCATGATTAAATCTCTTGGCGCACCTGCAATCTTAAACAACTAACACAATTCTTTAATATAGAGCAAGTGCTCACCAGGATAGACAGTTCCATCACCCGCTGATACGTCCATTTTGCATCAATATTTTATATTGTGATTTTCTGTTATTCATCGATATATTTCATGTTATGATGCATTACTTCTGTTATTTCTTATTTTGCATGTTTGACAATTATTGGAGAATGAACACCGGGATCAGATATCTGATGGAAAAAAGTACCGTGAGGATACCCTATTTCGGAAGATCAGAAGAAGAAGAAGAGGGATACCGGAGAGGTCTTAGAAGTTCAGAAGAGGAAGCCAGCCACAAGGGGAGCTAGAGGGGGGCCACCAAGGTCCCATACCATGGGGTGGCACGCGCCTCGGGGAACCATCAAGGAAATATTCCGTCGCCTCCTCGAGGCAGAAAACAACAGAGAGAGAAAAGCTCTCTGGCAGGGAGAAATCTGTCGGGGGAATTCCTCCCCGGAGAGGGGAAATCATCGCCATCGTCACCGTCATCGCTCCGGGCATCATCAAGATCATCATCGTCATCATCATCATCACAGGCACCATCACCCTCACCATCCATCTCCATCCCGCTGTAACTATTAGGGTTCTATATTGGTGTTCTTCACTAGATCTCTCTCCCGGTGTAGATTACTTGTTAGTAGTTGATGCTTGTGATATTTGTCGGTGTTTGCACTTTATGACCAGATTGTTATTCATCATTAGATCACCTATGATTATGATCCATATTATGTCTTTTGAGTAGTTCGTTTAGTTCTTGAGGACATGGGAGAAGTCAAGATGTTAGTAGTGGAATTATGTTGAAGTAATATCTATATGGTTTGATATTTAAGTTATGGTGTTATTCTTCTATTGGTGTCATGTGAACGTCGACTACATCATACTTCACCTTTATGGGCCTAGGAGGATGCATTGTGTATTTGGCTACTAATTGTGGGGTTGCCGGAGTGACAGAAACCTAAACCCCAGTTAGGAAACCGATGCATGAGGGAGTGTAGGGTCCCATAGTTTAAGGATGTGGTTAGATTTATCTTAATTACTTTATGGTATTTGCGTATGCTTGCAAGGGGTTTCATCACAAGTATGTATTAGTCCTAGTTGGGCGGTGCATTAGCATAGGTTCACCCACACAACACCTATCAAAACAATAAATATTAATCAACTGTATGAAACGAAAGCGCTTGACGAGATTCCCATGTGTCCTCAAGAAAGTTTGTTAATCATAAGTAGAACAACCAGCTTGTCCTTTGCTCTCAAAAGGATTGGGCCACTCGCTGCAATTATATTTACTATCTTTTATTTACTCGCAATTTATTTACCTGCTATATCAAAAACCACCAAAAACCCGTTTGCTAGTGTTTACAGTGAATCCTCTATCCAACCTGCTTGTCAACACCTTCTGCTCCTTATTGGGTTTGACACTTATTTATTGAAAGTACTACAATACAACCCATATACTTGTGGGTCATCAAGACTATTTTCTGGCGCCGTTGCCGGGGAGTAAAGCGCTATTGGTAAGAGAAACTTTTACCGTGAGTGCTGTTTTTATTTATGTCTGTTGTTTTATTTCATTACGGAGAATGCTTTCGGTTCTCTGTTTAGGGGTACTACTACTTTTACTGCTAGGGTAGTAGGTGACCCGTTATCTTCTGAATTGGATCCTTTTAAAATACCTATGAAAATTGTTGGACGTGTTATGGATAACTGCTATTATGGAGATGGAACTGTCCATCCCGGGGATCATTTTCTCTTCAGACATGAATTATGCCAGTTAGTCAGGTGTGCAGGTATTACAATGGATCAATTTAAAAGGAAATTATTCTCTTTATCGCTGAAAGGTAGAGCTGATGAATGGTTTCAAATGCTGAAGAATGGTGAATCTATTGGATGGGAGGAAATTGTACCTCTCTTTTATTCTAAATTCTATCCTCCCAGTTGAAAGTACACAAAGTTCAACTAGAGGGGGGGTGAATAGGTGACCTACAAATTTTAATCCTTTTTCAATTTTAGTGGGGGCTTTGGAAATTTAATAACTTGGTTATCTAGATGTGCAACTAACTAGACATCCTATGTGACAAATAACGAGTAGCAACGGAAGTAAATGCAAGGCATAAGATAACCACAAGTGAAAAACACGGAGACAAGGATATGTTTCCCGTAGTTCCTTGTTAAAAGAAGTACGTCTATGTTGGAGAGGTGGGGATTCACCTAGGCGCTCCTCAATAGCACGGATGTGCACACCTTGTTCTCCTTGAGCTTCTCCGGTGAGGGAGATTCTTGTTTCCACTATGAGGTCGACTTGAAGGCGTTGACCAAACATTTACAAGTGGTTGAGGCTACTCCACAAGTGAGATGGAGGCTCTCAACAATCCGAAGCTTCTTGCTACAAGGTGGAAGCTACAAGCAGTAGGGTTTCCCTTGGATGACAAAGCAACCAAGAGATTACAAGATCCCAAGAGGTATGGTGTGGGAATACAATTTTTGGCTTGGTAGAAAGGTAGATCTAGTCCTCCTCCATGAGATCCTTGAAGGGCATCAAGTTTGGTTGGAGGAGGAGGGAGATCGGGGCGTTTTGAGCTCTTCAACAATGGAGGAGAGAGAGGAATGGACGAACTAGCTATCTAGAGGAAGAAGACAACTATTTATAGGCTCCTCCAATTTCTGATCGTTGCAGTGCGCCAGGGCCGGAATATTCCGGTGTTAGTACCGGAAATTTCCGGTGCACCCTGGCCAGATATTTGAATAGTCCGGGGGCGGAAATTTGAATATTCCGGGGGCGGGAAATTCCGCCCAATATTCCGCCCCCATCTCTGTGCGCGGGCAGCATCACCGCGCCGAAAAACTGCTAAGGACCAGGCCGGATATTTGAATAATCCGGGGGGGGGGGGGCGGATATTTGAATAATCCGGGGCCGGAAATTTCCGGCCGATAATCCGTCCCCATCTCTGCGCGCGGGCATCTGGGAAATCTCCAAAATCTGCTAAGGACCAGAGGGCCGGAAATTTGCCTCGGAAATTTTCGGGCAAATATCCGCCCCAGCTTCTGTCCGCGGGCAGTAGGAGAAGTACTTAGTCATTTCGAAGTAGCCTGTGTGGCCGGAATATTCCGGTGCAAGGGCCGGATATTCCGCCCCATATGCACCGGAAATTCCGGGGTAGTAGATGAAAAATCCGGTGACAGTAGATATATTTTTTCAGAACTCCTGTTTGAACTTTTGAGTACATTTTTCACTAATCATCTGAGAGGCCAGCTGCATACACTTGAACAATATTGTTAGATAGATGATACATGCGTTGTTATCATCACCAAAATTGTTAGAGGGATCATGAGCTTTCAATCTCCCCCTTTTTGGTGAGTGATGACAACACGGGTATTTGCATAGGGATAAACTAACAATACGATAGAGAGTAAAACATCACAGATAGCATATTTAGGAGACATGCCTCCTAATAATAATAGTTCACACAAACAAATCCACGAATAACGAGAACGATGAGACGAAGTTCAAAAATACGCACGAAACGATGAAAAAAACGATAAAAAACGAAACCCACCCTAGCAAATCCCCGCGATCACTAGATATTCTCCCGCTTTGGCATCAGGATACCAAAAAGAGAAAAGAGAGCAGTACGTCCCATGGAGCAAACTCTAGGCTTGGGTATCTTCTTCTTCCTCCTTACTGGCAGACGCAATGTCTTCATCATCATCCACTCCCAGGTCCCAGTCGACGTCGCGGTTGTTCCAGTTCTTGTATGGAATCCTGTCAGGAAGAGGAGCTGGCACATTGGGAATGTTGAGGGCAGTCATGATGGTGCGCTGGTTCTCCTGGATGTTGCGGCGCTCAACATAGGCATTGTAGTTCTCCTTGTGGATGCACACATTCATGCACATCACCTTCTCAATGGCACGAGCGAGCTATGAGCGCTTCTTGGTGCCTGGAGGAGGTGGACGCATGCGAGGATCACGGTGACCCTGACCCGTGGCACCAACATCATGAGCAGCCTGCTGAGTGTGAGCGGCCTTCTTGTACAGCTTGACGTCTGTGTGCTCATCACAATCCAATTCCAGATCCTCACGGAGTGCAGCAGGGTAGCGAGACTTGATGAGCTTCATGATGTATGGAGCATACGGGGGCACCTTGCGGTTGAAGAGAGCAAAGTGGGTCTCGTTGAAGATGAAATCCATCACATAATCTTGTGACGCTCAGTATCAGTCATGTCACCCTCAGTGAAGGTCAGAAAGGTGTGATACATGAGGTTAACCAAGCCACCACGAATCACATCATTATTGCCCGCGCTTGGGGCAAAAGTCTCTCTGAACATACGCAACAGGATGTCATAGATGGGGTGGAGACCCTTGGCAGAGCCAATAACACCAGTAGAACCATACAGCTCAGCAAGCCTGTTCTTCTCATACTCCATCCCGTGAACGTGCATGCGAGTACCCTAAGGAGTGTGAAGGCCAGCAAAAGGATATCCGAGCTCGGCAGCAAAATCATGGAAGTTGGCGGTGAGCAAGTGAGGGCCAGACATCCATGACATCCCAACATCCTCAGACTCATCGAAGACCAGAGTGGAGTAGAACTGCTGGATGAAAGTGATGTTGTAGGAGCATTGGGTCTCCATGAGGTGACACAGACCCAGAAGTTCAGCCAGCTGGACAGAGTTGTTGAAGTATGCGGGATTAGTAGCCATGTGTGCAACGTTGATGAACTTCATGGGATAGACTGGCTTGCTCATCACAGTGTACACCTGCTTGAAGAGAGTCTCCTGCTCAACGTGCCAGAAGCAAGAGTCAATGGTTGGGTCTTGAGGACCCTCAGTGTACCAGGCCTTTGCCCGCCATGCCTTGAACTCAGAGGTAGACATGGTGGCCAAGTTGAGAGCTGACTTCCCCTTCTGCTTATTGGCCTTGCGAGCTGCCCTAGAAGCATCACGATCACGGGCATATTCCTTCTCAGCATCCCTCTCACGACGGCGAGTCTCCGCCTCATCCACTAAAGTTCCCTCGGCATTTTCCCTCAAGTGTCAGAGTCTCTTGCGTGAGCTAGTCATCTTGGGAGGCCTAGAGCTTGAACCATCTGCGAGAAAAGCAAGAGAAAACGCAAAGAAAAACAAACAAAAACAAATCAAAACGGTGGCTCACAACCTGTGGAAGTGGAAGAACAGACCTCAGTTAGAGATTCAGGGCAGGCCGAAAATTCCGGTCGGGGGCGGAAATTCTGGCCTCAGGTGAAATTTCCGGGGGGGCGGAAATTCCGGACCTGGGGCGGAAATTTCCGGCCTTCGAGATTTTTGCACCAGATCTGAATATAGGGCCTGCCACGAATCTAAAACGACGAGGAAGTGCAATGGGAGGAACACTAGGGGATATGTGATACTAGTATATGGATATTCCTCTCAAAAACACATGGATATGAAAGAACATGAGATAAAATCAACCGATAACCCTAGATTGCGGAGAAAACGAAGCACATACCAGGATCTATGGGAGAGGAAAGGATGTGCGGTCTCTTGATCCGCAAAGGGCAATCAGAGGATAAGGAGGGGAGGCAAGGGGGCCTCCCGGACGTCTCAGAGGCGGCGGCTGCGGATGGGGGCGGAGTGGAGGCGAGGGGAGGGGAAACAGTCAAGAACTGCCCCTCCCGTCGCCTATATATATCCCCCAGCCGCGCAGATCGGATTATTCCGGTATTAGGACCGGAATATTCCGGGGGCCGGAGATTTGGGCCGGAATATCCACCCCAAATATCCGGTGTGCCTTCTGCGAGTGGGCACGCTGGATATTTGGGGGATTTTTCTGGTCAATCTCGAGCCCCGGAAATTTCCGGGGCTTAGGACACGAAATATTCTGGACCCCGGAAATTTGCTCCGGAAATTTCCGCCCCCAAATTTCTGGGGTGCCTTCTGTGAGCGGGCACCTTGGAAATGGGTGAAAATTTCTGAGGCAAATGTCTGGGTGTCGAATCTCTGACTCTAGAAATCCCTTAGGTGACCCTATCGGGTTTCGACTAGGAGAACTCATGAGCGCTGGTGGAATCGTCGGCTAGACAGGGGGCGAGATTTACCAAGGTTCGGGGCCCTCGTAGAGGTAAAACCCTTACTCCTGCCTCTGTCGATCTGTATTGATGATTAGATCGGTTACAATGGTGGTGCTCGAATCGAGGGTAAGATCTCGAGTTCAACGCTTTTGGTCGTGCGGTATTGCTTGGTCCTTCCCCGGGGGGGCTCTCCTGGCCTTATATAGATGGCCAGGTCTCGAATCCTACCCGGAGAGGACTCGAACTCTAACTAGGTCGGTTACATGTTTCCTAGCTTAATCCGCAAGTTAGTGCGGGTGGGCTTCATGTGGGCCTTCTGGAGTATTCCAAGGGCTCCTCTTCTTGGGCCTTAACCTTGGGCCTGAGAGGGGGTGTCCTTATTCGCAGGGTCCAGGATCCATATCTTCGTCAGTAGCCCCCGAGCGTTTGCTCGAGTGGGATTTTTCCAGTCGAGTAGACGGTCAAATCTTTCTTGGTCTTCCTTTCTTATGGATAACCAGCTTGGTTGTTTCCTGTTTAAAGGGTGTGTTCCCTGTGCAACGAGTCTTCATGCTCGAGTATCGAGCAAAATAGGTGCCTGTTTTTGCGGCTTTTATCGCAGAAGGATGTGGCACAGTAGCTTGGCTCTCCCGAGAGATCAGGGTCAATTAATTGCGACTAGGGCGAAAACATTCCTGGCCTACACAGATTCGAGACCTCCGACTCGAACCCGATAAGGTGATTGTTGCGACTGGGCCGTTGTGGACTTATCGAGTCGAACTTAACCTATGGGGGTACCCGGCGCGTCCGCTAGGATTTTTCTTCGTGTTGTTGACACGGAATCACTCCGGAGGACGCAGCTTTTGAGTGCGATTCCAGGCCCTTAAGAGAGATCTTTTTGGGTCTTACCTTCATATTCGAAGAATATGGCATCCGGATGTGCCTAGTCGGCTGAACAATCCAGGTTTTTATGATGTAAAAATATCACGTGTGAAAAGAGGTAGGTTCTTCCTACCCGAATGATTGTTTGAGTTTCAATCGAAAGAATTTTCGTGCTGAGGAAAATCATGCCCATATGAAAGAGTTTTCATGTTTGGAATGTTGCGCCCGTACGAAAGAGTTTTCGTGTATAGGGTATTTCTCTCTTGTTTTAAAGAGGTCTTGCTCCATGATTTGTTCACAAAAGAATTGCCTTTATTCGAAGGAGTTTCGTACGAAGTTGTTTTCGTGTTTGAATTTTCCATTCGAAGATTCTTGAGTTTGATGATGCGTGCCATGACGTCATGGCGCACTTTTCTCCTCCCGATGGGACGTGACGGAGTGGTAGCAGATGGGCTGGCCCACCTAGTCAGCTTTTTGACCGGGAAACGAGACGCCTCTCCCGGTTTCTACGCGAACCGTGTAGTAAATGCGCACGATCTTCTGTTAAGATCGTGGCACGAAACAGCGTTCACCGTCTCTTTGTTTCATCTTCACACGTGGTGGCTGCGATAAGCGCCACGTAGCGCATCGAATGGTTGGGACTGATCCGCTCCGTGTATAAGTACGAGACTTAGCGCTGCGGTAAAACTTTCCCAGCCTTCGTCTTCAATCCATCTCCTTCCTCGCGCCCATCTTCTTCCTCGTGCTCAAGCTCGCGCTGTCAACCATGGCTGGAGGCAAAAGACGTGGCGCTGCCACTTACGCATCCGGAGAAGTCTCCGCGCAACCTGCGCCCCGAGCTGGCGACTGGCGTTCGCCCAACACCACCGCGAAGAGCATCAAAGAGATGCAGCGGGAGGGGCTGCTGCCGGCGGAAGCTGAGAAGCGGGTGCGTCTCGGGAAGAAAGAAGAGGTACCAAACCCGCAGTCGAACGAGCGCGTGGTCTTTGCGAACCACGTGTCTCGGGGTCTCTCCTTCCCTCTTCATCCTTTCCTAGTCGGGTTGCTGTATGTCTATGGCATACAGCTTCACGATCTTCCTCCGAACGCGGTGCAGCACATATCGTGCTTCATCGTGTTCTGCGAATGCTTTCTTGGCATTCGCCCACATTGGGCGCTCTGGAAGGCCCTCTTCAAGGTTCGGATCTTCCGCGAGAAATCGCGGGTAGACTCTGAGCCTGGCGAGCCGCTACGCACGGGTGGCTTCGGGATCCAAGCGCGACTGGAGAGCAGCTACTTTAGCATGCACTTCATCGACTCCGCCCAAGGCTGGCGGAAAAAATGGTTTTACGTCATCGACAACAGCTCGGGTGGGATCGTAGAATTCCACCCGTTCGCTGTTTTGAAGAGGCGGAAGTCCTAGGCGCACAAGCTGTCAGCCGAAGAAACTCAGGTCGTTACACCCCTACTCGCAAGGGTGTCCGCTCTCCGGGATCAAACTGCTGGAGTTGTGCTCAACGGGCTGCACCTGGCGAGTATTTTTCTGAAGCGCAGGATCCAACCTCTGCAGCAAAGGCCTTCCAACATGTGGGAATACCAAGGCTCTGAGGATCCTAGCCGAGTGAGCCGCGAGGAGCTTTCGAACGTTGAGTTCGAGAAGAAAATCGCGGCTATCACTAGCTTGAAGGTGGGAGAGAAGTTCCCCGACTGCACAGTCGAAGCCTTCGACACTTCGAGACCTCCACCAGCCGCGGTTAGTTTACCCTTCTTGTCTTCTATTATTTTCTTCCTTGCTCTGAGCTTTAGTCGATTGAATTTTTTCTTGCCTTCTTCTGCCTTCTTTGTAGAGTCTAGCAGTGGCGAACTGCTACCCGCCAGTTGCGGGAGAGGACGCCTCGGAGTTATTGGCGAGTCACCTGGACGGTTTAGCCGATACCAGTGTCGCTGATGCTTCTTCAAGTTCCGAGCACGATTCTTCGGATGGACTCGAATGGCGGCCTCCATCACCACAAGCATCGTCGGGTGGATGATAACGAGGCTACTTCCAAGGATAACTCCTTGGAGGAATCGCCTGGGAAGGCTCCTATCTCTGCGACTCCACTTCGCTCACTCGCCCCTTCCCCTTCATTCCCAGTAATCGCAACCGCTTGGAACGCGGATTTGCTGGATAAAGATAAAGACGATGAGTAAGTTCTTCTCCTCGTTCTTAGTCGAACATTTTTCTTTGCACCTATGTTGATGTTTATTTGTTGCAGTCTGCAAACCATCAGTCCTCGCAGGTACGCTTCTTCCATTCCTCCCGAAAAGAGGAATAGAGGAGGAGCTGCGGGTGAGACTCCCACTGTTGGCACCGTCCAGAATTCTCCCAGCGCAGCCCCCAATGCGGCGATTGTGGAACGTGAAGCTCCTAGTTTTTCTGCCAGGACTTCAGCTTCGAAAGAGGTAACGGACAGCTCCGCAGATCCCCTCTCCCGCGCCACGGGCCAGGTAATCTTTGTCATTTGTCATGATATTTTTATCGGGTGCACGACAGTGCTCCCGATGGGAGTAGCCCCCGAGGCTGTAGTCGATCGCGTGCGATCGGCTACAGGCTCAAAGTCTTGTCTTTTTCTTCTTCTTGATTTTATCGGGTGCACGGCAGTGCTCCCGATGGGAGTAGCCCCCGAGGCTGTAGTCGATTGAATTCAATCGGGTACAGGCTCCAGTTTATATCTTCTGATTCTTCTACCTCTGTACTTTTGTAGTCGCTTGTTGACTCTCTTGCGGCGATTGGCCGCCGAGTTGTTCTTGCCGAGTCGGAATGTGAGTCGCTTCGATCAGACCGCAGTCGACTCCGCACCGAGAACGAGCTTCTTAAGAGTAAGTCTTATCATCTTCTCTTGTTCCTATTCTTTCCTCAATTCTTAATTTATGACATGTGTCACTATGCAGCTCGACTCCAATTTTCGGAGTCCGAGAAAGACAGTCTCTCTGGGCGGGTAACCACTCAGTAGGCTGATCTGGCGGCTATCCGACAAGAACTGGAGGCCTCCCGCATGCGATCGGAGGATCTTGAAAGGCAACTCGCGGATGCGCGTAAAGCTCTAAAGGATCAAGAGGATGCTGGCAATAAGGCCGATGCTGACCTTGTCACGTTCCTCCGTCCCCTTGCTGAGCGTCTCGCAGGTAAGTGATTTAGGCTCTCGCGACTTCATCTTTTATCCCGCTGAATCTTGCCAAGTCTTGACATTCTTTTCTTTTGCAGGTCTTCTGGATGTTCCTCTGGAGATCCCTGGGATCCAGCGGGTAGACGTGCTAACCGACACTCTTGCTCAACTCAAGAGGCACGCCGAAGGAGTTTGCTCCTTGATTGGCGATGCCACTCACGTGTTGACGCAACTGCACGGTCGCTTCCTCGCCAACGCTGCACCTTCATCCGCGCTAGACGACTTGCTGAAGGTCTTTTCGAAGAGCAATCTCTTGGATGCCTACGCGGTCGCCCAGTCGGAGTCTGGCGCAAAGACTGCGATCCAGTTCGTGCTGGCGCATGGAGTCAACGGTTTGGAGGAGGCCTACTCGGCTCTTCCAGTCGACCCCTCCACGGGCAAAAAGGTACGGCTCTCTCGTTTTGGCGAGCAATCCGCCATCCTTGCTCGGAAGCTATCTGAGCTGTTTGCTCGACTCAAAGGAGGGGCGACTGCTGCTAGCGGGAGCACCACTGTAGCTTCGTAGTCTTGTTGTTCTTTTCCCTCTTGAATGTAATGAACCTTGGGATGTATTCCCGTATTTTCATTGTCTTTAATCGAAATGTTCGTCTGGAAATTACTTCTTGCAGTTTGTGTATTCTCTCCCGATGGGAGTAGCCCCCGAGCACTCGTCAAATGTGCGACTAGAGATACTTCGAATAGGGCGTCTTACTTCTTTCCTTGTACTCTTCCAGGCTACTGGATTTGTCGCAGAATCTTCAGGTGGACGTGCTACTCCAGTAAATCCCCTTGTCGCCGCTGTTGGGACCTACGCGGATCTTCGTGATAGAGTCCAGGAAGGTGAGCGCAAGCTGAAAGCTCTGCGCGGTGTAGCCTATGTGGCGAAGTCCATGCAGAAACTGGCGACTGAACGCGAACAGTTTCTGATGGATGAGTTAGCTTTGGTTGCGAGGGATTTGCTGTGTAAGTAATACAGCCCCTGTGTCTTCTTTTTTGTTGTTCCCTTAGCTGATTAAGCGTGTTTGTTATTCAGTTGTTAAACCGGATGACAGGGAAGAAAAGCAGTGGGTGGAAAACCACGTTCTTCAAGAGGCTGGGAGCTCAAAGCCTCATGCGAACAATTTCTGGTCTGATCGCAGTCGAGGATTTGTGTTAGCTACTTTGAAGTTCCGTGTCTCCCAGGTAAAAGTTCTCGTGAGTTATTTTCACGAGGTCTTGATCGCGATGAACGCTGCATTCTACCCGCTTGAAAGGGGTCCTGAAGACTGGAGGTATCTCCTTGGGCTCTTCGGGCAAGAGGGAGGAATTCGCGAGTGCGTGCACAACCAGATGACTTGCGGCGCGGTGGTGGCTCTCTCCTTTGTCCGAATATGGCATCCTGAAGTAAATTTTAACTCCGTAGCTAGGCTCCCAGATGGCCCAATCGATGATATTTCTCCGCATTACGATGCTGTTCGTCCTGCAGCGGAGAAAATCATTCGACTGACCTCTGAGGAAGTAGATAGAGTGTTGGCGACTGAGAATGCTTATCGCCATGATTGATTGTTGAATGTGTATATTCTGAGATGCTGTATAGTTTGTAAAAACTGTTTATAAGGTGTGTAACCTTGTGTGTATAAATTTTCTTGTGACGCTTAGTTGTAGGCGTAGCCCCCGTGTGTTTATGGGGTGTGTACCTGTAACTATTTAGCATGTAAGGAAAAATAATCTTCGAGTAAATATGGTTGAGAAACCATGTATTTTATTGCAATGACTGAGAAGCCATGTATTCGAGCTACAAGAGTGGCTAGTATAGCCTTATTTGTTGTGATAACAAGTAAACCTAGGGATAAAATTTGCGGAGGTGTGCGATATTCCAAGGATTGGAATAGATTCCTCCAGTCGATGGATTCTTCAGCCTGTAGGCTCCGCCTGGGATGACTTCGTGTATGATGAAGGGTCCTTCCCAGGGTGGCTCGAGCTTGTGTCCTTCCTTCTGCTTGAGCCGCAGCACTAGATCTCCAACCGCGAATGCTCTGTGGCGTATGCGTCGACTGTGATAGTTTCGCAGTGATTGCTGATATACTGCAGATCTTGCGAGCGCGATGTCACGCATCTCGTCGAGGCATCCATATCTTCCGCGAGTGCCTTGTTGGAGGTTTCTTCACTGTAAGCCACAACTCGTGGGGCGCTGAATCTAACATCCTCGGGAAGGACTGCTTCTGCCCCGTATACCATGAAAAATGGTGTGTATTTTGTGGATCGGTTTGGAGTTGTGCGGAGGCTCCATAGTACGGAGGGTAGCTCTTCTGCCCAATGTCCTGCTGCGGGGTGTAGACGATCGAGTGGGCGTTTCTTTATGCCAGCTGAAACTAAGCCGTTGGATCTCTCGACTTGTCCGTTCGTTTGCGGGTGGGCAACTGAAGCAAACTTGAAGTTGATGCCCTTTTCCTCGCAGAACTGTTGCGTTTCCTTTGCTGTGAAGTTTGTACGATTGTCTGTAATGATGTCGTGTGGCACACCAAATCTGCATACAATGGAGTCGAGGAACTTGACGGCGCATTGGGCGCTAGCCGAAGTTACTGGTATGGCCTCGATCCATTTGGTGAACTTGTCGACTGCGACCAGCAAGTGTGTATACCCACCCGGCGTGGACTTGCGTAGTGGTCCAACCATGTCCAGCCCCCATTGTGCGAAGGGCCAGGCAATGGGTATCATGTGCAATTCCGTAGCAGGTGCATGTGGTCTTGGTGCGAATCGCTGGCAAGCATCGCATCGTTCGACCAGGTCCTTTGCATCGGTAGCTGCTGTTAGCCAGTAGAATCCTGCTCGGAAGGCCTTTCCCATGATTGTTTTCCAGCTAGCATGATGTCCGCAGTCTCCTTGGTGGGTGTCCTGGAGTAATTCTTTGCCATCTTCGGGTGCGATGCAGCGCTGAAGTATACCCGAGATGCTTTGCTTGTATAATTCTCCGTTGACTACCCGAAAGGATTTGCTGCGTCTCATTATTTGTCGAGTCTCGCGTGGATCGGCCGGGAGCTGTCTGTTGGTCAGGTAATCGAGATATTTCTGCGTCCAGACTGGCTCGACCAGAAAAAATTGTCGTGATATGTTATGGGTAAACTCGATAATGACGACTTGCGGGCTGACCTCTGTTTCTGGCACTGCGGGTGTTCCTGCAGCTTTCTTGACTTTGACCGATCGCTTGATCATCCGTTCGAAATATATTCCTGGCGGTATGGGTGTATTTGTGGAACCCATGTTTGCCAGCCTATCTGCTTCTTCATTGCTTGATCTTGCAATGTGCTTTAGCTTGCACCCTTTGAAACTTCCTTCGAGTAGATTGTACATGTCGCGATACGCGACCATGTTTTCAGCAATTGCGTCACATTCTTTCATTGTCTGCTGCATAATGAGATTGGAGTCGCCGTAAATCATTAATCGAGTAGCTCCACAGGCGACTGCCATCTTCATCCCATGCAACAGGGCTTCATATTCTGCGTCGTTGTTCGATGCTGGATCATCTGGTGGAAAGTCCAATCGTAGGACGTATTGCAGCTTGTCTCCCCGAGGCGATATGAGCACAATTCCAGCTCCTGCTCCTTCGTTTCTTTTGGACCCGTCAAAGTACATTATCCAATTGCTCGTGTACTCAGGTGGTCCGGGCGTTTGTAGTTCTGTCCATTCGCTTAGGAATTCCACGAGTACCTGAGATTTGACTGCGTTCCGCCCTGCATAAGTAATGTCCCAGGCGCCCAACTCGATGCTCCATTTGGCTATTCTTCCGGATGCCATGGGGTTGTTCATGATTGTCCCGAGTGACGCATCATTAACCACTGTGATGGCGTGTTCCTGGAAATAGTTCTTGAGCTTTCGGGCTGTAAGAACAACTCCATATGCGAGCTTCTGGTAATGAGGGTATCATTGCTTGCATGGCGAGAGCACTGCACTGATGTAATAGATTGGTCGTTGGACTCCGTACGCTTTGCCTTCCTAAGGTCGCTCGACCACGATTGCTGTGCTGATGACCTGGTTTGTGGCGGCTAGGTATAAGTAAAGTGGCTCCCTTTCTTGCGGTGTTGCAAGGACGCGCCTACTTTGTAACGATCGCTTTAAGTCCGCGAATGCTTGCTTAGCTTCTGGTGTCCACTCGAATTTGTCCGTCTTCTTCAGCAGCTTATAGAAGGGTAACGCTTGCTCTCCCAATCGTGCGATGAACCTGCTGAGGGCGGCTAGTCGGCCTGCGAGCTGTTGGACTCCGCATAGATTAGTTGGCTCCTTCATTGTCAAGATTGCTTGTATTTTCTCTGGGTTAGCTTCGATGCCTCTGGCGGATACCAGGTACCCGAGAAGTTTCCCTGCTGGAACGCCTAAGACGCATTTTGTTGGATTGAGCTTGATCCTGTATGCGTTGAGGGCGTCGAATGTTTCCCTAATATCCTCGAGGAGTGTGCTCTCAACTCGAGTCTTGATGACTATGTCGTCAACGTACACTTGTACGTTCTTGCCAATGAGCTTGGCGAGGCATTTTTGCATGCAGCGCTGGTATGTTGCGCCTGTGTTCTTGAGCCCGAAGGGCATTGTCGTGTAGCAGTATACACCATGTGGTGTGATGAATGCTGTTTTTTCTTCGTCCTCCCGTTTCATCCGGATCTGATTATATCCCGAATAGGCGTCCAGGAAAGATAGGCGTTGACAGCCTGCCGTAGAGTCCACGATCTGGTTGATTCGCGGGAGGGGGAAGTTATCCTTGGGACAGTGCTTGTTTAACGATGTGTAGTCAATGCATACCCGAAGGATGTCCGTGTTCTTTTTGGGGACCAGCACCGGGTTTGCTAACCAAGTGGATATCTTGATCTCCCTGATTTTGCTGCTAGCAATCTGTTTACTTCTTCTCCAAGTGCCTTCTGCTTGGGTTCTGAGAATCGTCGAGTAGTTTGTTTGATGGGTTTGGCATCTGTAAAGACTTCGAGTGAGTGCTCGGCAAACTCCCTGAGTATTCCTGGCATATCTGATGGCTGCCAGGCGAAAATTTCCCAGTACTCACGGAGGAGTTCGACGAGCGCGCTTTCCTATGCTTGCGGAAGGGTGGTGGAAACCAGCATTGTCTTCGCAGAATCTGTCGGGTGCACTTGATGCTTTCGGGTGTCACTGTTAGCGCTGAATTCTAGTTCAGGCGCGTTTTTCTTCGTGAGGGGCATCACGGAGTGATCCGTGGTTTTTGCCAGCTCTTGAAGTTCTTCTTGCATCCCGAAAGATTTTGCGATCTCATTGAATTCAATGTCGCACTTGTTGGATTTCTGAAAGTCTCCGTCGATGGTGATTACGCCATATTCTCCAGGTAATTTGAGCTTCAGGTAGGCGTAATGCGGTACTGCCATGAATCTGGCGAACGCTGTTCGACCAAGGATGGCGTGGTACTACGAAGGCCAATCGACGACTTCGAAGTCGAGGAATTCTCTTCTGTAGTTGCTCTTGGTGCCCAGCACAACTTCTAGGTTGATTGTTCCGAGTGGACGGATTGCCTTTCCTGGAACTATCCCGTGGAAGGATGTTTCTGATTCCTGGAGGCCGTCCAAGTTCCTGTTCATCCGACGGAGTGTATCCGCGTAGATAATGTTGATGCCACTACCACCATCCATGAATACGCGGGCCAAGTCATAGTTGCCAGTTTCTTCTTGAATGACAAGGGCGGTATGTCCTGGTCGATAGACTCGTGGCGGGTGGTCCTTCATCGAGAATGTTATCGGCTGGTCTGCCATCTTCAAGTATTCTGTTTTTGTTGGCGGTGTCTGCACAGCCATGCACAATTGCCTCGTGTTAGTCTTTTGAGCTCTGCGGGATGGACATACCTTCTGGATCATTGCGAGTTGCCCTGCTGGATTCGGGTACGCGTTGGCTCCGGAATTTTGTGCTGGTGGTGCAGGTAGCGCAGCTAATGCCATGTTTGGATTTGCTGGTGGAGGTGGGGGTTGTGGCGGCTGGAATCCTTGGTGGCCTCCTCCTGGAAGTGGTGGGTAATTTTGCGTGTTTGCAGATCTTTTTCTGGCGAGTGCTTCTGAGATATCAATAAACTTTCGGCAATCCTTGAGAAGGTGCGTTGCCTTAGTTTTGCCCGTGCGCTTATCTGTAAATAGATGTAGCGAGCAGTATCCATCGAGGTCTTCCTCGGGTGATTTTTCTTCAGCTTTTGGTCTCCACTCGCGATTCCCACGGCGACCGGAGTCGCGGCTTCGCGTGAATTCCGCTTCTACCAACTCCTCTCTGTCCTCGTGATCGTAATATTTTCTCCTCTTCCTCCGGCCATGAAGGTCTTCATCATGCGCAGGTGATGATGCTCTCTCATTGCGCACCGCATCTTCTCCGTTAGCCCATTTTTCGGCTATGTTCATCAGTTCCCCGATAGTTTTGGGTGCGGCTCTGCCCAGTTCTTCTCTGAAAGTCGTTCTTCGGGTGCCTTTTGCGAAAGCTTCAATCGCTACTTCTTCCGACATGGTTCCTGCGGTATTCCTGAGCGTAGTCCATCGCTGGATGTACTCGCGGGTGGATTCGCCACTTTTTTGCTTGCATGCTCGCAGTTCTTCAATGGTGGCTGGCCTCTTGTAAGTCGATTGGAAATTTTTGCAGAAATCGTGGTGCAAGTCATCCCACGATGCGTAGCAAGATTTTGGTCGTCTCTCCAGCCAACTGCGGGCCGCGCCGGTGAGATGCAAATTGAGGTATTGCATAGCCGTGTTTTTATTCCCACGTTGGCATTTTACTGCCGTGAGGTAATCGCTTAGCCATTGAGAGGGCTCGAGTGAGCCGTCCTACTTCATTACTTCCGTGCTAAGCTTGAATCTTTTGGGTAGAGGCGCCTCGCGGATACTGCGGGCAAAGCAGAGAGCGCCGCAGGTTTCGTCATCCGAGGAGTCGGACGAAGAGCGCTCGCAATATCGCGAAGCCCTCGCCTTATCCGCCCTTTTTTGAGCGAGATCTGATCGCGCGTCGTATTCTGGCCGGTCTCGGTCAGCATCCTTCCTTGGTTCCTTGCTTCGCTTTCGCGAGCGGCTGCTATGGTGCCGCGAGCTTTTGTCTCTCGGACTGCCTTCGCTGCTACTTCGACTGTCATCACGGCGCCGTGCTTCTTTTCCTCGACCACGACGTGGTGACCTGTCCCTTCTTGGCGAAGAGCTCCTACGTTTGCGGGATGCTTCCCTATCCTTGTCTTTCTCCTTCTCCTGTTCCTTCTCCAGCTGCTCTGCGACCTTCTTTCGATCATAAGCGGCGAGCCTTGCGGCCGCCAGCCCTAATCCATTGCGCACTTGTTTATAATGTTCCGCCCGAGGATCGCTTTCCGTCGGTTGGTTCATCTGCATGTAAGTTGCTGCGGCTAGAACCGCGGCAGCATGAGTTTGCGGGTAGACATTGTCATCGTCATCGACTCGCATGAGAGAAGGAGTGATCGATCTGCTGGTTCCGGCTAGGGACTCATTGTTCCTGGATGTAGATGCGTGTCCCTTCCTCGCGGGTCGGGTTACGACCGAGGGTGTTATGGACAGCCCGGCTCGCCTTTGGCTCGACTCATCCGCCGCTCTCCTTCGGCGGGCCAGATCTATCCGAGCGTCTTTGATGGCCGTGGCTGCTCTCACTAGGTGATAGTGGTAGGAAACCATGTCTTCGTGTGAGGCCCCGGTTGCGGGTGGCTTGCTCGTTCGCATAGCCTCCTTTGCTCGGTTCCAGGATTCCCGTGAGACACCGATTATGTTGCGCTCTGCCGCGCTGTGTTCTGTTTCCGAGGCTTGTTCCGATCCTGCCATGCAGACTTGAGCCAGTCGAGGCTCGTGCGTCCTAGGCGTAGGTCGGAAGTTTCTTTGAATTCTTGATGGTTCTTCCATCGAGAGGGTATGATAGTCGTTGGCGTTGAAGCGGATGGACTCGCCGCTTTTCTCCAGATGGCGGCGCGAGTCGACAGCTCCAGATTCAGTTTCTGATTCATCCGAGAAGTGGAGGATCCCGTCCCTGTTGGTCACGAATTTTAGGCTCCCGAACGTCAAGGTGACGCTCTTCTCCAGATCCTCGAATACCGGGCGTGATTCCGGCGAGTGAGGTGTGACCACGACAGATTCGATCCGTATAGGATTGTTCGGAGCCGTAGTCGATGGTTTCCAACGGGAGTGGGTTGTCGATGAAGCCGAAGATGCCGGTGATCCAGCGCCCGTCGTCCCCACGGTCGGCGCCAATTGTCGAATCTCTGACTCTACAAATCCCTTAGGTGACCCTATCGGGTTTCGACTAGGAGAACTCATGAGCGCTGGTGGAATCGTCGGCTAGACAGGGGGCGAGATTTACCCAGGTTCGGGGCCCTCGTAGAGGTAAAACCCTTACTCCTGCCTCTGTCGATCTGTATTGATGATTAGATCGGTTACAGTGGTGGTGCTCGAATCGAGGGTAAGATCTCGAGTTCAAGGCTTTTGGTCGTGCGGTATTGCTTGGTCCTTCCCCGGGGGGCTCTCCTGGCCTTATATAGATGGCCAGGTCTCGAATCCAGCCCGGAGAGGACTCGAACTCTAACTAGGTCGGCTACATGTTTCCTAGCTTAATCCGCAAGTTACTGCGGGTGGGCTTCATGTGGGCCTTCTGGAGTATTCCAAGGGCTCCTCTTCTTGGGCCTTAACCTTGGGCCTGAGAGGGGGTGTCCTTATTCGCAGGGTCTAGGATCCATATCTTCGTCACTGGGGGCCGGAAATTTCCGGGCCCTAGGCCGGAATTTCCGGGGTTCCCGTGCCTTCCGAGGTTTTTGTGGAAAAATGATACAAGAAGTGAGCCTCGAAAACAAAACATCAATCAAAGACGACGAACACACAAAAACACGAACGAAAAGCAAAACTCAATACAAAGAGAAATGGTGGTGGCCGAAGCCACCGTGTTTGAGTGTATACCAAGGAGCCGCGAAGATGTATCTTGGACCCAAAAGTATGACTCACGTTTAAGCACAGTAAGTCACAAAATGACTAGATATGCGTGAAGTTTTGATTGCTTTGCGCATGATAGGTGGAGTGTTGGTTCATGAATTGAAATACGCTCCCCCTATGTCCATGCCTACATCTATACTAGATAGCACATATAGTGAATGTAATTATGCAAGGGTTTAAGAGAAGTTAGACGCATCGATAACATTTAGTTCATTCCTCAAACCCCGAAATCTTGGTTCATGAAGGGCCTTCGTGAAGATGTCCGCGAGTTGATCCTTGTCGGCACATAGGAAAGATCGATATCACCCTTCTCAACATGATCCCGAATGAAATGATGTGGTATCTCAATGTGCTTCGTCTTGGAGTGAAGAACGAGATTGTAGGCGATCTTGATGGCACTCTCATTGTCGCACAAGAGGGGAACATTGTCGAAGTCGATGGCATAATGTCTGAATGTTTGCCGCATCCATAGTAATTGAGCACAACAGCTAGCCGCGGAGATGTATTCAGCCTCGGTGGTAGAGAGGGCGATGCAATTTTGCTTCTTGGAAGACCAACATACCAACGAGCGACCAAGAAATTGACAACCTCCGGATGTAGATTTCGTATCCGTCTTCTCGCCCGCATAGTTCGCATCCGAATACCCAATGAGCTGAAAGCTTCAACCCTTGGGATACCTAAGACCAAAGTTTGGGGTATGAACTAAATATCGAAAGATGCGCTTAGCCGCTTCAAAATGAGTTTGTCTCGGAGAGGCTTTAAACCTTGCACATTTACCTACGCTACACATGATATCGGGTCTAGATGCACAAAGGTAGAGCAAAGAGCCAATCATGGAGCGGTATACCTCTTGATATACCTCTTTACCATTTGGGTCGGGTTTCAAGTCAATAGTCGTGGACATGGGAGTCTTCATAGGCTTGGCGTCATGCATGTTGAAACACTTGAGCATATCTTGAGTATACTTGGCTTGCTTGATGAACGTGCCTTCGGGGTGTTTCTTGATCTCAAAGCTAAGAAAATACTCCAATTCGCCCATCATAGACATCTCGAATTTGTCCGTCATAAGCTTGCAAAACGCGTCCTTGAATGCAACGTTAGTAGACCCAAAAATGATATCATCCACATAGAGTTGGCATATGAACAAGTCACCTCCAACCTTTTTGGTAAAAAGGGTGGGATTGATTAAACCAACATTGAACCCACGATCTACCAAAAACTCTTTAAGGTGCTCGTACCACGCACATGGAGCTTGTTTAAGTCCATAGAGTGCCTTATCGAGTTTGTAGACATAATAGGGGTGGTTGGGATCCTCGAAACCCGGAGGTTGCTTGACTTAGACCAACTCGTGGATGGGACCATTTAAAAATGCACTTTTAACATTCATTTGTTGTAGTTTGAAGTTATGGTGAGAAGCATATGCAAGCAAGATACGAATTGATTCAAGACGAGCTACGGGAGCGAAAGTTTCACCGAAATCGATGCCTTCGACTTGAGAGAAACCTTGAGCTACCAATCTCGCCTTGTTGCGAATGACGATTCCATCCTTGTCTTGCATGTTCTTGAAGATCCACTTGGTGCCGATGACGTTCTTGCAATCTTTGGGTCTTGGCACCAATTTCCACACTTTGTTGCACTCGAAGTTGTTGAGTTCATCATGCATAGCTTCAAGCCAATCTTGATCTTCAAGAGCTTCATAGACCTTATTGGGCTCAATATGAGAGACGAAAGCATGAGCCTTGCTAAAATCCGCCAATTGCCTCCTTGTGACGACCCTTCCACGAACTTGTCCAAGAATCATGTCGTCCGTGTGACCGGCACGAGCAAGATTATCTAGCCTTCTCTTTTCCCTACGAGCTAGCATCTCCTCTAAATTTTCCTTGGATAGCCTTGATCATCACCTTCATCATCGGAGTCTTTTCCACCTTGATTTTGTTCATCAACGGGAGGTGGATCCCTTATGTGTCGAGTTGTATCATCACCATGAGAATCTTGTTCTTGTCCTTCATTGTGAGCTTGGCCTTCATCATGAGCTTGGCCTTGAGTGTTAGCTTGGCCTTGATTGATCGAATGATCTTGGTCGTTAGCTTGGCCTTGATTTGAAGCATGAGGGCTTGGTGCATCTTGTTGGGTAGCTTGAGTATCAGTGGGTGTAGTCAATGGCTCCACTTGAGTGGAGCATAGTCCTTCTCCCTCCGTCATCCGGTAACCCTCAATGGGGATTATTTCACCAACCTCCATTCTTCTTATGACGATGGGAGGAATTGCATCTCATACAACACAATGATCTATACGGACCCCTTGGGACCCATTCTCCTCATCAAACACCACATCGATAGCTTCTTCAACTTGTCCGGTGGACTTTTTGTAGACTCTATAGGCGTGAGCATTTGTGGCATAACCAACAAAGATGCCCTCATAAGATTTAGTCTCGAATTTTGACAAGCGTTTTCCTCTCTTACGAATGAAGCACTTGCACCCAAAGACCTTGAAGTATGAAACATCCGGCTTCTTGCCCGTGAGAATCTCATAAGGGGTCTTGTTCAAGATCTTGCGGAGATACAATCGGTTGCTAGCGTGACAAGCGGTGGAGACGGACTCGGCCCAAAAGTTATACAGAGAAGAGAACTCTGAATCATAGTCCGAGCCGCATCCATTAGAGTATGATTCTTTCTCTCCGCCACACCATTTTGTTGAGGGCTGTAGGGAGTGGAATATTGATGAGCAATTCCTTCCTCGCTAAGAAATCCCTCCACGGTGTAGTTCTTGAACTCGGAGCCATTGTCACTTCGGATAGCCATGATGCTTGTATTATGTTGGTGTTCCACCAAAGTGATGAACTCGATGACTCGCTTTTGATTCTCACTCTTCCTCTTGAAGAAGTACACCCAACAATATCTTGAATAGTCATGCACAATCACCAAGCAATACTTTTTGCCTCCAAGACTATCATATGATAGGGGACCAAATAGGTCCAAGTGTATCAGCTCGAGGATCCTTGAGGTGGTGATGTTGGTCTTGGTGGGGTGAGCTTCTCAATGTTGCTTTCCAAGAACGCAAGAGCTATACACACGATCTTTGGCAAACTTAGCATTCGTTAGTCCTAGAACATGATTGCCACTTTGAAGGTCATGCAACGTCCTCATATTGGTGTGGGCTAACTGGCGATGCCATAGCCAACCCACATCAACTTTAGCCATTAGGCATGTCGCGGCACACGTGTCTCCTTTAGAGAAGTCCACTACATACATGCCGTTCTCGACATGCCCAACAAAGGCTACTTTAAGAGTCGTCTCCCAAGTGACAATCACATTCTCTTTATTAAAGAACGAGGTAAAACCACTTTTGGCAAGTTGAAGAACCGAGATGAGATTATAGCCAAGGGACTCGACAAGGAGGACATTCTCAATTGACAAGTCATTTGAGATTGCCACCTTGCCTCGTCCCAATACCTTTAGTTCGGAGTTATCACCAATAGTGACGCAATTGAGATGAGGTAATGGAGGATGAAGATCACTCATTGTACCATTGCTTCTGGTCATATGTTGGGATGCACCATTATCCACCGTCCATTTTCTCGAACCGGAAGCACTTCCCAACAAAAGATTAGTGTCTTGATTTAGGTACCCATCGTTGAATGGGTCCTCTTTTGTTAGCGACAAGGGTCTTTGGAACCCAAATACTCCAATGATAATCATCACCATAAGAAGTACCAACATATTTATCATACACATGACCATCTCTAGATTTCATAAGAACATAAGATGGGTTGTATTTTCCGGCAAAGTCATTATGAGTGGTGCTCCCACTAGAGGTGTCATCACCCACAATGATGTTGGTCTCCTTTTTCTTGGTCACCTCTCCCTCTTTCACAAATCTTACTTCTTGTGAGGGAGAGGTGACTTTCTTCTTGTTCTTCTTCTTGTACTTCTTATTTGACTTGGCTACATAGCCAAGTCCCTCCTTCCCATTCGTGACTTGTTGAGGGGCCACATCATTGAGATTCTTCTCACTTCCTACAAGATTAGTTGCACTACAAGAGATGATAGGCAATGTATTCATGCAATTAGATGAGGATGACATAGCTTGCTTGTTTGATTGTTGAGCTAGGAGATTGTCACGAGACTTGGTTAGCTTGTCATGAATTTCTTTAAGAGACATGAACTCCTTCTTTAGTTTTTCATGACTAGTAACTAATTCCTCGTGAACAATTCCTAGCTTCAACTCTTCATGTTCAAGAGTTTTAATGATAGCAAGAGATTTTGCATTATCATTCCTAAGCTTAGAGACACTCATGGCAAAGTTTTCTTCAAGACTAGATAATTTCTCCTCAAGAGAGGCACGAATGGAACGCTCATTCTCAAGAGCCTTTTCAAGCACTTTGTCATTGCAAGTGTGAACTCCATGGCCTTCTAAGGTCATGATAATTTCCTCCTTTTCATCTACAAGAGAGTTAGCATCATCAAGTTGCCGTAAGAGGGCATTTACTTTCTCCTTAGTCTCACCTTTGAGGCTAGCTAGCCAAATGCCTAACTCTTTGGCCTCACTATCCTCCTCACAAACATTCTCAACACAATCCAATAATGAAGGAGGGTTAGTGATAATGGTCTTGGAGTTAGGAGAGCATACCAAAGTGGCTTTTGCCATAAGACATGTATGTCGGGTAGCCACAATCTCATTGGGGGATTCAAAAGAGAGATCGATGGAGATGACGCGGTGGCAACGGCGACGTGGGCCACTCCTACCACTTCATCTTCTCCTTCATCTCCGGAGATATAGGTTTCTAGAACCACCCCTTCTTTAACATAGAGGGCCCTTGGCACTCTTCTAGCGAAGTTCTTGTTTTGTGGAGCCTTGGCCTTGTTTTTGCGAACAAGATTGCCTTCATTTTCTTCTCTTGGCTCAAAGGGGCACTCCTTCACGAAATGGTTTGCGCTACCACAGTTGTAGCATGTCCCTGGACGCTCCCCCTTCTTCTTGTAGTTCTTGTTTCGTGGAGGTCTTGGAGAGCCGGCCTTGTGAGCTTCCCATCTCTTCCAATATCCATGCATAGCGAGATCGATGCACTTGTGAGCTCCCGTTTAGGTGTCTTCATAGTCTTCCTCATCATCATCCTCTTATTCACTTTCATCAACTCGAGCCATTGCCTTTGACTTCAAAGCGAGGTTGGGTGACTTTCCCATCCCTCTAGAGCGATCTAGAGCATCATCCGCGCTCTTGTGTGATAGAGAGATGGCGATGAACTCACTAAGAACACCAATGGAGTTGAGAGTGTTGTAGTCCGCTCTTGTCCGGATGCTAGTGGAGAGATTCTTCTCAAAGGGTGTAATGGCCTTGACAAATTTCCTCTTTATCCACTCATCGGAGATCTCTTCCTTTCCAAAGTCTCTCAATTGATTGGCGAGAATGACAACTCTTCTATAGAGCTCTTCGGGAGTCTCATCCTCTTGCATAACGAAGTTCTCAGAGTTGTCAATGGCCACATCACACTTGGAAGATTGGATGCTAGCATTTCCTTGAAACAAGGTATCAAGTTTGTCCCAAGCTTCATTGGCGGTCTTGCAACCACGAATATGAGTGAGATGCTCCCTTGGGAGAGCCTTCTGGATGATAACGAGTGCAGTCTTGTTGAGTTGAGATTCCACATCCTCCCTTGGAGTCAAGTTGCTTGGGTAATGCGGATGAAACCCATGAATCACACTCCTCGACAATGCGGTGCATGATCCAGAAATATGCGACTCCATTTCAAACTTCCAAGAAGAGAATTCATTAGTGTTAAGCATGGGAGGAAGTCCAACATTAAGAATGTGCGGCATGGAAACAATTGGGTGGATGGAGTCATAATTTTGAGGAGGTGGAACTTGTGCGTGGACCCCGGAACCATTAGCTGTTTGAGACTTGGAGCCACCGGAACTCTCCTTTGCCTTGGCTTTAGCCTTTTGTGCGGCTTTAGCCTTAGCTTTGGAAATGTTCTCCTCGATTTGGGAATCGTCCGGAATTGTTTCCTCTTCCGAACTATCCTCATCGGAGACGCGGGGAGAGTTCGATGGCCCCTAGGTTTACCCATCATGTTCTCCAACATCTTCTTGATGGAGGAAACCTCCGAGCCTACACTAGAGCTAACTTTGGACAATTGGGTTTGGATAGTACAAACCGTTGTCTCTAGGTTAGCTATAGTGTCGGACATTTTGGAGAGCTCCTCCTTAGAATATTCGGGATCATCTCCGTTGACCATGATACTCTTAGGAAGTTAAGCCCGATAAAGGAGCCATGGCTCTGGTACCAATTGAAAGTACACAAAGGTCAACTAGAGGGGGGGCTGAATAGGCGACCTACAAATTTTAATCCCTTTTCAATTTTAGTGGGAGCTTTGGAAAGTTAATAACTTGGTTATCTAGATGTGCAACTAAGTAGACACCCTATGTGACAAATAACGAGTAGCAACGGAAGTAAATGCAAGGCACAAGATAACCACAAGTGAAAAACACGGAGACAAGGATATGTTTCCTGTAGTTCCTTCTTAAAAGAAGTACGTCTACGTTGGAGAGGTGGGGAGCCACCTAGGCTCTCCTCAATAGCACGGATGTGCACACCTTGTTCTCCTTGAGCTTCTCCGGTGAGGGAGATTCTCGTTTCCACTATGAGGTCGACTTGAAGGCGTTGACCAAACCTTTACAAGTGGTTGAGGCTAATCCACAAGTGAGATGGATGCTCTCAACAATCCGAAGCTTCTTGCTACAAGGTGGAAGCTACAAGCACTAGGGTTTCCCTTGGATGAAAAAGCAACCAAGAGAATACAAGATCCCAAGAGGTATGGTGTGGGAATACAATTTTTGGCTTGGTAGAAAGGTAGATCTAGTCCTCCTCCATGAGATCGTTGAAGGGAATCGAGTTTGGTTGGAGGAGGAGGGAGATCAGGGCGTTTTAAGCTCTTCAACAATGGAGGAGATAGAGGAATGGACGAACTAGCTATCTAGAGGAATAAGACAACTATTTATAGGCTCCTCCAATTTCTGACCGTTGCAGTGCGCCAGGGCCGGAATATTCCGGTGTTAGTACCGGAAATTTCCGGTGCACCCTGGCCGGATATTTGAATAGTCCCGGGACGGAAATTTGAATATTCCGGGGGCGGGGAATTCCGCCCAATATTCCGCCCCCATCTCTGTGCACGGGCGGCATCACCGCGCCGAAAAACTGCTAAGGACCAGGCCGAATATTTGAATAATCCGGGGGGGGGGGGCGGATATTTGAATAATCCAGGTCGGAAATTTCCGGCCAATAATCCGCCCTCATCTCTGCGCGCGGGCATCTGAGAAATCTCCGAAATCTGCTAAGGACCAGAGGGCCGGAAATTTGCCCCAAAAATTTTCGTGCAAATATCCGCCCCAGCTTCTGTGCGCGGCAGTATTAGAAGTACTTAGTCGTTTCGAAGTGGCCAGTGTGGCCGGAATATTCGGGTGCAAGGGCCGGATATTATGCCCCATATGCACCAGAAATTCCGGGGTAGTAGATGAAAAATCCGGTGACAGTAGATATATTTTTCAGAACTCCTCTTTGAACTTTTGAGTACATTTTTCACTAATCATCTGAGAGGCCAGCTGCATACACTTGAACAATATTGTTAGATAGATGATACCCCCGTTGTTATCATCACCAAAATTATTAGAGGGATCATGAGCTTTCACCAGTGAGATTCATAAAGAACGGAATCAAATATATAATTTCATGCCTCATGATGGAGAGAGTATTGCCCAAGCTTGGGGGAGAATGAAGTTATTAATGCTTAAATGCCCAGTTCATGAGCTCCCGAGTAATATTGTTATTAATAATTTTTATGCAAGGCATTCTCTTCATGATAAGGATTTATTGGATGATTCTTGTTCAGGTTCATTCACACGTATGAAGGAAGAATCTAAATGAGATCTTCTTGACCGTATGCAAGAAAACACTAAAGGATGGGAGAATGAGAAAGGCAGAAAGTCAGGTATGAATTATGATTATGAATGCATTAAAGCTTTTATGGGAACTGATGATTTCTATAATGTTAGTGTTGTTTGTGGTCTCTATTCTCAAATCTTTGCAAATTTTCTTAAAGCCTTTGCTTCCTATCTTGATATTCCCAAAAAGGAGTTGAGCAAGTACCATGCACCTTATAAAGATATTGTCCCTGCTAGAAATATAGAAGTGCATGTTGTTAATCCTGCTGTGCCTGAGCCTTATATTGAGAAAATGCACTTCCCTGCTAAGGTAAAGGAACACTCTATTGTAGCTAGTGTGGTTAACAAGAGTATAAAACATCTATTGAACCTGATGAACAAATAACTATTGAACCTACAGTAGTAATAGTAAAAGACCTTGTCTGCGAAAATGTAGAGGATGACCATATTGTCTTTTGTAAGGATGCTTCTAATATTGTTTCACATCCAAATAGACCTATGAAAACTAGTGTTCATATGCTTTTTGGTTAAGATTGGTGATCTTTGCTATTATGATTTGTGTGATATTGGTGCAAGTTCTAGTGCTATTCCTTATGAGCTTTATAAAGAAATTATGCATGCAATTAGTTCTTGTGAACTTGAAGATATTGATGTGGATAGAGAAACTATCTTTTCGATTGGTATTGTTAGAGATGTGGAAGTTTTATGTGGTAAAACTAAATATCATGCTGATTTTCTAGTACTTGGTACAACAGCTAGTAAAACTTATCCTATCATTTTTGGTAGACCTTTCTTGAACACTTGTGGTGAATTTATAGATTGTAAGAAGGAGAAAATATTGACTAAATTTGATGGAAAGTCTTATGAGTTTAATTTCTCCAAATTTTCTAGAGCTCCTTATGAATCTGAATTGCCTAGTGAAAATTTTAGAGTTGAACAACTTTCCTCTATTGCTCTTGCTCCTGACAATGCTTTGCAGCAATATATGGAGGACCACGAAAGTGTGGTCTTTATGGAAGAGAGAAATGAGATTGGCGATATTCTTTTTCGTCAACCGGTGATACTGAAACATAATTTACACATGGAGGACTTGGGTACCACATTACCACCCAAGGAGGATCCTACTTTTTATTTAAACCTTTACCTGATGATCTTAAATATGCTTATATTGATGATAAGAAAATATATCATGTTGTTATAAGTTCTAAACTTTTCAATTGAAGAAGAGGAAAGATTATTGGGAATATTGAAGAAACACCGTGGAGCTATTGGATATACTCTTGATGATTTGAGGGGGATTTCTGCCACTATATGTCAGCATTTTATTAATATTGAATGTGATGCAAAGCCAGTAGTTGAACATCAATGTCGTTTAATTCCTAAGATGACGGAAGTGGTAAGGAATGGGGTATTAAAACTCCTTGATGCTGGTATTATTTTTTCTATTGCTGATAAAGAGCTTATTCCTCAAAGAGTAGTAGTTGGTTATAGAATGTGCATTGATTTTAGGAAAGTTAACAAGGTTACTAAGAAAGATCGTTATCCTTTGCCTTTTATTGATCAAATGCTAGAGAGGTTGTCTAAGAAAACTCATTTTTGCTTTCTTGATGGTTATTCTGGGTTTTCTCAAATTGCTGTTAGAGCAGCTAATCAAGAGAAAAAACCATTATTTGTCTTTATGGTACTTATGCTTATAGACGTATGCCTTTTGGTTTGTGCAATGCTCCTGCTACTTCTCAAAGATGCATGTTTGCTATTTTCATGGTTTTTGTGAAGAAATTGTGGAAGTTTTCATGGACGATTTCTCCATCTATGGAACTTGTTCTGATAACTGCTTGCACAACCTTGATAAAGTTTCACACAGATGTGAGGAAACTAATCTTGTTCTTAATTGGGAGAAATGTCACTTTATGGTGAATGAAGGAATTGTTCTTGGGCATAAAATTTCTAAAAGATGTATTGAAGTTGATAGAGCTAAAGTGGAAGCAATATAGAATATGCCCTGTCCTAGGGATGTTAAAGGTATTTGTAGTGTTCTTGGTCATGCCGGTTTTTATAGGAGGTTTATTGAAGATTTCTCTAAAATATCAATGCCTCTTACTAATCTTCAAAAGGACGTATCTTTTGTTTTTGATGATGATTGTAAGGAAGGTTTTGAAACTTTAAAGAAGGATTTAACTGCTGCTCATATTGTTCAACCACTTGATTGGAATTTACCTTTTGAAATTATGTGTGATGCTAGTGATTTTGCTGTTGGTGTTGTTCTTGGACAGCGAGTATATAAGAAGTTGAATGTTATTCCTTACGGTAGTAAGACTCTTGATGCTGCTCAAAAGAACTATGCTACTACTGAAAAAGAGTTCTTAGCTGTATTTTTTGCTTGTGATAAGTTTAGACCTTATATTGTTGATTCAAAAGTTACTATTCATAATGATCATGCTCCTATTAGATACCTTATGGAAAACAAATTTGCTAAGCCTAGGCTTATTAGATGGGTGCTGCTTTTACAAGAGTTCAATTTGCATATTGTGGATAGAAAGGGTGCCCAAAATCCTGTTGCTAATAACTTGTCTAGATTGGAAAACATTGCCTATGACCCTATTCCTACTAATGATAGTTTTCCAAATGAACAGTTGGCAGCAATAAAGGTAAACTCGCAGGATAGTCCATGGTATGCAGATTATGCTAACTTTATTGTTTCCAAGTATTTGCCTACAACATTTATAGCTCAATGATACGTCTTAAACGTATCCCTAATTTCGGATGCTCCATGATCATATTATGCCAATTGCTACATGTTTTCTCCCTTATTTATGTCATTTTTACCGATTTTCTGGACTAGCCTATTAACAAGATGCCACAGAGCTAGTTCCCTGTTTTCTGCTGTTTTTAGTTTCAGAAAAGTTGTTCTGGAAATATTCTCGGAAATGGAAAATTCGAAGCCCGGAAGTCCTATTTTCCCCGGAAGCATCCAGAAGACCGAAGAGGAGTCGAAGAGGGGCAGCAGGGGGGTCACACCATAGGGTGGCGCGGCCCCCTGGCCGCGCCAGCTATGGGTGTGGGGCCCCTGATCTCCACTGCCTTTGCCCTTTCGCCTATTTAAGCACCCCGGATGGAAAACCCTAAGCACCTAATCAAAATCCCCGAAAAAGTTCCACAACCGCCATCACCGTCAACCCCAGATCAGGGGGTTCTGAATCTGTTTCCGACACCCTGCCGGAGAGGAGATCATCACCGGAGGCTTCTACATCACCATGCATGCCTCCGGAGTGATGCGTGAGTAGTTCATCCTTGGACTACGGGTTCGTAGCTATAGCTAGATGGTTGTCTTCTCCTCATATGCCTCCATGTTTAGATCTCGTGAGATGCCTATCATGGTCGAGATTGACCTTATGTAATTCTCTATGATGTGTTTGCTGGGATCCGATGAATATTGACCTTATGGCAAGTTGATTATAGTCTTTATTTGCATATGTTATTTGTGATCTTGCATGCTCTCTATTTCTAGTGGTTATTCTGGCCAACTAGTTGCTAGTGACTCCAAGAGGGAGTATTTATGCTCGATAGTGGGTTCATGCCTCCTTGTTGCGTTGCTCGAGTGACAGAAACGTGAAGGGGGAGGATGTGCTGTTACCATTAGGGAGAAAACAACGATGAGAGTGCACGTGTGCATAACCATTGCTTACATTACACACTTTGTTTAATGCAATTATCTTTTGCTTGCAACTTAATACCTAAGGGGGTTCGGATGATAACTTGAGGGTGGATTTTTAGTCATAGATGCAGATGGATGTCGGTCTATGTATCTAGTTGTAATGCCCGCACTAAATATCATAGTAATCTTCATGTCATATTGTGGACTATGGTGCAACCTCTATTTGTTAATTGCCCAGTTGTAATTTGTTCATCCAGCATGCTATCTTTTATGGAGAGACACCACTAGTGAAACTATAAACCCCGGTCCATTTTCCACACCGTTAAACAAACCACAGCAATTTCCCGCTTTCTTTACACTAGTTGATATGCACGTGCAACGCACGTTCTCCCTAAACATCAACCAAAAAAAATTGTAAATCAAAATTAACCATGAAATTTGTACATCGTTTGCCAACGCAAAGTTTCACCAAAAATCTAAAATTTCGCAATTACAATAGCGACCAAGTATGACCTACTTGACTCAGTGGTGGATCTCTCCCCTTTGTCGAGGCGAGATCCCTTGTCAGTGGTGTTAATTGTAACAACCGATGTTTCCCCAATTAGGTAAATTTCTTATTATTTTTATTTTATGCATCATCATGACATCATACATCAAGCGCACAATTATTTTCCCAATATTAAAATTTGATGTTTTATAAAACCTTTTTACTGTTGTGTTTTCGCTAAAGAAAATGAAATCATGTTTGCTAAGTATTTTAAATCTTGAGTGAGCTTGGTTTCATATCAATGGAAGCCTTTACCAAATTTGCAAATTTCCCTAAAAAGGTGATGTATGCATGTTCTGACCAAATCTGAATATGTAGTGCTCTTATTCTTAATCCTTTTCTCCATAAATACGAAGCTCATACAATAATGACCAGAACATACATGGCTAAAGGGAAAGGTTGAGCTTATTATCTCTCTAATGCATGATCTTTCTTCATCGCTTAGACTAAATGAAAAAAATAAAGATAATTGACCAGAAACATGAGTGTCGCTCCTAAATATACATCAGAATTATTAAATTGTAGAGTATTTTGCAAAAAAAATCAAGTAGTCTCTTGTGGACACATGGCCAGAGGCCCAGATCGGAGCCCGCAACCCGGATCATGGCCCAGAGATCCGGCGGCGCCATGCAGCAGGCCGAGACGGCCACCCCGGCGGTGCACCGCCACCTCCTCTTTGCCCCCTGTCGGAGTTCCTCAGGCGCCGGCAAGAAGCCTCGCCGCCCCCATGTCCCCAGCCGGCGCACCACCTCCTCCCATGACGCGCCGCCGCGGACACCTCACCTGCCCGGCGGCGCACCGCCACCTCCTCTTTGCCCCCTGTCGGAGTTCCTCAGGCGCCGGCAAGAAGCCTCGCCGCCCCCATGTCCCCAGCCGGCGCACCACCTCCTCCCATGACGCGCCGCCGCGGACACCTCACCTGCCCGGTGGCGCACCTCCACCTCCTCTTTGCCCCCTGTCGGAGTTCCTCAGGCGTCGGCAAGAAGCATCGCCGCCCCCATGTCCCTAGCCGGCGCACCACCTCCTCCTATGACGCGCCGCCGCGGACACCTCACCTGCCCACCGTCATGGACGGGATGGGCGCCGCCACCACCGCCGTGGACGGCAGCAGCGGCAGCCGGAGGCCTCGGATCGGGAGGAGAGAGCTAGGGTTTGGGGGGTTGGGTGGCTCTGGTGACATGGAGCTAGGTGGGCGGTATATTCGCCAGCTTCTGCAAACAGGGTGTGCCTTCTTTGCCCATCACCTCCAGCTCCATCTTCTGCTACGGCCCTCCCTTTCTTAGCTCCTCTCACCATTGCGCCTCTGCCCGCGATGTGGAAGAGCATTGTGTTTCCGATCCGCTCTGATCCAGCCCGAGATGGCACAGAGAGGAGGAGGGGGATGAATAAACAAAACAAAGATGGTCCAGGCCATGGCGGCGCTCGAAGTGGGTGGCCGTTAGCAGTGATCCAGGCGAAGCGGCTTTTTTTCATGCAACTTGCGCTGAGGAGAGGCTAAGCGAAGGGGTATGAAGGTGCTCAACATTGGGGCGTTTTTAGTCGTTGATCTATGTCGTTTCACGGCTGAGATTTAATGTATCCCGACATGTTTACTCTTTTATAAATAGTTTAGAATAATAATTGTGCATGTGCACGTGTAATCTTAGAACATACTCCATCAAAATATATGTATACCATATATTTGAGGTCCAAAGAAACATTTTTACCTGCAAATTATTAAAATTTGAACTCCAATTGAAGAAACTAAAAATGTTTACCATGAAATGTATAAATGTGGCAAAGAAAAATAGCGACCATGTTATCCAAATGTGTCAAATAAAAATAGAGACCATGTTATCCATCATCGTTTTGGCATTACGCTATGTAAAATTAAAATTTTGAAATTTCACTAAATCAAAATACATAAATAACTTCACAAACACAACCTAACATGCATGTGCAACACACATATCATAAGCTATCATAAAAAACATCTATTTTTAATATATATTTTCTCTTTTAGCAAGTTTTCATGTCGCGTAGAATAAATGAGTAATCGATTCGACCGACAGTTCGCGTAATCCTTGCATCAATTTGCCCTTTCCCTATTCTCTCCTTGAGAATTGTACAAGCGATGGCTTCCCTCCTTATGAGAAGCCTAACTGATGTAACAAATTCTATATACACAACCGTCAATACGCACAAAACAATAATAATTGCATTTAAATTAAATTATAAAAAATTCAAACATGTCTTGATTTGATCTACTATTAGTTGATGTCTTTATTAGTATTATTTATTGAAAGGCAGTGGAAAATCTGCCAAGGCCTATGCTTGCCATTGAGTATGTACAGACATAGTCACAGCCAGAGCAGCGTCATCCGTTGGTTCCGATCAAATCGGCGCTGCACATGATAGTCACAAAAGAGGCAGCTAGCAGAAGTGCAACTCCCGAGGTCTCATTTCTTTGTGCTCTTCTAGCCACCCAAGGTGACTCTGTAGCTTTTTTTGCACACTTGAATATGTCGAGAGCTGTGCTTTCACTGTTTGTCAGTGTTCTTACCCCGTGTCTTGTCGCGCCGCCGATGCGGCCGCCAACTAAACTGAATGTTCAGACCAACCATCCTCAGAAAAACTACTTCAGGAACCGATGCCAGTCTAACCATGCAACAGAGCATGGACATGTTGCCATGCAACAGGGCTCCAAAGTAGAGCATGCAGCTGCCTATTGAACGCACTTCCGCCATGGCCACCGAGGAGCTGGTGGCGACTGGCGAGCATATGCAGAGGGCGACTTTGCCGCACCTGGACAGGGAGCAACGGAAATTCCGGCTATTCTCGAGTTGGAACAGCGAACAGGCACACTCACATAGCGACAACTTCTATACAATTCAAACTGCTTGTCGTGTCCTCTGCCATGAGGACGGCCAGGAGCCCAGGACATCACCACGGAACATGTCATCGTGCGCTCATGCGGGATACTGCCATAGGAGCTCTCCAGATAGTTGGGAGCGGGTATATTCCATGCTCGCCTGACGTGCTGGTGTCGGCAGAGCTGGTTCCTCGAGCGACGGCATGCACTACTCGACGACCTTGGTGACGTTGGAGATTTTTTGGGAGCGAGACGTTGTTCATGCGGGAGACTGCGAGTGGAGCGCTCCAGATAGTTGGGAACAGGTATATTCCATGCTCGCCTGACATGCTGGTGTCAGCAGAGCTGGTTCCTCGGACGGCGCATGCACTACTCGACGACCTTGGTGAATGGTGACGATGGGGATTTTTGGGGAGCGGGACCTTGTTCTGGACGGGGTCATCCTCGGAGATGACCAACATGCGTCTTGATCTTCTAGGAGACAATCGTGCCGGCTTTGTTTCTGTCGATCTGCCATGGCCGCCGCCATGGCTCTTGTCTGCACTCTCAATTCCTAGCTTGCATGGGCATAGGAGATAATCAAGGATACGGGAGCAGCACGAATGAGTCCAATCCGATTTTTTCATCTCGTGCAGTGCATGGACTTCGTATCAGCATGACTATGTCGTATGTGTGCTATGGGGCGAGAGTGGGCTGAATTGTGTTACGTATATGTGTGCACGTGTGATCGACCAAGATTGCTTTTCGTTGGTACGCATCCGGATTCTTTTTGTGCGTGTGCTGGACAGATTGTTTCTCGTTCGTGCGCTATTAGCCTTGTAAAAACGAAACGTTTTTTGCTCAACATTGGGAGCATCTCGGCCGTTGATTTGAGGCTATTGAACGCATTAGATTTAATGTATCCCAACATGTTTGCTCTTTTATAAGTATTATAGATATAGATACTGCAAGCATGCACTGTTTTTCCACACTATACATCTAATCTTTGTTTTCTGCAAGACCGGTGAGATTGCCAACCTCACTGTACCGTTGGGGAAAAGTATTTTGGTTGTGTTGTGTGTAGGTTCCACGTTGTTGCTGACACCGGTGAAGCGCCAACACCACCGTCAGTGGCATCAACCTTCCGAAGGTCCTCCTTCTCCTATTGGATTGATAACCTTGGTTCTTAACTAATGGGAAAACTCCTACCGCTGTGCTCATCACACCCTCCTCTTGGGGGTATCCCAACGAGTGCAAGATCTGCACCATCAAGGACTTTTTCCGGCGCCGTTGCCGGGGAGGAAGAAGTATTCTGGCAAGGGGAGTCTCTCACTCTCAACCTCTTTATTTTGTTTATTGTCTTGTTTTTTTTTTGCTTCTTTATATCAAAAACACAAAAAATTAGTTCACTTTATAACATGGAAAGAAACTCAAGTATTTTCAAGTGAAGCGTTCACTTGCTATTTTTGCTTTATCATGCTTGCTATCAATGTTTTATGTCTTTGAAACTAGATATTTTAGGCAAGGTGGGTTCACAGATGAACAACCAAAACATTATAAGGAACACCGCTTGTCACAAAAAGGGATACACTTATGGGAGCAAATTAATAAATTGCATGACTATGCTAAGAACTCGTGCTCCACTTATAATGTTACTTATTGCTTTGATAAATCTTGTTGCTGTAGGAGGTATAAACACCTCCCTTTTCAATGTGAGTATAATGACAACGTTACCGTATCTTCTTATGTTAAAGGAAATTATGAATTATATGATGTGGAACAAATTGAAGAATTTATTGCTTGGAAGGGTGCATTTAAAATTGCCTATTTGGTTGAAAGTATTGATGATGCACCTTATAAATATGAGATTTGTGCTATACTTGAATATTTATTTGATAATTACAAGGATTGTAATTACTACATAATGGAATATCTTAATAAATTCTCTCAACCTAAGGAAGTAACTAATGTCCTGCAGGAGCCTATGGAAGAAGAAATTGCTGAATCTGGAAGCTCATTGGATGAAAAAGAGGAGGAGAGTGATGATCAAGAGGAGGAAGAATGGAACCCATGTTTACCTCCCAATGATAGTAACTCTTTAACTCATACATTATTTGATGAAATTGATACTTGCTATGCTTGTGACCTTGATACTACAATGAATGAAACTTGTGAGAATTATATTGCTACTGTTATTTATGATAATAAATGCTACTTGGATAAATCTTATGATAACGCTCTTGATGATGGTCCTATGTTACTTGATGTTATAAATTATAATGCTATTGAAAATAGGATTGCTATAATGTGTCCTATACCTTTTAAGAGTGACCAATCATTTTGTTTTTCTATATCTAAAAGTGGGAAAGAAGAGGTCTTTACTTTTAATTTTTATCCCACTCTTTTTGAGCTTGATATGAATTGTGTACTTTTAGACCATGAAAACATGCTTTATGTGATAATTATGTAGTTGATTTTTTTCATGATGCTACTGAAAATTATTATGAGAGAGGAAAATATGGTTGTAGGAATTTTCCTGTTACTAAAACACTTCTCTTTTTGTTGAAAGTTTTGAAGTTGTTCTTGTTCTAGTTTGAGCTTCTTGAATTTATTTCTTTACAAGATTCCTATGCATAGGAAGTGGGTTACACTTAAATTTGTTTTATTATTGCTTCTTGATTCTCTCTTTTGCTTTAATTCATATTTCTTATTTGAGCATCTACTTGAGTTTCCCTTTCATGCTTAGCTGAAAGGTGTTAAAGAAAAGCGCTACCGGGAGACAACCCATTTTATTTCGCTGTTTCAACCTGTTTTCTTTCGTTTTCTTTGGTGTGCTTTGCACCTGGGTGTTGTCTATTTCCTTAGAAACCCCTCTGTATCTTTTCTTTTGAGTTTTTGTTGAGCCAAGTAAAGCCTCTAGTGGAAAATTGAGCCTATATTTCGGATTTCTGCGCAGGAAACAGATTTCTTCTGTCCACTGTTAATTCCGTTAAAAATCATAGAAAATTCAAAATGACCTGAGCTTTTTTTTGCTTAATCCTGAGTTATATACTCAAAGTTTCTTAGAAGACCACTTTTTCATTTGAGCAACATAAGATTTTTTAGAAAATCGATCTTTACCCGTTGTTCTGTTTTTGACAAATTTCTGCCATTTATCGCATTTGTATCTTATTCTCTTTCTTTTGGTGTTCATTTGAGAAAAATAGTTTTGAAAGAAGTTGTGACAGTATCTAATGTGTTTTTGAGTGTTATACTTGTGTTGAAACTGAACCATGTGAATTTATTATTTCAATTTCACCAACGTTGCTAATGAAGATTGTGAGAATTTAGGTGTGAAGGAAGTTTTCAAGGGTCAAGAGAAGAGGATGATATGATGTGATCAATAAGAGTGAAAAGGCTAAGCTTGGGGATGCCCCAGTGGTACATCCAAGCAAATTCCAAGAATACTTCTTCATCAACAAATTATCATGTCACTTCTAGTGAAACTATATTTTTATTTGGTCGCATCTTATGTGCTTTGCTTGGAGCGTCTTTTATTTTTTTGTTTTCAGTTTGCTTTTGCTTTTGCTTTCATTTTGATTTTACTTTCATAATAAGCTTGGTTGGACCGCAGAATTATTTTATTGGAGAGTGACACGCTCCGCTTTTTCTTGAGAATACGTTGTATTCTTAGTCTCTGTCTAGCTCCTGCATTTATTCAGCCCCTGTTTTGCATGAATCTTTATTAGAGCTGTTAGTTTTAGTAGTATTATTTGAGTACTCTCATGTTTGCTTGCTTTATCATAAATATTATTTTTTGTTAAAGCATGTTTTGTATGGTGCTTGTTGGGAGAAAGAAAACTGCTGCTTGAAGTAGAATTTATAACAGTGCTAGTTGAAGCTTGTATAGACTGTGGCTAGGACTTTTTCATGCCATGCTAAATGTTATTTTAGGTTTAAAGCCTTGTGGTTATTGAGTAGCATGATTAGCCTAAAATAGCTGAGAGTGTTTAATATGTATTGAAAGATTCATGAGTTGTTCTTGTCATAGTAAAACATCAATATATGGCATTCTCTTTCGAATGTTATATTTGGTTGACTTGGCGCATGCTCACACCATATTTATGACACAAACCAGTCACGAATAGCCTCCATGACCACTTAGTTTTTGAACTTGTGATACTTCTTATGTTTTAATTAATGATGCTTATGTCCCTATGCATGCTTATGGATCTTATTCTCTCTTGATTTGTCGCTCCCAGTCTTTTGCTAGCCTTCACTAGTATTGAGTATGAGCTCTACTCGTGCATCCAAACTGCCTTAAACCAAAGTTTTTCCCATTGTGTCCACGATACCTACCTACATTTGGTATTTAACTGCCATTCCAAGTAAATTGCTCATGTGTTACCTTTAAAACCTTCAAAATTACTCCTGCTTTATGTTCATGTTTTTGCTCATGAGGACGTCAATAGAGAATCTTTATCTCACTTGTTGATTGGATTTCACACCCTGGACTAGTGGCTTCATCCGCTTATTCAAATGATAGAAGATTTGGCAGCAGGGTGCCCAGCCCCAAATTAATGCAAACAAATTCTCTTCACTATTTTTGCCCCAGATTTATCAGTCAAAGCATAATTGTGTAAACAAAGGAGAAAGAGGAATGACCTTCTAAACCAGTTCCGTCCTTCACCATGGGAGCCGCTCTTGTGAATCTAGTTGACTTGTGACATACTGTATTTTCTGTTTACCATTCGTTGACATTAGCATACATCTCCCAAAATATAGACATTCCTCCACAAATGTCAAACTTTTAATACCTCTGTTTAATAAAATAAAAAGCTCTAGCACATGAGTGATCCCTGCTTCCCTCTGCGAAGGGCCTTTCTTTTAGTTTTATGTTGAGTCTCCATCTTCTAACTTTATGCATAGTTGATAGAGCATTTTTGCCATTCTGAGTTCTGTGTGCATTTGTCCCATAAGAATCAATAATTAATTCATGATGTGATATTATTTATTCTTAAATTATTTGTTCTAGTCTTCCTCTTGAACTTTGAAGGTGCCGTGGCATTTATGTTTTTCCCCACTCTTAAGGACTATCGAAATATCACTTGGACATGCTTTCTCTATACCTGAAACAAACGTTTTACCTTTCTTTGCATTATTATTTATGATCCTTTATTTGAGTTACTCTTTGTGATGCAAAGTAATTGCTATGATTTATTATTAAAGTTTTATTTATCATGCCCGTGTTCAAAGTTTTATGATCTCAGCGTGCATATGCTTTACATTAGATTGATCAAGTTTATGTTATTAGCATGTCACCTCAGAAATTATTGTTTTATTGCTTACCTACTCGAAGACGAGTAGGAACTAAGCTTGGGGAGCTTGGGGTTCATGCCTCCATGTTGCCTTGCTCGAGTGACAGAAACGTGAAGGGGGAGGATGTGTTGTTGCCATTAGGGAGAAAACAACGGTGAGAGTGCCCGCGTGCATTATCATTGCTTACATTACACACTTTGTTTAATGCAATTATCTGTTGCTTGCAACTTAATACCTAAGGGGGTTCGAATGATAACCTGAGGGTGGATTATTAGTCATAGATGCAGATGGATGTCGGTCTATGTATCTTGTTGTAATGCCCGCACTAAATATCATAGTAATCTTCATGTCATATTGTGCACTACGGTGCAACCTCTATTTGTCAATTGCCCAGCTGTAATTTGTTCACCCAGCATGCTATCTTTTATGGAGAGACACCACGAGTGAAATTATGAACCCCAGTCCATTTTTCCACACTGTTAAACAAACCACAACAATTTCCCGCTTTCTTTACTTACTGCAAGCATACACTATTTTTCCACACTATACGTCTAATCATTGTTTTCAGGAAGACCGGTGAGATTGACAACCTTACTGTACCGTTGGGGCAAAGTATTTTGGTTGTGTTATGTGCAGGTTCCACGTTGTTGCTGACACCGGTGAAGCGCCAGCACCACCGTCAGTGGCATCAACCTTCCGAAGGTCCTCCTTCCCCTGATGGATTGATAACTTTGGTTCTTAACTAAGGGGAAAACTCCTACCGCTGTGCTCATCACACCCTCGTCTTGGGGTATCCCAACGAGTGCAAGATCTGCACCATCACTCAACAAAGAAGAAAATTCTTTTATGATTTGAGGCTTTATTTTTGGGATGACCCACACTTATATAAAGAAGGAGTAGATGGTATTATGAGAAGATGCGTTCTAGATCATGACCAACAAGAGATATTGAGAAAGTGCCATGGTAGTGCTTATGGAGGACATCACGCTGGAGATAGAACCGCACAAAAGGTTCTAGAATCAGGTTTCTATTGGCCTACTCTCTTTAAAGATGCATGTAAAAAAAATTATCTTGTGATGAATGTCAAAGAGTTGGCAATATTTGACGTAATGAAATGCCTACAAGTTATTCTCTTGTTATTGAACCTTTTGATTGTTGGGGATTTGACTTTATGGGTGCGTTTCCTCCTTCGAATGGTTATAATCATATTCTTGTTGCTGTTGATTATGTTACTAAATGCGTAGAAGCTATACCTACAAAAAGTGCTTATGGTGAGGCCTCTTTAAAAATGCTTAAAGATGTTATTTTCCCTAGGTTTGGTGTGCCTAGATATCTTATGACTGATGGAGGCTAAATATGATTTTAGAAAAAACCCTTGCTAAATATGATGTTAATCATAGAACCGACTCAGCTCATCATCCTAAAACCAGTGGGAAAGTAGAATTATCAAAGAGAGAAATTAAATCTATCTTGCAAAAGACTGTTAATAAATCTAGGAAGAATTGGTCTGATAAGTTGAATGATGCTTTATGGGCTTATAGAACTGCTTATAAAAATCCTATGGGCATGTCTCCTTATAAAATGGTTTATGGAAAAGCTTGTCACTTGCCTTTAGAATTAGAACACAAAGATTATTGGGCAGTGAAAGAGCTTAATAAAGATTTTAAACTTGCTGGTAAGAAAAGAATGCTTGACTTGAGTTCTTTAGATGAATGGAGATGTGAAGCTTATGAAAATGCTAGACTCTTTAAAGATAAAGTTAAACAATGGCATGATAGGAGAATTATTATGAGAGAGTTTCATGTTGGTGAGAAAGTTCTATTGTATCGGTCTCATCTCAGATTTTTTGCAGGAAAATTACTCTCAAGATGGGAAGGACCATATGTTATTGAAGAGGTGTATCGTTCGGGTGCAATCAAAATTGCTTCCTCGAAGATAACACTACACAAGTGGTAAATGGGAAAAGACCCAAACATTATATTTTCGGGGATTCTTATGATGAACATGTTGATATTATTCAAGTAATAACTCCGAAGAAGTTTATTAGAGGGTAGATTCCAGAATCTGCAGAGTCCGTTTTCGAATAGGTAACAATTCTGTTAAGAAAAAGTTTACGTATCGCTTTCCAACTTTTATTTTTATGATTTATGGAAAATATGAAAAGTATCGAGCTGAAGAAGGGTAGGAGATGGTGCTCGAGGGCACCACACAACCAGGCGGAGCGGCCCCCCCTTGGCCGTGCCACCCTATGGTGTGGGCGCCTCGGAGCCCCTCTTCTGCTCGTTTTCGACTTGCACTTTCCTTTCGATACGTATGTTTCTGCTATATAGACCCCCTGACCCCCCGAGGTCTGTATATCGTTTTCTCGTCGTGTTTCTGTTTCGATCTGTTTCTGCCATGATCCATTTTCAGTTTTAGAATCACTATGGCCTCAGCCAACAACAACAAGGGCAAGGGACCGTTGAAATATGATCTCCAAGACCAGAAGAAGAATGAGGAGATCGAGAGTGGAGCTGAAGGAGATGTAGAAGAAAACCCGCGCGTGCACCCACGCGCCACCATCGGAAGCATTGGAGTGGTTGCAAAACCCTTCGAGCAAACGACGAGGATGAGCACTTGAGGGAAGGCCCCACGTCACTGTTTAGCTTCAAGGACACCACTTCCGGGCATTAAGAAACCTTTCCATACCTTAATTCATAAGTATCAATTTATGAGCGTACCCATGGCAAAGTTGCCTTCTCACTGGATATGGATCGTTCTAACCGTGCAGGTGAGGAAAGCCCCCAATCTGATATAGTGTGGGGAAATAATTCCAAGAGCTGGGATTCACCGTTGGACAAGTTCCAGAACTGTATTGAGAGCAATACGGAGCTGATATGCAGGCTCATTGATGTGATTGATGATGTGAAGGAGTCACTTGATAAGCTTATTGAGAAGGATTCACCAGTGATGACCCACAAGTATAGGGGGTGTATCGTAGTACTTTCGATAAATAATAGTGTCGAACCCAACGAGGAGCAGAAGGTGTTGACAAGCAGTTTCGATGATGGAATAACTGTAAATACTGGAAAATAAATTTGTAGAAGTTTTCGATATTGCAGATAAATAAAGTACGAGTAAATAAAATGCAGTAGTAATAATGGAAGCAAGTGGCCCAATCCTTTCTTCAGAAAATGACAAGCCGGTAGGTTTACTTATGATTAACAAACGTTCTCTGGGACACACGGGAGGTTTCTGTCAAGTGATTTTGTTCCATGCAGTGTTAGGTGTTTTGATAAGTGTTGTGTGGGTGAACCTATGCTAATGTACCGTCCCATCCAAGACTAATACATACTTGTGATTATACCCCTTGCAAGCATCCGCAACTACAAGAAAGTAATTAAGAAATAAATCTAACCACGGCTTTAAACTCCCTCGTGCAATGGTTTCCTAACGGGGGTTTAGGTTTCTGTCACTCCGGCAACCCCACAATTAGTAGCCAAATACACGATGCATACCCCTAGGCCCATAAATGGTGAAGTATCATGTAATCGACGTTCACATGACACCACTAGGAGAATAACACCACAACTTAAATATCAAACATTAAATATTATTCAACATTACTTCACTACTAACAACTTGACTTCTCCCATGTCCTCAAGAACAACACGAACTACTCACAAGACATCATATGGATCATAATCAGAGGTGATATAATGGATGATAACAATCTGGTCATAAACTGCAAACACCGATAAATCTCACAAGCATCAACTACTAACAAGTAATCCACACCGGGAGAGAGATCTAATGCAAGACAACGACAGAGGCCCCTAATTGTTACATCGGGATGACGGTGGATGATGAGGGTGATGATGCTGGTGGTGATGACGATGATGATGACGATCTTGATGATGCCCAGAGCGATGACGGTGACGATGGCGGTGATTTCCCCTCTCCGGAGAGGAATTTCCCTGGCAGATTTCTCCCTGCCAGAGAGCTTTTCTCTCTCGGGTGTTTTCCGCCTTGCGGCGGCGGAATAATTCTTCGAAGATGGAATGAGGCTTAGGGTTTTCTGGAGCCCAAGCATGCCAAAGATGACCCCCAGAGGTGGGCCAGGGTGGCCACACCACTAGGTGGCGCGGCCAGGGGGCGCGCCACCCCTAGGTGTGGGCCCTTGGTGGCCCCCCTTTGGCTCTCCTTCTAGATGAGTTCCTCCTCTGAACTTTTAGGAACCCCCGGATGTCCCCCTTCTTCTTCTGATCTTCTGAAATATGGTATCTCGATGGTGCTTTTTCCATCAGATTTCTGGTCCCGGTGTTTAATAAAACATGCAAAATAAGATAAAATAACATAAGGGATGCATCATAACATGAAATATATCGATGAATAACATAAAATAGTGATGCAAGGACGTATCAACTCCCCCAAGCTTAGACCTTGCTTGTCCCCAAGTGAAACTGAACTCAGAAAACATGACCACAGGTTTATGGAGTGAAGAGTCGATAAATAAAATATGGACAAGAAGCATCACATTTACCTATGCACCAATCATTACAGAAAGCAACTTCCTCTCATATAACTTAACTTGAAACAAGTAAAGGGAGTCACAAACAAAGATGCAAAAGAGAGAATCAAAGTTCGTGATGGCAAACTTCGTTCTTGGTCAAAGAACATTTAATGAAATTATACTTATCTTAGGTGAAGTCTTTATAACAAGGTTTATAGTGTAGGGATCAACATGTTTAATTATAACAACTCTTTTACATTGATTCATAGCTTTCAAAGCAATATTCATTCAGATAATAAAGCATGTGCTAAGCAAAGAAGGATATAAAACATGATTGAAAAAATGAACATATAGATGATGTGATCACAACAACTCAAATGCTTGCTGAAGAAAGAAGGAAATGGGTTTACTGACTCAACATAAAAGTAAAAGATAGGCCCTTCGCGGAGGGAAGAATTGACTACTCATGTGCTAGAGCTTTTATTTTAATAAACATAGGTATAAAATGTATGACACTCCTCCCATCCATCTTACACAAACCATGGCTAACCGAATCCTCGGGTGCCTGCCAACAATCACAAACCGTGGAGGAGTGTCTAAATTTTGAGAGGTGTATATTTATGCCAACGAATGGCAAACAGAAAATACAATACGTCATAAGCCAACTAGACTCACAAGAGCATCTCCCATAGAAGGAAGCAACTGGTATAGAAGTTCATCCCTCTTTCTCTTTTGTTTACACAATTATGCTTTGATTGATAAATCAGGGGCAAAAAGAGTGAAGAGAATTTGTGTTATTATTTGGGGATGGGAACCCCGCTGCCAGCTCTTCTAGCATTTGGATAAGCGGATGAAGCCACTAGTCTAGGTGTGCGAGTCCAATCAACAAGTGAGACAAAGATTCTCTATTTGCGTCCTCATGAGCTAAAACAGGAACACAAAACATGAGTAATTTGAAAGTTTTAAAGGTAGAACATGAGTAATTTACTTGGAGTGGCGGTGAAATACCACATGTAGGTAGGTATGGTGGACACAATGGGCAAGGTTTGGGGGTTTAAGGTTTGGATGCACGAGAAGCATTCCCTCTCAGTATAGGGTTTTTGGCTAGCAAGGCTGGGTAGCAAGCATAAGAGTTGAAGGAAAACAAACAAATATACATATGATGAAACCAATCATGAAATCTTCATTGAAAGCACAATCGATCTTAACTTGTGAATACTAAGTTTATGAGCTAATAGGCAAATTCCTCTTTCTTATACTAGAAACTCAAATTATTATTTCTACTGACCCAAGCTAAGTTTGCCAAAACCAACTAGATTAACTTGACGATCTCTAGAGTGATACCAAATACTAATAACAAGCTCAACCATATGACAGAAGTTGAAAACTGAAATAATGTGCATAGAAGATAAATGATGAAACTTCTCATTAAAATTTCAAACCGGCAACTCACACCAACGGATACAACGATAACCAATTAGGGAGAGACACTTCCATACTGCAAACCATCCTATATGATTACCTCTCCACTCATTATATGACTCTACTGAAAAGGTAAAAAGATAAAAGATAGTGATGTGATACCGCGGCACTCCCCCAAGCTTGGAACAAGCCGAGGGGATGCCAATACCAATGACGAATCAATTCTTCGGTGGTGGTGGATCCTTCTCATCCTCGGTCTTCCAAGGTAAAGGCTCTCCATCTACAAATGACGTCCTGGTCTGTATCATCCTGAAACTAGCAGTAGAGCTTATACGTTTAAACCTGTTCTCATACTCACAGTTATGGTTCTGCACAACATAGAGTTGTGTTTGCAGATCATTGGTGATCTTGGTGAGTGATAGAATCTCCTCCCAAAGCTTCCAATTCTCCCTCTTGTATTCAGCGATCTATTATGTATTTATCCTGTCGATGATCTCAACTCCACGCTATGCCATCTTCTTGTACCTGAAAACTTCTTGCTCCAGTTCTTCCATCCTAGCTTCCAGACTCCCTTCTCCTCTAGGGCCCTGAACATCTTCGATCTGCACCTTCCCGTCCTTGAGCAGCAATTCCTTGGGATGCATCTTCAACTCGTCCATGTATGGGTTGACGATGTTCTCAAAGAAACCGTCTTTGGGAGATCCAGGAGAAGCCATTGTTGCTCTAGATCTGAAGATGTAATCTGGCAGAAAAAACTCAAAACAGAAACACGACGAGAAAACTATATACGGACCTCGGGGGGTCCGGGGGATTATATAGAAAAAAGTTTCATAACGAAAGGAAAGTCCATGTCGAAAATGAGTCGGAGAGGGGCTCTGGGGCGCCCAAACCAAGGGCTGGCGCAGCCAGAGGTGGGCCCGCACCACCCTATAGTGTGGAGCCTCCCGGCTCCGTCCCCCTCTCGTTTCCGGCTCATAATTTTTCATTTCCAAAAATAGTAAAAATAAAAGTTGGAAGATGTTTCGCGAACATTTTCTTACCAAAACTGATACCTATTCGAAAACCGACTCTGTAGTTTCTGAAATATGCTTCTTAATGAATTCCTTTGGGATCATGGCTCGAATACAATCAACATTTTCATTATAAGGATCTCCAGAAATATAATGCTTGAGTCTTTGGCCATTCACCACTTGTGAGAAGTTGTCTTCAAGGGAAACAATTTTAATTGCCCCTGAACGATATACCTGTTCGATAACAAAAGGTCCTTCTCATTTAGAGAGTAATTTTCCTGCAAAAAATTTGAGACGAGACCTATACAAAAGCACTTTCTCACCAAAATGAAATTCTCTTTTAATAATTCTCCTATCATGACACCTTTTAACTTTCTCTTTAAAGAGCTTAGCATTTTCGTATGCTTCACTCTTCCATTCATCTAAAGAACTTAAATCAAGCAACCTTTTCTCACCAGCAAGTTTAAAATATCTATTCAGGTCTTTCACTGATCAATAAGCTTTGTGTTCTAATTTTAGGGGCAAGTGAAAAGCTTTTCCATAAACTATTTTATAAGGAGACATGCCCATGGGATTTTTGTAAGCAGTTCTATAAGCCCACAGAGCATCATTTAATTATACTTTCCCACTAGTTTGAGGATGAAAGGGTGAGGCAATTCTATGATTAACATCATATTTACCAAGAGTTTTTCTAAAACCACCATGAATAAAATGAGAACCCCCATCAGTCATAAGATATCTAGGTACACCAAACCTAGGGAAAATGATGTCTTTAAGCATTTTTATTGAGGTTTCACCATCGGCACTTTTAGTAGGTATAGCTTATACCCATTTAATAACATAATCAAAACCAACAAGAATATGAGTGTAGCCTTTTGAAGGAGGGAAAGGACCCATAAAGTCAAAACACCAACAATGAAACGGTTCAATAACAAGAGAATAATTCATAGGCATTTCATTACGTCTAGAAATATTTCCAACTCTTTGACATTGATCACAAGATAAAACAATTTTCTAGCATCTTTAAAGAGAGTAGGACAATAAAAACCTGATTGTAGAACTTTATGTGCAGTTCTATCTCCAGCGTGATGTCCTCCATAAGCACTACTATGACATTTTCTCAATATCTCTTGGTGTTCATTTTCAGGAACACATCTTTGCATAATACCATCAACACCTTCTTTATATAGGTGTGGGTCATCCCAAAAATAATGCCTCAAATCATAGAAGAATTTTCTTCTTTGCTGAGCTATAAAGGTAGGAGGCAAATACTTCAAAACAATAAAGTTAGCATAATCAGCATACCATGGACTCTCTTGAGAGCTCACTTTTATTGCAGCTAATTGTTCATTAGGAAAACTATCATTAACAGGAATAGGGTCATCAGAGATATTTTCTAATCTAGACAAATTGTTAGCAGCAGGATTTTCAACACCCTTCCTATCCACAATATGTAAATCAAACTCTTGTAAGAGAAGCACCCATCTAATAAGCCTAGGCTTAGCATCTTTCGTTTCCATAAGGTACTTAATAAAAGCATCATCAGTATGAATAGTAAATTTAGAATCAACAATATACTTCCTAAATTTGTCACAAGCAAAAACTACAGCTAGGGATTCTTTCTCGGTAGTAGCATAATTCTTTTGAGCAGCATCAAGAGTTTTACTAGCATAATGAATAACATTTAACTTCTATTTACCCGCTGTCCAAGAACAGAACCTACAACATAATCACTAGAATCACACATAAATTCAAATGGTAAATTCCAATCAGGTGGTTGAACAATAGGGGCAGATATTAAAGCCTTCTTTTAAATTTCAAAAGCTTCTTTACAATCTTCATCAAAAACAAAAGGTACATCTTTTTGAAGAAGATTAGTAAGAGGCTTTGATATTTTAGAGAAATCTTTAATAAACCTTCTATAGAAACCAACATGACCAAGAATACTACGAATACCTTTAACATCCCTGGGATAGGGTATTTTCTCAATAGCTTCAACTTTATCTCTATCAACTTCAATACCTCTTTCAGAAATTTTATGTCCAAGAAAAATTCCTTCATTAACCATAAAACGACATTTCTCCCAATTAAGAACAAGATTAGTCTCCTCACATCTCTGCAAAACTTTATCGAGATTCTGCAAACAATTATCAAAAGAAGTTCCATAGACGGAGAAATCGTCAATGAAGACTTCCACAATTTCTTCACAAAAACCATGAAAGATAGCCGACATGCATCTTTGAAAAGTAGCAGGAGAATTACATAAACCAAAAGGCATACGTCTATAAGCATAGGTTCCAAAAGGGAAAGTGAAAGTTGTTTTCTCTTGATCAGGCTTTCTAACAGTAATTTGAGAGAACCCAGAATAACCATCAAGAAAGCAGAAATGAGTTTTCTTAGACAACCTTTCTAACATTTGATCAATCACTACCAAATTCCGTGCGATCCGGAATGTTTTGAGCGGAACGTTTTGATAACGTCGCGCGGTTTCTGTCGCGGATGGCTGAAAAGTGGAATTTGCTCTCCACGTATTGGTTTGGTCTGTCGCAGACTAGTTTTGCCCGACTTTTTGCTAGTTTTACGTCGCGGATTTTTGTCTCCGGCCCAGTAGCCCACTAAGAGCCCAACTGCCTTCGACGAAACTTGCCTGGTCACGTAGAACGTCGCGAATTTTTCTTGGGGCCACACATCCTGCCATGTTTGACTGGCTACCACCACGCCCTTTGATGGGGGGGATGGTAACCCGGTAGGCCAACTCCAAGGTGTGATCCGGCCCAAAGGGTGCTGCACAGGATCCGGCTAAGAATAAAGAGACTTCTGGAAGGCCCAAAGTGTGTAGGCCTCGTAACCCGGATTGTGGGTTGCGGTAAGGAAAGCTAGGGTTTGTAAGTAAAGTTCGAATATGACTCAAGATGTGCCTTGAAGGGCAAGTTAGGGGTGTACGGGTGCTTTATAAACCGGCCCCTAGGTTTGGTTTGCCAGAGATTCAAGTCATAGTTGTAACACCTGTTATCGAGTATCCAGCATAATTCATATTGAGATCCGGCGAGTTAGTTTCCGGTTCTTAGATTGCTTTCCGCCATGTCTTCCTTCGAGCTAAACCCTCTCCCGAATACCTGTGTCGACTTGCCCCAAGATCAGTTACCCCCGGTAACATCTGCCGTGATTATCCCACGACAGTTGGCGCCCACCGTGGGGCCTGCGTCCAAAGGTGTTTACATCACGGGAGAAGCTCGGAAGAACATGAAGAACCTCGTCGTCGGTGAGATCTACGATGACCACGAAGGAAAGAAGATGGTGGACGATTCCGGCTGGGGGCCTGAGTTGGATCGCCTCGAATCTGGATCGGTCGTGACGATCGGCCGAATCAACGTCTTCATCGGCATGGTATGTACCTCTGGTTCGATTCCTGACAATTTTTCTGATCCTGTATCAGGGGAGGCTGCGTACGCCCAACCCGATAGAGAAGAGTCAGTCGGAACAACATACCAGGCAGAGGAGCCTATTACATGTTGGGAACAGCCGGAGGAGCCGGCATGGACTCCGCGCGACCCAAGCGATGGAAAGGATGACACTGCATCCATTAAGGACTTGCTGGAAGATCGGTATGAGAAGGAAAACAGCGAGGAAGAACAATACGAATCTACACCGGGCATCATGCGCCGGGTTGCAGTTTATGCGGCTCCCGCGATCAATCTCAATCAAGAAAACGCAGCCGCGGCGCCAGTCGGGGCGGCTCAGGCAGTGGCCCAGCAGCAAGGCACAGTTGACCCGGTCTTGGTCCAGGTCGATGGAGAGTCGGCATCAGTCACCAGTCGCCCAGCAGACGAGGAGCGACACGCAAATATGTTTGGGTTCCAAGCAAACCGAACACCGGGGGCGGGCCCCTCGAATCCGCGCCACCCGGCTCTGTTTGATAATAATTTGATCTTGGACCCCACGGTCTTGGCCACAGTTATTACCCCAGAAAACGCGGCAGAGCGCGTAAGAGACCTGGACGTGGCTCGTCGTGCATTGGAGCAGCAAAGAAGGCAACTAGAAGCAGAAAGGCAGGGGATGGCCGCGCGACAGCGCGAATTGGATGACCGAGAGACCCGGCTCCGGGAGGAAACGACAAGGATGCACCAAAGGCACCGAACTATGCTGCCGGCAACAGGAGGGGTTATTAACCCGACTGCCCTGGTATTCACGCCTCAAGATCAGCCGATTCCACCGGTGAACCAAGGGACCATACCGCGACCGTCAACAGGAGCACAGCCGGTAAACGCGCCAGCCGGGTTACCTTTGCCGCAGACGGGGGTGACAGCCGGCAATACCATGCCACCACCACCATCACAATTCCACACACCAGCAGGCCATTACAACAATCCCATGGACAACGTGTACGCAGCAACGCTCGCATTGAACCAGATTCCTGTAGGAGATTCGCCTCATGCAGAGGGAACCCGACGAGCGATCGATCTGCTACACACCGCGGTAGCACAGCAAGCCAATTATCCGGATCATAGAAGCGGAATGCATGGGACGCCGTACGTCAGTCAGCAGCAGGGCAATGTCCAAGCAAGTGCGGCACGACGAAGGGAAGAGCAACAGCAAATGCCGCCTCCACCGCGTATCCAGACAGTACCAGTAGTATCAGCAGCGCAGGCGGTGGTGGACAGTTCCAGGGCCAGAAGAGCCGGGGCCGGGTCTGCAGGGCACGAATTGCCGGTGGCGCCGCACCTCGTGGCACCCCCAGCCGGGTCACGTGTCTCCCGAGTAAGACCAGCCCCAACCACCCTGGCGGGACCCAAGTGCCTCTCGGACGATATCAGAGCAGAATCTTACCCGGAGAAGTTCAAAGAACCGGGGAAAGTAGTAAATTATGAGCCAACAATGGATCCAGAAACGTGGCTGAGCAGCTACGAGATGGCGATGTCAATTCGCAACGCATCCGAGAATCTCCAAGCCAAATTCATGTACTTAATGATGTCAGAGGGAGCAGCAAAGTTATGGTTCACCAATTTACCGGAAAAGTCGATCAAATCGTGGGAGGAACTAAAGACCGCATTTATCAAACACTTTCATGGGACGTGCAGAAAGTTATTTACTATTGATGATTTAGAAAGATGCGTTCAGAAGAAAGGAGAGTCAGCACGCAGCTGGGTACGCCGGGTTATGGAGATACTCCACTCGTCTACAGATATCCAGCCTAAGGACGCGCTACAAGCTATGGCAAAAACATGTAAGTATGTTCCTTTAGTGCAAAAGTTAACTCGCATGAAATCTAGTAGGAATGCAGCGGAGGTTACGATGGGAGAGTTAATGGATGCATGCAACAAACACGCTGCAACGGATACCACAGAGGAGGAAGTTGATGACAAGAAAGCGAAAGCAAACACAGGTAACAGTGGGAAAACCGGCAATGGATCGGCGCCAAACAATAATGGAAATAGCCAGAACAAACGCCCGTTTGAAGGGAATTCCGAGTTTGTAGCCAACACGGAGGCCGGGTCTTCAAGACCTAGATCCGAAGGAAATTTTAATACTGGAAATCACAATGGGGGACACTACCAAGGACCTCCAAGACCAAGCAACAGTTGGGACATATTTAGGATGGCATGCCCGAAGCATAGCAGGAACGGCAAGCCGGCCAATCATTCGTTGGAGCAGTGTGCCGACTTACAAAGGTGGAAGAACGAGGAAGTGAACAGAGCCATGCGAGGTGCAGGCCGAGGAGGAGGCCCGGGCCTAGGTGGAAATTTGGGCAACGGACCACCCCCAGCCGGCAACCCGCCAGCTGGAAATCAAGGTAACAATCAAGGGGGAGCGGGAGGTTTTCAAGCTAACCCCAAACAACTGGGTCAATATCACGTGCACACTACGGGAGGCTCTAACAAGGATAAGAAGATACTGAAACAAGCAGTTAATTCGGTCTCTTCCGCTGTTCCAAGATATTTGAGGTGGTCAGAACAAGAGGTAACATGGAGCAGGAAGGATCACCCGGACAGAGTTGATCACCCGGGAGTCCTAGCTTTGGTAGTGGCACCACAGGTCAACGGCTACGAGCTGAAAAAAGTCTTGATGGATGGAGGAAGTAGTATCAATATCCTGTACTGGGAAACTTTTCTGCGTATGGGCTTAAAGGAATCGCAGCTGCAAAAGAGTACAACAGTTTTTCACGGGATAGTGCCGGGTCATTCGGCATGCCCCGAAGGAAAGGTGGCACTGGAGGTAGCTTTTGGAGAGTCAAAGGACAATTACCGAGTCGAGTGGCTTACCTTTGAGGTAGTAAAGTTGCGCAGTCCTTATCATGCATTGTTTGGAAGGCCGGCTTATGCCAAATTCATGGCAAGACCGTGTTATGTGTACCTACAGCTGAAAATCCCGGGTCCTAAGAAGACCATTACAATACACGGAAATCGGGATATAGCAGCTGAATGTGATGAGGGAGATGCGGCAATGGCCGAGCAAGCCTGCAGGAAGGAAGAGCTCAAACATTACCGTTCTCAGGTGGACCTAGAAGAGAGGACAACGTCAAAAAAGCCAACTCCTGAGGGGGACAAAGCAGAAATTAGGGCAGAACAAAACCCTAAGATGGTAGGCTTCATCAGGAGCGATCCTTTCAAAACTCCTAGCAGGAAAGAAGAAGACGTACCGCCATCCGCAGCTGATCACGCTTCAAGGACGATATACCCGGATTGGCTAGCAAATCCGGTACTCATTATGAAAGGGCCTAGCAAATGGAGAATGTGCATCGGCCGTACCAACACGAGGCCGATTCTCGAGAATAACTAAAGCAGTGTAATGGACGGCAGGTTTCATACGCACTCTTTTCCTATCCAGGGTACCTAAGGGGACTGGAAGGTTTTTAATGAGGCGGCCTGCTGATTCAAAAAAGAAATTTTTATCGATAAAAGAAGATGGTCTCGAGTCTTATCATGGTCTTTGCTTCAGTTACAAGTAAGTAATGATTGTTATTATCAATACGTCAATATCATTGAAATACGTCACGTGCATATAGGTCTTCGGGGATTGGTGTGCTTAAATAAGTAATCACAAACCCGGAGACTCGGCCTTGATGCCTATGAGTTATGAGGGCTGATTACTCGAAAAAACGGGTACGGCTGCAATCTTATAACCGGACAAAGGAGCCAAATTTCTTGATTATTCTTACTTAAGCTTGATGTGACTCGCGCTAAAGTGGCATGATCTGTTCGCTTACGATTACAATCAAACTATGCAGCCCAATGGGACTTGCTTGACCCTGTTTTTCGTATAGATGTAACAGCATGGTATCCACGCGAAAGCCGGCTTACAGTACAAGATAATCAAAAGGGTCATCTAAACCACAAGTCCATGCAGAGTATAAGGCTCAAATAGCCGGAAACTCAACAAGTATTAAGCATGACTTCAGTATTTATGTGAATAGCTATTGGTCTTCAGCTTGGTAAAGAGCAGTTTGTCATCTGAGAAAGGCCACGCCCCCTTAGCTCGTACTTTGGGTCATGGGGACTGGTGACTTCGAGACAGAAGCAAACTGCTTAACTACTAAAGCTCGTAAACCTTAGTTTCCGAGTCTTGGGGACTTAAAGAAAAGTCCGTCTATCAAAACCTACGATACTCGGTTAGCCGAGTCTCAAAAGGGAATCAAAAGCAAGAGTTCAAAGTATCGAGAATAAGCTTACATGTAACACAAGGATCGAGATTATCAAAAGCCGGGAGAGGCAAAGAGTTATCATAAATTAACAAGCACAAAAGTCTTAATATCAGTATCAATGTTGCACAGACGCACCGCTAAAGATCATATCAGTCTCGAGAAATGCAAAGCACTAGGTATCATCCTATTCGGCATCCTGGGAGTGGTCCTCCGGGTCTTCGTCTTGGACTTGCTCCTTGGCTTTGCCAGCAGTTTTACCCGGACTCTTCACGTCAGGACGGACAGGAGGAGGAACGGCTGGTGTTGAGGTAGACGGCTTTACGCCTAGTTCGGTTTCCCTCTTCGCAGCCTCTTCTTTCCTCCTGGCCAGGTCAGTCGACCACTTTTCCAGCATATCAAAAGGAGGGGGTGCCTCCACCAGAATAACCTTGCCCTCAGAGTCATATGAGCTCATAATTGTGTTTAGATCCATTTTATCTGCCAAAGTTGTGGCCGAGTGACGTACCGAAGATTGTATAGCTTTGAAGTCCTGGGGTTTAAACTTAGACCCGTCAGCCTTGAATTCTGGGAACCCGGATACTACCTTGGCCGGGTCAAGCTTTGGAAAATAAGCCTTCGCCAGCGTCAAAGCCCGGGTCATCCCAATCCGGCAAGACGAACGTTTCAATATTTCAATCCATCCAGGCGCTGTGGAAAGGGCCTGCACGAGATTTTCTTCCCCCGGGTATACCTCCGAAGGCCACTTTATAGCATCCAGCAAAAGTTTCGTGCCGGCAAAAAATGTCCGGAGCACAGTCTTTAGAGTTTTGGCCTGAGTAACGGCGTTCTCCTCCGGAGCAGCAAGGTTAGCACCTGCAATCGAAACACACAAAAGCATATCAGTAATATTGGTTATTACAACGGCAAGATAGAGATACGCAAGTTAATTGCAAATAGCAAACTTACTTAGCAAGATACGGTAAGTGTCCGTAATTTGAGTCGACAGGTTATTCAGCGAGGATTGGGCAGCATTGTATTTGTTCTTGTATTTGGAGACATCTTTTTTCAAAGTCTTTATCTCCGCTTCAAGGGTTTCCCTACGCTTTGTTTCCGCAAGCAAGAGCTGCTCAGTTTTAAGTAATGTTTCATCCGACTGAGTTATCTCCGCCTGCAAAGAATGAGTGCAACTGTAAGCCGGATATCGCGAGAATATTTCCTTCTGAGAAAATAATTACAGAAAATTATTATGCGAAGTACCGAGAATAATTACAGAAAATTATGCTCGGAACTTGGGGACTGGATGTATAGTAAGAAGTGTCAAGTAAGATTACCTGATGTGCTGCAGCCATACGCTCTAGGATATTTCCTTCCGAAGCTTTCATGGCGAGAAGAGCGCTCATCAGCTGGTTAAAATCAGCGTTATCCGAGTTAGATGACTCGGGTACCTGGAAAGTGGGAAAAGGAGCTTTTCTTGTAACAGGAGGTGGCACCCGGGTCATCCGAATGTCGGAGTCTGGTCCCCCTCCCGCGCTCGAAGCTGCTCCCTTCTCCTTCTCGCCTGCGTGCGAAGCGATTGGATACCCGGTGTCATGCCTAGCTGGCTCCGGTGGCGACGCTTGCTCGTCGCCAGTTGTGGTGAAGGCATCATCAGCCGGCTCGTTCTCGACCCGGACCTTGGCCTCAGTGTCCTCCTGGTCGCTAGTAACAACCGTGGCTCTGAAGAAGGTGCGAAGGCACAATTAATCTTTGGTTATGAAAAAGGCGATAAAAGCTCGGTATAATGTCAGGAAAAGGCGTTTACCCGGTGTTCACCGGGAAGTCCGAAGGAAAGCCGCTGCTAGATCCGGAAGATACTGAAAAATGCCAAGCAAGGTTTGAGATTATGTTGCAAAGGAATGTCCGGAAAGAGTTTTTATTTACGATATAAATACCAGAGTGTCGAGTCGGGGGCGATGAAGTGCCCGGGTTAAGGGCCTCGTTGCCTGGATGGTTCCGGGTTACTCGGCGCCTAGTCGCGGGTGGCTCCTTCATTTATGATCAAAAGGGGTGAAGGTGGGGTTAGCCCCGAAATGACGTTATGGGAACAAAAATTAAAGTGCAAGGGAACGAAATAAAAACCTGGAGGGCGATCCTCTGGGATTTCCTTTTGGATCCAGCTTTGGTGGCCGGCTCCGGCTCGTCCTCCTCGCTGGCGGACTCTTCCCAGCCATCTGTCTCTTCTTCCTCGTCTTGGTCCTCTCGTTCTGAAAGGTATTGAAGATATAGCATAAGGAAAAAGAGGAGACAGGATATAATGTGTGCAAGGGGGTTAAGTATGCACCTTCGTCCGAATTAACGGCGTCATCTTCCTCCTCCGCGTCTCCAGAATTGGGAGGAGTGTCGATTGTCCAAAAGTCATTATCGGCCTGAGGTGAAAATGCCAGGGTAAGGGCCAATATTGAGTCAAGAGAAGCGGATAAAAGATGGCTTGTTAGAATCCAAAATCAAAGGGTATAAAACTTACTGCGGGGGCCGGGTTCTCGAGGGTAAAAGGCTCTAATCCGGCTATGTTCCGGATTACCTCGAGCTTCTCTGTTAAGAAACCTTTAATCGTCTTGTTTGTATCGTTAGGAGCGAAGGTGCTGGTGGAGTATCGGATCGGGTCCGTGTTTTGACCCGAATATTCGCACATCAGTTTTTCACGAATAGAGTTGGGCTGGATGCGGAAGCTAACCCAGGTCTTCACCAAGTTTAGCCCGATGAGGCCTCGGGCTGATAAGATGGAGATCTTAGCCAACGAAGGCAAGATCGCCTCCCTGTCCGAGTCAGAGGCGAAGGCATTGAAAGACTCGGAAATGTCAAGCTGACCCTCCGAGTAACCCGGCAACTTCTTCTCGCCGGGTGGGGAGGTATCCTGGCAGTAGAAGTATGAGAGCTGCCAGTGCTTTACATGAGAATTGAGAGTGAGGGGAGGCATCAAGGAATTCTTGCGGCGCTGGATAGAAACCCCGCCGCAAGTAAGAAGTGCGCCGTCACCGCTTTCGCGGCACGGCTTGCACTGAAAGAGTTCAACAAAGAGAGCCAGACTTGGCGGAGTGCACAAGTAAGACTCGGAAAGAACGATAAAGTGGGTGATGTTCAGAACGGAGTTTGGCCCTATATCGAAAATACGGAGGTTGTAGTGATCTAGGACGTCACGAAAGAAAGGGTGACCCGGAGGCCTGAAGCCCCGGGTCACGTGTTCGACGAAACATATTACCTCATCCGTTGCTGGAGAAGGCCGGGTTTCGTTGCTTGGTACTCTCCAGCGGATAGATTCCTGGGGAGGAAGGATTCCAAGCTCGACCAACTCCTCCAGTTTGGCCTTGGTAACGGAGGATCTCCCCCAATTGGCTGAAATGGAGTTAGTGGATTTAGCTTTAGCCGACTGTTTCCCCTGCCTCTTGGGTGCCATGGGGTTGACCTGGTGAAACATCAAAGGAAAGGAGGTGAGAAGCGAAAACTCGGAAATTAATGAATAATCAGTTACCGGTAATTTAAACATGATCCGGGTATTGCCTTGCTGGATCAAGTACGATCTGTCCGGGTATCGCATGTCGTTACGGAAGCTGTGAAGTTTTTCCGTAAAGCAAGTGTCTGGGGAAGGTAGAGGGATACCCTTATGTCTATTATCAGCAAGTGAGCCGGAGAAGTGAGATTTTCCGGATGATAAGAACAAGGGCGGAAATTTTTGGTGGTCCGAGCCCAGATGGGAAATCCAATTTCTGTATTTAAGGCCAAGCTAATGATACTTAGTGGTAGGGGAGTAAGATAAGTTGCGCATCCTATCTATGGGAGTGGTTATGGTAAACACTAGTGAGTCAATTCGGCAGGGCCCGAGAAGCTGCAGGCGACTCGATTCAGATCTGGTCTAAGGAAAAGCTAAGAGATTGCAAGGTTAGGTTGGAGGATATCAAGAACTTACCGGAGGAGGTTGAAGTAGGGATTTGCGGAGACAGATGGCGCAAGATTGATGCCCTTTCGCGATTTCTGGCCGGCGAATCGGGGGCTTAGTGGTGGATTTGGGAGCTGGAGTGGGTTGCACGGTGGCGGAGCGCAAGCGATGGCGGATGGGTTTCGGCGATGTGCGTAGGGCCTCCGTGGTGGCACTCCGCGAACTCGAGCTTGAGGAGAAGAGGAATGGGGGAAATGAGCCGTTAGGGTTGAGTTTGCTCCTTGGGGTCTATTTATAATAGCCCGGGTGGAAAAGCCTAACCTAACGGGCGAAACCCGGGAGGTGCGGAGTAATAGTTGGCTATTTTGAAATTTGAAAGACGCGCCTTGTGCACAGATCGATATAACCCAGAGAAAAAGGAAGGGGAAATCTCTTTCCTGGTATTAGCGACAGTTATCGAGGAAGATGTGAAATCATCGAGTTTCCTATTAAGACTCAAGTCTGGAAGATTGAGGGAGAGCCTTTGGGGGAGAGCCGGGTTGTTACCTGATCCCCTTGGTGCTAATCCCAGCCATTCGTCAACATATTGTGTCTTGATCTTCACGTGTTTTTGTATCCAATATTTCTGCAGGGAATAGTCAGCACTTCGAAGAGTAAATCTTGGAAGCCCAGGCTATTCTGGGGACTACTGATGGGGGGGATGGTAACCCGGTAGGCCAACTCCAAGGTGTGATCCGGCCCAAAGGGTGCTGCACAGGATCCGGCTAAGAATAAAGAGACTTCTGGAAGGCCCAAAGTGTGTAGGCCTCGTAACCCGGATTGTGGGTTGCGGTAAGGAAAGCTAGGGTTTGTAAGTAAAGTTCGAATAGGACTCAAGATGTGCCTTGAAGGGAAAGTTAGGGGTGTACGGGTGCTTTATAAACCGGCCCCTAGGTTTGGTTTGCCAGAGATTCAAGTCATAGTTGTAACACCTGTTATCGAGTATCCAGCATAATTCATATTGAGATCCGGCGAGTTATTTTCCGGTTCTTAGATTGCTTTCCGCCATGTCTTCCTTCGAGCTAAACCCTCTCCCGAATACCTGTGTCGACTTGCCCCAAGATCAGTTACCCCCGGTAACATCTGCCGTGATTATCCCACGACACCCTTGGTGCCTGGTCCCACCTTCAGGCCGTGTGCACCGTTTGTAGCCGTTGCTACTATGGGACCCAATTTAGCCGTTGACACAGCTGGACGTACCAATTAAATAACTCGACCACACCACAACAAATCCACCGTCGCCGCTGCCGTAAATCCTCCGCCGCAGCTGCCGTAAGTCCTCCGCCGTTACCACGCCGCTGCCGCTGACAAGGGCGCGCAGCTAAATTTACCTCTCCTCTTTCTCCCTTGGCGATTCTAGGGTTCTTCCCTGTCTCCCCCGTCTCACATGGAGCGCAGGGAAAGCATGGCCGCTAGCGGCGATAGTTCGTGCTCGTCGCACGAAGGGGGGTTTCCTCCTCGCCGCCGCAAACCTATCCCATAAACTCCGGAGCCCTTGGACCACTCCAATGAAACAAAATGTCTGTGCGGTTTGAAGATGGCCATGTGGATTTCTTTGACCGACCATAATCCAGGCTGGAGATTCCTGAAATGCCAAAGACGCTTGGTAAAGATTCGTTCTTTAGTTTCAGTTTGGTTGCAAGATTTTGCTTTTGGTTAAATTTTATCTTATTTTGGTTGCAGAAGTATGGCATTCCTTATGGTTGTGGAAAGTTCTCATGGCATGACCCAGAATGGACAGAATTCAAGGAACAGGTGGTTCTTCAACTGTGTAATGCAGTGTTTAGAGAGAAGGACGAGAATAGCACATTGCAGGAAGAGATAAGTGCACTGAGGCAGAAGCTAGACCAGGTTCTGCGGCAAGGGGTACACAAAGAAGGTGCTGATGAAGCTGCTGGAAAGCCTGCTCATGAAGGCAAGATTTAAGATTCTGGCCACAATCTATTGATGATTCGTGTTTTTTCAGTTTTATTTGCAATGTGTATTGGCATGATGATGTCTGGCAGTTGAGTAATGGCATAATAGCAATGTAAGGAAGATAATTGGGTAATGGTAGCACTTGAGTAATATCATGTTCGCGGTCAATTTTATGAGCACTTGTATGTACTCTATGTTTAATGCAATGGTTTTGACATATACGAGATAAATAGCTAAAAATCACACACACACACACAAACAAACAAAATTCAAAGAAAATGCAAGAATGCACTTCAGTTCAACACAAGCATACACACACACATGCACATTAGTTCAACTCAAGCATGCAAGCAGGCATGCACACCAGTTCAACACACAGCATGCAAACAGGCATGCGCATCAGTTCAGCAAAAGCATGCACACAAAGCATGCAAAATCAGTTCGACACAAGCTTGCACACATGCATGCAACACTAGTCTGAATCGCTACATCTGCGGGCAGTGCACCCGGATCACTGTCATACTCCACATATGTGTCGTATACTTCATCCTCACTGACTTCTAATTCATCGTCACCATCTTGTAATTCACCTTCCTTATGCTGCACAGACACTTTTTTCCGATCTTTGATATAAGACCAAATGTCATCTGCTGAGAGGATGCGGGGAACAATGTCAGTGCGTTCCAGAGTAGCCGGAGGCGGAGGATGGGATATCGGGTCAGTAGGAACATCCTCATTGTCAGAGACTTAGACATCTTGATGTGCTAGAATACTAGGCCTCTCCTCCTCATCATTGTCCTCCTCATCTTTGTCCTTCTCATGTTCGGACACATCAATAGTCCGCCTATGCTCAAATTTTTGGACTATTCGCCAGTGTTCTCCCCCTACATTGTCTGGCATATAAAACACTTTATGTGCCTGGGTTTACAGGATATATTTATCATCCTCGTAGCACAAATTGGAAATGTTGATGCTCCTAAACAGTTTATCATACATTTCCAGTTTAAACCTGCGCATGCCCCTGCCTGCTTCAAGACAATACCAGTCGCAGCCAAACAAAAAAACTGACCGTTTATGTTTCTCGGTAGAGATATAAGTCAGCACTTCGATTTCCTTGAGGTCACCATAAAAATATCTTGCGTCCCCGCTGTGATCTCCAGCAGCCATGACTCCACTGTTTTGCGTTTTCTTGCCTTTTCACGCTCAGCGGTGACAAACCGAACTAAGTTCACAAGACAAACTGAATATGTTTTAACTTTGCTGTGTGGGCCAATTTCCAATGTGAACAACTCATCTTCATGAACTTCTGGTCTTTCCTGTGCCTTGTTCATCATCTGTGTACCACAGAAAAAAAGAAAAACAATATGGTTAAAATCATGCGATGAAATGCAAAAGGTCAAAGAGAAATGCAAAAGGAAACTTGCATGCTCTTTGAACCATCTTGGAAAATCCTGGTCAACCCTAACTTTGACATCAGGTGTCCCTTCTTCCTCCAACTTTGTCCTGAACTTTCTGCAAACCATTAAGAGTTATTAAACTCCGGTAACTATGGGGTATACAGTGTGTAGGGTTACATAAAATTCAGACGTAGGGAACATATTGGATATAGCCTGTAACCTTGTTGCAAATGTTTAGGACATACCAAGCCATTCTATGAAGCTCTGTTGACATGGTCTCAGTGCTATCATGATTGATCGCACTATATGCTCCAACTAAACGCGCACCATGGCCAAACACATCACAAGATGATTCTTCTCGTTCAACTTTTTGTTGAACCTCATATCTCCGTTGCCGGTTGTACCTTGTCTCAATATCTTCTTTCAAGTATCTAGAGGCAAATGTCAAGCACTCGAAGGAAATGTACGCCTCTGCAATTGAACCTTCTGGATGTGCCATGTTCCACACATATCTCTTCAAAGTACACAACATCCTCTCGATTGCATACATCCACCCACAGTTCACAGTGCCTTGGAGCAAAGCATCGTCAGGTAAATGCACAGCCAGGTGGACCATAACATTAAAAAACGCCAGCGGGAAGATGTTTTCAAGCCTGCATAAGATTACTGGGATTTCAGCTTTCAGATGGAGCAGAACACTTGTTTCCAACCTTTTACTGCACAAGTCCTTGAAAATTTTGCCTAGGTCACCTATCGCCCCATAGACATCGTCTTTCAATAATCCCCGCAGCCCAGCAGATAATGTTCTCTGGAACAGGATGTGGCAGTCATGGGTTTTAAGTCCCGAGATCTTGCGTGTTTGTACGTTGACACACTTGGACATGTTGGAACAAAAACCATCTGGATATGTACAGTCAGATAGAAACTGGCATAGCTTTGTCTTTGCATCTTTGTTTAGGGTATAGCTTCCATATTTCATTACACATCTATATTTCTTCGGGTCCACGTCCGGGGGCATTACCGGTGGATCCAGCTGCATTTGTTTTCTAATGCCAAGGGTATGAAGATCCTTCCTGGCATTGACGGTGTCCTTATTCATCCCTTCCAGTTCAAGGACGGTGCCAAGGATGTTGTCTAAGATGTTCTTTTCGATGTGCATCACGTCAAGATTATGCCGAAGTTTCAACTTTGGCCAGTAATGCAAGTCCGACCAACCAAGCCTACGCTTCCAGATCGGTGTAGGTTCTCCATGCTTCCTCTTCTTGCTGATACTCTGGGGACCAATTCCTGGTTTTAGATGTCTAATCTTCTCCGGCTCAGCTTCTAACTCTTTATCAGTAAATGATTCTGGCCACTTGTTCTTGACGAAATTTTCACCTCGAAGGTCTTTCTTTCCCCGCCAAAAGTGGTCATGGGGGAGGAAACGATGGTGCCCAATGTAGCACAATTTTTTGGTTATGGGCATTGATAGAGGATCTTTGTCACAATGCATGCATGCAGCATAGCCTTGAGTGGTATGCCTAGACATAGTGCCACAAGCTGGGTAGTCGTGTATGCACCAGAGTACCACAGCACAAAGATCAAACATTTCCCTAGAAAATGAATCATAAGTCCGCACACCCTTCCAAAGGTCCTGCAAATCTTCAAGCAACGGCTGAATGAAAAGACCAAAGTCCTTTCCAGGAATTGTTTTGCCAGGGATTAGAAAGCAAAGCATGTAGTATGATGCATCACTGAACTCCTCTGGTGAATGGTTGTATGGCCTGGCAAACACAGGCCACATGCTGTAGCTTGTGCTCATGGTTCCATAGGGATTGAAGCCATCAGAGGCAATGCCGAGCCTTACGTTTCTAGGATCGCGCACAAATGTTTTGAATTCATCGTCGAAAGCCTTCCACGCTACACCATCAGCCGGATGAGTCAATATGTCCTTTTCAGGCTTCCTCTTTAACGCATGCCACTGCATGTTCTTCGCTGTTTGCCTTGAAGCAAACAATCTCTTCAGCCTCGCTGCCAAAGGAAAATAACGCAACACTTTAACAGCAGATCTCTTTCTCTCCGGATACTTCCACCTCGATGCTTGACACTCTGGGCAGTTGTCCTTATCAGCATAATCCCCTCTGAAAAGTATGCAGTTGTTTGGGCACACGTGCATCCTACATATAAGCTTTTGCTTCTCTATATGATTTGGGCAGTGTATTGCCGTCCAGAAGTGCCTTGGCAAATATAGGCAACCAAGCATCAAAAGCAACATTGTTGACCCGGTAATATGATTTGTGATGAAGTAGCTTTATCATTAATGCCAGCCTATCGACCTGTTTATTTCCCGGGTAAAGCGGGCGCTCTGACTCTGCCAACAATTTTTCAAATACTTTATCATACCCACCTTAGACCTCAGTTTCTGTTCCTTCATGGGATGTTGCTCCCGTGAGGTCTTTCAACATTGCTTCCATTACATCGGCTTCTCTATCTGCCTCACCTTCGTCATCCATATCCATATTATGATTCCCATGACGGGCATTATCATCCTCATCACCACCATTGCCATCATTATGTGTAGGATCTTCAATAATCACGACATCACTTGGCTCTCCATGATGTATCCACCAAAGGTAGGTACTGGAAAATTTGTGGATATGTAAGTGCCAGGTCATATGTCCAAAATGTTGCATCTTCATATTTAGGCACCTCGTGCATGGGCACCGAACACGACAATTATCACCGTTTCTCTCCTTGACTAAGATTAAGAACTCTTTGATTCCATCAACATATGGAGGGGTCCAAGGTCTACCACTTGAAATCCAACGCATATCCATCTGTTAAAGAGATAAACAAACTATTATTGGATTTTTCTGAAAGGGGGTACTCATTTTTTATAACAGGCTACTCAATTTGCAGAACAAACTAATCGAGTTTAACGAACATCAAATCACTAATCATGAACAAACTAATAACAGACCATGAGCAAACTAATCAATTGGAAGAACAATTAACAATTCTAGGTATTCTTACTTTCTTAGCAAGTAGCACAAGGACGGGAGGGTTGCTTACCTTGGCTTGCGGAGGCGGCCGGAAGGGGAGCCCCAACTAGTCGAACAGTACAGGCGTGCGCGGGGAATGCGGTCGAAAGGGGAGCATCGGCGACGTAAGCCGTGGAGGGCGGGCGCGGCAGGATGAGCCTCTGGCGGCTTGCACAACCCCATAAAAAGGACGAAAGGGGTGAGCTCCGTGGAGAGGACCATACGCCGCCGCCGCCACAGCCAAGGGTGGAGAGAACTCGATGTAGTTTCCAAACCTGATTTTGATCTGAGAAGTGATGGGTCCCACATGCCAGCCCCTCTAGCTCCGCATGCCGGCAAGGCGGCAACGGGATTTTCGTGGGTTCTCCATGTGTTCCCTTTGGCCCCATATGTCTGCCACAGGTTGATTTTCGTTGGACTTTATTCTCCACTTCAGTTAATAGCCGAACAGACGCGGAGAGAGAGCACTCTGTCCCCTTCCCGTGAGAAAAAACCCTCACCGTTTTTCTCCACGGGGAGAAAACCGCCGCCGCCTCCGCCGTTCTTCGTCACAAGCCACGAGGTTCTTCCATTTCCCTTCTCCTTTCTTTTTCCTCCGCGCGCATGGTGAGCGCGAGGAGAGTGAATCTCACATTTTCGCGTGCATGCATGCAGCGATACGTGTGGCCGAATCCGCCGATGGGGTCATCATCGGCGACGATGCAAAGGGTCAGCAAAACACCGGCGACGACGCTCTTCACCATCAGTAAGCACCCTCTTCATCGGCGGTCATCGTCGGTTTGAATCTTCTTGGGTTTTTTTGCCGGACATGGCGGATGAACAGTACAAGTAGTACTACTACCTCCGTTCCATAAACTAGCTTGCTAGAAAGGCTTACCAGAACGGAGGGGAGTACTAATTAGTACTAGTATTTTGCAAGGGTTTCTGCAGATTATGCTGATTTAGTACTAAAATTGTACTCATCTCGGTTTATTAGTCACATCTCCAAAACCAAATAATATCAATAGTTAGGCACAATTAGCATTAATGATCTTCTAGAGACCCTCCCACCCACTTCCTCTCCCCAATCTGCATGCAATTTAGCCAATGCTCCATTTAATTAAGCGAATGCATGCTCTTACTATTCAGCATTGTTGGTCTTTCCTAATTAATTGCCAAATTTAGGAGTGATTATCTTGACCAATCGTCACTTGCCTAGGTAGTATTTATGTAGATCATTACTGTTGTTATTTGTGTAGCTGTATCATGGATTCTGTTCTAATTAATACGCTTGTTTTTTGTGTTTAAAAATCAGGAATGACTCAAAACCTATGTGAGTTCTGTTCTCATGAACCTGACATGTGTCTCACCGGCAGTGAACTGCCATTATTGACTTTTAGAGTGAGAATGAGGGTGTCTACAGAATTTTGTCATCAAGCGGCAGTAAGTATCCTTGACACTACAATTGTGTTGTTCCTGAGCTTTTGATTTGTTGACGAATATATGTGTCCTTATTCTATTAAATTGTATATATGTGTACTATGTAGGATCTGCCTTGTTCTTTCCATAAGCGTATACAACGATTTGCTGTTGGTCCACATAAGGCATGGATTGTCTGCAATGTCAATGAATACCACTTCTACGTGGAAGATGGGCCTAGAATGACTTATACATGTGGACCATATTGGACAACATTTTGTCAAGTTTATGACATTCAACCGAACGATCTTGTGAGGTTTGACTATGATGATCTATTCGGTATGTTTGACATTCGAGTAACTAATGCAAACAATGAGGTCAAAGCTCTGGTTCTAGACCCTGGTATGTAATTGCATGTTGGCTTGTTTTCCTTACACATTAATTTACTAGTTAGTTAATATATATGTTTCAAACTTTCCAAGATGGCCTTGGTTATGTAATTGCACATTCACATGTTTTTCCCTTTGCGACTAGAGTGTCGTCTATTGTACCATCTTGCAAGATGACACTACAGAAGAGCCTATTTGAGTACCCATGTGAGTTCAGTGGTTCTGAAATGAATGCGATATCCTGGGCTTTTTACAAGCAGAATAAGATGGACCTAGAAAATGGGGAGCACATTATAGTCCCTCACTTCTTTGTGCACAGAGTGCAGGATCAAGAAGAACTTAATGAGTTGGTTAGTTAATTACATGATCATTCTTTTCCTGCTTAGTTTGAAAAAAATGTCATTTAGCTATCTATGCATTTCTGATATCAGTCTTAAATGTACTTGGTCAGGATGTCCCTTTGAAATGCATAGAAGGGTATATACTTCCAAGAGATGGGGAATCTCATATATGCATGAAAGCTGGTGGGACCAACGAAGTGTTGGGTTCATATCACATTGGTGATGAAGAAAAACCTTATTACTTCAAGTTCACTGAGGGCTGGTCTGAATTCGCTGCTCAATCGCGATTGCAAATATATGATCTCATCGTCATACAGGTAAAGGTGACGAAGCACTATATCAGGCTGGTCGTAGAGGTGGTCACTGACAATGCGGACGGTGACGCCGAATCACAGGAGGACGATGGGGGCAGTGAACTTGGCAGTGTAGTTGATGAGAACTTCTGGGTAATTTTAGAGAATGCTAACAAACATGTGTTGTTGTTTTATCAGCTAGTTTGGTGGTCAGAACTTGTGTTAAATTGTTTAATTAATTAGCATGTATATTCCTCGTGTATAGATGTAGTAGTACCAGAAATGTTGTATTTTGTTGTCCTACCAAAACTATCTCATATAACCTTGTAGTAGTACCAGAAATGTTGTCTTTTGTTGTCCTACCAAACTATCTCATGAGAAATGTTGTTGCAAACTATCTCCTTTGTAGTGATTACTTTCAAACGTAGTCCAAATATTCCTGAGTATTATTAAGAAACAAATTACTGAGATAAACTATAAAATTAGTAAACACAACTTAAACATAGTTCGACAAAATCTGCTATAAACTTGCCAGTGCACACACAACAGGTCTTAAACTGAAAGAAATGGATAGTAGGTAACCTGAGACAAGCCTCAAACACGCTCACGCGGGAGCAATGGAGCTTAATTTGAAGCCCCGCTCTGGGAGGAACGCCCCTTTCTTGGCCAGTTCGAGTTCCCTGCGGAGGAGAACAGTCTTTCAGCTCAATCTTCTTTTTGAGGAATGAGACCGTGCTCAGTATGTCAACATTTTGCATCAGCTTCTCATTCAGCTCACGGCATATTTCCGACGCAGCCTTTTTGCCTCCTGATAGCAGGCAATAGCTGCTTTAGCCTTGCAACCATTCTCCCTACACTCCTCTTCCAGATTCTTTAACTCCTCGTCCAGTTCTGCCAAATGGGTCTTGAGCGAATCAACGACGCCCACCGGCCCCAACAGCAAAGGCGATCCGTTGCGGACACTGGAACCACCGGCGCTGCACGAAGGGGAACCAGATGTTGAAATAAATCCAAAGGAATTGAAAAGGTGGAATCGAAATGAAGGAAGAAGAACTGTTGAAACAAATCATGTTGAAATAAATACCTTGATGCAGCAGAAGATGACATCGTCGGTGGCCACGAGCAGAAAGGCACGAATGAGCGGCGGAGGGACAACTGATTTCGCTTCGAGGAGAAGAAATGCTGGTTTCTGGGGAAGAAATGCACAAACAAGCGGAGGGAGGAGAAAACCCTAAATAGAGCGGGGCAGGGGAGACGAAGAGGCGGAGAAGACGAGGAATCCACCCACGCACCCACGCACGCAGTGGTACGTTGTCACGAACTGCACGCACGCAGCGGTACGTTGGCACATACGCAACGTACGTGCGTTGCCACATAGGTCATATTCGTTGTGTGTACGTGCACAACCGGCGCGGATTCTCTGACTAACCTCTGGCCGGACTTTGCCTTGACTTTGAGTCATTGACAGCTGGATCCCACGTCTCATGGCCATGGGATGCATCCACGACCAATGCATGCAAGAAAGCTGCGTGCAGAGTTGGCTTCCTTTTAATTTAACTCGTGGGAGCCTCTCCTTGGAATTTTTTTTACGTTCAAAAAACAAAATCTGAAAAAACAAAATTTGCCAAGAATTCAAACTATATGTGAACGGAGGGGAGTACTTCAATATATGTTCGGTCACAAACTTCAACATTGGATGGCAGTACACACTTAGTCTTAATTAAACTAAAATAAAATCATAACACAAATACTACCTGGGACAAGCCCCAAACACGCTCACGCAGGAGCAAATCGATTTAGATCTAGCCGAGCTCCCCTACTTCCTTAGCCACCACTTCGATCTCGCCGCGGATGAGATCAGCTTCCTGGTCTTGCATATGAATCTTATTCCAAAGTTGTTCCGTCTTCCTACCCAAGTCATGGTGGACCGGCAGAATCTCACCCATGCTGGTAGCAGCCCTCAAAGCTCTCCGCTTTTGCTCCAGCTCGAGTGCATAATATTTCATCTCCCGCTTGGCATTCGCGAGGATCTCTTTCGCGGTCCTGGCTATGTCCTGCTTCCGGATTTCGATCTGCCCCATGGTGACCGTGGCATCTAGAACCTGCCTCGAAAGGAAAGTGTGGTCCAGGACTGAACCAGGTTTCTCAGTGGAACAACCGACCCTGTAGGAACTTTGGTAAGAAGATGCATGAAAAAATCCAAAAGGTGGAATAAAAAATGAATGTTTGTACGTTGAAACAAATACCCGGCTGCTAGGGAATCCTCGGTCCTCCTCTTCTTAGACGCAGAGGAGATCGGTGAAGACGACATCGTTGGTGAGAAAGAGAGGAGGAAGCGAAAAGATATCGGCGTGGGGAACGAGAGGGGGAAGAAGATATAAAATGCAGACATGTGAAAGTGGCGATATTAACTCAGTTCCAACTGCACTGCTGACACGCGTGTGGAAGTGGGGACGACAAACTGCATTCACTCCTCCCACGTGTGGGATTAGCCCACCTTTTCAGCATGTACTATACGTTGTATTGGCAGCTTGTCACGTTCAAGTTGTGTTGGCATGTAGGCACACTCGAGGGGTACGTACATGGACGACATTCGAAAGAACAGCACATGGTATGCCAAGGGACTAGTATTTTTCCGGAGAGGGGCTCCGGAGCGTCTGAATTCCACCACAGCACATGGTATGTGATATCATGTGTGTTAGAGTGTGGCATGGGTCTTGGATGCCAAATATTCACCCACTCTCTGTGTTAGGGCTTCACCGGCGTCGGAATCTCGCTAGCGAATTCCACGACTACTTAAAGCCCGAAACTCTCGGATCTGACAGAACGGGGAAAATCGTGCCAAGAGGTTGTCCCTACCATTGACTTGGGTGTTCCTTGGGCCTAATATAACACAACCAAGCAATTGGTTCCACCGTGCTCAATCGGATCGGAACCTCTATGGTAGGATCACAAAAGGTAGAATCAGAACTTAAAGGGTCGTAAAATCTTAGATTCTACCTAGTAGAATCGCAAAATCGTCCAGCTCAATTTGGGTCTCAAAGTCGTAGAATCGCATGGTAGAATCAAGATTCTGACAACTATGGTGCTACCCCCTTCCGGCTCACGTAGAAGGGCCAGAACGATAGTTCCATCTTTTTCCCCAAGGGGCTAAGGTTTCTCCGAAGAGGGGCTCTAGAATGTCTGAATGCCACCACAGAACATGGTATGCATTACCCTGTGTGTTGCCATACCATGTGTGATATAGAGTGTGTAAAGTATCTTTTATGACCAAGATTCCCTCACTCTCTTTGTTAGGGCTTCACCGGCGTCGGATTCTCTCTGGCGGGTTCCACGACTACTTAGAGCGGAAACTCCCGGATTTGGCAGAACGGGGGGGGGGGGGTCTTGCTAAGAGGTGGGACCTAACATTGTCTTTGGTGTTAATTGGACCTAACCTAACACAACCAAGCAATTGGTTCCAATTTTCTACCCCCTTCCGGCTCATGTTCGCGGAGAGGCCAAAACGGTGGTTCCGTCTTTTTCCCCAACGGGGATAGGGTTTCCCCGGAGAGGGGCTCCGGAGCATATGAATGCCACCACATAACATGGTATTCCATACTATATGTGTTAGAGTGTGGCATGGGTCTTGGATTCCAAATATTCCTTCACTATCTGTGTTAGGGCTTCACCGCGTCGGATTCTCTCTAGAGGGTTCCACGACTACTTAGAGCCCGAAACTCCCGGATCTGGCAGAACGGGGGAAATCTTGCCAAGACGTTGGCCCTAACATTTACTTGGGTGTTACTTGGGCCCAATATAACTCATCCAAGCAATTGGTTCCACCTTGCTACCCCCTTCCGGCTCACGTAGAGGGGCCATAACGGCAGTTCCATCTTTTTCCCCAAGGGGTTATGGTTCCTCTCAAGATTGGCTCTGGAGCGTCTGAATGCCACCACAACACATGGTATGCCATACCATGTGTGATATAGATTGTGGCAAGTGTCTTGGATGACCAAGATTCCCTCACTCTCTTTGTTAGGGCTTCATTGACGTCGGATTCTCTCTGGCGGGTTCCAGGAGTACTTAGAGTCGAAACTCCCGGTTCTGGCAGAACGGGGGGAATCTTGACAACGGTGGGCCCTAACATTGTATTTGGTATTCATTGGACATAACCTAACACAACCAAGCAATCGTTTCCACTTTGCTACCCCCTTCCGGCTCATGTACGCGGAGAGGCCACAACGGCGGTTCCGTCTTTTTCCCCAACGGGGCTAGGGTTTCCCCGGAGAGGGACTCCGGAGCGTATGAATGCCACCACAACACATGGTATGCCATAACATATGTGTTAGAGTGTGTCATGGGTCTTGGATGCCAAAAATTCCCTCACTCTCTGTGTTAGGGCTTCACCGGCGTCGGATTCTCTCTAGCGGGTTCCACGACTACTTAGAGCCCGAAACTCCCGGATCTGACAGAATGGGGGAAATCTTGCCAAGATGTTGGCCCTACCATTTACTTGGGTGTTACTTGGGCCTAATATAACACAACCAAGCAATTGGTTCCACCTTGCTACCCCCTTTCCGGCTCACGTAGAGGGGCCAGAACGACAGTTCCGTCTTATGCCCCAAGGGGCTATGGTTTCTCCGAAGTGGGGCTCCGGAGCGTCTGAATGCCACCACATGGTATTCCATACCATGTGTGATATGGAGTGTGGCAAGTATCTTTGATGACCAAGATTACCTCATTCTCTTTGTTAGGGCTTCATCGGCGTCGGGTTCTCTCTGGCGGGTTCCAGGACTACTTAGAGCCGAAACTCCCAGATCCGGCGGAACGGGGGAAATATTTCCAAGAGGTGGCCCCTACCATTTACTTTGGTGTTCCTTGTACCTAATCTAAGACAACCAAGCAATCGGTTCCACTTTTATACCCCCTTCCGGCTCATGTACGCGGAGAGGCTAGAACGGCGGTCTTTTCCCCCAACGGGGCTAGGGTTTCCCCGGAGAGGGACTCCGGAGCGTATGAATGCCAACACATAACATTTTATGCCATACCATATGTGTTTAGTGTGGCATGGTTCTTGGATGCCAAAAATTCCCTCACTCTCTGTGTTAGGGCTTCACCAGCGCCGGATTCTCTGTAGCGGGTTCCACGACTACTTAGAGCCCGAAACTCCCAGATCTGACAGAACGGGGGAAATCTTGCCAATAGGTTGGCCCTACCATTTACTTGGGTGTTCCTTGGGCCTAATATAACACAACCAAGCAATTGGTTCCACCGTTCTACCCTCTTCCGGCTCACGTAGAGGGGCCAGAACGGCAATTCCGTCTTTTTCCCCAAGGGGCTATGGTTTCTCCAAAGAGGGGCTCCGGAGCGTCTGAATGAAAGCACATGGTATGCCATACCATGTTTGTTTCCATATCATATGTTCTATATTGTGTCATGTGTCTTTGATGCCAAAGATCCCATCACTGTTTGTGTTAGGGCTTCACCAGCGTCCGATTCTCTCTTCCGGGTTCTGGGACTGCTCACACCCCGAAACTCCCGGATCTGACTAAACGGGGGGAATCTTTCCAATAGGTGGGCCCTACCATTGTATTATGTGTTCCTTGGGCCTAACATGACACAACCAAGCAACTAGTTCCACTTTCCTACCCCCTTCCGGCTCATGTAGAGGGGCTAGGACGTCAGTTCCGTCTTTTTCTACAGCGGGGCTAGGGTTTCACCGAAGAGGGGCTCCGGAGCGTGTGAATCCCACCAAGTCCCATGGTATTCCATACCATGTGTTTTAGAGTGTGTCATGTGTCTTGCATGCCAAATATCCCATCACTCTTTGTGTTAGGGCTTCACCGGCGTCGGATTCTCTCTTCTGGGTTCCAGGACTACTCACACCCCGAAACTCCCGGATCTGACGGAATGGGAGGAATCTTACCAAGAGTTGGGCCCTACCATTTTCTTGGGTGTTCTTTGGGACTAACATGACACAACCAAGCAACTAGTTCCACTTTTATACCCCCTTCCGGCTCACGTAGAGGGGCCAGGACGACAGTTCCGTCTTTTTCTACAACGGGGATAGGGTTTCACCGGAGAGGGGCTCCGGAGCGTCTGAATCCCACCAAGTCCCATGGTATACCATACCATGTGTGATAGAGTGTTCCATGTGTCTTTGATTCTAAATATCCCATCACACTTTGTGTTAGGGCTTCACCGGCATCGGATTCTCTCTTCCAGGTTCCAGGACTGCTCACACCCCGAAACTCCCGGATCTAACGGAACGAGAGGAATCTTGCCAAGAGGTGGGCCCTAATATTCTCTTGTGTGTTCCTTGGTACTAACATGACACAACAAATCAACTAGTTCCACTTTGTTACCCCCTTCCGGCTCACGTAGAGGGGCCAGGACGACAATTGTGTCTTTTTCTACATCGGGGCTAGGGTTTGACCGGAGAGGGGCTCCGGAGCATCTGAATCCCACCAAGTCCCATAGTATGCCATACCATGTGTTATAGACTGTTCCATGTGTCTTGGATGACAAAGATCCTATCACTATTTGTGTTAGGGCTTCACCGGCGTCGGATTCTCTCTTCCGGGTTCGAGGACTGCTGACACCCCGAAACCATTGTCTTGGGTGTTACTTGGGCCTAACATGACACAATCAAGCAACTAGTTCCACTTTGCTACCCCCTTCCGACTCACGTAGAGGGGCTAGGACGACAGTTCCGTCTTTTTCTACAACGAGGCTAGGGTTTCACCGGAGAGGGGCTCCAAAGCTTCTGAATCCCACCAAAACCAAGTTTTTGACATAACATGTGTGTTAGAGTGATCCCATCAATCTTTGTGTCAGGGCTTCACCGGCGTCGGATTCTCTCTTCCGGGTTCTAGGACTGCTCACACCCCGAAACTCCCGGATCTGACGAAACGAGGGGAATCTTGCCAAAAGGTGGGCCCTACCATTTTCTTAGTTGTTCCTTGGTCCTAACATGACACAACCAAGAAATTATTTCTACTTTTCTACCCCCTTCCGGCTCACTTAGAGGGGCCAGGACGGCAGCTCCGTCTTTTTCTACAACGGGGCTAGGGTTTCACCGGAGAGGGGCTCCGGAGCGTGTGAATCCCACCAACTCCCAAGGTATGCCATACCATTTGTTTTAGAGTGTGTCAGGTGTCTTGGATGCCAAATATCCCATCACTTTTTGTGTTAGGGCTTCACCGGCGTAGGATTCTCTCTTCCGGGTTCTAAGACTGTTTACACCCCGAAACTCCCGGATCTGACGGAACGGGGGGAATATTGACAAGAGGTGGGCCCTACCATTGTCTTGGGTGTTCCTTGGGCCTAAAATGACACAACCAAGCAACTAGTTGCACTTTGTTGCCCCCTTTCGGCTCACCTAGAGGGGCCAGGACGGCAGTTCCGTCTTTTTCCACAACGGGGCTAGGGTTTCAGCGGAGAAGGGCTTCGGAGCGTCCGAATCCCACAAAGTCCCATGGTATGCCATACCATGTGTGATAGAGTGTTACATGTGTCTTGGATCCCAAATATCCCATCACTCTTTGTGTTAGGGCTTCAGCGGCGTCAGATTCTCTCTTCCAGGTTCGAGGACTGCTCACACCCCGAAACTCCCGGATCTGACGGAACGGGGGGAATATTGCCAAGAGGTGGGCCCTACTATTGTCTTGGGTGTTCCTTGGGCCTAACATGAAACAACCAAGCAACTAGTTACACTTTGCTACCCCTTACGGCTCACGTAGAGGGGCCAGGACGGCAGTTCCGTCTTTTTCTACAACGGGGCAAGGGTTTCACCGGAGAGGGGCTCCGGAGCGTCTGAATCCCACCAAAACCAATTTTTTTCCATAACATGTGTGTTAGAGTGTTTCATGTGTCTTCGATGCCAAATATCCCATCAATCTTTGTGTTAGGGCTTCATCGGCGTCGGATTCTCTCTTCCGGGTTCTAGGACTACTCACACCAAGAAACTCTCGGATCTGACGGAACTGGGGGAATCTCTCCAAGAGGTGGGACCTACCATTGTCTTGTGTGTTACTTTGTCCTAACATTACACAACCAAGCAACTAGTTCCACTTTTCTACCCCCTTCCGGCTCACGTAGAGGGGCCAGGACGGTAGTTCCGTCCTTTTCCACAACGTGGCTAGGGCTTCAACGGAGAGGGGATCCGGAGCGTGTGAATCCCACCAAGTCCCACCTTGTGTGTTATAGTGTGTAATGTGTCTTGGATGCCAAATATCCCATTACTCTTTGTGTTAGGGCTTCACCGGCGTCGGATTTTCTCTTCCGCGTTCCAGGACTGCTCACACCCCGAAACTCCCGGATCTGACGGAACGGGGGTAATCTTCCCAAGAGATGGACCCTACCATTGTATTGGGGGTTACTTGGGCCTAAAATGACACAACCAAGCAACTAGTTCCACTTTTCTACCCCCTTCCGGCTCACGTAGAGGGGCTAGGACGGCAGTTCCGTCTTTTTCTACAGCGGGGAAAGGGTTTCACCGGAAAGTGGCTCCGGAGCATCTGAATCCCACCAAGTCCCATGGTATGCCATACCATTTGTTTTATAGTGTGTCATGTGTCTTATATGCCAAATATCCCATCACTCTTTGTGTTAGGGCTTCACCGGGACGGATTCTCTCTTCCGGGTTCCAGAACTGCTGACACCCCGAAACTTTCGGATCTGACGGAACGGGGGGAATCTTGCCAAGAGGTGGGCCCTACCATTGTATTGGGTGTTCCTTGGGACTAAAATGACACAACCAAGCAACTAGTTCCACTTTTCTATACCCTTCCGTCTCACGTAGAGGGGCCAGGACGGCAGTTCCGTGTTTTTCTACAGCGGGGCTAGGGTTTCACCGGAGAGGGGCTCCGGAATGCCTGAATCCCACCAAAACCAAGTTTTTGCCATAAAATGTATGTTAGAGTGCGTCATATGTCTTGGATGCCAAATATCCCTCACTCTTTGTGTTAGGGCTTCACCGGCGTCAGATTCTCTCTTTCGGCTTCCAGGACTGCTCACACCCCGAAACTCCAAGATCTGACGGAACGGGGGGAATCTTGCCAAGAGGTGCACCCTACCATTGTCTTGGGTGTTCCTTGGGCCTAATATGACACAACCAAGAAACTAGTTACACTTTTCTACCCCCTTACGGCTCACGTAGAGGGGCCAGGACAGTAGTTCCGTCTTTTTCTACATCGGGGCTAGGGTTTCACCGGAGAGGGGCTCCGGAGCGTCTGAATCCCACCAAGTCCCATAGTATGCCATACCATGTGTTATATATTGTGCCGTGTGTCTTGTATTCCAAATATCCCATCACTCTTTGTGTTAGGGCTTCATCGGTGTCGGATTCTCTCTTCCGGGTTCTAGGACTGCTCACAACAAGAAACTCCCGGATCTGACGGAACATGGGGAATCTTCCCAAGAGGTGGGACCTACCATTGTCTTGTGTGTTCCTTTGGCCTAACATGACACAACCAAGAAACTATTTCTACTTTTCTACCCCCTTCCGGCTCACGTAGAGGGGCCAGGACGACAGCTCCGTCTTTTTCTACAACGGGGCTAGGGTTTCACCGGAGAGGGGCTCCGGAGCGTCTGAATCCAACCAACTCCCAAGTTATGCCATACCATTTGTGTTAGAGTGTGTCAGGTGTCTTGGATGCCAAATATCCCATCACTCTTTGTGTTAGGGCTTCACCGGCGTAGGATTCTCTCTTCCGGGTTCTAAGACTGTTCACACCCCAAAACTCCCGGATCTGACGGAACGGGGGGAATATTGACAAGAGGTGGGCCCTACCATTGTCTTGGGTGTTCCTTGGGACTAAAATGACACAACCAAGCAACTAGTTCCACTGTGTTGCCCCCTTTCGGCTCACCTAGAGGGGCCAGGACAGCAGTTCCGTCTTTTTCCACAGCGAGGCTAGGGTTTCAGCGGAGAGGGGCTCCGGAGCGTCCGAATCCCACAAAGTACCATGGTATGCCATAACATGTGTGATATAGTGTTCCATGTGTCTTGGATCCCAAATATCCCATCACTCTTTGTGTTAGGGCTTCAGCGGCGTCAGATTCTCTCTTCCAGGTTCGAGGACTGCTCACACCCTGAAACTCCCGGATCTGACGGAACAGGGGGAATATTGCCAAGAGGTGGGCCCTACTATTTTATTGGGTGTTCCTTGTGCCTAACATGACACAACCAAGCAACTAGTTACACTTTGCTACCCCTTCCGGCTCACGTAGAGGGGCCAGGACGGCACTTTCGTCTTTTTCTACAACGGGGCTAGGGTTTCACCGGAGAGGGGCTCCGGAGCGTCTGAATCCCACCAGAACCAATTTTTTGCCATAACATGTGTGTTATAGTGTTTCATGTGTCTTGGATGCCAAATATCCCATCAATCTTTGTGTTAGGGCATCATCGGCGTCGGATTCTCTCTTCCGGGTTACAGGACTACTCACACCAAGAAACTCCCGGATCTGGAGGAACGGGGGGAATCTCTCCAAGAGGTGGACCCTACCATTGTCATGTGTGTTACTTTGGCCTAACATGACACAAACAAGCAACTAGTTCCACTTTTCTACCCCCTTCCGGCTCACGTAGAGGGGCCAGGACGGTAGTTCCGTCTTTTTCTACAACAGGGCTTCAACGGAGAGGGGATCCGGAGCGTGTGAATCCCACCAAGTCCCATGGTATGCCATACCTTGTGTGTTATAGTGTGTCATGTGTCTTGTATGCCAAAGATCCCATCACTCTTTGTGTTAGGGCTTCACTGGCGTCGGATTTTCTCTTCCGGGTTCCAGGACTGCTCACACCCCGAAACCCCCGGATCTGACGGAACGGGGGTAATCTTCCCAAGAGATGGACCCTATCATTGTATTGGGGGTTTCTTGGGCCTAAAATGACACAACCAAGCAACTAGTTCCACTTTGCTACCCCCTTCCGGCTCACGTAGAGGGGCCAGGACGACAGTTCCATCTTTTTCTACAGCGGGGCTAGGGTTTCACCGGAGAGGGGCTCCGGAGCGTCTGAATCCCACCAAGTACCATGGTATGCCATATCATTTGTTTTAGAGTGTTTCATGTGTCTTATATGCCAAATATACCATCATTCTTTGTGTTAGGGCTTCACCGGGACGGATTCTCTCTTCCGGGTTCCAGGACTACTGACACCCCGAAACTCCCGGATCTGACGGAACGGGGGGAATCTTGCCAAGAGGTGGACCCTATGTAACATCCCAACTTTTGCTACAAAAAGTGTGTGGTTTTGTGTTCATCTCATACATGCATGAAACAAAACTTTAACCCATGTTTGAACCAATTTAAAATTTGAATTTACATTGGTTTGAGAAAATACCACAAATAGTACTTTAAATTGTTTCCAAAAGGTTGTAATTAAAAATATTTCAGTTGCACCAAAACAAAACATGGTTTGGTTGGAAATTTGATAAGCTTTCCAAAACTTATTTTTGCCAATTTTTCTGATTTCAAAAAGGTCCTGAAAATATTGTTTTCTTTCTTAGTTTTTATACATAAGGGCCTCTTTGTAATTTATCCAGATGTCCTCTGTTAGCCCCCTCCCCCTCCGTTTTGTTCCCGCACCGTGCACCACCGTCCGCCGCCGTCGGACCTCGTCGCCGACGAGTATTCCGGTGACCATTCGGTCAACCGTTGGCACCCCTCAACTCCCCAGACCCTCCTCTTTCTCGTGGTACAACTTAATTTACGAATGGCACACGAATTTGATCAATTGCTTCCGCAACATAGCTCCTGTGGCCATTGCTGATGCAGGGATGATGTCATCCTGACATCATATTTCCCTTTTTATCTATTTGAGGAAATTCCAGAAATGACTTAAAATGGTAACTTTAATATCTCCTAAATTATTAATCAGAAAAATGTGTTCAAGATATCAAAATGTTCAAAAAATTATTTGGAACCCAAAAATGTCACTTTCACACATGTTTGACACACTTCATTTTTGGCCTTTATTTTAATGTTGTTAATTCTTTTAAAATAGAAAAATAAGTTTTTATTCACAAAAATTAGAAAATTAAAAGTTATATAGAAAAGTGCTCAAAATGACAAATGCAACATGTTTATGATGTTTTTAAACCCATTTGAGCAATTAAGATGGTACACCCTCTCAGAATCGCCCGAAACCCCCTCCGGGGTCTATTTCGGGTTAATTTCAATAAAATTGCATAATTGTCATACGAACCCTAGCAACCCTATCTTCATGTCTAGGGCTTTATCTCAGCGCATTAACTTGCTCATGCATACATATTGTGCATTGCATCGATGCTAATGGTTGATTGCTCTTCTTGTTTCGGTGTTTGTCCCCCTCGGTAGAACGTGACTCCGAAGAGAAGGCCAACAACTCTATGGCGAATACTTGATCTTAACCGACAAGTCAAGCACTTTTTCCTGAAGACTTTATCTGGTTTTCTTATAACCAAGGCAAGCATAACCTCTTATCTGCTCATATATGGTTTCAAAGTGTTTTGAATCTCGTATTTTGCATTCGGTTCCAAACTATTTGATGTCAGTAGATAGAGTTCTCCTATATACTGCATAGCCAACATATCCTGATCCACTGCTCCTAGCAGCTATAGGTTTGTTTGTGCGTGCTTCGCTAAACCTTGTGAGTCTTGCTTAGCCATGCCTAGTTGATGAATCTAGTCAATGCGTGAATCTACTATGTCAGGTGTTTATGATTTGAATTATCTTTGATAACTTGACTAATCACGGCATGGATGTGAGGCCATAATGGGTTATGGCGTTTTGTCCTGTTCATGCCCCTAGGAGCGAGTTCTCGCCTTCGAGCCAAGACTGAGCGTACAGCCACACGTGGGCTGATGAACCCCGCCCGGCTGACTAACTTGTTTAACCTTATCCATGAGCCACGTAGTTTGAGCTTTCCATCTGCTTGTGTGTCGGAAAATGTTTTGGAGAAAACTAGGTCGTGACCGGGACAAGTGATGGACGTACACCGATCTTGTTCCCGACTCACAGAACAGGTGCCGTCAGGAGGTGGCCAACTCCCTGTTGACGGGGTGGCCCTGTTTGGGTTGACTCATGGATATGGTTCGACAAGGTAAAGGTCGGGAATCGACCACCCTCTACCGGCACTTCCCGGACTAGTGCCAACCCGGTGGCACTAAGAGTCGGTTGGTACGTGTGGGTAAAGTTGTACACCCCTGCAGGGTTAAATCTTTTCGAAAAGCCGTGTCTGCGGTTAAAGACGACTTGGTGACGGATTCTGTGATCATAGACAACTCGAACATAATGATTAAAACTTGCTGATAACGAATGAAGGATGCCTCCTCGGAGATGCCGAGAGGGGTTACCTTGTAGCATGAGATAGTGGAACAGCTGGAGGAGGTGATCTTTGAAGCACGAGGTGCTGATATGTTTCGGTGGATTAAAATATGATGATATCAGTAGTTGACTAGTTTTCTCATCTGTTTTCAAAATACTCCATGAGACGTGTTATTCCTCCCTCAACTTGGAAAACAAAGATGGCTTTACGCAAAATAACCTCCATAACTGTTTCTAAAAGATAGCAGGTATATAATAGGTTAACTAAGCCTTGTTGAGTACCTCCCGTACTCAGGTTTGCTTAATTTTGGTTCAGGAGAAGATCTCACATCGGTGGTGATTCAACGTGGACATCGTCGAGTAGTTCGGGGTTCCCAGGTAGCAGCCTGGAATCTATGGGCTGGGACGTCGCCTTATGTTGGGCCTCTTAGGCCTTTTTGGTTCTTGTTGATTAGCAACATAATTTGCCTTCCGTTGTCTGATGTAATGTTGGGTCGTATGACCTCTGCTTGTAAGCTATACTCTAGTAACACCTGTTTAATACAACTTCAATGTCTAGAGTGTTGCTTTGATCGGTTGTTGGTTTCGAGCTCATTGTTATACAGTTTTGGCTATGCCTGCATAGTTGTCGCAGTCGAGGGGTTGTGGAGCCGATGATCCATGTCCGAGCCCGCCTGTCGATTTGATCGGCCTGGGGCGAGGTAACCCCAGTAACCCTCGATTGTTGTTGCACTTTCTGGACACATAGCAGCTATGTATAACTTTGGTCCCGTTCCTTCAGTTTCATCCGACTCGTGGACGCTTGGGTATGCATAATTGGTTATGACTAGCATGGATACAAGGAGTAGTAGACCGGGGATCCGGACTACGTGCCGATGAATCCGGTCTGCCTGCCGTTGTTTGTTGCGGCCGGGGCTGGTAACCCTGAAGCCCTTGTGAGTCCTTGGCTAGGAGCACATAACAGTATGTATATCTCTGGGTCCGGGGTCGTGACAAGTCTTGGTATCAGAGCAGGACTGCCTGTAGGAAAACCTTTCTGCTTGGTCGATGTTGAGTCTAGTGTTTGTGAAAACTACTTTGAAACCTCAAATGGGTTGTGAAAATATTCTTAGGATTCTTTTTACTCCTTATCTGGTATCGCTCTAACTCTGGGTATCCTTACCTGTTTTGTTTTGAAAAGGTTTTGCTATCTCTTCTAGTCATTCAAAACTTAGGTGCCTTCTTCGGCAAGGACGTCTTCTACCCAAGTTGACCTAGTTATGAGTTTCTAGAGTCGTGTGTGTTCCATGTTCTGTTATCTCTCCTTTCAAATGGGAGATTTCCTCTCCATCCTAGCCTCTCAAAGTGGTGTGGATTCCACATTCTTACATGTTCCAAAATCTCAAATCCTAAACCTCGAGATCTGCTTTTCATCTCGAATGTATCTTATGCCCTTTTCACAAATTCTTCTAGAGCTATCGTTGTCCTTCGAAAGATACTTCATGATTGCTATTCGTGGTGTCCTTCAAGGCACCCCGATAGTAGTTACTCCTTCCTTCGAGTTTTAAATCTTGGACTTGAACCAAAGGTCCCGGAATGTGTTGAATTGCAGTGGGTTGAATCATGTGGTCATAACCAAGTGATGCTCACTCTATCAGTACAGGATGCTGACCTTTAACCCAAGTTCTGTTTCTTTGGATCCTGAGGAATCTGTTTTACCTCAGGGTGGTTAGGTAATCTCAACTCCAATAGCCATAGTTTTTCTCTAGGAATCAAAAGGATCACGACAAGAGTGTTCTTTATGATTCTCATATCCTTGTTCTTGACTCTGCTATACCAATCTTTGGCATGGGTTCTACACATGAGTATTACCCCGCGCATCCAACGTGATCTCGGGATTTTCCAGAGCACGTTCCTACTCTTTAGTTGCTTTCCGAATTTCTTCCGTTGTTTGGAAACCAATTTACATATGGTGTTGGATTCTTCCAATGCATTTGCTCTTGTTTTCTGTCAAAACATTCCACCTTGGAATGTCCGGAGAAACAAACTCCAGTACCTCGTTCATCTCTAGGACCAGGTCAAACTTTTGTAATGCATAGAATAAAGAAGTTTCATTAGGTTCTGTTCTGTTCCCCCTTCGAGTATCACACTCTTTGGCATCAAGAGGTCGTGTTAAGTTTCATGGCCTTAATGATGAAGTGATGCTCTCACACATCTTCACCCCCTTCCTCCAAGCTTGAATGCTTGAGATTGATGGGTATGTTCTTCGACATGTGTATCAGATACTCCTAGCAATTCCTATTGCTTCGAAAAATCTAAGAAAACATCTGTATCCTTCTTAGCACTATCGGTCACCCAGCCTCTAATTAAAGTTGATCGTGTTACCAGATCCTTTCATGCCGATGCACAGTCTTGGTCAAAGAGTTAGGTCCATTCCCAAGCTCTCATGTTCATATCAGTTGCTTTGAAAAGCAAGAATTCCTTTCGAACTCCAAGGCATACCGGTGGTTCGTGATATTCTGGTTGTCTTCCAAGAAGTATCACCAGGTTTATCACCTGACCGTAATGTCTAAATAAGGGGTAATTTGAACTACTCCTTTCTCCAAGAAACTTCGCTGGATACTCTGGACCAGTTGGTTGAGCTTAAACAACAACTTGGAGAGTTGAAAGGCAGAAGCTCCGCCTAACTTGATCCTCTGTTAAGGGATGTCTAGTTCTTTTGCGTGGAAGCATGATAGTACCTCCTTGATGGACATGCTATCATTCCCACCTTGGTTTGATTTGGTCTATCGTCAGATCAAGTCCAAATTCAAGAACTATCTTGACGGTGTTTTCACTCATGGTGTTTCACCCAAGTACACCTTCATATCCTTTTGTCTGACCAATATTATGCCTTGTTCATATGTCATATGAATCCCTCTTCTTGGAGTGTTTTGATAAGTGTGTTGTCGAGCCCATCGATGACATTCCTATTTCTCCAAGTTGCAAGAGGTTCATTTTGAACAATTGGCACTAATCTTGAAAACTCTCGAGAACCATCTTTGTGTCGTCGCGAAGCTGTGTTCTGGATGTTCGAAGTAACTTACCGCGGTCCATGTGCTCTTGGTGAAAGTTGTCGCCATGGATCCGAGCAAAGTTTTCTTGTTCCTTCAGGGATAACCCCAAGTCAGTCATGCTTGTGTGGACTGTTCTTGAGTTGGAAGGTTGTCATCTCCATTGCTTGAACCAGTTTGCATCCACACCAATCCACTGACTAATTACCCGTGAAAGAGAAGAAGTCCAAAAACTTTGTTATCTTTGTACCGTTTTCCCATCAAGGACTCCGATGTGTTTTGTTGCAAGTAATTCATGTAGGTACAACCGTCTTTCATAAATTGCTAATACATGAGTTCCGCAACCTTGCTCATCCTTTCTGAGCTTGACATCATAGTCCATATCTTGAGAATCTAGCATATGTATCTCGTTTGTAACCGGTGTAACCTCCATGATCAAATGTGCTGAATTTGAATCATCCTCCCACTAACTAGAGCTGAATCTCAAGCAAAAACGATGGTTGGTGTTTCCTCAAGGGTATTGAATTAGGTTCATTTAAAAATACGGCATGGTTGATGTTGTGGTTGACACAATTAGCCGGAAGGCCTAATGTCATATCCCCTTGAATCCGTAAGAACAGCCACTCTCCGTGAGAATTCTTGTGTGGTTCATTCTAACAAGTTTCCCTCACCGTCCCTCCGAACCAAAGTTTCACTTCCACTTGATGACCTACAGAAGGCTTGCATTAGCCTGATTTTGGTATTTGGAACATCCAGGAGAACCTGGAAGTTGATATTTCCAATATCTCTCTGTTGAACCTCCAAAACCTTTGTTTTAGTGGAAACAAGTTCATCAGAACAACCATCTCTTGGTGCTTTTAAACCACCGTTGATCAGTTCCCCTTCTCAAGTTGTTTGTACTTGAAGTTCCGTTCATCTCACACATTGTGTGAATTTGTCAGTCACTTCAGCCATGTGATCTTAATCATGTGGTAAACGTATTGCTACGTCAAATCCACCATAGGAAAGAGATTCCTTATTCCCTTCCGGTATTTCAATCCTCGTTGGTTACTCATGTTTATGGTGTGACCAAGAGTTCCTCCTTTGTTACGGTGCTCCACCTTATGTTGGTTACCCAACCTCTATCGTGAAGTATCATCCCGATCCCTGACACGGATTCCTAGAAACTTTGTTGGAATGAAAGTTCCTTCCTCTTCTGTGTCCACTCCGAAGAGTGAACATGATCCTGTATCAAATTTTTCTCTGACACACGAATTACAGTGTTTTCTCGTGTTTTCCCTCGTCTACGGATATTGCGTTGTGATATCCTAGACAATCCTTTCCATCTTGGTTATGTGTTTAAAGAAAACCTCGGTTTTACAAGTTATTCAACCTTTCTTTTCCAAAAGGATTTAAACTCTTGTGCAAAGCTCATATTCTAAATCCTTTCAATATCAATCGTCCGCAAACTTGAAACCATCTTCTATTCACTCTGTTACTTTGATGTGTTTCATGCCTGTTAACCCGAAAGTTCTTTATGAACGTTCCTGTCGTGAGTTAGCCATGAGATACTCGATCTTCGTGAAGACCATTTCCTAAGAGTTTCCCTCTCACCTAGGTGTATCCGTTCAATACTTCAAGATGCTACGTATCCACCTCTTCAGAAGAGAACCGTAAGGTTCGAAGAAGATCGTTCAAGACCGGTGTTCCTTCTTTCTTCTCCTTCGGGAATCTCGGGACGAGATTCTCGTAAGGGGGGTAGATTTGTAACATCCCAACTTTTGCTAACAAAAGTGTGTGGTGTTGTGTTCATCTCATACATGCATGAAACAAAACTTTAACCTATGTTTGAACCAATTTAAAATTTGAATTTACATTGGTTTGAGAAAATACCACAAATAGTACTTTAAATGGTTTCCAAAATGTTGTATTGAAAAATATTTCAGTTGCACCAAAACAAAACATGGTTTGGTTGGAAATTTGATAAGCTTTCCAAAAGTTATTTTTGCCAATTTTTCTGATTTCAAAAAGGTCCTGAAAATATTGTTTCCTTCTCAGTTTTTTATACATAAGGGCCTCTTTGTAATTTATCCAGATGTTCTGGGGGTTTTCTTGAAAATGTTTTCGTTTTCCTTTCTTCTAGCTCTGGCCAGAAGGCAGCAGAGAGCTGCCACTTCCGCCACGTCCTGCTTCCGGTGTCGAAGAAGGAGAAGAACAACGAGACGTGGTGCCTTTTCTCTCCTCCCGGGCCTCCTCTCTGTATCGCGCTCTCTCTCTCTGGTACCTCTCCTCTCTGTATCTCTGGTCCACGGGAGACCTACCCGAACCCTACCCTAGCCGGCCGCCGCCGACTGCCAGCAACTCCGGCCGCCCCCGAGGAATCCGAGACCACCAATAGGACCACCTCAACTTCCTCTCCCACCTCGTGCAAGGGATTGAACAGGGAGGCTCGGAAATCGCCGCCCCGACCCCATCTTCTCCAAGTCCGGCGCCGGTCTCCGCCGCCGATTCGCCGCCTTCCGGCCGCCCTGGCCTTCCCCGACCGCCCTGCGAGCTCCACCTCGCCGTGGTGAGCTCCCTGATGCCCTCTGTTAGCCCCCTCCCCCTCCGTTTTGTTCCCGCACCGTGCACCACCGTCCGCCGCCGTCGGACCTCGTCGCCGACGAGTATTCCGGTGACCATTCGGTCAACCGTTGGCACCCCTCAACTCCCCAGACCCTCCTCTCTCTCGTGGTACACCTTAATTTCCGAATGGCACACGAATTTGATCAATTGCTTCCGCAACATAGCTCCTGTGGCCATTGCTGATGCAGGGATGATGTCATCCTGACATCATATTTCCCTTTTTATCTATTTGAGGAAATTCCAGAAATGACTTAAAATGGTAACTTTAATATCTCCTAAATTATTAATCAGAAAAATGTGTTCAAGATATCAAAATGTTCAAAAAATTATTTGGAACCCAAAAATGTCACTTTCACACATGTTTGACACACTTCATTTTTTGCCTTTATTTTAATGTTGTTAATTCTTTTAAAATAGAAAAATAAGTTTTTATTCACAAAAATTAGAAAATTAAAAGTTATATACCAAATTGCTCAAAATGACAAATGCAACATGTTTATGATGTTTTTAAACCCATTTGAGCAATTAAAATGGTACACCCTCTCAGAATCGCCCGAAACCCCCTCCGGGGTCTATTTCGGGTTAATTTCAGTAAAATTGCATAATTGTCATACGAACCCTAGCAACCCTATCTTCATGTCTAGGGCTTTATCTCAGCGCATTAACTTGCTCATGCATACATATTGTGCATTGCATCGATGCTAATGGTTGATTGCTCTTCTTGTTTCGGTGTTTGTCCCCCTCGGTAGAACGTGACTCCGAAGAGAAGGCCAACAACTCTATGACGAATACTTTATCTTAACCGACAAGTCAAGCACTTTTTCCTGAAGAATTTATCTGGTTTTCTTATAACCAAGGCAAGCATAACCTCTTATCTGCTCATATATGGTTTGAAAGTGTTTTGAATCTCGTATTTTGCATTCGGTTCCAAACTATTTGATGTCAGTAGATATAGTTCTCCTATATACTGCATAGCCAACATATCCTGATCCACTGCTCCTAGCAGCTATAGGTTTGTTTGTGCGTGCTTCGCTAAACCTTGTGAGTCTTGCTTAGCCATGCCTAGTTGATGAATCTAGTCAATGCGTGAATATACTATGTCAGGTGTTTATGATTTGAATTATCTTTGATAACTTGACTAATCACGGCATGGATGTGAGGCCATAATGGGTTATGGCGTTTTGTCCTGTTCATGCCCCTAGGAGCGAGTTCTCACCTTCGATCCAAGACTGAGCGTACAGCCACACGTGGGCCGATGAACCCCGCCCGACTGACTAACTTGTTTAACCTTATCCATGAGCCACGTAGTTTGAGCTTTCCATCTGCGTGTGTGTCGGAAAATGTTTTGGAGAAAACTAGGTCGTGACCGGGACAAGTGATGGACGTACACGGATCTTGTTCCCGACTCACAGAACAGGTGCCGTCAGGAGGTGGCCAACTCCCTGTTGACGGGGTGGCCCTGTTTGGGTTGACTCATGGATATGGTTCGACAAGGTAAAGGCCGGGAATCGACCACCCTCTGCCGGCACTTCCCGGACTAGTGCCAACCCGGTGGCACTAAGAGTCGGTTGGTACGTGTGGGTAAAGTTGTACACCCCTGCAGGGTTAAATCTTTTCGAAAAGCCGTGTCTGCGGTTAAAGACGACTTGGTGACGGATTCTGTGATCGTAGACAACTCGAACATAATGATTAAAACTTGCTGATAACGAATGAAGGATGCCTCCTCGGAGATGCCGAGAGGGGTTACCTTGTAGCATGAGATAGTGGAACAGCTGGAGGAGGTGATCTTTGAAGCACGAGGTGGTGATATGTTTCAGTGGATTAAAATATGATGATATCATTAGTTGACTAGTTTTCTCATCTGTTTTCAAAATACTCCATGAGACGTGTTATTCCTCCCTCAACTTGGAAAACAAAGATGGCTTTACGCAAAATAACCTCCATAACTGTTTCTAAAAGATAGCGGGTACATAATAGGTTAACTAAGCCTTGTTGAGTACCTCCCGTACTCAGGTTTGCTTAATTTTGGTTCAGGAGAAGATCTCACATCGGTGGTGATTCAACGTGGACATCGACGAGTAGTTCGGGATTCCCATGTAGCAGCCTGGAATCTATGGGCTTGGACGTCGCCTTATGTTGCGGCCTCTTAGGACTTTTTGGTTCTTGTTGATTAGCAACATAATTTGCCTTCCGTTGTCTGATGTAATGTTGGGTCGTATGACCTCTGCTTGTAAGTTATACTCTAGTAACACCTGTTTAATACAACTTCAATGTCTAGAGTGTTGCTTTGATCGCTTGTTGGTTTCGAGCTCATTGTTATACAGTTTTGGCTATGCCTGCATAGTTTTCGCAGTCGAGGGGTTGTGGAGCCGATGATCCATGTCCGAGCCCGCCTGTCGATTTGATCGGCCTGGGGCGAGGTAACCCCAGTAACCCTCGATTGTTGTTGCACTTTCTGGACACGTAGCAGCTCTGTATAACTTTGGTCCCGTTCCTTCAGTTTCATCCGACTTGTGGACGCTTGGGTATCCATAATTGGTTATGAATAGCATGGATACAAGGAGTAGTAGACCGGGGATCCGGACTACGTGCCGATGAATCCGGTCTGCCTGCCGTTGTTTGTTGCGGCCGGGGCTGGTAACCCTGAAGCCCCTGTGAGTCCATGGCTAGGAGCACATAACAGTATGTATATCTCTGGGTCCGGGGTCGTGACACCCTACCATTGTATTGGGTGTTCCTTGGGACTAAAATGTCACAACCAAGCAACTAGTTCCACTTTTCTATCCCCTTCCGGCTAACGTAGAGGGGCCAGGACGGCAGTTCCGTGCTTTTCTACAGCGGGGCTAGGGTTACACCGGAGAGGGGCTCCGGAATGCCTTAATCCCACCAAAACCAAATTTTTTCCATAACATGTATGTTAGAGTGCGTCATATGTCTTGGATGCCAAAGATCCCCTCACTCTTTGTGTTAGGGCTTCACCGGCGTCAGATTCTCTCTTTCGGCTTCCAGGACTGCTCACACCCCGAAACTCTCGGATCTGACGGAACGGGGGGAATCTTGCCAAGAGGTGCGCCCTACCATTGTCTTGGGTGTTCCTTGGGCCTAATATGACACAACCAAGAAACTAGTTCCACTTTTCTACTCCTTACGGCTCACGTAGAGGGGCCAGGACAGTAGTTCCGTCTTTTTCTACAGCGGGGCTAGGGTTTCACCGGAGAGGGGCTCCGGAGCGTCTGAATCCCACCAAGTCCCATAGTATGCCATACCATGTGTTATATATTGTGCCGTGTGTCTTGTATTCCAAATATCCCATCACTCTTTGTGTTAGGGCTTCATCGGATTCGGATTCTCTCTTCCGGGTTCCAGGACTGCTCACACCAAGAAACTCCCGGATCTGACGGAACATGGGGAATCTTGCCAAGAGGTGGGCCCGACCATTGTGTTGTGTGTTCCTTTGGCCTAACATGACACAACCAAGAAACTAGTTCCACTTTTCTACCCCCTTCCGGCTCACGTAGAGGGGCCAGGACGGCAGTTCCGTCTTTTTCTACAACGGGGCTAGGGTTTCAGCGGAGAGGGGCTCCGGAGCGTCTGAATCCCACAAAAACCAATTGTTTGCCATAAAATGTGTGTTAGAGTGTGTCATATGTATTGGATGCCAAGTATCCCCTCACTCTTTGTGTTAGGGCTTCACCGGCATCAGATTCTCTCTTCTGGTTCCACGACTGCTCACACCCCGCAACTCCCGGATCTGACGGAACGGGGGCAATTTTGCTAAGAGGTGCGCCCTACCATTTTATTGGGTGTTCCTTGGGACTAAAATGACACAACCAAGCAACTAGTTCCACTTTTCTACACCCTTTCGGCTCATGTAGAGGGGCCAGGACGGCAGCCCTGTCTTTTTCTACAGCGGGGCTAGGGTTTCACCGGAGAGGGGCTCCGGAGCGTGTGAATCCCACCAAATACCAAGGTATGCCATACCATTTGTGTTAGAGTGTGTAAGGTGTCTTGGATGCCAAATATCCCATCACTCTTTGTGTTAGGGCTTCACCGGCGTAGGATTCTCTCTTCGGGGTTCTAAGACTGCTCACACCCTGAAACTCCCGGATCTGACGGAACGGGGGGATTATTGACAAGAGGTGGGCCCTACCATTGTCTTGGGTGTTCCTTTGGCCTAAAATGACACAACAAAGCAACTAGTTACACTTTGTTACCCCCTTTCGGCTCACGTAGAGGGGCCAGGACGGCAGTTCCGTCTTTTTCCACGGCGAGGATAGGGTTTCACCGGAGAGGGGCTCCAGAGCGTCTGAATCCCACCAAAACCAAGTGTTTTCGATACCATGTGTGTTAGAGTGTTTCATGTGTATTGGATGCCAAAGATCCCATCAATCTTTGTGTTAGCACTTCACCGACGTCGGATTCTCTCTTCCGGGTTCCAACACTGCTCACACCCCAAAATTCCCGGATCTGACGGAACGGGGGGAATCTTGACAAGAGATGGTCCCTACCATTGTCTTGGGTGTTACTTGGGCCTAACATGACACAACCAAGCAACTAGTTCCACTTTGCTACCCCCTTCTGGCTCACGTAGAGGGGCCAGGACGGCAGTTCCGTCTTTTTCTACAACGGGGCTAGGGTTTCACCGGAGAGGGGATCCGGAGCGTGTGAATCCCACCAATTCACATGGTATGCCATACTTTGTGTGTTAGAGTGTGTAATGTGTCTTGGATGCCAAAGATACCATCACTCTTTGTGTTAGGGCTACACCGGCGTCGGATTTTCTCTTCTGGGTTCCAGGACTGCTCACATCCGGAAACTCCCGGATCTGACGGAACGAGGGTAATCTTGCCAAGTGGTGGACCCTACAATTGTCTTGGGGTTCCTTGGCCCTAAAATGACACAACCAAGCAACTATTTCCACTTTGCTACCCCCTTCCGGCTGACGTAGGGGGCCAGGACGGTAGTTCCGTCTTTTTCTACTACGGGGCTAGGGTTTCACCAGAGAGGGGCTCCGGAGCGTCTGAATCCCACCAAGTCCCATAGTATGCCATACCATTTGTGTTAGAGTGTTTCATGTGTCTTGGATGACAAAGATCCCATCACTCTTTGTGTTGGGGCTTCACCGGCGTCGGATTTCTCTTCCGGGTTCCAGGACTGCTCACACCCGGAAACTCCCAGATTTGACGGAACGGGGGTAATCTTGGAAAGATGTGGACCCTACCGTTGTCTTTGGGGTTCCTTGGGCATAACATGACACAACAAAGCAACTAGTTCCACTTTTCTACCCCCCATCCGGCTCACGTAAGGGGCCAGGACGGTAGTTCCGTCTTTTTCTACTGCGGGGCTAGGGTTTCACCGGAGAGGGGCTCCGGAGCGTCTGAATCCCACCAAGTCCTTGTATGCCATACCATTTGTGTTAGAGTGTGTCATGTGTCTTGGATGCCAAATATCCCATCACTCTTCGTGTTAGAGCTTCACCGGCGTCGGATTCTCTCTTCCGGGTTCCAGGACTGCTGACACCCCGAAACTCCCGGATCTGACGGAACGGGGGAATCTTGCCAAGAGGTGGGCCCTAAAATTGTATTTTGTGTCCCTTGGGACTAAAATGACACAACCAAGCAACTACTTCCACTTTTCTACCCCCTTCCGGCTCACGTAGAGGGGCCAGGACGACAGTTCCGTCTTTTTCTACAGCGAGGCTAGGGTTTCACCGGAGAGGGGCTCCGGAGCGTCTGAATCCCACCAAAACCAAGTGTTTGCCATAACATGTGTGTTAGAATGTGTCATATGTCTTGGATGCCAAAGATCCCCTCACTCTTTGTGTTAGGGCTTCACAGGCGTCAGATTCTCTCTTCCGGGTTCTAGGACTGCTCACACCCCGAAACTCCCGGATCTGACGGAACGGGGGGAATCTTGACAAGAGGTGCGCCCTACGATTGTCTTGGGTGTTCCTTGGGCCTAACAGTACACAACCAAGCAAATATTTCAACTTTGCTACCCCCTTCCGGCTCACGTAGAGGGGCCAGGACGGTAGTTCCGTCTTTTTTCTACAGCGGGGCTAGGGTTTCACCGGAGAGGTACTCCGGAGCGTCTGAATCACACCAAGTCCCATGGTATTACATACCATGTGTGATAGATTGTTCCGTGTGTCTTGGATGCCAAAGATCCCATCACTCTTTGTGTTAGGTCTTCATCAGCGTCGGATTCTCTCTTACGGGTTCCACGACTCCTCACACCAAGAAACTCCCGGATCTGACGAAACGGGGGGAATCTTGCTAAGAGGTGGGCCCTACCATTTTATTGTGTGTTACTTTGTCCTAATATGACACAACCAAGCAACTAGTTCCACTTTTCTACCCCTTCTGGCTCACGTAGAGGGGCCAGGACGGCAATTCCGCCTTTTTCTACAACGGGGCTAGGGTTTCACCGGAGAGGGGATCCGGAGCGTGTGAATCCCACCAAGTCCCATGTTATGCCATACCTTGTGTGTTAGAGTGTGTCATGTGTCTTGGATGCCAAAGATCCCATCACTCTTTGTGTTAGGGCTACACCGGCGTCGGATTTTCTCTTCTGGGTTCCAGGACTGCTCACATCCGGAAACTCCCGGATCTGACGGAACGAGGGTAATCTTGCCAAGTGGTGGACCCTACAATTGTCTTGGGGTTCCTTGGGCCTAAAATGACACAACCAAGCAACTATTTCCACTTTGCTACCCCCTTCCGGCTGACGTAGGGGGCCAGGACGGTAGTTCCGTCTTTTTCTACTACGGGGCTAGGGTTTCACCAGAGAGGGGCTCCAGAGCGTCTGAATCCCACCAAGTCCCATAGTATGCCATACCATTTGTGTTAGAGTGTTTCATGTGTCTTGGATGACAAAGATCCCATCACTCTTTGTGTTGGGGCTTCACCGGCGTCGGATTTTCTCTTCCGGGTTCCAGGACTGCTCACACCCGGAAACTCCCAGATCTGACGGAACGGGTGTAATCTTGGAAATAGGTGGACCCTAACATTGTCTTGGGGGTTCCTTGGGTCTAACATGACACAACCAAGCAACTAGTTCCACTTTTCTACCCCTTCCGGCTCACGTAGGGGGCCAGGACGGTAGTTCCGTCTTTTTCTACTACGGGGCTAGGATTTCACCGGAGAGGGGCTCCGGAGCGTCTGGATCCCACCAAGTCCCATGGTATTCCATACCATTGCTGTTAGAGTGTGTCATGTTTCTTGGATGCCAAATATCCCATCACTCTTTGTGTTAGAGCTTCACCGGCGTCGGATGCACTCTTCCGGGTTCCAGGACTGCTGACACCCCGAAACTCCCGGGTCTGACGGAACGAGGGGAATCTTGCCAAGAGGTGGGCCCTACCATTGTATTGGGTGTTCCTTGTGACTAAAATTACACAACCAAGCAAGCAACTATTTCCACTTTTCTACCTCCTTCCGGCTCACGTAGAGGGGCCAGGACGATAATTCCGTCTTTTTCTACAGCAGGGCTAGGGTTTCACCGGAGAGGGGCTCCGGAGCGTCTGAATCCCACCAAAACCAAGTGTTTGCCATAACATGTGTGTTAGAGTGTGTCATATGTCTTGGATGCCAAAGATTCCCTCACTCTTTGTGTTAGGGCTTCACCGGCGTCAGATTCTCTCTTCCGGGTTCCAGGACTCCTCACACCCCGAAACTCCCGGATCTGACGGAACGGGAGGAATCTTGCCAAGAGGTGCGCCCTACCATTGTCTTGGGTGTTACTTGGTCCTAACATGACACAACCAAGCAACTAGTTACACTTTTCTACCCACTTCCGGCTCACGTAGAGGGCCAGGACGGTAGTTCCGTCTTTTCTACAACGGGGCTAGGGTTTCACCGTAGAGGTGCTCCGGAGCGTCTGAATCCCACCAAGTCCCATGGTATGCAATACCATGTGTGATAGATTGTGCCGTGTGTCTTGGATGCCAAATGTAACATCCCAAGTAAGAAAATCTCCCCCCTAGATGTTTGTTTCTTGTTTATTATTGCTCTGCATCATGTCATCATATTTCTTTGCATTGTTTGCATCTGTTTCCATCTGTTTTCTATTTTGAATTCCAAAACAAATTCAATTGTTGTCATACTTGTTATGTTACAATGTGTCAAATAAAAAACTACCAAACAAACAATAATTTGTTCCACCAAAAATTGGAATCAAAACTTAATTTTGGCTTAAGTGGCAATTGTTCTTTTTATACCAACATTGCTCAATTGTTTTAATTTCCCAAACAATAACATCAGTTAAATTTATTTTTGGAAAACAATGTTTGTTTTAAGGTGTTGTGACAAAACAGAGCAATGTAAAAATTTATTCCAAAATTTTGCTAACCCTAGAATCATTTGTCTCTCTCTTTTCCCAAATCTGAAAAAAATAAAATAATAAAAGGAAGAAATAAAAAAAAAGGGAGAGGGGGCAAAAGGATACAGCCCACTTGGGCCAGCCCAAGTGCCCTTAGGCCCATACCCCCTCACGGATCGTCTCCTACCTCCGTACGGTACGGAGGGCCATCCATGGTGGCCACGTACGCATACAGAGGAGAGAACGGTGATCGATGCCCCCCTCCTCCTCTATAAATGCTCGAGTTCTCCTCCTAACCCTAATCCCCTCTCCTCCCTCGCGCCGCTCTCCTCTTTCTCTCCCCCTGTTCCTCCTTTCTCTGTACCGAGCTCCACCACCGAAGCTCCTCCACCGCCGCCTTCTTCTCCGGCGAGGCGCCGCCGCCACGGTGCCCGCCCGGCCGCGCTAGGGCCGGGAACGGAACCGCACGGGCGTCCTCTTCCTCTCCGTGCCCACGGTTCTCGCCGGGGACCACGGAATCGCCGCCGCCATCGCCGGAGTCCGCCACCGCACCCCACCGATCGCCTCCTCCAACGCCTCGCTGTAAGCAGTCGCTCCTCCTCCCGCTCTCTCCGCTCCCTCTCCGCCTCACACGGGCCAGCACCGGCCGCCCGCATCCGCCCCCGACCGCGCGAGCACCGGCCCGCACTGGCACACGCGGGCAGCGCCCAGCGCGGCCGCGGCAGGAGGCCGTCGACCGCCTCTGTCCCTCCGTCGATCTCTGCTCGCTACCTGCATGATAGTTTCAGTTAGTTCAGTTAGCCACGCAAAAATACACCTTATGATCAAACCTACCCCCTTACCTAACACGAAGCGGACACCAGCCCATCTGGTTCCAGCGCCCGCGCGCGCAAGGAGGGCTCCTGGGTTCGAATCCCCAGCCCCCCACATTTTTACTGTCTTTTCCGAATTAATTTCAGTACCGGTTTCTGAACCATAACCACTTGCGGATGTTCCCTGTAACCAAAGACCAGCAGCAGCCCAGTTGGCGGTTCCCTTGGCGCAGCAAGCACAGGGCAGGGGTTCAAATCCCACCCCTGCCACTTAAAACCATCTTTTTTTTTCTTCCTTATTTTTCCTAGGTCCAGATCTGTCCAAATTGCTCTAGGTCCCTGCAATTTATTTGCAAGTCCCTATACTCTTTTTTTAGGTCCATAGTTATTTCTATCAACTATAAATATGCCTAAACTTGTTAATTTAATAGCTTTTGTTTGGAAACTCCAATGGCAAAACTTTAAACATGTAAATCACTCCATTTTAAATGCTCTACCCAAATATGAATTTTATTTACTGTTTTGAATAAATAAAATTCAAACATTTTCTATAATTGCAATTGATTCAATTAAACTTGTTTAATTAATAACTAATTCATTTTAATCCCGAATTCAAAAAGTAATACATGTTTTCCAATCAGAATTTCATGCTCTATCCAAATGTGCTATAATAACACCATTTTGAGAAACTAAAAATCTCACTAATTTCAGTACTGATTTTATTTTGTTTTAATTGCCAAAGACCATAATTAATTATTTATAACTCCAATTTGAGCAAATAAAATATCCAAGTGAAGCTAATTACTTTCCCTTGTTATTTCTAGCATCTCTCATGCATTTAATCCACTTTAACAACATGTTTAAGTGTAATTCATTAATCCTCAATAATGCATCATGGACTTTTGCCATATGAAATTCAACTGCATATGGGTCCATTTAAATTTGTTACTTGTCAAGCAATTCACCTTTGATGCATCAATTAATTTGTCATGCATCATCCCATGATTGTGCATTATATCCTGTATTGATTGTTCGTCTTCTTCGATTGTTTGTTTGCTTCTTATCGATTAGACGACGACGTTGAGACCGACGATCTTACGACACCCCTTCTGAGGATTTTAGCTCAGTACCAGGCTGCTGAGTTTGCAGGCAAGTTATCACTCACATGAACCACTGTGTTCCTTTCAACATTGGTTACCGATACTTTCCGTTGTTCTTTTCTGCTAGCCTTAGTAGTAGTTGTTTCTGTTACGAACCTATCACATGAATCCCTTAACCTTGATATTGCCTCACATCCACTCCTATCACCCCTTTGTTTGAGCCCGTGTCTTACTAGCATGCTTAGGTTGCTTTGCTCGAGTCTGTTACCCGTTACTTTCTGTTGTTACTACTATTATGTTCTGGGGGCTCGATGTTAATAAATCAACCTGTTGTTAATAATATGCTGATAAGGCACCGGCAGGAGGCCCTTTGTGGTTTTGAGGCCTGCTAGTGTCGACCCTAACAGGAAAAGGGTCTTGTCTACTGATCCATGATGAGCGTGCTCACCGCATCCGGGTGGTAGTATGGAACCCCCCTCGACTTTGACCTGATCCGCAGTTTGTCCGAAGAGCCACACTTAGTTCGGGAGTTCCATTTGCGCATAAGCATGAATGGGTCGCTCCCATGGTTACTGTTGATGATGATGATGCATATAGGGCGAGGCCTGTGGTGCCGGGGGGTGTGGTTTTCACCCTTGCGCTTAGGTTAGGCGGACTGGCCGGGACCTTATAGCTTCGTGGCTCCTAGGACAGGTTGTAGTGATGGTTCGAGTCGTGTCGAGTCCACCTGAGTTTTAGTTGGTGGCTCGAGTGTGTACGGGTACTGGAGCACACCCTGCAGGGATGAATCTTCTCGAGAAGCCGTGTTGTCCGCGGTTATGTGACGACTTGGTGAAAGTACTGGCTAACAAGTACTCAGACAACCTACACCTAACTATAATAACTTGACTAGTAATAGGTTTATTGACACAATAACCTGAACCATCATTAATCCAACTGTGTGAGTTATCCTCGGATTGCTTCTTTGGATAAGGGGCGAGATCCAGGATGGGTTTTGTTTGGTGGTTAGCTGGTAGTTGGTTACGATACGCTATCTTATCTTCTTTCTGTTAGCCGGAAGTGGTAGTAACTCCGTAGTTGGTTAGAGCAGCCAGTTGCCGCATCTTTTATATCCCCTTTCTTCCGTTGAACCCAAAGCATCGATGCTTGGTGTTGACGGGTTACACTTTGGTGAACTGTGAGTCTTGCTTGCCAGTACGTTGGTGTACTGACCCCTTTGGGGCTGTGGTTTACGCAGACGACGATTCCGAGGATCTCCATGGAGGCTACTACGTGGAGTACGACGAAGCTGTTGCCGAGTAGATAGCGGACCCGGGCAGGATCCGACGACTACGTGGATGGGCTCCGTCTTCTTTTTTTCATTGCCGGCTTCTTAAGCCTATTTGGATTTGTCTGTACTCAGACCCCTTGATTGCTTCCGCTGATGTAATGAATGTTATGTTGGGACATGTGTCCTCTGGATGATTGTATTTGCTATTCTCTGCCTTAGTGAAGGCTATTTGCAACCTTATTTCAATCTTTTGTGTCTTAGAGATGTGTTGTGGTATCATTCTGTTTAACGCTGTTGACGTACCCTGCGTGATTGGTATGAAGTACGTCGACAGTAGTGCCTATGGTCTCTAGTGGATAGTTTACATCGACGGTGGAATAGCAGGGTTTGTGTTGTCGCGCATAAGCGCAGGCCTACCAGGAAGCTGGGACGTGGGAGCAGTTATGCCCCATAATCCAAGCATCTGCTATCCAGTTCGGCCCGATGAGTATCCCCTAGAAACCAGGGTGCGACAAATGGTATCAGAGCCTGTCTGCCTGTAGGATCCCTTTTACTGGTCGCAGTTGAGTCTAGAAACTATTTTGTAGCTATATAGGAAAAATGAAACGGGAGAGTAGGAATTCTGCCATTTTATTTCTTTCCCCACCCACCCTCCCTTTTCTGGTAAGGAAGTGCAACGTTGTTTTTCTCTTCTCATCTAAACTTTCAAGTTAGGATTTCACGTGTTCTGGGTTCTTCCGTAGTACCTTAGGAGTTTTGGTCGCGAGTTTCCCGATGTTGCTTCAATATCATGTTTCTCTCAAGAACCTTTCGTCCATTGATGTATCCATTCCTATCTATGTTTAGTTATACTTTCGTACTCAAGCCATTTATGGTGAACGTTGAGGGTAGTATATGTTTGATCCATGCTACCTTCTTACCGTCTGAAGTAATCCTTTTAAGCACTTATATTGGATTTTGTTATCCGGTTACTGTGTTAATCTTTGTATCCTCTTCAGGATGGAAAGTGGTGACGAAGAACCCACACCGCCACCTGAGATGGGGAAAGTGCTGTCTCAGATGACGCAAGTTATAAAGCAGATGCAGCAGAACCAAGACCTTGGGAGTAATGGCAACGCCCGTGTGTCTATTCGGGAGTTCCTTGAGCTCAACCCGCGCACGTTTGATACCTCCTCCGAGCCATTGGATGCTGATGACTGGCTCCGTGAAATGAACCGTACTCTTATGGTAGCTCATGTGGCTGACGAGGACCGTGTTCCTTACGTGACCTACCTTCTCCGTGGACAATCCATGTCTTGGTGGGAGAATTTCCAAGAAATGAGAGGTTCTAGTGTGGCAATCACGTGGGAGGATTTCAAGCAAGCCTTCGTGCGCCATCACATTCCCGATGGGCTCATGGAGAAAATGCGTGAGGAATTCTATTCTTTCACACAAGGCAGTCTGGACGTTCTCGAATACCAAAGAGAGTTCAATCGTCTGGCTCGCTACGCCGGAGATGAAATCTCCACGGAAGCGAGAAAGATGGCAAAGTTCCGCAGGGGTCTCAACCCGGAACTCAAGTATGCTCTCACCAACGTCAAGGCCAAGAATTTTGAGGACCTCGTCAACATCGCTCTAAATGAAGAGCATGGGCGCAAGTTGGTTGAGGAATCTCGTAAGCACTCTCGTGAACAGGCTAATCTTTCAAAAGCTATCATGCCTCCACAAAAACGAAGAGTTTGGGTTCCATATACCACTCCAACACCGCCCATCTGCTTGCCAAGACCGGCAGGAATTCTTCCCCGCCCTCCCACCCCAGTGGTATCTTCAGGAGGTGCTCCATCTCAGCCAGGTCCAACAGCTCCTCGTTCTGCTGTTACATGCTACAAGTGTGGACAGCCGGGCCACTATTCCGATAAGTGTCCGCAAAGGCACCTCTTTCCACCTCCACCTCGCCACAGGTCGACCCCGACAAGAAAACGTGGAACTCCGTTGGGTTGTTACAACAGCAACGACCTTGGCATGAGAACCGTTAAGGTGAACCATGTCAAGGCCCAGGGAGCAGAAGAATCTCCGGAGGTTGTAATGGGCACACTTCTTGTGAACTCGTTTCGTGCTAAAGTCTTGTTCGATTCTGGTGCTTCACACTCTTTCATCTCTCAATGCTTTGCAAACAACAGTGGAATCAACTTCGAACAGTTGTCTATCCCTTTCCTAGTGAAATCACCGGGATCTAGCTGGCAAAGCAATAAAGTTAGCCAGAACATCGAGATCACAGTTGGAAACCTTCCATTCCAGGCATCTCTGATAGCTCTCCACTCTTCAGATATTGATGTCATTCTGGGGATGGATTGGTTGGTAGCCAACAAAGCAGTCATTGATTGTCCTGCTAAGTCTGTCAAAATCACACACCCTTCTGGCCAGATAGTCTACTTCCATGCTGAAAATCCAGTTGTTCAACTCTACACGCTCAATGCAAATCCTCTACCATCTATTGAAACTATTCCGGTGGTTTGTGAATTCCCTGATGTCTTTCCAGAAGAATTACCAGGAATGCCTCCTGACAGAGCAGTTGAGTTCGTGATCGAACTTGAACCAGGCACTGCTCCAATCTCTAAGCATCCATACAAGATAGCTCCTCCTGAACTGAAGTTGTTGAAGGAGCAAATCGATATGTACATGGAGAAAGGTTACATTCAACCTAGCTCCTCGGCTTGGGGATGCCCAACTCTGTTCGTTGCGAAGAAGGATCAAACAAAGAGACTCGTGGTTGACTATCGTCCTCTTAACGAGAAAACAATCAAGAACAAATATCCAATTCCTCGTATCGATGATCTTTTTGATCAACTTGCTGGAGCCTCAGTATTCTCCAAGCTGGACTTGAGAATGGGTTACCATCAAATAAAGATCAGAAAGGAAGATATTCCAAAGACAGCTTTCACCACTCGCTACGGTTTATATGAATACACCGTCATGTCCTTTGGTCTCACCAATGCACCTGCGACATTCTCTAGACTAATGAATTCTGTCTTCCATGAATACCTCGACAAGTTCGTTGTGGTATATCTTGATGACATTCTTGTCTACTCAAAATCCGAGGAAGAGCATGGAGAACATCTTCGTCTCACTCTCATGAAACTTCGCGAGCATCGTCTGTATGCCAAGTTCTCCAAATGTGAGTTCTGGATTCCAGAAGTTGCTTATCTTGGTCATGTCATCTCTGCCAAGGGCATAGCCATTGACCCAGAAAAGGTTAAGGCAATTGTTGATTGGAAACCTCCTAAGACGGTGAAGCAAGTCAGAAGTTTTCTTGGCTTGGCTAGCTATTGCCGTCGTTTCGTCCAAAACTTCTCCAAGATTGCTAAACCTCTCACTGATCTCACCAAGAAGGACAAGAAGTTCGTTTGGTCTCCACAGTGTGATGAAAGTTTCAATCTCCTGAAGACTAAACTCACTTCTACACCAGTTCTGGTTGGCCCAGATACTACCAAACCTTTCCAGATATTCTGTGATGCTTCTCTCCAAGGTCTAGGAGCAGTTCTTATGCAAGAACGTCAAGTTGTGGCTTATGCTTCACGTCAGTTGAACGCACATGAGCTCAACTATCCCACTCATGATCTTGAACTCGCAGCAGTTGTGTTTGCCCTCAAGAAATGGAGGCAATACTTGTTGGGTAATCGCACTGAAATCTTTTCCGATCATAAGAGTCTGAAATACATCTTCACTCAGCCAGATCTAAACCTCAGGCAAAGGAGATGGATTGAAAAGATCAAAGACTTCGATCTTACCATTTCTTACACTCCAGGCAAGGCTAATGTTATGGCCGATGCTCTCAGTCGCAAGTCGTATTGCAATAATCTCATGATCATGGAAAGCCAACCTCCTCTTCATGAAGAATTCCAGAAGCTGAACCTTGGTCTTGTTCCTCAAGGTTATGTTGCAAACTTGACAGCCAGTCCAACTCTCGAGGACAAGATTCGTTCTGAACAACTTCGTGATGCTGAGATCAAGAAGATTGCAAATAACATCAAAGCAGGCAATGTGAAGTATGAGTGCTTCTCAATTGATGACAAGGGAACTGTGTTCTTCGAAGGAC